>CM059809.1:18795829-19395829 GCA_030435695.1 Brachymystax lenok tsinlingensis
CGATGGCTCATTTTGACCAGAGTTAAATTAGATATCTGTTAGGACATTGGGTAATAGAAATACAACAAGGAACTCCAATAAGATGCCGGCCGGTTTGTTGTTTTCATTTGAGGATGTCCTGTGCTGATTCCACTGGCTGATTGGTTATGTCCTTTTACAGTGAGCTAGCTCATTTATCCGCTCTGCAAATAAAAAGCTATTTAGCTCTCGACTGGTTCCTCTGCCACAACCATTTGGCAGGTGGCACAAACATAGCGCTCCATCAAAAACAAATCTATAAAGCCAAATAAACGGAGTGGGGCCTGCTAGCCCACTGTAATACAAATGGATGTGTGATAAGGCTCTCATCCCGTCGCACCATCAGGGTGTAAATGAGTTGGTGTGACTTTCTGTCAGTTTCTGGTTTCTCAGAGCTTGATTGTTTATGTTGTAGCTATATTGAGTTTAACTAACTGACCTGACAAGGAACAACTCACAGGCTAGAACTAGGGTCTGTTTTTTTTCTTCTCTAGTTGGGTCATGACATGGGCTAGAAAGACTCCTGTCCTATAGTAATGGAAGTTATTATAGACTAAATGATTCTGTTGATGCTATTGAACCTCTATTGCCCCCTCCAACATGATTAATTTGCTCCTACTTATCGCGTTCTAGCATTTTTCAATATCTCCTGGTCATGTTGATTGTTGAGCCAACGGATGTAGTACCAGCAGCCAAGCAGCAGTAAACATGTAGGTGTATAGGGCTAATTACATCCTAAGTGGTACTCGTTTTCAACCACTAATTACGCCGTGCCAAAACCATGCCTTTGTTATGCGTGAGATTGAACCTTCCTCACTTCATTATGCAATCGTAATACACAGGCACGCACTTCTTTTTGGGGGGGGGGATAAATGATAGATAAACATAACCTGCGTGTGTGAACGACAAACACACATCTCACTGAAAAGCCATCAGCGGCCGAACCACAACCTGTGATTCATGGCAATAAACTGATCCAGTTGGCCAGAAAATCCAATCAAACGCAATTACTGTCCACTTCTGGTGTTAGGAGAGGGAACACGCACGCACGTGCACGCACACACGCACACGCACACGCATACAGCACTAGTCATTGTGATTTACTCTCTTAGTTGTCGCCAACTAGCCGTTCCTCTTGCTTTTATGAACTTTTTCAGCGGTGGGCTGTACACTGGCGGGTATAACTTTTATGTTCCCTGGAATGGGATGCTGCTATCGTGTCTGCTTGGATGGAAGGCCGCTCATTTCACTTTAGAATTCTAATGTCCTCGTATAATTTCTCCTTAATAATGACATCTTCAAAGCTGCGTCCTCAGACAGCCTTTACAGAGGAATATATGATGTACTTTTTCTCTTGCGATGTCAAGGCCGATGTAATAAATTGTGTGGGAAATGCAACCAACCTGTCTATCTGTCGTAAAAAGATTAAAGTGGAAATTGTCCAGCTATGTGACATCAGTTCTTAAAAATGGCACTGTAACGATCAGCATAGGGGAACCAAGCTGCTCCTCACAGCCTTTGAATCTGATATGAGTCGAGTGTGATCCATCTCGATGAGGTCTCGAGAGGAGAGGAGGAGCGACGGAGACCTGCCCTTCTCCATTTGATATCTCAAGCACCACCCGTTGGCGTTTGATGTGCATGAAACACATTCACTTACAAGCGATGCTCAGCTGAATAGCCTCTGTTTGGCAAAAGGAGTTGAGTTGTGCAGCAAATTGCCAGTGATATCCCCAAGTGTCCCCAGCAGCTCCTTTGTGGACGGGAGAACTGAGAGCCATGTTTTGTCCCCCTCTTCACTGATATTTTTCCTAATTAGGACCACTGAGGTCTGGGTACAGTGGAGCTGTATGGCATGCTGGACTGCTCGGGGGTATCTAAGGCCCTCAGGTAACGATTCAGGAGATTATTATAGGATAAAAGGAAGAGAAGACAGCTCTGTTCACATGCTCAGGGATGACTCACTGTATGGAGACCTCACTAATGCAAGGGAGACCAGAGTAAAAACCAAAAAATGGAAAGCGAAAAAGACTTCACCAGCATGTCTCCAGAACGGCTCATTTGTTTTGTGGCAGTGAACCTGGAGGATGGTGATGATGTACTAATGAGTTTACTGCATGGTGTGTGCGTGTGCGTCTATGTGTGTATACCATATGGGAAAGTGTGTGTGATGGCGGTGGGAGGAGAACCGGGAGTGGAACTGTCAATGTGATCTCACCGGATGTCATACCTGTCACACTCAGACGCATTGGCAGAAAGTGTGTGGGGGTGGTGGAAACTCCTGTTACAGTTTAGTCTCACGAATCAAATCCAATCCAATCAAATTGTATTTGTCACTTACACATGGTCTAGCAGATGTCAATGCGAGTGTAGCGAAATGCTTGTGCTTCTAGTTCCGACCGTGCAGTAGTATCTAACAAGTCATCTAACAAATTCACAACAACTACCTTATACACACAAGAGTAAAGGAATGAATACGAGTATGTACATATAAATATATGGATGAGCGATGGCTGACCGGCGTAGGCAAGATGCAGTAGATGGTATGGAGTAGAGTATATACATATGAGATGAGTAGTGTAGGATATGTAAACATTATATAAATGGCATTGTTTAAAGTGGCTAGTGATACATTTATTTCATCCAATTATAATTATTAAAGTGGTTAGAGATTTGAGTCGATAGCCGAACAGCATAGGCAAGATTCAGTAGATGGTTTAGAGTACAGTGTATACATTTGATATGAGTAATGTCGGATATGTAAACATTATATACAAATTTGTTTAAAGTGGCTAGTGATACATTTGTTACATCCAATTCCTATTATTTAAAGTGGCTAGAGATTTAAGTCAGTATGTTGGCAGCAGCCACTCAATGTTAGTGATGGCTGTTTAACAGTCTGATGGCCTTGAGGTAGAAGCTGTTTTTCAGTCTCTCGGTCCCAGCTTTGATGCACCTGTACTGACCTCGCCTTCTGGATGATAGCGGGGTGAACAGGCAGTGGCTCGGGTGGTTGTTGTCCTTGATGATCTTTTTGGCCTTCCTGTGACATCGGGTCACCTTCTCCACTACTGTCCCGTCGATGTGGATAGGGGGGGTGCTCCCTCTCCTGTTTCCTGAAGTCCACGATCATCTCCTTTGTTTTGTTGACGTTGAGTGAGAGGTTATTTTCCTGACACCACACTCCGAGGGCCCTCACCTCCTCCCTGTAGGCCGTCTCGTCATTGTTGGTAATCAAGCCTACCACTGTAGTGTCGTCAGCAAACTTGATGATTGAGTTGGATGCATGCTTGGCCACGCAGGGAGTACAGGAGAGGGCTGAGAACGCACGTGTGGGGCCCCCGTGTTGAGGATCAGCGGGGTGGAGATGTTGTTTCCTACCCTCACCACCTGGGGCCGGCCTGTCAGGAAGTCCAGGACCCAGTTGCACAGGGCTGGGTCGAGACCTAGGGTCTCGAGCTTAATGACGAGCTTGGAGGGAACTTTGGTGTTAAATGCTGAGCTGTAGTCGATGAACAGCATTCTTACATATGTATTCCTCTTGTCCAGGTGGGTTAGGGCAGTATGCAGTGTGATTGTGATTGCGTCGTCTGTGGACCTATTGGGACGGTAAGCAAATTGGAGTGGGTCAGGGTGTCTGGCAGGATGGAGGTGATATGATCCTTGACTAGTCTTTCAAAGCACTTCATGATGACGGAAGTGAGTGCTACGGGGTGATAGTCATTTAGCTCAGTTACCTTAGCTTCCTTGGGAACAGGAACAATGGTGGCCCTCTTGAAGCATGTGGGAACAGCAGACTGGGATAGGGACTGACTGAATATGTCCGTAAACACACCAGCCAGCTGGTCTGCGCATGCTCTGAGGACACGGCCAGGGATGCCATCTTGGCCAGCAGCCTTGCGAGGGTTAACACATTTAAATGTTTTACTCACGTTGGCTGCGGTGAAGGAGAGCCCGTGGGTTTTGGTAGTGGGCCGTGTCGGTGGCACTGTATTGTCCTCAAAGCGAGCAAAGAAGTTGTTTAGTTTGTCTGGTTTTCTTTTTGTAGTCCGTGATTGACTGTAGACCCTGCCACATTCCTCTCGTGTCTGAGCCGTTGAATTGTGACTCTACTTTGTCTCTATATTGACGCTTAGCTTGTTTGATTGCCTTGCGGAGGGAATAGCTACACTGTTTGTATTCAGTCATGTTTCCGGTCGCCTTACCCTGGTTAAAAGCAGTGGTTCACGCTTTCAGTTTTGCGCGAATGCTGCCATCAATCCACGGTTTCTGGTTGGGGAAGGTTTTAATAATTGCTATGGGTACAACATCACCAATGCACTTGCTAATAAACTCGCTCACCGAATCAGCGTATACATCAATGTTGTTGTCCGACGCTATCCGGAACATATCCCAGTCCACGTGCTCGAAGCAATCTTGCAGCGTGGAATCAGATTGGTCGGACCAGCGTTGAACAGACCTGAGAATGGGCGTTTCCTGTTTTAGTTTCTGTTTGTAGGCTGGGAGCAACAAAATGGAGTTGTGGTCAGACTTGCCGAAAGGAGGGCGGAGAATAGCCTTGTATGCATCACGGAAGTTAGAATAACAATGATCCAGGATTTTACCAGCCCGGGTGGCACATTCAATATGCTGATAAAATTTTGGGAGCCTTGTTTTCCAATTAGCCTTATTAAAATCCCCAGCCACAATAAATGCAGCCTCAGGATATGTGGTTTCCAGTTTACATAGAGTCCAATGGATTTCTTTCAGTGCATTCATCATGCTAAATGTTTATTCCCATTTTGCTTTCTATGTCAAACCATCATATGCAACAGAAGTAACCCCTGTAGTTCCTCAGACATTCAACAACACCCAAAATACGTCTAGACATCTTCCTCAACAGCATATCCAACACCCATCCCCCCTTCCCAAAACATTGACGTAAAATGAAATAGAGCTGGAGGTGAAGCCAAGCTGTGTTTCAGTTATCCGGTCTCGATATCCTTGGATTTTCCTTTGATTTCTGCATAAAGAGGAAGTTGTACATAAATCATTAATCATCCGGCATGATCTGGTGTGTGTGTGTTTCTGTCTGTCTGTCTGGCTGTGTGTGTGTGTCTGAGTTTAGGCCAGGCCCTTGTCTCGCTGTGCTGTCAGGAGCATGTGCTCTAGTCAGACCCCCTCCAAGCGGGCCCTGACCTGCAGCCTCAGCGCTGACGAACATAGATTGGCTGAATTAATTGTTGTTATCAGATGTTCCTGACGGCCACTTACTCCTGTCTGTTTCCTCCAGGGCCGGATGGGAATAGGGCGAAGATGCCTTTGTAGATCACACAGAGTGCAATCTGTGCTCAACACTCTCTCCCCTCAAAGGGCAGATTATGGGGAAGGTTCTGTGCCAGACAGGGACATATGCGGCTGCTCTACGTAATTATATATTACAGCACACCAATGAATATTCTGTGTTTTATATCACTTGCACTTGTAGAGGCCTTAACAAAGGCTTCCAAACTGGCAGTGGACTACAGGGAAAAACAGTAGTGACGTTCCGTTTGAAACCCGGAGCCCCAAGGCACTGCGTCGAAATCGATAAGCAGTTATCTTTGAAGCAGTGTGACAGTGCGTGTATCACTTTATCAGAATGTATATTTACTACAGCATTCTGTAAATGATGGTGCGTTATGGAAAAATAATCACTGGCTTATTAACATATTTCAGGGCATGCCCAGAGCGGCATCAAGTCCTAACTTTAACTGGTTGAGAGTTTTGCCAAATCCTTTTGGTCTGTTTTGGCCCTGTATTCACAGTCAGTTTGGAAGCCTCTTGCAACCTTCCGGGTTACTAGTCCAACGCTCTAACCACTAGGCTACCTGCCGCCCCGGGACCGTGCTTTTACTCAAATTAAGCTGTTACAAAACACATGAAAATTCAGGCCAGTGAAATACAAATGACAAAATAGATAATGAAACTACTGAAATACCTATATCAAATACATGTATCAGAAATACTCCCCATCGTTGGCATTAGCTGCCTGCACTGTAAATCTGCAACAGTTTACTAACTACTGTGCATCCAGTAATACACTGTAAATTATAGATATACAGAATGTTGCTGTAGTCAAGAGTTACAATAATACGCTGTAAATTTGTGTTTCAGTAAAGCTTCTGTACATCTACAGGAATTTACTGGCTTCTGTGCTGCCAGTATTTTACTGTCAGTTTACAGTAATCAACTGGCTATTGTGCTACCAGTAATTTACTCTAAAATTACAGTAATATTTTTACAGTGCAAGTTCCTATAGATTGTAGTGGTGCAGATATATGTTGATTAGGAGAGGAAGGGGTATAAAAGTTATGCACATACAGTACATTGATACAGTACATTGATACAGTACATTGCTACAGTACATTTATCTGCATCCACACATGTATTGACTGGCTGACTATGTTTTGGGTGCCTGCAACACATGAAAGCAACACCTCAGATTACAAATACTTTTGAAAAATTAGATGACTACTTCTTGGATTACTTTTAAATTCAGAAAGGATGTTTATAATTTTTTTTTAAGTTTGTTCCACCTGAGCGAGTCTAACTACACCGAATGCGTTTGATGGATCCTTTTTGTCTTCTTCTAATGCCTCTAATCAAAAATAATGTTGGACAGGTAACTAGTAACTGTAGCAGTGTGGATGTGTATGCCTGTGTGTACGTCAGTGTGTCTTTGTATCTGTGCATGAGTGTCTGTGGGCACCAGCCTCTCACACATATATCCCTTAGTTTACAATCTTGGAATGATTGGGATCACACACACACATAAAACCAGATGCAATTCATCTATAAATCTATCTGGCCTCGTCCCTTCTCTCTCTCTCTCTCTCTCTCTCTCTCTCTCTCTCTCTCTCTCTCTCTCTCTCTCTCTCTCTCTCTCTCTCTCTCTCTCTCTCTCTCTCTCTCTCACACACACCCTGTCGTTTTCCTTCGGGATCCATCCAATCCCTCTGTCAACTCCCTGCTCATCCTTAGCCTCCAAGGACACGCCGGTCAGCGTTTACACTGCCTGGTGATGGCTTTACTGCCAAAGTTATCACAGCCCCATCCCGGCTGCCTGCGAGCGTCTGTTCTCTATATTAACTGTGTAATTAGCGAGTCACTGCCGGCCTGGCCCACTGGTCACCCCAAGGTCTCCCGAGTTAAAGGGGAAGGACGACAGACGTGTACCCTGCCTTGTCCCACTCCGAGCAGGGAGAGTGAGTAAGTAAGTGAGTGAGTGAGTGAGTGTATGCGTGCGCGCCGTGTGCATGTGTGTGTGCGTTTGTGTGAGAGATGGGACTAAAGACTGACAGCTTGTTTAATCCCTTTATGAATAACTCGTGGTGGAATATCTATCTGAAGATGCTTCAGGCTATTCCCCTGTGGAGGACAGAGCACAGCAGAGCAGACACCCCAGGGATATGTGGCATTCAGCAATGCCAACTTTTGTACTCCATATATGTTGTCCTATTTCCTGCTAGCTCAGCCATGCAAAATCGGAATTATTTTTGGAATCATTTCAACATACTGCATCATGTAGATGTAGGGTGAACCATGAAAAACAACAAGGTGAGTATCTTTGTCAGTGTGCTTCTGCTTGTTGAGTTTCTGAGACATACCTAGTCCCACTTGAATGGTGGAGAAGGAGTAGAGGGTGTTCTCACGAATATTCGATGACCAGTCAAAAGTTTGGACACACCTACTCATTCAAGGGTTTTTCATTATTTTTTACTATTTTCTACATTGTAGAATAATAGTGTAAACATCAAAACAATGAAATAACACGTATGGAATCATGTAGTAACCAAAAAAGTGTTAAACAAATAAAAAATATATTTTATATTTTTGATTCTTCAAAGTAGCAACCCTTTGCTTTGATGACAGCTTAATGTGGGGCGCCCCACTCCCGACACTACCCAGTGAAATGCAAGGCGCCAAATTCAAATCCAAAAATTGAATTATTTAACATTCATCAATATACAAGTGTTGCATAGTCATCAAAAGCTCTGTTTCTTGGCAATATCACAGCGTTGTCAGATTTCATAAAGGCTTCACGGCGAAAGCACAACATTTGATTGTTTGAGGGTAGCACCTCCAATATTTTACCATTAGCATAAATTCATAAACCATCGCGGTTCACACAACACATTTCACAGCGAAAACAAATCCCTTACCTTTTGAAGAACTTCTGCTGAGGGCTTCCCAAGTGTCAAACGAAGACATCCAATGGTTCTTTTGTTTGAAAAAGTCATTTATTATATCCATAAATCTCAGTTTGGTTGGCGCGTTATGATCATAAAATACAGCGTCCACTCGCCCATTGAACCATGAAGAGAACACGTTCAACCTATAGCTATATACTTGTCCAAGAACAATCAAACATCATTGATAATGTATTTTTAGGAACACTTATGTATATTTACTATAATATTTCAACCGGATTATAAACTGGACAATAGGAAAGGAAAAAACCACAGCGTGCTCGAGCCGGTGAATGTGCATCCTCTTCTGTTTACATCCAATGACCAGTTCAAAATTCTTTTTCTATTACCATCCAGAGCAACTATAACATCACCAAACACTGTCTAGAGACTGTTGACATCCAGTGGAAGCAATAGGTACTGCAATCTTACTCCCAGAAATGGCTGTTTTCAATAGGGAGGGGTTCAAAATGAGGCAATGTGTCAAAAACACTTTTTCCAGGACAGAAATTGCTCAGGTTTTCGCCTGCTATATCCGTTCTGTTATACTCACAGACATTATGTTAACACTTTTAGAAACTTCAGAGTGTTTCCTATCCAATAGTACTAATTATGTGCATATCCTATTTTCTGGGCCTGAGTGGGAGGCATTTTACTTTGGGCACGCCAGACTCTCCAAAACCGTCACCTTGGGAGCCGCTCCCTAAGAAGTTAACATCCCATCCAAAAGATGGCACCCTATACAGGGCAATGTCCCCAATAACTGCAATGGGGCACTGGAATATATTCTTTTTTTAGACCAGAGAAAAAAGTGCCTCGTACTGGCCGTTCAACACCACTTCCAGCAACATCTGGTCTCCCATCCAGAGACCAACCAGGACCAACCCTGCGTAGGTTCATAAGCAAGATAGCAGCGGGATGCAGGGTGGAGATAAAGGTTGCAAAAATCCGGTAACTTTCCCCCAAATCCCAGAATCAGGAGGGAGTACCCTGGAAAATCATCCAGACAGGTTTTTTTGGAAGATCTGGGAATTTTGGGAAAGTTACCAGGCTTTTGTAACTCTACTGGAGATAGATAAAAAAACACCATGATTCCATATGGTATGCGATATGTATTCTATATGTGCAAATTGCTTTGAAGCAAAGGTACATACAGCCTTGTAAAAGTACATGCTGAACCTTCGCTTTTTCTTTAGGTTCACTACCTAATCCTTCACAGTAACCCATTTCTAACAGGGCCAATTTATCACGTGTGATTTATGATCAAATGCTGAAGACCACGTCACGTCGTAGACTAGCGAAGGATGAAATGTTGCACAAGTTGTACAGAAACCCATGCAGATGGGAATCAGTTAAGACAAAGCACTCACTACTTCTCTATTATCTCTATCCTTTACTTGCACAGTACGACAAAACCAATCTTCTGGTTTTATTCGCTTCCTCCTACTGCCGGACAGGGAATAGTTAGGGGAGATAGGAATGCTGCTTTGTTTGCCTCTTTTCAAAGGAAACAAACCCACACACATGATCTCACACAGAGGCAACCAAACAGTGGGATGTTTGTTGGTTAATAGTGGGTTTTTTCATTGTTATTCATGCTGTTTGTCCAGGGTTGTCTGATTGTCCGTAAAGGACTGGTGATGGCTAATGGCATGGTGTTGCCTGTAATCTTCCCTGTCACCAGCCCATAGATCAGCCTCTCCATTAGAGCAGCGGCCCAGGCCCACAGCTGTCTGATGTTACCTGGGGACGGGTAATTGCTCTGCAGGAGACCGCCCTCTCTTCACACCTCATTAAGCCATTCGCCACAGTTTGAAACCCTCTACCTTCCCTTATAATATATGCCATTTAGCCAACGCTTTTATCCAAAGTGACTTACAGTCACGCCCGTATTTGTATGTGTGGGTGGCTCCAGGAATCAACCCACAATCCTGGCATTGCAAGCACCATGCTCTACCAACTGAGCCATACAGGTTTCAGTCACGTCTTTGAACTGCAGCTACTTGAAGGTGACCTCACCAAACTGCATGACCTTTGATCACATGATTTTTTGATCACATGAAGTTCATGAAGTAGATATTTAGGCGCAGGTAAAAAAATTTTAGCCCCATAATGCAACAAACTTTAAAAGGCAATGACCAACGGTGATCACCGACTAGACAAAATTGATACACTCGAACGCGCCCAGAGACAGGACCAGTGAGACACTGCGCACAGAGCCAAGACTGGTTTGTACTGTAGCTGTGTTATACAGGTTCAAGAGAGCCGGTCTTCTCCCCCCTGCTCACCTCCCTACCCTGAGAGGGAGACGTGGAGACGGTTCTTCTCAGCAAGATGGAAAAAACGTGTGTGTGAGCGTTTGCGTGTGCTTCCACTGTTTTGGGCTGTCAATGGCACCTCCGTCTACACATATTTCAGACTGTGAAATAATTCTCAAAGTCATATTCCAAATTGCAATGTTAAGAACGTTTTGGTCAATTCTACACCTCATTGCTGGTAGCCTAGTGGTTAGAGCGTTGGGCCAGTAACCGAACGTTTCCAGGATTGAGCTGACAAGGTAAAAATCTGTTGTTCTGCCCCTGAGCAAGGCAGTTAACCCACTATTCCCCTGGCGCCGAAGACATAGATGTCCATTATGTCTCTGATTCAGAAGACACATTTCAGTTGAATGCCTTCAGTTGTACAATTGACTAGGCATTCCCCAATGTCTTCCATTTTGGAGGTTAGAAGACAATAATGCTCAATAGAATACATACATTGCAGCCTATGGTATGTAAATGGTAAAGGACTGTCAAAGGTACTGTACATGAGCTGGCAGTGTTGGAAGCTGTGGATTATCTCTCTCTCTCTCTCTCTCTCTCTCTCTCTCTGAGGATAAGAAGATACACAGATTGTATAGATGTAGATGTAATGCCTAGAAAAGTGTATGCATAATTTAAATTGCTCATGGAAAATGCATATACCATGGATAACTAATGAATGCTTGTACCAGGGTTACGTTCAATATATGCCTGTCGAACTGAACTGTCTCGATCCCCCTGTGAACGCATGCAATTAATTTAAATTGGCTACATGATGGATCAGCTCATGAAAAAATGAGTACTTTGAGGGGTTTAAACCACTGTTCAATAATTAAATAAGATTTCCTTTCTTCCAATAACATGCCCGTTTCTTGAGGCTGTATGTTATGGGTCATTGTGTTACGGTGAAAGATGTGGTCCCTGTGTGTGTGTAAGCCTGTCTGTGTGTCTGTGTATCTGTGTGTCTGTGTGTATGCCTGTCTGTGTATCTGTGTATCTGTGTGTCTGTGTGTCTGTGTGTTTGCCTGTCTGTGTGTCTGTGTGTATGCCTGTCTGTGTGTATGTCGTCACAAGATGGCGGAGCAGTAATGTCAATATGTCAATATTGCCTTTTTCCTTTTTTTTTTAATACATTTCATTATACAGTTGAAGTCGGAAGTTTACATACACCTTAGTCAAATACATTTAAACTCAATTTTTCACAATTCCTGACATTTAATCCAAGTAAAAAGTCTCTGTTTTAGGTCAGTTAGGATCACCACTTCATTTTAAGAATGTGAAATGTCAGAATTATAGTAGAGAGGATGATTTATTTCAGCTTTTATTTCTTTCATCACATTCCCAGTGGGTCAGAAGTTTGCAGACACTCAGTTAGTATTTGATAGCATTGCCTTTAAATGGTTTAACTTGGGTCAAACGTTTCGGGTAGCCTTCTACAAGCTTCCCACAATAAGTTGTGTGAATTTTGGCCCATTCCTCCTGACAGAGCTGGTGTAACTGAGTCAGGTTTGTAGGCCTCTTTGCTCGCACACGCTTTTTCAGTTCTGCCCACACATTTTCTATAGGATTGAGGTCAGGGCATTGTGATGGCCACTCCATTACCTTGACTTTGTTGTCCTTAAGCCATTTTGCCACAACTTTGGAAGTATGCTTGGGGTCATTGTCCATTTGGAAGACCCATTTGCGACCAAGCTTTAACTTGCTGACTAATGTCTAGAGATGTTGCTTCATTACATCCACATCATTTTCCTGCCTCATGATGCCATCTATTTTGTGAAGAGCACCAGTCCTTCCTGCAGCAAAGCACCTCCACAACATGATGCTGCCACCCCCGTGCTTCACGGTTGGGATGGTGTTCTTCGGCTTGCAAGCCTCCCCCTTTTTCCTCCAAACATAATGATGGTCATTATGGCCAAAAAGTAGGATCTTTGTCCCCATGTGCAGTTGCAAACCATAGTCTGGCTTTTTTATGACGGTTTTGGAGCAGTTGCTTCTTCCTTGCTGAGTGGCCTTTCAGGTTATGTCGATATAGGACTCGTTTTACTGTGGATATAGATACTTTTGTACATGTTTCCTCCAGCATCTTCACAAGGTCCTTTGCTGTTGTTCTGGGATTGATTAGCATTTTTCGCACCAAAGTACGTTCATCTCTAGGAGACAGAACGTGCCTCTTTCCTGAGCAGTATGATGGCTGCGTGGTCCCATATACTTGTGTACTATTGTTTGTACAGATGAATGTGGTACCTTCAGGCATTTGGAAATTGCTCCCAAGGATGAACCACACTTGTGGAGGTCTACAATTGTTTTTCTGAGGTCTTGGCTATTTCTTTTGATTTTCCCATTATGTCAATCAAAGAGGCGCTGAGTTTGAAGGTAGGCCTTGAAATACATTCACAGGTACACCTCCAATTGACTCAAATTATGTCAATTAGAATATCAGAAGCTTCTAAAGCCATGACATCATTTTCAGGAATTTTCCAAGCTGTTTAAAGGCACAGTCAACTTAGTGTATGTAAACTTCTGACCCAATGGAATTGTGATACAGTGAATTATAAGTGAAATAATCTGTCTGTAAACAATTGTTGGAAAAATGACTTATGTCATGCACAAAGCAGATGTCCTAACCGACTGCCAAAACTATAGTTTGTTAACAAGAAATGTGTGTATTGGTCAAAAAACGAGTTTTAATGATTCCAATCTAAGTGTATGTAAATTTCCGACTTCAGCTGTTTTTCAATCACTTTTTTTCCATTTTCGAATTAAATATACCTTCCTGCAACCCGCCTCACCCAATGTGGTACGGATTTTTAAGACCTTATAACTGGAACCTCCATCAGAAGCTAGCCAGCTAATTAGCTACTAGGTATTTAGTCATTTTTAGCGGTCTTCACCTTTAGCTCAGACTCCAGCCGCTTTAGCCCGGGTAGCCCGGATAATACCTGCCAGTCTGCACAGCACGATATCAGCCCTGAGTATACGGGACAGATTTTTTCCCCCACTATATCACCGGATTCCTGCCGCAAGCTCTGGACCATTACACCGGATCTTCGCAGCTAGCTAGCTGCTACCGAGTGGCTATTGTGGCTGACGCCCTTGTCCAGAAGCATGCACCAGCTAGCCTCGAGCTAGGTCCATTTCCCAGCTAGCAAACGAAGTACACCAACTACAAGACCTCTCTTGCCAATTGACCTGGACCCTTTGTCGACACGGAGCCCCACCTATCCATCACGACTGGTCTGCTGGTCTGCTGATGTAATTCGTCCGATGTGCTCTCAACCGGCCTCTGCGTCGTGGATGTTGGTGTTGATCCATCTGCTAGCCCCGGCCTGCTAGCTTCCTGAACGCCGTGTCTCCCACTCGCATTGCGTGGTAATCGACTACCGAACGGCTCCCTGTTTCATGTTTGCTGCTCATTGGACCCTATGATCACTCGGCTACACAGCTGATGCCTGCTGGACTGTTCATTAATTAACACCGTACTTCATTTTGTTTAACTGTCGGTCCCAGCCTCGAACTCAGGCCCTGTGTGTAGCTAACTGACCCTCTCTGCCCATTCATCGCCATTCACCCGTTCTTGTTGCCCTAGCTGTTTACCCGTTGTTGTCTCACCCGTTGTTGTCTTAGCTCTTCCAATCAACACCTGTGATTGCTTTATGCCTATCTCTAACGTCAATATGCCTTGTATACTGTTATTTAGGGCAGCTCTCATTGTTTTATTTTACTGTGGAGCCCCTAGTCCTGCTCAACATGCCTCAGATAGCCCCCTGGTCCCACCCCCCACACATGCGGAGACCGCACCTAGCTTAACTGGCGCCTCCAGAGATTAAACCTCTCTCATCGTCACTCAATGCCTAGGTTTACCCTCACTGTACTCACATCCTACCATACCCTTGTCTGTACATTATGCCCTGAATCTATTCTACCATGCCCAGAAATCCTTTTATTCTCTGTTCCCAAAGCACTAGACGACCAGTTCTTATAGCCTTTAGCCTTACCCTCATCCTACTCCTCTTTTCCTCTGGTGATGTAGAGGTTAACCCAGGTACTGTGTGTCCCCAGGTGCTTTCATTTGTTGACTTCTGCAACCGTAAAAGCCTTGGGTTCATGCATGTTAACATCAGAAGCCTCCTCCCTAAGTTTTCTTTATTCACTGCTTTAGCACACTCATCTTTTCTCTGTGTATATCTTGCTGCGGGTGATTATTTGATCCACCTCTACGCAGATGACACCATTCTGTATACATCTGGCCCTTCTTTGGGCACTGTGTAACAAACCTCCAAACGAGCTTCAACGAGCTTCATACAACACGCCTTCCGTGGCCTCCAACTGCTCTTAAATGCTAGTAAAACTAAATGCATGCTCTTCAACTAATCGCTGCCCACACCTGCCTGCCCGACTAGCATCACTACTCTGGACGGTTCTGACTTAGAATATGTGGACAACTATGAATACCTAGGTGTCTGGCTAGACTGTAAACTCTCCTTCCAGACTCACATTAAGCATCTCCAATCCAAAGTTAAATCTAGAATTGGCTTCCTATTTCGCAACAAAGCCTCCTTCACTCATGTTGCCAAACATACCCTCGTAAAACTGACTATCCTACCGATCCTTGACTTTGGCGATGTCATTTACAAAATAGCCTCCAACACTACTCAGCAAATTGGATGCAGTCTATCACAGTGCCATCCGTTTTGTCACCAAAGCCCCATATACTACCCACCACTACGACCTGAATGCTCTCGTTGGCTGGTCCTCGCTAAATATTCGTCGCCAAACCAACTGGCTCCAGGTCATCTATAAGTCTTTGCTAGATAAAGCTCTGCCTTATCTCAGCTCACCGGTCACCATAGCAACACCCACCCGAAGCATGCACTCCAGCAGGTATATTTCACTGGTCATCCCCAAAGCCAACACCTCCTTTGGCCGCCTTCCAGTTCTCTGCTGCCAATGACTGGAACGAATTGCAAAAATCACTGAAGTTGGAGACTTATATCTCCCTCAATAACTTTAAGCGTCACCTGTCAGAGCAGCTTACCGATCGCTGCAGCTGTACACAGCCCATCTGTAAATAGCCCATCCAACCAACTACCTACCTCATCCCCATATTTGTTTTTTGTTTTTCTGCTCTTTTGCACACCAGTATTTCTACTTGCACATCCTCATCTGCACATATATCACTCCAGTGTAAATTGTTAAATTGTAATTACTTTGCCACGATTGGTCTATTTATTGCCTTACCTCCTTACTTCATTTGCACCCACTGTATACAGACTTTTCTATTGTGTTATTGACTGTGTGTTTGTTTATTCCATGTGTAACTCTGTGTTGTTTTTGTCGCACTGTTTTGCTTTATCTTGGCCAGGTTGCAGTTGTAAATGAGAACTTGTTCTCAACTGGCCTACCTGGTGAAATAAAGGTGAAGTAAAAATAAATAAATAAAATGTGTGTCTCCATCCCTCCTGGTAACTAAAGTCAGTGAGAGGATCCATATGGCTGGGAAGGCTCTCAGAGCCGCAGAGCTAGTGCCTGTGATTTGTGGGACAGCTGAGAAATGATTTCCTGACGAATGAGCTTTTGCTCCACCGAAAGGCCCCATATCTGCTAATAATCGTAAAATCACAGAGCAATCAGCAATGGACTGTGGACAGCGCCAATTCAGGTGCCTCTCTCTCTCTCGAGAAACTCATCTACTCTCCAGACAGGATGGTGGGGGGGGGGAAGAGGGCGGAAGGGAGGATGAGGAGATGGAGAGGGGGGAGGTGGGTTATTCTGTTTCTATAGCCCAGACATTTTTCAACAAAAATATCCCTCAGGTACTGATAATGAAGCATAAAATTGCATAATGTGTTAGTTTCTAATGCTAATGTTGGAGAGAGGCAGGAAGAGAGGATTCTCTCTCAGGGATACAGCTCGATGTGACCTGTAAGCACTCTTTAAGTAATTAAACAGATCTGCACGACAAGAACACCGCCACACACACACACACACACCACCGCACTGGAGGGTTGTTCAATGAAATATATACCTGCATTGGAACCTTTATGTCCATGGTGTTTATCATAGATGAGGCAGAGTAGAGGTACAACATCTCTCTCGCTCTCTCTCTCTCTCTCTCTCTCTCTCTCTCTCTCTCTCTCTCTCTCTCTCTCTCTCTCTCTCTCTCTCTCTCTCTCTCTCTCTCTCTCTAGCTATCTATATTTGATATTCCCCCCTTATTTTTCTTCTTTCTTCCTCCCTCCGGTAGCATTACATTCTTACCACTGAATAATAACTGTGTTCTGCCACTGCCGGATGTGTCCTTGCGCTGTAAGAACAGGAGACAAGATAGTTGGGTGCACAGTCACCGACAGATGGGTTACCAAGTGTTAGGGAGTGGTAGAGAGGGGAGGGAGGGTGGAATGGAGTTTGTCATTATTTCATACAGTACAGGTTCATCTTCCCAATGTGGCCTGGTCCTATATATCACCAGGTAATTTTGCTGTGTCGGCCACACTGCAAAGCCAGGAGAGGGACTAGAGCAAGCCAGGGGAAATATATCAACACAGGGGAAATACAGGAGTCAAGCCCAGAGGCTTTGCAGTAGCTGCACCATAGAGTACTTTGCCTCTGTAAAGCACATATGAAGGCATGAGCATGCATTCAGTATCTCTGATTACTTATTTTGGGTTTGCTTATTCACATTTTTTTAATTTACTTAACGAGGCAAGCCAGTTGAGAACAAATTCGTATTTACAATGACAGCCTAGGTGAACTGTGGGTGAACTGCCTTATTCAGGGGCATAACTACATATGTGTACCTTGTCAGCTCAGGGATTCAATCTAGCAACATTTCAGTTACAGGCCCAACACTCTAACTACTAGGCTACCGGCCGCTTATGCATCAACATGGGCTAAAATGGTCACTCATAGCAGGATATGAATGCCCAAGCCTGGTCAGACTGGTCAGAATGAGGGGATCTAACTGTAAAAAAAGTCTGTCTTGCTCCCCTCCTCTCTATCTACATTTGGCTGGAACATTAGAAAGTCCAAACGCATGACCCAGTACTCATAATGACCATTGGGAGTGTTGAACACTGTCTTCGTCTCCCTGTCTGATCCGCACCAGATTGTACACGTTCTGTAAAACCGTTGCTTCCTGGAGTCTCTCAAAAGTTGATGACATAAGAGGAAGGGGGTAACGGTTCTTGATGGTAATGTTATTTAGCCCCCGGTAATCAATACAGGAACGTAATCCCCAATCCTTCTTCCGAACAAAGAAAAAACCCGCTCCTGCAGGTGAAGTGGATGGCCGAATAAAATCAGCCACCAGCGCCTCCTTAATATAACTGTTCATGGCTGCAGTCTCTGGACCTGAGAGAGAGTACAGCCCTCCTCTCAGAGGAGTGGTGCCGGACAGGAGGTTGATGGAACAATCGTAGGCCCTGTGAGGAGGTAGTTTGCTGGACCTTTGTTTGCTGAAGACCTAACCCAAATCCCAGTAATCCCGAGGTACGCGGGAAAGATCAGCCTTGTCATTCCCAGCCCGAGGAACAGGAGGATCGGAAGTCTCCAGAGAAGCCGGAAAGGTGTGGAGAGAGTTGCTGGCAGGTGAATTAGCATGAAGGATTCCATCCCAGAACTCTTCCCGACGGCCAGTCAATTTAAGGATTATGGGTGGATAGCAATGGATGTCCAAGAGCAGGGGAAGCTCAGGAGAGTCCACAAGATGTAACTGGATAAGCTCCACATGGTCATCCAGAACCCGTAGCTGAATAGGCATGGTGAGTTGCTTCACCTTCCCAGACCCTAGGGGTTGCCCATCCAGCGCAGTGACCCACAACGGAGTGTCCAGCTTAGTGAGTGGCAGCCTCTGTTGGTGAGCTAGCGTGCGATCCAGAAAACAGCGATCCATGTTCAACTGCCCATTGTCCCACCGCAGGTTGGCCCGAAGCACGGTGCGTACTATGTCGGCAACAGGAGGCTGTATC
Organism: Brachymystax lenok tsinlingensis; assembly: GCA_030435695.1. Lineage (NCBI taxonomy): Eukaryota > Metazoa > Chordata > Actinopteri > Salmoniformes > Salmonidae > Brachymystax > Brachymystax lenok. Next base: position 18,814,325 of record CM059809.1, read on the forward strand.
TGACTCTCCAGGATTCTCCCATATACTGACAAGTAACCCAGTTTCCCGTCAGCTCGGGACAGGAGGCACGGAAATGTCCAGACTGTCCACAGTGATGACATTGTTGCTCGTTAATCCTGCACCTTCTCTCCAGAGCGGAGAGTCTGGTGCTTCCTAATTGCATAGTCTCCTCTGACGGATATGAAGGAGCACCATAGCCAACTTGAGAACCCTGACGGGATACGGAACAAGCAAGACCAGCATACGGCAATGGCCCAATTGAAGAATCGACTCCCTTAGCGGAGCCCAAAACACTGGAACCAACTCGGAATCCCTCTGTCCTCTCATGACAACGTTCCTGAAGCCGGTTGTCAATCCGGATGGCCAGAACGATAAGCTCCTCCACAGTGTCAGGGATGTCCCGGGAAGCCAGTTCATCCTTGAGAACCTCACTGAGTCCGTTCAGAAAGACTGAGTGAAGTGCCTCCGTATTCCAACCGCTCTCAGCAGCGAGAGTCCGAAAATCAATGGCGTAATCCGCTACACTCTGGCTGTCCTGCCGAAGCGCAATGAGTCTTTGAGCAGCATTCCTGCCACTGATGGGGTGATCAAACACCCTCCTCATCTCATGGGTGAAGCTTTGCCAATTGTAACAAATGTCTGCTTGCTGATCCCATATGGCCGTGGCCCAGGCCAGAGCCCGTCCTGAGAGCAAGAAGATGACATATGCCACTCTGGCATGCACGGTGGGAAACATTGATGCCTGCAGCTCGAAGACCAGCAAACATTGGAGCAGGAACCCACGACACCTCCCAGGATGCCGCTCACAGCACTCCAGTGCCGGGAGATGAGGCTCCCGAGGGGAGGAAGACGATGAGCTGGTAGAAAGTGGAGGGTTAGGAACCACCACAGGTGCAGCAATCGTTGCTCCCATCTGTCCGTTCTGCAGAGTGAACACAAGAGTTCCTAAATCCTCCGATAATGTCTTCAGCCGTGCCTCATGGTGACCAATCACAGTTCCATGGTGAATGAGAGCCAACCGTAAGTGGTGGAGCTCAGAGTGTCCCTCGGACGACAGAGAAATCTCTGCTGGGTCCATTTTTGGCTCAGGTCTACTGTGACAATAAGGCTCGTACAAACTTGAACCAAGGCGCAGAGAAACACAGCAGGCAGAGGTGAGGATAAATCCAGAACATTTACTGAAGCTTAAACAGAAAAACAACAAAGCACTGGCACATGAATCACTAAACAAAACAAGAGACCTGAGCAACTGGCCCAGTCCACAGAGGACCTAAATAGTCATACACCAGGTGAACCCAATAAGCCCAATCAGGCTCACCTGGACACTAGAAAACAGAAGGGTGCCCTCCAGTGGCACCCTCAGGGAGTACAGTCCAAGGTGACCTCTGACCTGTGACGTGTGTGCACCTGTGTGTTTGTATTTGTCAGGGGCAGGGTGATTTGATGCACTCGCTGAGCGATGTAATGGTGGCTGTTTTGCGGTTGTGTGCCCCTGTCATCCTACATTACCCATAATTACACCTAAACAAAGACAGCACTCAGACCAGGCTGGGTCTCTTAGGACATGGAGGCAGTGTATAAAAATGCAGCCTGTGTAGATCTCCTAATTTCCACTCTTCTCTTCCAGTCTCTCTCTTTCTCTCATGCTCTCCCCTCTCTCTCTCTCTCTCTCTCTCTCTCTCTCTCTCTCCTCTCTCTCTCCTCTCACCTCTCTCTCTCCTCTCACCTCTCTCTCTCCTCTATCTCTCTCCCCTCTCTCCTCTCTGCTCCTTCCTCTCGCTCTCCTCTCTCTCTCTCTTCTCTCCTCTCTCAATGCGACCCAAGAGGTATGTGTTTGTTCAGTGAGATGCAGACAGAAAGTGTTGGATGCAAAGGGTCCACTGTAATGATCTATGGCAATATAAACCCACTCTTATTTTGTTTGTACTATAAAGAACAAAACTGGGGGGTTTTTTCTATAAAAAGTTATAGAACATGAATAACAAGACATCATACAGATTGTGATTATACAATTCTCAGTCTTACACTGAGTTACTGCCTCTTCTGAGCGCGTGCCGTGCGGTTGCTCCAGCGAGCTGTGTCGGTAACCTCATTTGGTTGATAGTGGTCCAGCCACACACCCATGGGGCTCTTCAGAGGTGCTTATCGTATTTGCAAATATGAATACTATTATAGTATCCTTGTCCGTACAAGCGTACAGTATGTCGCTTTTACACTGATTAAAAGGCGAGTCTAGGCAAGCTGTTGCCTAGTCATTTGAAGTGAAATGTTCAAATAAATCCAATGCATGTGTTTGAATTAAAGAGGCCAAATGTAAGTGAAAATGGCTATTCTTTGAGTGAGAGGACAAAGCAAAGCTACACAGTTTTTTTTTGCCTCTCTGTGATTCTGCATACAAATGATTGCTTAGCACGACCCGGAGCATAAACTAATACAACTCCCCCTTTCAATGTTTGAAATAGATTGCTGTGCAGCCGACAACAGCCAGAGAGGGCCTATCTCACACACCTGACGGATTATATTAATTTAGTGCAGTGCATTTGATAAACAGTCTTCCATTCATACAGGGATCCAAAGGCACTTTACAATTATTGGGCGGATTATGAAAACCTCATAGATGTGCAAAACGCAGAACCCTACAGTGTAGCTGGGTGATGAATGGAGACCATACTGCACTAGTATGCCCCCGTCATATTTTGGTGCAGAGCAGAGAGTTCAGTGCCAATTTGGCCTGGCCTCTTTTTGATAAATGTCACAAGACCCCTGTGTCTCTGTGCATTCCTTTGGCCTCTACCAGAACCTTGGATATGGTACAGTTTTCTCTCCCTTAAAGAATGATATTGCCCTCTGCTGCAGGCTAGATGGTAGGCCTACTGTAACGTGTAAGTACTTCTCTTATGGGCCAATTAAATTGTCTGGCAGTACGCACTCATCATTCAGCTTTTAATTTCAAACAGGTGAAAAATGAAATACATGACAGTCATGTTAGGGGCTAAGAAATCACCAGGGAGAAAAACCTTGCATGGCTGAAGGCTGCATGGTTGGCCGTGGTGCTCTCTCTCACTATCTCTCTCTCTCTCTCTCTCTCTCTCTGTATCTCTCCAGTAGCGGTGCGTGGGTATATAACTGAGGAAGCCAAGCCAGTAAAAATGCCATATTACAACCTATGTTGTGATAATTGTGTTGTTTTATCTATAACCCATTTGTTTATACGCCACCGCGATATACAATACATCTGTGACATCAAATCAACAAGACTATACTGTATATGCTTAGTTTAATACACTGAACGCAAACTTAAAGATACCCCTCCCCCCAAATAAATAAATTGTAATATTGTCAATATTCAATGTTAAATATCATGTGGCTGTCCATGGTACTGATTTCTGCCTGTGTGTGTGTGTGTGTGTGTGTGTGTGTGTGTGTGTGCATGCATGCTTGCGCTATAATTATTATTTTTGGACTCACCTTACTAGACTAGTTGAAGGCCAATGCCATCCTCCTCTCATTCATGTTGGCAAAACGATCTAAGGTTCTGTCATACAGTACGCTTTTATTGTTGTTACAGGCTACCTAGCTAAAACGCTTGCTAGCCTCTTCCTCGCCTGGACAACAATGAACCAGCGAAGTTAACTAGCTAGTTAATGTGAGCCTACTAGGCTACATCTAGGCTACATCTAGGCTACATATTGAACTTCAATGGTCTCAAGCCAGTGGCACAATATATGAATTTATAGTTAGATCAGAATCACCTCAATTAATCATTGGTCTGTAATAAGAATTAAGTCAATACCACAAGTCCAAATCCCCGTCTGCATCCATGGCTTAGGAAATGGCTGATATAGCAAGCTAGCTACTGCAGGATATCAACACAAGCAGACCAGAAACAGACACATTTTTCTGACAATGAGGATGTTTTGCTTAGGTTGTGATTGGATTGGTGTGAAGCCAAATCCAAACTGGCCTCCCTTGGGGGCTGTTTTGCTGCGCCAGGACAAGCCACAGTTGAGCCCTTTTTCTCCCCAATTGCGTGATATCCAATTGCGATCCAATTACGATCTTGTCTCATCGCTGCAAGTCCCCAACGAGCTCAGAAGGCGAAGGTCATGTCATGCATCTTCCGAAACATGACCCACCAAACCGTACTTCTTAACACCCGCTCGCTAAACCCGGAAGCCAGCTGCATCAACTAGGAACTGACGACCGAAATCAGCCTGCGACGAGCCAAGTAAAGCCCACCCGGCCAAACCCGGTTTGACGCTGGGCAAATTGTGCGCTGCCCTATGGGACTCTCGATCACGGCCGGATCGAACCCCAGGCTGTAGTGATGCCGCAACAATGCCTTAGACCGCTACGCCACTCGGGAGGCAATTGGCTAATTATTTTATAATTTTTTTTTATCAAGGAAGGACAAATGCTTGCTGGCATCAATCAAATGATACGGCGGCAATATGTCTCTTTTGTTCCAGACAGCATCAGGAGAATGGGCTACACATACCGAGACAGAGGGGCGCTGTTTCCATCGCTCTGATGATTTTCTATTTAAAAAACAAAAGTATTGGTCAAATATTTGGTGAAGCCTGGCTTCCCTTGGCATCCATGAATATACGCCGCTCTCTCTCTCTCTCTCTCTCTCTCTCTCTCTCTCTAGCGCACACCCTCTATGTCCTGCTAGCACTTGTAGCCTGTTTCAAGAGAAGGGAAACATGCCCTGACACCAGCACTGTGATGGGGGGGGTGGGCAGAGGAAAAGAGGAAGATGGATGAAAGGGTGTGATATGATGGAGAGTGGTGAGGGAAGATAAGCAAGAGACAGAAGGTAGTTCTTTCTTCAGTTTGATGAACAGTAGCAGTGGGGCCTGGAGAAAAAAGACAGAAGAGAACAACTGGATGGAGTGGAGGAGGAGAGGAAGGGAGGGAGCAGGGGAAATGAACACTCCTCATAGAACAACAGACGGGCTGTTGAAGGAATGGAGGTGAAGAAAGGGGCGGCAGGTAGCCTAGTGGTTAGAGCATTGGACTTGTAACCGGAACGAAAATCTGTCGTTCTGCCCCCTGAACAAGGCAGTTAACCCACTGTTCCCGGGCGCCGAAGACGTGGATGTCGATTAAGGCAGCCCCCGCACCTCTCTGATTCAGAGGGGTTGGGTTAAATGGGGAAGACACATTTCAGTTGAAGGCATTCGGTTGTACAACTGACTAATAATGGTGACTTTGACTTTGAAAGGGTTGAAATTTAAAAGGCAAAGGGGATCTGCGGTTGAGTATGTCACATTGAGGTAGTTTGTTTATGTGGCAGCAAGCTTGAATGATGACTTCCTGTACCAACATGAGGAAATGTTACGCCTTGAGGTGCTGCCTGAATTGAACAACCCTCTGCAGATTTCTCTGATGGACAGCACCTTCTGTCACTAAGAGTAAAGGACAGTAAAAATAAAGAAAGAATTACTTATTCAGTGTATTATGTATAATAGACCCAGCCGTTTTATTAGTCTGAGCCGTAATAAACACTACAGTTGTCATGACAGCACTACCACATCTTGTCTTGTGTTTATACTTCTCGCGCCTGTTGTTAATGTAACAAATGCTGTTAAACTGCTCTGCACATAAAACCGACATCAGTGTGCTAGCTTAGTGGTATTAGCTTCCTCCCTCTCTGAGTACAACTCAAGGTAAACTGTCAGGGCCACGGCTCAAACCCGGGGCCCTCTGCCTTGCTAACATACGACCGCCCGCTTGATTCAATTCCATAGCACTATCGGTGACATTTCAAGCTAACTGTGTAGTGAGCTTGCAGCGCTTTCTTGTCTCCGTTACACAGTTTGATCATCTTCATCCATAATCCATGTGCCGTGCGACATGTCTATGTGCATAATAAACAGTGCTTTCCATCATAGGCAAATATTCCCTTTGTTTTTCTCCTCATCGAATATGATGCTGGGTCTCTGCGTAGCGCACGACTGACAAAGACAAAGACAGGGATCTTGAATTTATGGTTTTGCATATAATTAATGAATACAAAGCTGTTCTGTGGTGACTGCAACAAACAGTCGACTTTAAATGACTCTGAACTGTGTCAGGATTTCCGACAATACTTTCTGAATTACATGTTTGGGTTCATTTAAAGTTCATGAAAATAGTTGTTGTGGTTACCACTGGTTTAGTTGATGTCACTTAACATTTATTTAACTAGGCAAGTCAGTTAAGAACAAATTCTTATTTACAATGACAGCCTACCCGAGCAAAACCGTACTCTAACACTGGACAATCGTGCGCCGCCCTATGGGACTTCCAAATCACGGTCGGTTGTGATACAGCCTGGGATTGAACCAGGGTCTGTAGTGACCCCTCTAGCACTGAGATGCAGTGCCTTAGACCGCTGCGCCACTCGGGAGCCCCGATACTGGATTTATCAATGTACTTTTATTTAATTTTCTACTGGAGCTTTCGCATTGCCTTTGAGACTGTTTCAATGTGTCAATACCAAGGAATGTATATCCTGCGTAGCACCACACATCGCATGTACTCATTGTGAACATTTTCCAAATACGATTATTGCACTATTGATTCCTGGAGTGTTTAACTACTACCATTCCTCTATAGCCCAAACCCTATTGATTTTTTTCTAGGCTGCTAGACAAAGGTTGATGAGTCCTATTGAATTCCATCAGTTCACTGAACCATACCATTTCGAGATTTGATACGTCCCCCTCCTTGTTTTTTCTCTCCTTGTGTGTTGTGTCAAACAGAGAACAAACTGGTTAAATCAATGTTGTTTCCACATTATAAAACATTCAATAAGTCAATGTGATGACTCTGAATCAACATGGAAATCTGATTGGATTTTACAAAAAAGTCAGCAACGTAAGGAAATTATGAATTTGCTTTTTTACCCAACTTTTATGACACGCTTCAAATTCTTGTTGATTTCATGTTGAATTCACGTTAGTTGACAACTCAATCAAATGTAAATCAAAACTAGAGGTTTGTCACGGATCCCTCTGGAACTTTCATTGCGCACGATTGGCCCCTAATTCCCACTGATTGTATATGTGTATACGTGCCCTTTGTTCACCACGGTGCTGTCCATTATTGTTACAATGTCTGTTGGTGCGTGTGAGTACCTGCGCTGTGTGTTTGGCTTTCGTGCCCTTGTGGATTGAGCAGATGATTACGTGTCTCATCCCGCGTGTTAATCATTGTGCTCGTGTGTTATTTATTCGAGGTTTCTCCTCGCTCTTTTGTTTTGGGTTTCAACCCTGTGTTTTTGTTACTTGTTTGTTTGGTCTTCGTCCCCTGTGCCTTTAATTTGGGCTGAATAAAAAAAACTATTACGCATTCCTGCGTCTGTCTCCTGAATCCATTATGCCAACGTAACAGGGTTGAAATGACGTCTGTGCCCAGTGCGAAAAATCTTTCTCAAGACGGCCATTTTTTAGTAGTCTGGTTATTTATTATAAAAATGTCTTGACAATGGAACTAACGTTGTACAATTTAAAGGACCTTTTTCAACAATCGGCAACATTTAAAGTTAAAGTTCTCTTCAAGCTGTTTTCTCCTCTTCTATACCTCTTCTTGGTCCATAATAACTTTGTTGAGAATACTAACAACAGCATGAGCAGCACAATGTTCTCTAGCTCGAGGGGTTCGTCCTTATCCTTATTCTGCAACTGTCGCCTTCGGTCTAGAGTGGCTTTTACTCATGTGCACAGAGCTCTGTAAGACTGGACCTAGATCAGCTAAACAAACCACTCCCTTTAAGCGTTGCTGGCAAATCAAGGAGATTCGGGTCTAATTAGGCAACTCTTTGTCTGTGATCTTGCAGCATTACCCATTTGGTAGACATGAAGGCAGCCCAAGGGTTAGCTACAGTAGCTGTGTGTTTTTAAGGGGTACGTTCGTAAGTCCACGTAATGATTTCATAAGAGCCCTCCTCATTATCTGTTAGCAGTTCTCTCTCGGTTCTCTGAACTGTTTGGAGGATTTTAAAAGTAGTGCATTGATATTGTTTTATTTTCCACTCTAGAAGGAGTAGCCTTATTCTGAGCTTACAGTACAGTAAGTATGTGCAGAGCAGCTTACAGTACAGTAAGTATGTGCAGAGCAGTTTACAGTACAGTAAGTATGTGCAGAGCAGCTTACAGTACAGTAAGTATGTGCAGAGCAGCTTAGAGTACAGTAAGTATGTGCAGAGCTGTTTACAGTACAGTAAGTATGTGCAGAGCAGTTTACAGTACAGTAAGTATGTGCAGAGCAGTTTACAGTACAGTAAGTATGTGCAGAGCAGCTTAGAGTACAGTAAGTATGTGCAGAGCAGCTTACAGTACAGTAAGTATGTGCAGAGCATATGTACAGATACAGCAAGGTACAGTAAGTATGTGCAGAGCAGTTTACAGTACAGTAAGTATGTGCAGAGCTGTTTACAGTACAGTAAGTATGTGCAGAGCAGTTTACAGTACAGTAAGTATGTGCAGAGCAGTTTACAGTAAGTATGTGCAGAGCAGTTTACAGTACAGTAAGTATGTGCAGAGCAGCTTAGAGTACAGTAAGTATGTGCAGAGCAGCTTACAGTACAGTAAGTATGTGCAGAGCAGCTTACAGTACAGTAAGTATGTGCAGAGCAGCTTAGAGTACAGTAAGTATGTGCAGAGCAGCTTAGGGTACAGTAAGTATGTGCAGAGCAGCTTACAGTACAGTAAGTATGTGCAGAGCAGCTTAGAGTACAGTAAGTATGTGCAGAGCAGCTTACAGTACAGTAAGTATGTGCAGAGCAGTTTACAGTACAGTAAGTATGTGCAGAGCTGTTTACAGTACAGTAAGTATGTGCAGAGCAGTTTACAGTACAGTAAGTATGTGTAGAGCAGCTTACAGTACAGTAAGTATGTGCAGAGCAGCTTAGAGTACAGTAAGTATGTGCAGAGCAGCTTACAGTACAGTAAGTATGTGCAGAGCAGCTTAGGGTACAGTAAGTATGTGCAGAGCAGCTTACAGTACAGTAAGTATGTGCAGAGCAGCTTACAGTACAGTAAGTATGTGCAGAGCAGTTTAAAGTACAGTAAGTATGTGCAGAGCTGTTTACAGTACAGTAAGTATGTGCAGAGCAGTTTCCAGTACAGTAAGTATGTGCAGAGCAGCTTAGAGTACAGTAAGTATGTGCAGAGCAGCTTACAGTACAGTAAGTATGTGCAGAGCAGTTTCCAGTACAGTAAGTATGTGCAGAGCAGCTTAGAGTACAGTAAGTATGTGCAGAGCAGCTTACAGTACAGTAAGTATGTGCAGAGCAGTTTCCAGTACAGTAAGTATGTGCAGAGCAGCTTAGAGTACAGTAAGTATGTGCAGAGCATTCACTTGGGTCATTCAAATATTGTACTGCATTTGAACTCTATCTGTGTGTTCTGTTACACTAGTATTCCCTTTGGTAAGAATACGTACCCCCCCAATTTTATAAAAAAATAACTAAAAACACTGACTAAAAACACAATCAGTGGAACAACAATAACTAAATGAACAGCAGCTTTCATAGACTATTAAATTACACATCTTTCTTTTTTATTTTCACTCTGATGTCTCTGTCTGTATTTTGCAACGTCATTACAGTTGGCCTTCGGTACTATTCAAATGTACTCTTTTGGTCATGGCTATCTGTGGGGGAAACCATTCTGTCTGTGAGTAGCTACAGCTCTCTGATGTACTGTGTTGATGTGCAACCCAAATTGGGGCATTATGACTGCTCTGTTCAGAATATCAGCATATTCCCTGTTTGTTTTATAAGCGTCCAGAGCTCTCTGGCCTCTGCTGTAGAGACACACAAAGAGACACCCAGCCAGAGACCTAGAGCCAGAACCAGAAACCAGAAGCCCGCGCCAAAAATCAATAATACAAAGGTCAATCATGGCCAAGTCTATTCCCTGTTTACTGTATTTGTTGCATACCAACAAGTTCAAATCAGCCAACACAATGAACACTCCCTCTGTGTTGTTATATCAATGGAATGAGATTTCCATTATAGAGAGGATAATTCCATGCAGTCCTTTATTGTCAAAGCTGTTTGTTGTCCAAGAGTCGTTTTCTTTACGTACTTTATATCCAACTGTTTTATAAAAATAAAATCACATAACAAAATATGCAATGCAATGCATTTCATTAATTAGCTATTTTACTAAATATTTTCTGACTGTCAAAGCCATTTAGTCATCGACTCGTACACCAACCACCAACGATTTGTAGTCGCTAATCCAAGTCGAAGGCTTCATCTGCTCGAGCTCCCAAATCCTGAAGATGCTCGAGTTGCTGGTGTGTCAGGCCCTGCACGGGATCCCACATCCGACCAGGAGGCAGCGGGACGGCCAGGTACACACCATCTGTGTGAGTGACCTGCCAAACATGGCAGACATCAGCATCATCAGTCAGCTAGAGAGGAGAGAAGTCAGTGTGGGTGACACCTGACCACCATTCATCTGTCCATCTGTTTTCTGCCAGGCCCAGCCCGGGCCTCTCTCTCTCTCTTTATCTCTCTCTGTCAGATGGCTGAGCTGATGCGCTCATCATGTCCTTGAGGCCTTGTAGCATTGCCTTCTACAGTACTTCTTCGTTTTGGCTTGTAAACATAGGACTACGCTACTGTACTACATGTCCTTGTTGTTGTCGAGGGAATGTTTGTAATAGGTAGAGGAGCATCTGACTTCATTGTAAGTACCATTTCAGTACATGTTCTTACTGATGGGAGTTCATAGTTATTGCATGAAAAATACACCAACTAAAAACAAACATGCTCAGGGTTCAACTACATTTACAAAAGACTCAATCACCTTGCTCAGATTAGTCATTTGTGATACAAGCCCCGGTCTGTGTTATTCTATTAGAGAAAAGCTCATGAAAAAAAAATACTTCCTTCCACTCATCCAAAATAAGATTTCGATTGATTAACTGCCATCGATGCAGGGCATCATCAGATTGGTAAAATCTCAGCGTGTTTCCGTACAGTACAACTCGGAGGCAGTACATTTAGCAGTGTCATTAGCGAGACACAGATCGGCTCCCACAATCAGCTGATTCCTTTGGGAGATACATCATTAAGGAAGGAGGAGGGTCACAGAGGTTCGTAGAGCTACACAGGTTTATCATCTTCCCCCGTCGCCCTCCATCTCGCCTGCCAGTCAATTTGTATAATTAACCTCCGTTCGGTCTCACTCTCAAAGCACCTGTTTGACCTCCGATGCTGATGAGTCAAACATTGCATCTAAATTAAATGGCTGAGACTCGGGGAGAATGCATGCGGCCAAGTCAATAATTTGATGGGGAAATGATTCTAAGACTATGCCCGACACAGAGCTGTTTAGGTACGAACGGTAAGCAGGAGAAGAGCGAGAAGAAACAAAGCGAGGGAGAGAGAATGAGAGAGAGAGAGAGAGAGAGAGGTAGAACAAGAGGAAGAGAGGGCCTGAGAGTAATGAGGAATGAGAAGTTTAAGTTTGTCCTTCCCCGAGGTGATTTGTGGAAGTGACCCCCAGAAGGAGAAAGATGCTGCTGAGCTCTGTGGTATGTATTCTTCCCTCCCTACCCGACGGAGGGGGCTTTAGTTTATGTCTCATAGTCAATCATGAGCCAACCTGCTGAGGGATGGGAGAGGAGGAGAGGAGTGATAGTGCTGTGGAGAAGAAGTGATTACGCTGCGAAGAGCTAAGGGGATGAGAGTAGAACAGGGATATTTTATTTCGTCAGTTGAAGTGTGCAAATGGAAATGTCGTAGCGGCCTGAGAGTTAACGAATGCGATAGGGAGAGCAAGTGCCGCCTTCGAACGCCTGGTCAGTTGCCCCTGTCTTTTGAGTGTTGTTTTTGTTATCCTATTTGATGGTGTGCTGTTGCGGGCTTTGCAGTCAAACGTTCTGCAGATGAAGTGTGGGCCAAGGAAAAGGAGAAATTGTTTGGTGTTAGAAATCCATGACTTAATCTGTTTAATCTGCTTAATCTGAAATCCATGACTTAATCTGTTTCTTCCAAAAGTCTGTGATCAACTTTGGATTGGGCCTCCCACACTTTCGCAGCAATCAATGGAAACAGAATAGATGAATGAGTAAATGCTAGTCACTATATAGAAGAATTGGAGAACATTAGGAATGAGCCATCCACTCAAGATTATTCCAGCTATGGTCCCAACAAAAACAAAAGCCGTACAGAATCCAAAACACATCCCAAACTAAAGTATTGTAAAAATGCTAATATTCCAATTAAGTCTGTAAAGAATTTCAAACACCTCAATGTTTTTATCAAACTTCAATGTCAGTGAGACTCACGACAGATGTGCTTAGTTTAAATTTAGACCCATCCACCACAATTGAATGTCTCAGAGCTTTGTGCTTGTGCAGTCACATTTCACTGACTTGATGAGGAGTGTTGTTGATGCCGAATCGCTATGCGGGATACTAGCGTCTGCATTATTCTGTTTTGACAACCAGGCTAATTTCTGCTTTGGGTCATCAATATTTGTGACACTGCCGTGCTGGTGTAAATATAGCATGGTTCTTTGTTCTGCTTAGAAAACGACATGTCTGATGACATAGACAGGAATAATTTTGATTTGTTTGTTAGTTTGTTCTGTGTAGGCAGTAGGTTGTTCTGTATTTGCTTCCCTCTAGATTTCCCACACACACACACACACACACACACACACACACACACACACACACACACACACACACACACACACACACACACACACACACACACACACACACACACACACACACACACACACACACACACACACACAGTGTTCTCCCTATGGTGCAATATCCTTGGACATGTGTACTGTAGACGGCAACTTAAGCTCATCTACCCACTCACTCGAGGCACGGATGCAAATATCAAGTTGGAAGGAAATTATTCGACTTGTATTCATGTAGTTTCTGAGACATTCTGCAAAAAAACATATAGACTCCCTAGTGACAAGAACTATTGTAAAACAGAAATAACTGTGCAAACTTTTAATAAATTATAATATCTTTGTAATATATTTCATACTTAGAGAGTCAGTACTTCAGCTGTTGGCTATCAAAAGATCTCTGTATTTCTCTGTGGACTTAAGCCCTCTTTGTTTCCGAGCTGTTCACTCTCTCGCTCTCTAATTGACTACACTTATTAGTAGCATCCATTTTGATTCTGAACAAGGCTTCATGCTTCTTCTTCCTCTTCTTCTTCTTCTTCTTTGAGATTGTGTCGGTGGATCGTATCCAACTTTTATGTGCCACCGACTACTGTACTGGAGTGTGAGGCCAGTCACGGCCTACCTACAATAACATCTGGAAATAAAAAAAATTACCCTGCCAGCTATTAGCCCTCACAACAAAACACCACCCATTCAACAATTCAACCCTATCTAATCCTACTCCAGGCCAACGGTCTGGGAGGAAAGAGCACTACCACTTGCGTCGGGCGAGAATCTATTGATATTGAAGGGTATGTATGGTATGGACACAACAGAAAAACTCTGGAGGGAGTGGAGTTATGTGTAAAGTCTGATATGATGAAAGCATATAAAAATTGAAATGATCGAAAAAGCCCATAGAAGGAATTATTGTTTTTTGCTTTGAACATAGCGAGTCAGATTATTGTTGGGGGGTAGAGATGCATCCTCCTTCTATAGTCATCTGTTAATTCAAGTATACCTATATACGGAAGCAGATGTTATTTACATTATTTGGGGATATTAACAGTCGAATTGGGAGGTTCGATGACTATATAAATTAAATTGATGATGTTCCGTCGCGTGTTGCTAATCATCATGGGGAAACCCGATTTAGAATTCCTCCGGGACTCTAAAATGTGTATCATTAATGGAAGGATAGGCCCCTTAAGCGATAACTTTACATCCCTATCTGGTTAAGGAAAAACTGTAATGCACTATACAGTTACCCTCCACGACCGTCTAGAAACCTGGTTGGAATTGAAGGTGTTACCCCCTTCACAGATGGTTGAAGAATGCGGATGCTTTGACTTAATCGGAGAAGAAAGTACACTTCCTGATCATTTGCTATTTATTTAGAATATTTTCTGTTGGCCACAAACTTTCTCAACCAGGTATTGCTGTGCATCACTTGGGGCAAAATATACATACCCCTCATAGGCCTAAATGTAAGAAAATAAATGTGCCAAATTACTTTCTATGTTCTGAAATGGCATGTAGAGCTCTGGTAGAACTCATTGAAACTATGCAAAGATGCCAAGCAACAACATTTGATGTAGATGTGTGGTATGAAACATTTTGTGATGTCATATATTCTGAAATGGGAAAAATTATCAAACAAAGAACCAAGTCCAGGGACGTTTACACGCCTTATTGGAATGACGAGTTAAGGGACCTACGGTCTGTAATGCGCAAGGCTGAGAATTTATTTTTACAGTGTAACGACAGGAATACAAGAGAACATTTTAGGAAGGAATTTAATAAAAAAAAACAGCATGTGTTTGATAAAAGAAGAAGAAGAAGAAGAAGTTTTATTTATATAGCGCCTTTCCATAGCTCAAGGTCGCTTTACATTGCACATTACAATACATTCAGAACACCCACACATACATCGCAGTCACATAGGATACACACTACCCAAAATGCATAAGACTGACTGTGCCAAAAGACTGTGCCTATTCAAACGGAGATATCAGAGAGGGCAGTTAGTACGCCTTGAGGAGATACTGACAAGAAATACTCAACAGTTTCGTAGCCACATAAACAAGTTAGGACCAAAACAACATAAGAAAATTCCAATGGAAGTCTGGGAAGAGCAGGGGGGGCTGAACTCTAATATTACACAGATACTTAAGGAATGGGAGAAGGGGTTTGTTAGTTTGTTCTCAGGTAAACTAGAAAATACTATGTTAGAACCCTCTTATATATGTAACCCATACTTACATGAGGAGCAGTCTGTGGCAGAAGTTAAGAAGGTGATTGACTCTGCAAAAAAATGGGAAAGCATTTGGCATGAGGTTTTAAAATCCCCTAAATTAATTGACGTCCTATATAATTTGCTCCAAATTAGTTTTGAGTACAGTATACTGCCATCCACTTGGTATAAGTCTATAGTGAATGAGTACAGTATACTGCCATCCACTTGGTATAAGTCTATAGTGAATGGGTACAGTATACTGCCATCCACTTGGTATAAGTCTATAGTGAATGAGTACAGTATACTGCCATCCACTTGGTATAAGTCTATAGTGAATGAGTACAGTATACTGCCATCCACTTGGTATCAGTCTATAGTGAATGAGTACAGTATACTGCCATCCACTTGGTATAAGTCTACAGTGAATCCCATTCCCAAATCTTCAGAAAATGACCTGAGAGCCACTGAACTATAGAGGCTTAAGATTCTTAAATACAGTCTCTAAATTATATTCATCCGTCCTCAACAATAGGCTGACGACCTTTTTGGAGGATCAAAGCATTCTGGTGGAAGAACAAAATTTTTTTTTTTGTAAATACAGAGCCTGTATAGATCATATCTTCTCGGTCTGTACAATAATCAGAAATAGATTACACAAAAAAAAGCCTACTTCTGCATGTTTCATTGTTTTCCAGCAAGCTTTAGATTTTGTAAATAGGGATCTTTTAGCATATAGTTTGTTAAAGACAGGGGGTTGATGGGAAATGTTTTATCACGCAATCCAGTCTCTTTACAATGTACCAATTGCTTGTGTGCGTGTTAATGAATGTCGTACAGATTGGTTTCCCACATGCTCGGGTGTAAAACAAGGAGATGCCTTATCATCGACTTTGTTTGCTATGTTTATAAATTATTTGGCAAAATAAATTAAACAGTTAAATATTGGAGTAAGATATGATGATGAAATGCTAAGTATCCGTTTAAATGCTGATGATATTATTTTGGCAGAAACTGAACAAGACCTGCAGAACATGTTATAATGTGCAGTCAATTGGTGTAAAACACGCATTTTAGAAGCAATTATGAATAGCAATTATAAATAACATATTACCAGGTCGGTATTGTGGTGAAATGGAAGAGGTAAAACTATGTAACTATTGTAACCTCGAAGAAATTGAGAATGAAACTAATTTTATCCTCCATTGCCCTTTCTACCATGATATACATTGCTCTTATTCCAGAAAGCACACCAGATATACCCTGCCATTATGTGGCTGAGCGATGAGGAGAAACTGAAATAGTTTTTTGGTCCATTGTGTATTTCTGTTTGCGGAATATTTAGATAAAGCCTGGAATAAAAGAAAGATGGCTATCTATAATTCAATTATAATAATGTTTCTTATAAAGTTTGTCCTGTTGGAAAGTGAAAGTGAACCTTCGCCCCAGTCTAAGATCTTGAGTGCTCTGGAGCAGGTTTTCATCAAGGATCTCTCTGTACTACTCTGTTCATCTTTCCCTCGATCCTGACTAGGCTCCCAGTCCCTGCAGTTAAAAAACATCCCCACAGCATGATGCTGCCACCACCATACTTCACCGTAGGGATGGTGCCAGGTTTCCTCCAGATGTGACGCTTGGCATTCAGGCCAAAGAGTTCAATATTGGTTTCATCAAACCAGAGAATCTTGTTTCTCATGGTCTGAGAGTCTTTTATGTGCTTTTAGGAAACCTCTAAGCGGGCTGTCAAGTGCCTTTTACTGAGGAGTGGCTTTCGTCTGGCCACTCTACCATAAAGGCCAGATTGGTGGAGTGCTGGAGAGATGGTTGTCCTTCTGGAAGATTCTCCCATATCCACAGAGGAACTCTTGAGCTCTGTCAGTGACCATCTGGTTCTTGGTCACCTCCCTGACCAAGGCCTTTCTCTCCCGATTGCTCAGTTTGGCTGGGCGGCCAGCTCTAGGAAGAGTCTTGGTGGTTCCAAACTTCTTCCATTTAAGAATGATGGAGGCCACTGTGTTCTTGGGGACCTTCAATGCTGCAAATATTTTTTGTTACCCTTCCCCAGATCTGTGCCTCGACACAATCTTGTCTGGGAGCTCTATGGACAATTCCTTCAACCTCATGGTTTGGTTTTTGTTGTCAACTGTGAGACCTTATATAGACAGGTGTGTGCCTTTCCAAATCATGTCCAGTCAATTGGATTTACCACAGGTGGACTCCAATCAAGTTGAAGAACCATCTCAGGGATGGTCAATGGAAACAAGATGCACCTGAGCTCAATTTTGAGTCTCCTAGCAAAGGGTCTGAATACTTATTTAACAGTGTAACAGTGTAACAGTGTCAGCACTAAGCACAGTGTTCATTTATGGCTCTATTCAATCTGTAAAACTGAAGCGTTAGAGATTCAGAGATAAAAATGTAAAGGTAATTTCCGATTGAGTCGACATATGCAGCGTTTATCGTGAATGCAGTCACCGCTAAAGTGGGTACATTGCCTTTAAATTTCAATCACGCTGTAAAGCTGAACTTCCCGCGATGCAGATTGAATAGAGCCCTTAACACTCAAAAGTGTTGACCCGTATAGATGCTGGCAAAATAACATCTTCATTGTTGATTTAACACTGGATATTGTGCTGTGTATAGAGAGATAGAGAGCTCCAACAAAGGCCAGTGAAGTCAATGAAAGTAGTAATTTCTTATTTGATTTTAATAATGGTGGCGCTGGGCCTCCAGGGTGGCGCGGTGGTCTAAGGTACTGTATCGCAGTACTAGCTGTGCCACTAGAGATTTGGGGTTTGAGTCCAGGCTCTGTCGCAGCCGGCTGCGACCGGGAGACCCATGTGGCGGCGCGCAATTGGCCCAGCGTCGTACGGCATAGGGGAGGGGTTTGGCCGGCAGATATCTCCTTATCCCATCGCGCACTAGCTACTCCTGTGGTGGGCCGGGTGCAGTGCACGCTGACACAGTCGCCAGGTGTATGGTGTTTCCTCCGACACATTGGTGCGGCTGGCTTCCGGGTTAGGTGGGTATTGTGTCCAGAAGCAGAGCTGATTGTTTGGGTTGGGTTGTGCTTTGGAGGACGCACGGCTTTGCGACCTTCGCCTCTCCGTAGGGGAGTTGCAGCGATGAGACAAGACTGTAACTACCAATTGGGCACAAAAAAAGAATTCTGACAGCTCGTGGAATATAGGGTTGAACAGTGCCTGGGAAAAGAGAGGTAGTGAGATACCGGAGCTCTGAGGCAAGCGTCAAAAATCACAAAGCAGTTTACTTCGAAACAGTGTGCCGTTGCTTGTATCACTTTATCAGAAGCACATGATCAATGACGTCCGAAGCTTTGTTTTGTCGAACAACCACCTGATTGGTTTGGTATCGGTTTTGGTAGAAGAGAAAAGGCTACAATGATCTATAAAAATCTGTTTTAAATTCTTTTGACCAGCAGGTGCAGGTGCACACACTGTGTTGATCAAAGCCTCGAGTAATGAACCTATTTTCGACACAATTGGCTGGAAATGCTCAATGCTTCAGGAAGCTTTCCCAATCACTAGAGAGAGGGAGACGAGCCACTAATGGACTGAGGCTTCAGAGAGAGAGAGGATGATCCTCGTTATCATCAATGTTCTCTTGGACACATGACAGGACATACCAGAGGGCTGTTTCCTTCGACTGGATTGAGAGAGTCTTACAAATCGAGAGTTTGGGACAAAAAAATCCAAAAGATGATTGTGAGATTATTATTATTATTGACTTTAACTCTCCTTCCTCATTTCAATTGCAACTAATCTAATGCAATCAATATACATTTGCAGGATGTTTTTGCAGTGATCTTTATTTTGACGGATTTGTTGTTTCCGGGATGAGAGGAGACAGCTGGAGAGAAAAGGGAGGAAAGAAATCAGCTGAAAGGATAATGAACATAAAACACTTATTTTTTTGGTTTTTTGCTTGGGCAATTGTTATTTTAGTTTGCAAGGAACCGTGTAATGAACTGAAAGGATATGACATTTGCAATCTTACAGTGTGTCACAACTGCATAGAATCCATATATTCAGTCCCGATCGTACAAGGGGGGCTGGGCCTATTATGGATAATACAGTATAGGTATTTGTATGTAACAATGAGACCTGACTGAACACAGTCTCAATAGGCACCAGAGAGACTTGATAACAAAGCATGTTCCAGCTTCCTGATCAGTTTAATTAGCATAAAAGCTGAACCAGGAAGCAGCGTTGACAAGCATCAAAACAACAACCAAGGCAACGGAATGATGTGGTGTACAATGTCCCTTGTTCATATATTCTATAGATGGATAATAATGGTACGGAGTGTCGATAACATGAAACGAGAACAAAGGATTCCACAGAAAAGCTTCAGGAACAGCTATGAAAGTCAAATTAGGCATCTATTTTTGTCAACAAAGGGCCGATTCAAAGGGTTTTCAGTAAATTTATCTGAAGCCATCCCTTTAAATTTGGTGTATCTTAATTAGACATTTCTTGACAGACTAGAATAATGCATATGGAGAGAACGGTTCAGAATATTAGGGATCAATGAATAAAAGCCACGTCAATTCATACATACTCTCCTTTCCAGCATTCATACATACTCTCCTTTCCAGCATTCATACATACTCTCCTTTCCAGCATTCATACATACTCTCCTTTCCAGCATTCATACATACTCTCCTTTCCAGCACCAATTCATACATACTCTCCTTTCCAGCACCAGTTGGTAGATTAAAAAATACGGTGATCTTAGGAAAGTTATTATGAATAACACAAAAAACAGGTTTAGAGAGCTTTTACGCACAACATATATTGGTGAATCAAAAACGGTTGTTTGATTCATCCTGAAAGCTGCCATTTTAAATAGTTTAATCCATGAAATATTTGAAGGTGATAAAAGTGTACAATAGGGGTTGAACAGTCCTATAAATCTACCCTAATAAACCTCACTAATCATGGAACTGTGATGACAACAGTCCAGTCATCGTGAACCGTGCTCCAGACTCCAGTTTTAAAGTACTACGAATGGTCTGCGTTCCAGAATGATTAAAATTATTCCACAACTTGCAATACGTTAGCCTAATATGATCCACTATTACTAGCAGGATCAACCACATGAATGTGACAGAGGAAAGAAATGTAAACTACTAATGGAACGGAATGATGCAACATGTAAGGAAACTAACACTTAAATTAGTGACAGTTAAAATGTATGTGGGTATGACTGACGGTGGCTACCAATAATGGCTAATATTTAATACCATACAAATTGTTTAAAAAAATACAGTTAAAAGTCCGGGCATAGAGTTAAAACATTCTAGAAATCATAAATCAGCTCGGTAGGTTTGGCGCTGTACTGCCAATTGCCCAGCACAGTCCAAATTTCATCCCAAGTTATGTCAGCATTTCATAAACTTCACTGTGGAAAAGGTGACATGTTGATATACTTCAGTTTGCTGACATATGACTGGTTTCACATTTGTTTTCAGCGAACGATCATAAGTTAAAACAGATCTAAAACAACTGTCATATATATTGCCTTCAGAAACTATTCATACCCCTTGATTTATTCCACGTTTTGTTGTGTTACAGCCTGAATTGAAACTGTATTAATTTGGGGGGGTTTCTTACCCTTCTACACACAATACCGCATAATGACAATGTGAAACATGTTTTTAGAAATCTTTGCATATATGTATTGAAAATGAAATATCTCATTTACATAAGTATTCCCACCCCTGAGTCAATACTTTGAAGATGCACCTTTTGGCGGCGACTGCAGCTTTGAGTCGTCTTGGGTACTGTATGTCTGTATCAGCTTTGCACATCTGGATTTCAGGATTTTCTCCCATTCTTCCTTGCAGATTTTCTCAAGCTCCGTCAAGTTGGATGGAGAGTGGCAGTGAACAGCAATCTTCAAGTTTTTCCATAGATTTTCAATGGGCTTCAAGTCTGGGCTTTGGCTGGGCCACTCAATGACTTTTACATCAAATCAAATCAAATTTATTTATAAAGCCCCCCTTACATCAGCTGATGTCACAGAGTGCTGTACAGAAACCCAGCCTAAAACCCCAAACAGCAAGCAATGCAGGTGTAAAAGCACGGTGGCTAGGAAAAACTCCCTAGAAGGCCAAAACCTAGGAAGAAACCTAGAGAGGAACCAGGCTGTGAGGGGTGGCCAGTCCTCTTCTGGCTGTGCCGGGTGCAGATTATAACATTCTTACATTCTTGTTCTGAATCCATTCCAGCATTGCTTTGGCTGTAGGCTTTGGGACATTGTCCTGTTGGATTGTAAACCTTTGCCCCAAGTCTAAGGTCGTTTTACTCTGAAGCAGGTTCTCATCAAGGATTTGCCTGTATTTAGCTCCATTCATTGTTCCCTCTATCCTTACCAGTCTCCCGGTCCCTGTCGCTGAAAAGCATCCCCATAGCATGATGCTGCCACCACCATGCTTCACTGTAGGGATGATGTTAGACGAGTGATGATCTGTGCCTGGTTTTCTCCAGACATAGCGCTTTGCATTCAGACCAAAGAGTTACATTTTTGTCTCATCAGACCACAGAATCTTTTGCTTTATGATCTCAGAGTCTTTCAGGTGCCTTTTTGTGAGCTCTAGGTGTTCTGTCATGTACCTTTTTCTCAGGAGGGGCTTCCATAAAGTTGTAGTGACATCCCAAGTATGAACAAAGGAAATTGGATGAACCTGAACTCAATTTAGTCTCATAGCAAATGGGTGTGAATACGTATGTACAGTTGAAGTTGGATGTTTACATACAACTTAGACAAATACAGTGGGGCAAAAAAGTATTTAGTCAGCCACCAATTGTGCAAGTTCTCTCACTTAAAAAGATGAGAGAGACCTGTAATTTTCATCATAGGTACACTTCAACTATGACAGACAAAATGAGGGAAAAAAATCCAGAAAATCACATTGTAGGATTTTTTATAAATTTATTTGCAAATTATGGTGGAAAATAAGTATTTGGTCACATACAAACAAGCAAGATTTCTGGCTCTCACAGACCTGTAACAACTTCTTCTTTAAGAGGCTCCTCTGTCCTCCACTCGTTACCTGTATTAATGGCACGTGTTTGAACTTGTTATCAGTATAAAAGACACCTGTCCACAACCTCAAACAGTCACACTCCAAACTCCACTATGGCCAAGACCAAAGAGCTGTCAAAGGACACCAGAAACAAAATTGTAGACCTGCACCAGGTTGGGAAGACTGAATCTGCAATAGGTAAGCAGCTTGGTTTGAAGAAATCAACTGTGGGAGCAATTATTAGGAAATGGAAGACATACAAGACCACTGATAATCTTCCTCGATCTGGGGCTCCACGCGAGATCTCACCCCGTGGGGTCAAAATGATCACAAGAACGGTGAGCAAAAATCCCAGAACCACACGGGGGGACCTAGTGAATGACCTGCAGAGAGCTGGGACCAAAGTAACAAAGCCTACCATCAGTAACACACTACGCCGCCAGGGACTCAAATCCTGCAGTGCCAGACGTGTCCCCCTGCTTAAGCCAGTACATGTTCAGGCCCGTCTGAAGTTTGCTAGAGAGCATTTGGATGATCCAGATGAGGATTGGGAGAATGTCATATGGTCAGATGAAACCAAAATAGAACTTTTTGGTAAAAACTCAACTCGTCGTGTTTGGAGGACAAAGAATGCTGAGTTGCATCCAAAGAACACCATACCTACTGTGAAGCATGGGGGTGGAAACATCATGCGTTGGGGCTGTTTTTCTGCAAAGGGACCAGGACGACTGATCCGTGTAAAGGAAAGAATGAATGGGACCATGTATCGTGAGCAAGGGCATTGAAGATGAAACGTGGCTGGGTCTTTCAGCATGACAATGATCCCAAACACACCGCCCGGGCAACAAAGGAGTGGCTTCGTAAGAAGCATTTCAAGGTCCTGGAGTGGCCTAGCCAGTCTCCAGATCTCAACCCCATAGAAAATCTTTGGAGGGAGTTGAAAGTCCGTGTTGCCCAGCGACAGCCCCAAAACATCACTGCTCTAGAGGAGATCTGCATGGAGGAATGGGCCAAAATACCAGCAACAGTGTGTGAAAACCTTGTGAAGACTTACAGAAAACGTTTGACCTCTGTCATTGCCAACAAAGGGTATATAACAAAGTATTGAGATAAACTTTTGTTATTGACCAAATACTTATTTTCCACCATAATTTGCAAATAAATTCATAAAAAAATCCTACAATGTGATTTTCTGGATTTCTTTTTCTCATTTCGTCTGTCATAGTTGAAGTGTACCTATGATGAAAATTACAGGCCTCTCTCATCTTTTTAAGTTGGAGAACTTGCACAATTGGTGGCTGACTAAATACTTTTTTGCCCCACTGTACATTTAAACTCAGTTTTTCACAATTCCTGACATTTAATCCTAGCAAAAATGCCCTGTCTTAGGTCAGTTAGTATCACCACTTTATTATAAGAATGTGAAATGTCAGAATAATAGTAGAGAGAATTATTTATTTCAGCTTTCATTTCTTTCATCACATTCCCAGTGGGTCAGAAGTCTACATACACTCAATCAGTATTTGGAAGCATTGTTTAACTTGGGTCAAATGTTTTGGGTAGCCTTCCACACGCTTTCCACAATAAGTTGGGTGAATTTTGGCCCATTGTAACAGTCAGGTTTGTAGGCCTCCTTGCTCGCACATGCTTTTTCAGTTCTGCCCACAAATTTCCTATGGGATTGAGGTCGGGGCTTTGTGATGGCCACTCCAATACCTTGACTTTGTTGTCCTTAAGCCATTTTGCCACAACTTTGGAAGCATGCTTGGCGTCATTGTCCATTTGGAAGACCCATTTGCGACCAAGCTTTAACTTCCTGACTGATGTCTTGAGATGTTGCTTCAATATATCCACATAATTTTCCTACCTCATGATGCCATCTATTTTGTGAAGTGCACCAGTCCCCCCTACAGTAAAGCACCCCCAAAACATGATGCTGCCACCCCCGTGCTTCTCGGTTGGGAT
The DNA here is from genome assembly GCA_030435695.1 of Brachymystax lenok tsinlingensis. Taxonomy (NCBI): domain Eukaryota; kingdom Metazoa; phylum Chordata; class Actinopteri; order Salmoniformes; family Salmonidae; genus Brachymystax; species Brachymystax lenok. Next base: position 18,838,218 of record CM059809.1, read on the forward strand.
GGTGTTCTTCGGCTTGCAAGCCTCCCCCTTTTTCCTCCAAACATAACGATGGTCATTATTGCCAAACAGATCAATTATTTTTCATCAGACCAGAGGACATTTCTCAAAAAAGTATGATCTTTGTCCCCATGTGCAGTTGCAAACCGTAGTCAGGCTTTTTTATGGCGGTTTTGGAGAAGTTGCTTCTTCCTTGCTGAGCGGCCTTTCAGGTTATGTCGATATAGGACTCGTTTGTCTGTGGATACAGATACTTTTGTAGCTGTTTCCTCCAGAATCTTCACAAGGTCCTTTGCTGTTGTTCTGGGATTTATTTGCACTTTTCGCACCAAAGTACGTTCATCTCTAGGAGACAGAACGTGGTCCCATGGTGTTTATACTTGCGTACTGTTGTTTGCACAGATGAACATGGTACCATCAGGCATTTGGAAATTGTGGAGGTCTACAATTTTTTTTCTGAGGTCTTGGCTATTTCTTTTGATTTTGCCATGATGTCAAGCAAAGAGGCACTGAGTTTTAAGATAGGCCTTGAAATACATCCACAGGTACACCTTCAATTGACTCAAATGATGTAAATTAGCCTATCAGAAGCTTCTTAAGCTTCTAAAGCCATGACATCATATTCTGGAATTTTCCAAGCTGTTTAAAGGCACAGTCAACTTAGTGTATGTTAACTTCTGACCCACTGGAATTGGGATACAGTGAATTATAAGTGAAGTAATCTGCCTGTAAACAATTGTTGGAAAAATTACTTTGTAAAGTAGATGTCCTAACCGACTTGCCAAAACAATAGTTTGTTAACAAGACATTTGTGGAGTGGTTGAAAAACAAGTTTTAATGACTCCAATCTAAGTGTATGTAAACTTCCGACTTCAATTGTAAATGAAATACTTCTGTATTTAATTTTCTCTAAATTTGCAGACAATCTAAAATCATGTTTTCACTTTTTCATTATAGCAAAATACCCCATAATGAAAAAGTGAAAACATGATTTTAGATTGACTTGCAAATTTAGAGAAAATGTGATAGCAAAGGCGTGTGAATACATATGTAAATGTAATATTTATGTATTTCATTCTAAAAACATGTTTTCACATTGTCATTATGGGGTACTGTGTCATAGAAAAGGGGTGTTAATATTATGTAGATTAGATATTTCCGTATTCTATTTTCAATACATTTGCAAACATTTCATTATGGGGCATTGTAATCCATTTTCAATTAAGGCTGATGGGTGATGAAAAAAAAAATACATTTAGGCTCTAACAACAAAATGTGGAATAAGTCACGTGGCATGTAATCTTTCTGAAGGCACTGTATATTTACAATCCCCTTATCCAAACAGCTTATTCATTTACTTCATTATCAATAGCTCTTATTCATTTGTAAATTACAGTGCATGGACAATGGTGCTATTTCTATCAGAAAAAAGACAGTAGATTTTGTTCCACTTGGAACTGACAGGTTGCTCGACCTTATTCATCGTTTTATAGCAATTAAAGGTGGTGTAATTAGAAGGGAATTAAGTCAAGGTCCGAATACAGCGTATCTCCGCCACACCTTGATTTATTTGATCTCCACCTCCAACTAATAGCAGGTGAATAGCATGCTATTCTCACGCTTAAGGTCAGAATACAGTACGCTTAAAGACAAAAGTCTGAATTCCAACAAGCTCTCACAGTCTCAGGTCACAATTAGACGTTCATCCATGTTTCTCAAACCAAATTTCGAAGTTGTTCCTAAAGTCACATCTAAGTGTTTAAGGTTAAGTTTAAGTTTAAGCATTAACCCCGAAATCTTAAGGTTAGGCATTAACTCCGAATGATTAAGGTAAAGGTTAAGATTTGGGATAGGCTTAAAACAAAAATATATTCGAACATGCAACCTGTAGCACCAGAGGCAGCTGTTTACACCCATCCACCTTCCCCAATCCAAAACGGAAACCTACTTGAAGGTAACAGCGCTCACTTTTGCCCCTAGTGGTAGGTTTCCACGTCGTCTCCTGACTTCCTCAGACAGGGATGGATGTCGAATACTGACTTGTATCACCTGGCTGTGGAAGTCCCCCATTGGGCCGGATTCAGACGTAGGAATTTTACACCTTTCTTAGGCACAGGCACGCCATTCCTACACCCTTTCAATTGTTGGTATTCAGACTTACTTTATGCAGGTGTGTAACAGGCTTTGTGGGTGTGGTTCACTAGCACGCACTGGCGTAGCACACCCCCCGCAAGTCCCCGCAAGGTAGTTTTTTCTGGGGGGTCCGACAGAAAGCATATGAACACATCATAAGCCATTCATTTTTTTTTTATTACAGGAAATTAGCTTTAATACTGCAACATTTTCTCTCAGCCTGAGGGCAAAATGTGTAGAATAGCAGAACATTTGTTCATGGATTCTTGAAAGTTGAGACAATCCTTGTCCAGCAGGGAAACTTTATTTCTATAGTTGAAACAATTTATGTTGTTGCATTATTTGAGCAAAAGAAATTCATTTAGGGGGAATTTTATCAGGAAAATATTTGTTATTTGAATTTTCGAAATACTTAAAGTTTTATTAATGTCCATGTCGACTCCATGGCTGGAAATGCCCTGGTCCAGAGCAAAGGATCCCAATTTCAAACTCTCCCAAAAAGGTTTTAAAATAAAAAAAACTGGCAATAATGGATATTTACTGAAAATTATCTTACAGTACGTAGTGTTTTGCCCTCTGTAACTTTAAATAATGTTTCTCTCAAAAAAGATGTGTCCCGAGATTTGGTCAACTCCGTCAGATTTGTCTAAAATCCTAAATGAATCAGGAATGAACAGCGTCAGCTATACCACAAGGACCCCGTATTCATGTCCTAATTATATATTCATGGTCTGTAACATTTTAATTTAAATCAAACAATATTGAAATCACCATGGTCACAACCATAAACTGTCAACTTCATTTACCTGATAGATTACGATAGAATATTAATTTTGGTTCAAATAAGTTACATTTAATTAGGTTTGTGAGTCATAAAGCAACTGAGTAAAATAAAAATTGCTACTGTGTATACCACTTAAATGGTATACACAGAAACATTTAATAAAAATGTAATTTTTGTTAACTCTGTAAAACATTAACTCCGTCAGATCTTTGGCTAATGTTAATTCTGTCAGAGGGCTGAAAGATGGAATGGTGTCATGATATGCTCTTGGGACAGACCAATGCGCATCGAAGTATCCAGAATACATATTTATTAGCGAACGTGACTAGAGTGAACAAAACAGTGAACGATGAACATGACGTGAAAACGAACGCTAAATCCTAAACTAGACACTGGGACATAAACCTAAACACGATGACAAGAACCTAAACACGATGGCATGAACCTAAACACGATGGCATGAACCTAAACACGATGGCATGAACCTAAACACGATGGCATGAACCTAAACACGATGGCATGAACAATCTACAATCATAACGAACCTCAATAACCCACAAACCTAAGTGCAAAACCCCAAACATATATATGGTTCCCAATTAGAGGTAACGAGACTCAGCTGCCTCTAATTGGGAACCATACCCCAACATAGAAATACACACCATAGAACAAAAGAAACCCTACACCAAAACAAAACTAAACACTCCAGTCTTAATTCAACTTTAGATAGTGCATCAATACACCCAGTCACTACAAAGATACAGACGTCCTTCCTAACTCAGGAAGGAATCGAGATGGAGGAAACCGCTCAGGGAATTCACCATGAGGCCAATTGTGACTTTAAAACAGTTATAGAATCTCAATCTAATTGACAGATTGAAAAGGAGTTCTTTGCAACAAGGCAGTAAAGTGACACTGCAAAAAAATGTGGTGAAGTAATTCACTTTTTGTCCTGAATACAAAGTGTTATGTTTGGGGAAAATCCAGTACAACACATTACTGAGTACCACTCTCCATTTTTTCAAGCATACTGGTGGTTGCATCATGTTATGGGTATGCTTGTAATCGTTAAGGACTGGGGAGTTTTAGGATAAAAAAGAAATGGAATGGAGCTAAGCACAGGCAAAATCTTCGAGGAAAACCTGCTTCAGTCTGCTTTCCACCAGATACTGGGAGAGTAATTTACCTTTCAGCAGGACAATAACCTTATACAAAAGGCCAAATCTACACTGGAGATTCTTACCAAGAAGACAGTGAATGTTCCTGGCTGAGTTACAATTTTGACTTAAATGTTCTTCTATGGCAAGACCTGTCTAGCAATGATCAACAACCAATTTGACAGAGCTTGAAGAATTCTGAAAAGAATAATGGGAAAATGTTGCACAATCCAGGTGTGGAAAGCACTTAGAGACTTACCCAGAAAGACTCACAGCTGTAATCGCTGCCAACGGTGATTCTAACATGTATTGACTCAGGGGGTTGAATATTTATCTAATCAAGATACTGTGAATTAGCGTCTTATTTTTATTTATTTCTTAACAAATGTTTGAATATTTCTTCCACTTTGACTATGTCACGATCTTCATGCGGGACAGACCAAGGCGCAGCGAGGCATCCAGTATACATCTTTATTTAACAACGTAACTGGGACAAAAATAACAAAACAAACGAAGATCGCAACAATGACCACAACTTGAATAAACAACAAAGCTATGTACAAACAATAACCCACAAACCCCTAGTGCAAACTACAAACATATATATGGTTCCCAATTAGAGGTAACGACACTCAGCTGCCTCTAATTGGGAACCATTACCCCAACATAGAAATATATAACATAGAACAGAAAAAACCCTACACCTTCCTGTCCCAGGTGGCGACTCCGGTGCCGGCCGTGCTGGCTTGGGGTCCCACACCGGAGGCCCTGGGCTATTTGCCGGAACAGTTAGTTTAGGACTGGGAACCTTCTCTCGAGGCTCCGGACTGGGAACAGTCTCGAGGCTCCAGACTGGGTCGACGTGCACTGGGACTCTGGTGCGGGGAGCAGGAACGGGCCGTACTGGACTCATTACACGCACTGGGACTCTGGTGCGGGGAGCAGGAACGGGCTGTACTGGACTCATGACGCCCACTGGGACTCTGGTGCGGGGAGCAGGAACGGGCCTTACTGGGCTCATGACGCGCCCTGGGACTCTGGTGCGGGGAGCAGGAACGGGCCGTACTGGGTTCATGGCGCGAACAGCGATCCTGGAACGTGGAGCAGGGACTGGACGTGCTGGGTCCACGACGGGCACAGGGATCCTGGAGCGTGGAGCAGGGACAGGACGTGCTGGGTCCACGACGGGCACAGGGATCCTGGAGCGTGGAGCAGGGACTGGACGTGCTGGGTCCACGACGGGCACAGGGATCCTGGAGCGTGGAGCAGGGACAGGACGTGCTGGGTCCACGACGGGCACAGGGATCCTGGAGCGTGGAGCAGGGACAGGACGTGCTGGGTCCACGACGGGCACAGGGATCCTGGAGTGTGGAGCAGGGACTGGACGTGCTGGGTCCACGACGGGCACAGGGGGCCTGGAGCGTGGAACAGGGACAGGACGTACTGGGCTGTGGATGCGAACCGGAGACCCCACACGCAGAACCGGTGCAGGATATCTCGGTCCCAGAAGGTGTACTGGAGACCTAGCGCGCAGAGCCGGCACCACTCTTCCAGGTAGCACACTCACCCTCCCCTGGCAGATGAGTGGAGCTGGAATCTCACGCACCAGGCTCTGGACACGCACCGGAGACACTGCACGCAGAACCGGTGCAGGATATCCTGGTTCAAGGAGGCGCACCGGAGACCAGGAGCGCTGAGCCGGCACCACTCTTCCAGGCTGCACACTCACCCTCCCCTGACTGATGAGTGACGCTGGAATCTCTCGCACCGGGCTGTGAACGCGCACTGGAGACACAGTGCGCAACACTGCATAGCACGGCGTCTTACCAGTGCGACGCTCTCTCCGACGCTCCCTCCAGAGAGCACGAGGAGTTGGCTCAGGAGTCCATCCTGAACCAGCCAAACTCCTCGTGTGCCTTTCGGGCTTCCTGGCCAGGCGAGTCCCAACATACTTTTCTTTATCCGAGTTCCATGCTCCGTATAATTCCTCACACCTGCGCCGCTCTGCCGCCGCTGCTTCCAGCTCCTCTCTTGGACGACGATACTCTCCAGGCTGGGTCCAGGGTCCGTCTCTAATTAATTCCTCCTCCCAGGTCCAGTACTCCCGTGTCTCTCGCTGCTTGGTCTTTTTATGGTGGGTTATTCTGTCACGATCTTCATGCGGGACAGACCAAGGCGCAGCGAGGCATCCAGTATACATCTTTATTTAACAACGTAACTGGGACAAAAATAGCAAAACGAACGAAGATCGCAACAATGACCACAACTTGAATAAACAACAAAGCTATGTACAAACAATAACCCACAAACCCCTAGTGCAAACTACAAACATATATATGGTTCCCAATTAGAGGTAACGACACTCAGCTGCCTCTAATTGGGAACCATTACCCCAACATAGAAATATATAACATAGAACAGAAAAAACCCTACACCAAAACAAAACTAAACACTCCAGCCTGTCTTCTCAGGCCTGGACGTGACAGACTATACAGAGTATTTTGTTTAGATCGTTGACAAAACATGACAATTAAATAAACGTTTATCCCACTTTGTAACACAACAAATTTTTTTTAAAGTCAAAAGGTGTGAATACTTTTTGAAGACACTGTATGCATGTTGCTGTCCATTTGACATGTACAGTATTTCCACAACACACAATTGTGTGGTAAATATAGCTATTCTGTTTTTTTTGTGAATGTTGGGGAAGTCATACACAGTATAATCATGGATCTCGAACATGTTATTTATTTAACATGTTATTTATTTAACATGTTATTTCTTCATGCTACTCTGAGTCCACATGGAAAATACTATACGATACTATAAGGCTCCTTTGGATGCCGGTATATAATTATTATAATGCCATATTGAGGATACTTCTTGAAGCCAATTTGTTAACATACAGAGATTTACCTCTCATAGATCGTTAGATCATTGGACGTACTGTAAATAAAATGAAACCCCTGGATTCAATCAATACAGTAAGGACATTATAAAACAGAAAATGTTTACTCCCATACCAGTAACAATGACCTAATAACGGCCTTTGGTGAGACCTCAGTTAAAGAAAGCACAATGTATTTGCTGTTGATGTGGCTTTTGACTATGTCTCTGTTCCTATATTGAACAGGCTTCCAGAGCCTTCCTTCCTCTCTCCATCCCCATCTACCTAAATTAATCTCTGCTCTGTCATCATTGCATCACCAGAATGAGGCCACCTCTCACAGAAAGCAGAACACACAGAGAGATGAGTTCCATCAAGGCCTGACATCTCATCTCTCCTACAGAGGAAAATAGAAAATGGCAATTGTGGTGTATTCTTAGAGCAGGTTCTAATCTAGAACATGACCACGGACAACCAAGATCCTAGAACAATCAGAAAACACAGCCCTCTAATCATGATCGTGTTGCAGCTGACACACACTCTGAACTTGTTCACTCTTTCACCCCAATCACTGCAAGCACACGCATGTGGAGGACAGCTCCTTAGGTTTGCTTTGGAATTGATCTGTTCATAACAGCTGCATGCGGGCATGGCTATGATCACTGAGGAAACACCACAGAGACGAGAGAGGAGTGTAGTCGATCCATCAGTGATCAGGAAACCAATTATCCATTTGGCAACGGGAGGATGGGATGGCCAATAAGTACGAAAACCGCCTCATGGTGTCATATTCTTCTTCCAATCATTTTGATCGAGATGTTCTCATCGATGGAAAGATGTATGGGACACATTCACTTTTTTGGTTTGTCAGTAACATCTCATAATGTTTACGTCAAATTGTGTATGTCGAACAGCTACAATCCTTCATTGTCTTCTGAAAGGTGGCGTCACTCCTACACAACGCTCGTCGCTCAACCGACAGTGCAGACGGAGGCACAGAGTGGTTGGGCTACCTGTAATAAGACAATGCTATACAATACCTATAGGACGCTCTGACGTAAGTGGAATTTTTCTAACTTTCTCCAATGTTACTTTTTGTTATTTCAATGTCAAAGACACCCAAGTGTGCATGTGTGGTATCTATACTGGCAGGGCCAGGTTGGTAATCAAGTGTGCATGTGTGGTATCTATACTGGCAGGGCCAGGTTGGTAATCAAGTGTGCATGTGTGGTATCTATACTGGCAGGGCCAGGTTGGTAATCAAGTGTGCATGTGTGGTATCTATACTGACAGGGCCAGGTTGGTAATCAAGTGTGCATGTGTGGTATCTATACTGGCAGGGCCAGGTTGGTAATCAAGTGTGCATGTGTGGTATCTATACTGGCAGGGCCAGGTTGGTAATCAGTGTGCATGTGTGGTATCTATACTGGCAGTGCCACGTTGGTAATCAGTGTGCATGTTTGGTATCTATACTGGCAGGGCCAGGTTGGTAATCAGTGTGCATGTGTGCTATCTATACTGGCAGGGCCAGGTTGGTAATAAGTGTGCATGTGTGGTATCTATACTGGCAGTGCCAGGTTGGTAATCAAGTGTGCATGTGTGGTATCTATACTGGCAGTGCCAGGTTGGTAATCATTGTGCATGTGTGGTATCTATACTGGCAGGGCCAGGTTGGTAATACATGTGCATGTGTGGTATCTATACTGGCAGGGCCAGGTTGGTAATAAGGGTGCATGTGTGGTATCTATACTGGCAGGGCCAGGTTGGTAATCAGTGTGCATGTGTGGTATCTATACTGGCAGGGCCAGGTTGGTAATAAGTGTGCATGTGTGGTATCTATACTGGCAGGGCCAAGTTGGTAATAGGTGTGCATGTGTGTATCTATACTGGCAGTGCCAGGTTGGTAATCATTGTGCATGTGTGGTATCTATACTGGCAGGGCCAGGTTGGTAATACATGTGCATGTGTGGTATCTATACTGGCAGGGCCAGGTTGGTAATAAGGGTGCATGTGTGGTATCTATACTGGCAGGGCCAGGTTGGTAATCAGTGTGCATGTGTGGTATCTATACTGGCAGGGCCAGGTTGGTAATAAGTGTGCATGTGTGGTATCTATACTGGCAGGGCCAGGTTGGTAATACGTGTGCATGTGTGGTATCTATACTGGCAGGGCCAGGTTGGTAATCAAGTGTGCATGTGTGGTATCTATACTGGCAGTGCCAGGTTGGTAATCATTGTGCATGTGTGGTATCTATACTGGCAGGGCCAAGTTGGTAATAGGTGTGCATGTGTGTATCTATACTGGCAGGGCCAGGTTGGTAATAAGTGTGCATGTGTGGTATCTATACTGACAGGGCCAAGTTGGTAATACGTGTGCATGTGTGCTATCTATACTGGCAGGGCCAAGTTGGTAATACGTGTGCATGTGTGCTATCTATACTGGCAGGGCCAGGTTGGTAATCAAGTGTGCATGTGTGGTATCTATACTGGCAGTGCCAGGTTGGTAATCATTGTGCATGTGTGGTATCTATACTGGCAGGGCCAAGTTGGTAATAGGTGTGCATGTGTGTATCTATACTGGCAGGGCCAGGTTGGTAATAAGTGTGCATGTGTGGTATCTATACTGACAGGGCCAAGTTGGTAATACGTGTGCATGTGTGCTATCTATACTGGCAGGGCCAAGTTGGTAATACGTGTGCATGTGTGCTATCTATACTGGCAGGGCCAGGTTGGAAATCAGTGTGCATGTGTGTATCTATACTGGCAGGGCCAGGTTGGTAATCAAGTGTGCATGTGTGGTATCTATACTGGCAGGGCCAGGTTGGTAATAAGTGTGCATGTGTGGTATCTATACTGGCAGGGCCAGGTTGGTAATCAGTGTGCATGTGTGGTATCTATACTGGCAGGGCCAGGTTGGTAATAAGTGTGCATGTGTGTATCTATACTGGCAGGGCCAGGTTGTTAATCAGTGTGCATGTTTGGTATCTATACTGGCAAGGCCAGGTTGGTAATAAGGGAAACATGCAAATGTGATAACAGTCCTCATCTATGGATCAACGCTCTATTAGCCTCACAGCCGAGCTCCAATCATTTTGGCTCCGTAAAAAGAAAGCGACTGATGATTGCAGATGTGTTTTTTGGAGGCTGTGTGTGTGTGTGTGTGTGTGTGTGTGTGTGTGTGTGTGTGTGTGTGTGTGTGTGTGTGATTCTGTCTTTGTGTGTGTGCATGTGGGGGTAGGGCAGACAGTGTCTCTTTATCTGAGAGGGATCGGGAGGTAGGAGAAAGGAAATGGGAGAGATGGTTGTTTAGATGTTAATGGAGATAGGGAGAGGCCAGGCAGAACTGAAAGATACAGACAAATGGCATTTGACCACTTTCCCATTGACAAGCCATAGCAAATTCACCGTGACATTCTGTCTCTACTTTTCAGGAAATACATTGCAATGCATGCCAGGAATGGAGGTTGTCTGGACTAATGCTATGTCATTTGATATTATTATCAGATATTCCAGGTTAAGGTTTGTGGACTGTGTTAGTAATCTACAAGCAATAAAACTGACTTTGCGTTTCTGTGATGCAAACGATAGATTTTTCATATCGGCTAAATGGAGAAGGCAAAAAGAGATTGAGATTGGTTTTCTAATGTGACAAAGAAGAAAAGTCATCGTTTTGTGTCACAGTAATTCGTTAAATGTCAACTCGGCTGTTCTTGTGATTGCTGGCTACTCAGGTAACCTCTACAAAAAAATGATGACATTTATTACATTTAAGGTGCTATAGCTACACTGGGATTATAAATACATTTTGACATTTCACTTTTTATTGGAATTGTTGCCTGTAGCTGCCCAGGCTGACCTATGTAGGTATGTCTAGCTGTAGTAATGTAGTATATGTAGGTATGTCTAGCTGTAGTAATGTAGTATATGTAGGTATGTCTAGCTGTAGTAATGTAGTATATGTAGGTATGTCTAGCTGTAGTAATGTAGTATATGTAGGTATGTCTAGCTGTAATCAGGTAGTATATGTAGTTATGTCTAGCTGTATTAATGTAGTATATGTAGGTATGTCTAGCTGTAATAAGGTAGTATATGTAGGTATGTCTAGCTGTAATAAGGTAGTATATGTAGGTATGTCTATCTGTAATAAGGTAGTATACGTAGGTATGTCTAGCTGTAATAATATAGTATATGGAGAGATTATGGAGTTGTTTGACCTCCTTTTATAGTACCTGCTACTGGCATATACAGCTAGCTGTGTGTGTTTCCTATACATGGTGTGAAATTCTATAAAGTGATTCAATTCAATAATCCCATTCAAGGCGTTTGACCTGGTCTGGTGTGAGTAAAGCAAACGGTTCAAACATTGATATTGATGTGTGCATTATTAGTAAGGTTTGCACTTTGTATATTGTATACATATTATAGTACATAGTGTTCAAATTGATCTATTAACAAAATAACAACTCCAATATACATTAATATTTCTGCTGAAGACTCGCTGGCTGGACTCCAAGCACAAATGACTACGGACATTTGAAATCGGATAGATTGTAACTTTCCACGGAGATGCCGAGAAAGATAAAGGAGAGTTTTCCTTATTGCTTCCAATGGATAACTTACTTATTTTACTGAATGGTGCACACTGACTGTCACACTACATTACACATGGCATTACGCATACATTGATTTATACATTCATACGAATAATTATAAAACAATGTTATACTTGTGAAAATCCTCTTTCATGACCCACAGCATACGCAATAAATATAATTAAAGCAAAGACTGAAGAAAGCAAATATAAACTAACCATTATTACTGCCTTTTGTCTTAAAAAGGTTGAACATTTGTTTTATAACATAAGAACTCATTAATAATAGCTTCTACCACCATGGAGTTTGACGTTGGTGGTGATGATCCTTGCATAATTAAATGGAACTGTATAACTGGCAGAAATACCTTAATATGCACATCGATAAAAAAATATATTAAAAAAAAAACGTGCACAGAGATAATGCTTTAATATCTCAGCATTGCAGTTGGGGATTTTTTATAATAGTAGAAAGTGATTCAAAGAAAATATTTGAAGATTCATCAGAAACTCTCTCTTTTTACGCCCTCGGTGGATTAAATGGCTGCACCTCACTGGCTCTTTTCATGTAGGATTTAAGTTAAATCCTGATGTCTCTCATATAGGTGGCTGTGAATGTACAATTACAGGGGGAAAAGCTATCACCTGAGTTCATACCCGCTTCGAGCGAGAGAGAGAGAGAGAGAGAGAGCGAGAGAGAGAGAGAGAGAGAGAGAGAGAGAGAGAGAGAGAGAGAGAGAGAGAGAGAGAGAGAGAGAGAGAGAGAGAGAGAGAGAGAGAGAGAGGGGAGAAATGAATTTGTGGATAAGTCTTGAGCTTGTTCATCCAAGAATGTAATCAAATCATGGGTTTGTGATCAAAAACAATAACACCCCACGAACTGTTGGTTCTTCTAAGAACACACTGTTCTCCTTTTAGCCACAGTAGCACCTCATGATGTCTCCAGGGTAAAGATATCACAAGGTGTGTGTGTGTATGTTTGTGTGTGTGCTTGCTTGCTTGTGTGCATGTATGTACAGTCTGTGTGTGCCTCTGTGTGCGTCAGACGGGGCAGACTGTCAAGGTTCAGCTCAGTCTGACCTGAGCCACTACCTGAGCGGAGGGGCTCTGGTCATATTTTAGCTCCCTTTGTCTGTGACAAATGGCTGAGCTCTAAAAGCCCTGTCCACTGTGCTGAAGGCTGCAGTGATGTATGAGGCGGGTCCTGTCTGATGAATCCTCCATGTCACTCTGCCCCTGACAGACATTCATCATGTCTGGTATTTTTATGTTCGGGACTCCAGCATCGGATCCTTAATGAAACAAATATAATGCGATTTCCCGATTCCGACTGCTTTGGACCGAGTTTTAACCCGGCTGACTTCCCTCGCAGAGCGGTGTCATATTGGGACATTGTGTCTTTCCGCTCTGGTTCTCTACATGACTGTGTCACTGACCTTGCTGGGCTTGTTCAGACCATGGACCTCTGTCTAAAAAATGAACATGTTCCTAATGAGCCAGTAAATGAGTCTGTATTAGGGTGTATCTGGGAATAACAATGTAGGCTAAAATACATACAAACTCATATAATACAGTGTATTCACATTGTGTTACAACAGGCATTTTTTGCTCTTATCAGAAATGCTGTGTGATCATTATCAAGGTTTCCTGGCAATATAAAGGTCAGGAACACAAAAGGTTGCAGGAAATGTCACACCACAAGGCTGTATAGTGTTTTCATCAAGTCCACTGTGATGATTATTGTGTTGTGTGATAATACAATTCGTTTCAGCTCTCTGAAGAAAGGGGAGAGAGAGGGACTAACCCTATGATTGCAAATAACCGTTGACGTTTATTTTATTTTTTCTTAGCACAGATTCTCATCTCAGTCCCAGTTGTGCCCAGATATCACAGACAGTACAGTCAATATAAAAATGGCTTTTATAACTTTACACCCAAAGCAAGAACGCAACGTTTTTTTTTTTTTTTAAATGCTTATATGCCAAAAATACTAAGAATGTATTTTCACTAAAAGTACTTGAGATTAGCTTGTGAGTCTGCAGATATGACATGGCCTTGTTGTTATTTCTCTGTAGTAGTTCTTATGTACTTCCTGTGTACTTCTTGTGTAGTTCTTGTAGTAGGCACTTACCGGGGCATAACAACCCACTGAGCACAGACGTCAGTTCAACGTCTACTTTTGATTTTCATTTGGTTGAGTTATCAACTAATGTGAATTTAAATGTGAAATCAACAAAAAATGCCACCATGTCATTGGATTTAGATAAAAAGTTTGGGGGAAGAGACAAAATACCCTTATGTTGATGACATTTTTCAAATCCAATCAGTTTTCCACATTGATTCAACGTCATCACATTAGATTTTTTTGTTGTTGAAATTATGTGGAAACAATGCTGATTTAACCAGTTTTTGCCCAGTGGGAAACCACTGTTCGTCATTCCTCTGTGGGAGATGTCAGGACAGACAACATTCAGACACCAAGAACTCACCATCAACTCAACGTCTGCCTTCGTCAAGATTCTTAGATCCTTCTGCAAACACTTGCAAACAACCATTTCTTAAATGCCCTCTCTATATACTGTACCCATACGCAGTATAATTTGTATTTAGCATGATGATGTTGTTATTATGAGAGTAATTTGTTTCTGTCATTATTAATATCACACCAGTTTACTGTCCAGATATTACACAAGAGGATTTATGTTTACATTAGCGGATAGAATATATAACAATTTATCCATGAAAAAACACAAATCCTCTCTTTCTAAATAGAAAAAAGGGTATACTCATCAAACGTTTTACACCATAGTCATTATTATTTTCTATTCTACTACATAGTTCCTCCGTTATAGACAGTTGTCATCTCTAGCTCGCCTATGGATGTTGTACAGCACAGACGCTATTGCTTGGGGACCACAAGGACAGTTCCACTATTCTCAACACATTTAACAGTCAATTACAAGAGAGAGAACACCCTCATCCTCATCTTCTCTTATTCTATCTGCACTCTGTGAAGAACCCAGGGATGTCGAACTGTGTGTTTTTAGCTGGGAAAACAATCTCCCTGGTGATGTTAGCTTGATAAAGCAATTGTTATAGAGCCGCCACGTCAGATACTATGTTGTAACCCGAGAGAGTGGTCTGTCTCCCTCCTACCGGTTACTCCTCAAATTCAATGATGGTGTATATTTTCCCAGAATGTCAGAGTCAAAGCTAAAAGGATGCAGATGCACATTTTAAAACAGTTACTGCAGGCTTCTCCTTTTTTACACGCCTTGTCCATTCTTTGCGGTTGTGTGGTAAGCTCCACGGGGGGGGTATAGTTCTTTTAAAAGGCATTGTCAGATGCATTTATGACTGTGGGTTTCACTTCCACCGCGGTTGGCAGTCCTTTCCCCTGAGACCCACAGCCTCGTAAAAGGAGAGTGCAGGCCAGCCACCGGCATCAGGAACACTTTGGAGTGGCATTTCCTTAAATCCCCACAAAGGTGGTGGTTCCTCAGAGACACATAAATAAGCAGACAGGCCACTGAAATCACAGCGAGAAGCACACCAAAGACAGCGATTACTGCCGCTTGCCACTTTTCAGTGTCCTTGGCCGCCAGCTCTAATCCCTTTGTGGTGACATTGACACATTTGGTGTCGTGTTTGTAGAGGATGCCGCGGATGTCTACACACACCTTGTACTGGGTGGCAGGAGTCAGATGTGTGAGATTGTACACTTTCACATCAGACGGTACGCGTGCAGTGAACGCCATGGTCGGGTGGTTGGGGTCGGAAGCTGTGTACCACTTTATGTTAGGAGCCAGACCGCCATGGGCGGCTTTCCAGGCTACCAGGACCGAGTTGGTCTGCACTGATTTGATGTTGACGTCCAAAGAGCCGTTGGCAGGTCGGGGGAAGTATCCATCCACCTCCACAGAGACTGACTTCAGGTCTGCGCCGACTAGATTGTGGGCAACGCAGGTGTACAGTCCAGCCTCATTCTCTGTTATGTCGTAGATGTCAAATGTTCCCTCTGGGTGCATGTAGTATTTATCTGACACGGTATTGGGCAGGACCCTGATACCGGAAGGCGTGATCCAGTAGATGTCCGGTTCAGGTTCGGCAAAGGCCCGGCAGTGGAGCGACACGGAACTCCCGTTGTCGACGCTGACATGCCCGGGCATGCTCTCAGGGGAGATGAGAGGCAGACAGATCTCTGTCATCTCCCTGAAGTGGACCTGCCGCACGTGCTGGCCCTCGTACTCGGGAGGCTCCACACAGAAGAGAGAATCCGGTTCCATGAAGCGTATGTTGGTCTTGTTCATGTTCATCCAGCGGACCACACAGTCGCAGCGGATGGGGTTGCTGTGCATGCTCACCTCCCGCAGGTTGGGGAGGGACTCCACAGTAATCCTGTGTAGGGCGCTGAGCGCGTTCCCATTCAGCATCAACGTCTCCAGCCTGGGCAGTTTGTAGAAAGCATTGGGGTGGATGTAGGAGAGCTTGGGGTTGTTGGTGGCCTCGATCTTAGTCAGTTCGGGGAGGTTATTTAGGGCGAAGCTGTCGATAGAGACCAGTTCCGGCATGCTGTTAATGCCAAGCTCTTTGAGGTGGAGCATGTCCTCGAAATCTCCCCTCTGTATCCTCCCGATGGGATTCTTGTTTAGATCCAGAAACTTGAGGTTCTTTAAGTTCCGCAGAGCTGCGTGGGGAACTTCGGGGAAGGTGTTGTCGTAGAACGAGATGCTCTCCAAGTTGTCGAGGCCAGATAGAGCGCCGTCGGGTAACTGCGATAGGTTCATCCTGGTCAGAACTAGACTTCTGAGATTACGAAGGGGCTTGAAGTTCATGTCTTGAACGGAGGTGATCGGATTCTCCCCAATCATGAGTATTTCCAGATTGGGCATGGTGTCGAACCACTCACTACTGATCGTCTGCAGCTTGTTGGAGTTGAGGTGGAGCCGGAGGAGATTGTGGAGGCCCTGGAACGCCGTGGGGGAGATGGAGGAGATCAGGTTGTGGTTCATGTAAAGCTCCTGAAGGTTGGCCAGCTCTGCCAGGCAGCTGTCTGGAAGCTGGCGTATCCAGTTCTCCTCCATGTGTAAGGACAACAGCTGAGGCAGCCGCCCGAGTTGGATGTCACTCATTGAAGATAAGTTGTTTTGCGACAAGTCAATCTCTGTGATGTTGGCCAGGTAATCCAAAGGTTTCTCAATCTTTGCAATGTTGTTGGTCTGCAGCAATAGCACTTGTGTGTCTGTTGGTAATCTCCCAGGCAGAGTAAAAAGTCCCAAGTCATTACAGTCAACAATTGGGGCCTCCATGTACACGGAGCTGGGAGAGAACCAGGGTCTGATCTCACACACACATAGCTGAGGGCAATCGACTCTCTCCTCAGAGGCCAGAACAAAGGCAGTCATGGCAAGTCCCACGAAGAAACAATCCACAAATGACACGTCCTTCATATTGGCCCGATTCCCTCAAGTAAGTAATTGGTCTTTGTAGATTAAGTGGTCTGAGCTGTTAACTTCACAAATAATGAATCATTTGTTGCTGTTGCTATAGCGACTGACTACCCCCCCACTGGTAGGGAGGGTTTCCCAGGGCCTTTTGTTTTGTTGTGGTTGCGCTGGTGTGGCCACTCAATTTTCCCTCCTGGGCATACGGGTTGGGGTCAAGACTTCGGTCGTGCAGGCCCAAGTAGATGACGATGAACATATACCTCAGGAAGCTACAGTCCTGCTATGCACATCTGGGTTAGCCCCCATTAACGCTCCGCTTTCTCTTGAAGATGAATCACATCCAATCTCTCGACGTCGTTACTAGCTCCCAGCATTGTCAAATGAATCCATTCCCACCTGTAAAAAGAGGGAGGGGGGAAACTGTAAATACCATGACAGAAAACCTGGGTGCATCATACAAAAGGGATTTAGGCATATTGACATTTGTTATAGAGGCACACGGATGTATGTTGACATTTACTTTGCACGGCCCTTCAAGACACATCAGCATGGATTTAGATCTGCTTAACCTATTGCATATAATTTGGGGTCATATCTGTGCCCTCCTGATATGGCATGAAATGATACATTTAGGAGGATTGAGTGCCTTTAGTGTTAAAGCGAGAAGTCTTTATTAAATTCTTAAATGGCAGGTTGCATAGGCTTAAAGGGATAATTCAGGATTTTGGCAATGAAGCCCTTTATCCAGAGTCAGATGAACTCATGGACACCATTTTTATGTCTCAGTTTGCATTTTCAAAAAAGTTGCTAACTACCACTGATCGCAGTCTGTGGGTTGAGGTCAGGGCTCTGTGCAGGCTAGTCAAGTTCTTCCACACCAATCTCTATAAACCATTTCTGTATGAACCTCACTTTGTGCATGGGTGCATTGTCATGCTGAAAAAGGAAAGGGCCTTCCCCAAACTGTTGCCACAAAGTTGGAAGCACAGACTCATCTAGAATGTATGTATGTATGTATGTATGTATGTTGTAGCATTAAGATTTCCCTTCACTGGAACTAAGGGGCCTAGCCTGAACCATGTAAAACAGCCTAGACCAATATTCCTCCTCCACCAAACATTTCAGTTGGCACTATGCATTGGGGCAGGTAGCGTTCTCCTGGCATCCGCCAAACACAGATTCGTCCGCCGGACTGCCAGATGGTGAAGTGTGATTCATCACTCCAGAGAACGTGTTTCCACTGCTCCAGAGTCCAATGGCGGCGAGGTTTACACCACTCCAGCCAACGCTTGGCATTGCGCATGTTGATCTTAGGCTTGTGTGCGGCTGCTCAGCCATGGAAACCCATTTCATGAAGCTCCAGAGGCAGTTTAGAACTCAGTAGTGAGTGTTGCAACTGAGGACAGATTACTTTTAGGAGCTACGTGCTTCAACACACGGTCCTGTTCTGTGAGCTTGTGAGGCCTACCCCTTCGCGGCTGAGACGTTGTTGCTCCTAGACGTTTCCACTTCACAATAACTGCACTTACAGTTGACCGGGCCAGCTCTAGGAAGGCAGAAATTTGACAAACTGACTTGTTGGAAAGGTTGCATCCTATAACAGTACCACGTTGAAAGTCACTGAACTCTTCAGTAAGGCCATTCTACTGCCAATGTTTGTCTGTGGAGAATGCATGGCTGTGTGCTCGATTTTATACACCTGTCAGCAACGGATGTGTCTGAAATAGCCGAATCCACTAATTTGAATGGATGTCCACATAGTTTTCTATACATAATGTATATCACTAGGTAAAATACGTACGGGACAAACATGAAGCAAATTAAGTAAAAAGTACAACTTTCATTTATAAGTACTCATGAACACGCTATGAAAAGGAATATTTATCAGCATGCACTTTCACAAAACATTGCTGCGTTTCTGTGTATTGTTTCCCCTCTTTGCTTCCCTCTCTGCAGTTAGGCTGCTGCTCTTCATCATTTGTCATACATAACCACTTTTTACTGAACAAATGGGTATGATGGTGCAGAGCAACAAGACGCCAGACAGAGCCACAAGACGAAGAGAAGGAAAAAGGGAAAGGGAGAAAGAGAGAAATATAGGGGGAAAGAGAGAGAGAGAGAGAGAGAGAGAGAGAGAGAGAGAGAGAGAGAGACAGGAGGGGTGCACTGCACCGGAGACATTCCATCATCCTCATTTCTGTTTCCACCCCAGTGCTCCAAGACAACGATGGAGATGAGCAAGTCCGAACGCTGCTACAAAAACACTGCGGTCAGCCCCAACGGCAAAACACTGTCCACTGTTGGAGTGTGTGGCTGAGAATGTGGTTTTGGATGAGGTAGGCCGAGGGTGAGGGAGGGAAAGCGGCGAGAGAAGGTGGGGTGGGGGGGCAACTGGCACTTTAATAAGTGGTATACCCTCCCTCAGGGAGCATTGGCTCTCATTGTGTAGCTCTGTGCTAACTCTTCACTTACAACTGTAATGTTCTTCTATGGTGTTTCGGGTTCTCCCCCCTGCTTACTCTTGTTGCTGTGTTTACTAATCACAATTAGAGACACCTTAATGTGTTTGGGCTAAACATTACTGCACCCACCGCATGTTCCATCACAGCAGGTAGCCATTATCGGTCCCTTAGGGTCTGGTGCGTTGTTATGCTGTTAGTCACCCACCCTGCCTGCTAATTGGCTAAATAAGACACTATTTGCATATGACTTCCATTGGGTGATCAATATCTTTGTGAGTCAACCGGGCCCCTTCACAGCGGCCACAAAATGGAGGCTTGAAAATACCGGTAGCAGTTAGAACGAGGAATCTGGGGGACTGTAAAAAAAAAAAAAAAGACAAGGCAAAAGAAGGAACTGCCACACAACACATTAAAAGGAGCATGACTTTCTTCCTGGATTCCTTCAGATGTGGCAAGGTGACATGACATCCGGATGTCGGGGCGGTTAGCAAGGTAGCCTAAAGTACTGAGGTGTTGATTGTACAGCGGAACAAAAGGCTATTTTCATATCCATTTAATGTCAGTTCTTAAAGTCCCTCCTACACATGAATTGTAGCCTACTGTATGATTATTTTGAGGTTAGAGGTGGATTCAAATGGTGTGGTGTGCCTGGATAACATAACAGCGTTGCTCAGTACTTACTCATGTGTGAGTAAATCTGAGTTATGATAGTCACAACTTGATTCATGAAAATTGAAGTTTTGCCCTACAATTTATTTCTGGTTGTGTTTACACCATGCATAATATTTTCTTAGCCTCTCCCGTTGTGTAATGACACGAGGGCTAGAATAATTCCACACACTGCAGCGCTATTGCTTTTCCTTCCACACATAATCATAAATAATAAAGGTGTTTACCCTTCACTTTTGGACAAGGTTAAACTTCCCGAGTACCAGTACTTTAGGGATGGCAGATTTTGTATTGTATGAGTTGTGCATTGAGCATCCTATTTAATAAATGAATTGAAACATCACAGAGAATGTTGAGAGATTGGTGTTATTGGTTATGCGCTCTTTTGTGACACTATAAAGACATCCCTTTCTGAACAGAACCTAATTCAACTCCCATGCTCTCTGCTTTTATGCTGATGGTGACCACTTCATATTAGAAACTAAATACATGAATTACTTCAACATTATGTCTGTAGCTTAATAATGTGGTGGTCAGATCCATGTTAAGTAAGTTCACTTATTCATGTTTAATTCATGACCCAACGGTGAGGAGAATGTCTCCGTGCTCTGCTGCTCCACTATTCAACAGAACATTAAGAGCCATTAGTCTGGGGACAGAGAAATGGGGAATTGGAGGTGACACCTACAGAACCTTCAAGCTAGGCTACAGTATTTTAAACGTTTAGGACAATGCCAGCTTCATAAGAAAATAGTGTAAAAGAGATGATGATACGAAATCCATCGCTAAGTTTAAATAGCCTATTCAGCGGTATTCAGTCTCCTAGCCTTATAATCCAAACGTGAAAAAGTAGACATGTTGGAAATACTACCCCACGCACTGTATACGGTAAGACTATCCTCTATCTCCTGTAAACTACACACACCATAGCCTGCAACAGCGTACGTGGCAAAGGGCTCGTACACTTAACTACTGTCCGTAGACCAGAATTCAAGTGTTTACAGCACGTGAACTAACATGTCAGTGTGAAATCAGGTCAAGCTGGTTTTCCCTCCTTTCAATAGAGAATTAATTCCCCCCACAATAGAGTTAATTTCCCCCACAATACACTGTTCAATTACCAGTAGTCAACAGGAAGCAATAGGGAAAATAAATAGGAAAAAAATGACTGCCAGGGTATCAATACCATCACATTAACCTCTAGTGACCTGAGGAAGTCGTAATGGCATTAAACACCTTAGCCCAAGACAGATGAGGGAAATCAGCCTTAACCCATTTAAGCTGAGGTGAAAAACAAGAGTTCGAAGGAACAACGAGGGTAGGAGGGAAAACTGGAGCTTGTTAGGCGTTAAGGGGCAATAACGTGCATATCGCGGTTCTCAGACAAAGAGGAATGCGGTTAATACCGAAGCCAAATGGAATTGTAAGACGGATGCTCCTAATCAGAGTCCTGATGCAGCGCAGCATCAACAGAACAATACGGCGAAGGGAGAGATAAATAGACATTTGGATTTGTCGCTACTGCTTCCAATGTGTCCAGGCCAGTGGCTCATACAGTCCCCTGTGTACTAAAACTTTTCATTTGGTTCTTCGCTCCAGCATTTTGGATTTGAGATCAAATGTTTTATATGAGGTGACAGTACAGAATGTCACCTTTTATTTATTTTCATACATACAGTATCTGTTTTACCGTTTAGAAATGAAGGCACTTTATGTATCTAATCCACAAATGGGTACCAAATACTAAACTTTTGACTAAATGTAATACACTGTAATATTTATGACACCTTCAAATGAGCGGACTAGATACATATATATCTAGTACCTAGGGCGCTAGGGCTGCTGAATCAAATGCACCTACCGACAACAACGTGAAACTAATACAAACAATAGGAATGCAAGGCTTTATCGTTGTTGTTTTTTACAGAAATGTTTGATGATTGACTAGGAATGCCTTGTCAATGCCTTGGTGACCACTGCCACACACCATGCCGACAGACAATAGTTTCTTCTCCTTAATGAGTATGGATCAGAGTACATCCCCAATGATTTCTAGAACACAAACACATTCCAACTGTTCTGATTGGTCCTAGAAACCGATGAGTTGGTTAAAGCAGCATTTAGAAAATTCTTAATTGGCTTTGATATTCTGATTGGTTAGAGATGATCCAATAACTGATTACTTTGTTTTGTACAACACCCCTCGTTTTCACATTACCACAAACGACTTCAGCGATGGCAGTCTCAGACTGAGCTATGTAGTGAACATAGAGAAGCGGAAGAATCCCGTCCTGACTCTGTGACGGTAACTCAGCCATGCCGCTGTGGCTCAGCTCATCCTCAAGCAGCCAGCCTGCACTGTCAGTTTTGTGACTAACTGCTTGTTTTAAGTGAATTCTAAATCCTAGTCTGGGGAGGTTGGCTGGGGTCAAGTGGAGATGAGGGGGGATCTGGAGATGATTACTTTGGAACATGTAACCATCACTTGTTTATGCCAATGTATTTATAAGTATGGAGGTAGAACGGGGATGTTGCATTCGATTAACAAAATGTTCATTAAATTGATATTTCTCAACAGCATTAGAAATGTGATCAAATTAGGCCGGGATCGAGAGGTGAGGAATATAGAGATCATTATTTTGGTAGTGTGCAGTCGCTAGTTGATATGTTGTAAGAAACGAAAGGTACTGTGTTATGTATGAAATAAACATCACATTCTGTTCTGATCACGGCTTAGAAAAACTCCCTGAATGTACAGTAGATTCCCAGAAGGAAACAGTGGATGTGCTGCATCTATCGTAGGTGTTGAAAGGGAACATATTGGCCCTCAGGGACGTGATTATGTAGCCTATATCGTTTAGCTGGTAACAAGGAAGTATAATATCTGCTGAAAGGTAGACATTACCCTGGCAGGGCTAAAACTGTTTCCCGGACATAAAGGTCATACATAACTGGAAAGTAGGGCAGCAGAGGAATTGCCTCCTTTTTGCAGGAGAAATAGCCTGTGAATTTAAGAAATGGTTCACAGGAATTCTGATCCATTGGTTATAATCCTCAAAGGCTCTCTCTTCACCCCTCCTCCCTCTCTCTTTTCCTTTCCCGCTCTCTCCCTCT
Source organism: Brachymystax lenok tsinlingensis (assembly GCA_030435695.1). Classification (NCBI taxonomy): domain Eukaryota; kingdom Metazoa; phylum Chordata; class Actinopteri; order Salmoniformes; family Salmonidae; genus Brachymystax; species Brachymystax lenok. The sequence goes on from CM059809.1 coordinate 18,861,458, forward strand.
AATATCTCCCTTCCCTTCTATCTTCTCATCCTACTTTGTGTTTCTTCTCCCCCTCTCTCTCTCTCTCTCTCTCTCTCTCTCTCTCTCTCTCTCTCTCTCTCTCTCTTGCCCATTTCCTTCTCTCTTCTCATCCTGCTTTCTCTCATTCTTCTCTTCCCCAGATGAAACCCCCATAGTGGGTTCCTCTCCTCTCCATCTCCACTCCTCCCCTCTTCTCCATTCAACCCATTAGCATCACTATCTCCAATAGAGGAAAGGCACTGTGTCTCCATGGCCTGCCTGTTTGCCTGAATGATTCCCTCCCAGTCTCCATGTCTGTCTGCCTGGCTGGCTAAGTGCTGCATGGATAAGCCGCTTGGTGGGTGGCTTTGTGAGCGTCCTGTCCCTTCCCCTGCCCTTCACCTCATTGATTTGCCATTACCCTTTTCTTCTAAGGTCAGGGGAGAGTCCATTAAACGCTGTCTACTATGCAGTGTGTGTGTGCATAATTACGTTTTGTGTGGTGGTGTGAAAAGGGGAAACCGTTTCCCCTTACACCTGCTCTTGCATGGCCGCAAATCAGCAGCGAGTCAACAGTTAATGCGGAATCAATGTTCCAAATTAACCACAGGACACCCCAGGTCTGAGCTCAGCCTAGCTCAGCCGCGTGCCTCTCTCGCTCTACAGCCAGTGCCCTTGGGCTGAGTAAGGGAGAATAGAGAGAACACACACAAAATCACATGTACACAAACATTCGCCTACAGGCGACTACAGACCACACACGAACGGACACATGCATGCCAAGGCACACACATGCCCGTGTATAAGCATATGTGCACAGGGAAGTTAGCCCATCTGAATTACAGAATAAGGCATTCCTTTTATAATCGCGCTAAGTCAGACATTGATAAGGTGAAAAACATGGCGAACACGCCCAACACTTATTAATCTCCCTAATGAAATCTAATGCTACCATGCTGTGTTGTCATGTGTTGCTGCCTTGCTATGTTGTTGTCTTAGGCCTCTCTTTATGTAGTGTTGCGTTGTCTCGTCGTGATGTGTGTTTTGTTCTATGTATATATATATCTGGTCAAGAGGCCACGAGCCTGCAGGGACTATGTTCCCTTCAGCAGAGAGAATCTTTACACGCCACTGAAATGCATTTAATTTCAGCTCGGCCTTCTTTACGGTGATTTTATGGCTGGTTATTCTAAGGTACCTATTGTTTCCATTCACCTGGGCTCAGAACAGGCCTGCATAGGCACCTAGAAATGCAAGATGGTTTGCTATATCAGGTATGTTCATGGGCTCACTAGAGGTATTTTTCCAAATACTTATGACTTCTTCAAATGGGGGGGGACTAGATACGGAAAGTTATTTAATTTCTTAATACTGATATTTATGAAAATACACTAAAATAATTCTGTACATTTTGTACGATTGCCTCATATGAAACATTTAATCACAAATCCAACATGCTGGAGTTCAGAGCCAAATGTAAAATATTAGCTTCACCGTCCAATTACATACCCAGGGGAGTGTGTGTGTGTCAGTGTGTTCCTGTGTGCATGCATGTCCACTGTACGCGTGTGTGTGTGTCTGCGTGCGTGTGTAAGTCTACGGTGCATGTGTCTGTGTCTCCATAAATCCATCACTCTGTCTGGGTAGCTCACGATTGCGCGACTGCCTGGGTTTTAGCCCATTCAGTCTCAGTGGCATCGTATCACTCCTAAGCAATAGCTTCTCATTAGTGTATCCAGGGCTATACATATTAATCTTGAATATTACGGAACACATTGACAGCACAGCAGCAATCCTCAGATGTCTCTCTGTCTATTTGAAAATGCTATATGCATATGTCCCTCTTATCATGTTCCCTCTCTGATTAAAATCACCTAAGGAGTTACCTTTTGAACGGACGAAACGGTATCGCTACATTTCAGCAACCTTTTCAGACTAGATTAGAAAATCTGAAAGGTCATTGATGCAGGTAAACGACAATACTTTTTGATTTTGAATTTATACGTGCTTTTCTTAATAATGTGTTCCCAACCCCAAATCTGTTTGTAAACAGAAGGATATCAGCTATGTAGGGCTGTTACTATACTGTGTGCTTGAATGCTCTGAACTCTTCCCCTCTAGCTGTCTGTCTGCACCGCTGTTAACATGCTGTGTATTCAGGTATCGGAATCAAACCAGGGGCTTCTTGTAATACATCATTATGCAACTAACAAGTCATTAGGCGCAGTGTATTTTGACATTGAGTATAGGACTGAGAGTTAATAAACCCACACATCTTTTGCTCCTCCTCGTAGATAGATAGCCTCGAAAATTGTACTCTGGGTATATGTAAATTCTCTTCTAAATACACACACCCACACACTGGCACACATCACTGTATTAGGCTATTGTACGAGAGAAACCTATTTAAATCCTGTTTCATATAGGCCCAATGTAATGTAGCCCTAACAAGATCAATAGACCTGTTTACACTGTACTCTACTGCAAGAGTTGTTGGGGAAAAAATAGTTGTTGGGGAAAAAAGCAATGATGTATTTTGAACTAAATGAAATCACCATTTGACTTGAGGACTTTTATTCTCACCTGAGAGGGAGAAGTAGTTATATGTTTAAGGCTCTGACTCTTTTAATCCCAGGCTAAACACATAGCATTACAGAATAACTCAGTAAAGTGAGTAGAAATACTCATTTAAAGAGAAGGGGAATATAGACGGGTTGGCTGCCAACGTCACAAAAAATTATGTGCCCATTCGACGTGGACGAAGGAGAGTTTTGTTATGATTTTTACTGGTCAGATAGCTAGCAACAATAACAAGAAGCTGTCATGTGGGGAATCGTATGTGGCTCGTTTCAGCTCGTTGTATCTTTTTATTGATACCATGTCTTGTTTTGAGGGTGTTTTGACTGATGTCATGTCTATGCTAATATGGCAAAGATTCTGTAAAAAAAAAAAAAAAAAACTGCAATGATGTATTTGAGAGACAAGTTCTCATTGTGCAAATGTATTTATGTTTCCAATGAACATTTGGAGACTAAATGTAGTTTAAATGTTGATAACAGTCTAAGCCAACCCCGTCTGGTTTGCCTCTTGTTGCTAAACAACCAACCCATCTAGAAACATACACAGAGCTCTGATGACAACTTCAACATGTAAGGTAAACAGTACTGTATGCATTGTACAGTAGACTAGGCTACATATGAATTGTGTTACATGGAGACAGGCTACTGTGCTATACTGTGCTATACAGAGCTATAGGATGAGTTGGCCTTGGATAGGCGTGCCAAGCACACTGTTGGGTCTGCCATTGTCTCACCACAGGATGAAGATGGTCTCCATCAGAGGCAAATTACAATGATAAAATGGTGGTTAGGTTTCATGGTGAGCATTGAGCAATGCTATATATCATTTCATATTGAATGGCTGTTGGTTAGGCTTCTGTCTGGAAGAGGGGGGTTCTGGACCTATGTTGCCCATGTTCAGTATAAAAGCTCCATTGGTTTTCAGAAGCAACAAGGCAGACTGACTCACTGATCCAGCAACAAGGTAAACGCTGTCAATGGACAACTGTGCCTAATATATAGGGTACATTATAGTATGCCTTACATGTTGACTTCTCATTGGAATATTCCATGAGTGTTGGAGAGGTTATAGTTTGGAGAGAGAAAGAGAGAGAGAGAGAGAGAGAGAGAGAGAGAGAGAGAGAGAGAGAGAGAGAGAGAGAGAGAGAGAGAGAGAGAGAGAAACGCCCCAATGCAGTTAAAGGATTAGAGACTCGCTGCTTCTCTCACCAAATCCTGCAAGGTGTAGGAGGTCAGGCTCCGGTGATATGTGGTTAAGTGATTGTGTTCAATGTGGACTATGCTCTGCAGCTAAGATGTCTCGCCGTGACAGGGGTAATTACGCAAAAGCTCCGGGTACAACGTGCAGAAATGGTGCCGAAGCGAATGGATCTGATGCACGATGCATCGTGGGAGGGTATGCGTGTCTGTTGCGTACAGCCCCGGGATAGGACTATTAGTTCTTTCGTGGCAGGTAGCTACTGAGAACGAGTTATCTTTGATAGCAACAGGATGATTCAACGGAGAGCAAAGCGAGAGGGAGGGAGAGTTAGCCACCATTCTGAGGGTTTCTAGACGTGCCTTGTGTGCGCGCTCTCTAAATGCAACAGCAACAGGACGCACATCATAGCATAAATATACGCACAAATCCACCTGCTTTACAAAAATATATATATATTCGACGTCGTATCTTTTTGGTGTGATTTCTTTCATAATTCATTTCCATTATAAAGCACATTCTGCATAGTTGCGCAAAAGCTTTCCTGCGTCTTAAGGTTCGAGAACAATCAGTAGTAGCCTTCCAAGCTGTCATGCATGTCCGATTGTTACGTTTGCAGTAAAACATAACGGTAACCATTTTCATACATCATGTTTTATATATCTTAGCAACACCTTTCTCGTTATGCTAGTATGCACTGTGTCGTCAAAGCCTTTCACCAAAACAGATATTTCCCGTTAACTTCTTGGAAATACGTAGTGCAACAGTGGCGATATGGAATATGCTCCACATATCTGCTCTCTAGATGACAGAAAACATATTGGGGAAAGGGGGGAACTCACCCGCAATATTCATCTTCTCCCATCGACCGATATGTATTTCCTATATCCTCATCTAGCGCACTGTTCCAGAGACCGAGGAGAGAGAGAGAGAGAGCGCGCAACACAGACGAGCCTAGGCGGCAGCTTCTTATTTTTACGCAGTTGGAGAGAGACCAGCTCCAGCTTTTCCTTCTTCCCAGTGTTGTTCCCTATCAGAAAACGGAAAGTCCACAAGCAGAGAGAGTTGTTGGGTTGGTAGAAGAGCCTCTATCCCCCGTGTCCTTTTCCACGGTGGTTAACGGCGCATCTCCCCCTCGATCAGCTGTCACAGAGACATGGTGCTTTCTGCTCAACACTCATTAATTTCGGAACAACCCCGGCTCTCCAGAGAACAGCCAATAGCGTCGGAGATCCAGGCACGGCGCTCGCAGCATCCCGCGTCTGGTTGGCTGAATTCACCCGTCTGTCCTTTCTTCGACCCTCTTTTCCAGGGAGTCTTGAAGCAATAAGGATGGAAATGAGATTCCTATTAGAGCTCGCGCTCGGACTGAGTCCCAGGGGGGTTTGAACACATTGTTCTACAAACGGATGTTCCTTCTGGGTCGGAGAGGTTATCCCTCACCTTGTCAGAGTCCTGAAGTTCAGAAGCTCCATTACTGTATGGTTTATCAGTGGTTTGGAACAGATAGTTTGGATTCCCATACCCTCTCGTGCATCAGGTCCTAGAGACATTTAGGACGTGTTGCCATCCCTTTGGTGCCATCTTATCATAACATGCAGTTATTAAATAGTTACTGTTCTATAATTACTCCTGGAATTAATATTGTAAAACGTCATTAAGCTTCTCATAATGACAAGTTCATGACTTCAATGCAAAGGATGGTTATTATTTTGATTTGTTTAACACTTGTTTGGTGCCTACATTATTCTATATGTGCTTTTTCATAGTTTTGATGTCTTCACTATTATTCTACAATGTAGAAAATAGTAAAAAAAAATACAGAAAACCCTTGAATGAGTAGGTGTTCTAGAACTTTTGACCGGTACTGTATGCAGAAAGAGGTCATCATTTCATGGAGTCTGTGAAGGAAGAAACCACATAGAAAAAGTGGTAAGCTAGTTAGGTCCGAAACACAGATTTTTACAAAGTCAAATTCATGTATTGTGTTATAGGTGTTATGATGCTTGTATCTAAACCAAAGTAGAACATTTTAAGATTGTTCTATACATCACTTGGGGTCTGATGTATACAATACGAGATTCTAAACCTAGCATGAAAGTGCATCATTGTAGCTGTGTGGGCTAATATATTAAAAATGTTTCCCTTGGGGTAAGTTGAGACAATGGCCACCATACCCTATACAAATGATGATTTAATTTAGTCAGTTTTATGCATAATATGCATAGTATCTTTGTAATGTGTCATGCATATGAACTCACGATAGTCCATTTATTTGTTATAGTGCAGACATCATCATGCCCCGTGTATACAAACATAAAACAAGCAAGGGTCTAGCCCCCCTCATGTTCTTAAGAGAGCAGCCAGGGAAGTGAAAGAAGGGAAGAAGTCCATTCAAGCAGCACCAAGGGAGGAATAAATAAACTGAATGACAAGAGGTATATTGACAAAAAAAAAGACAACAAACATGTACCTATATGAAAGAGAAGCTACGATAGAGTAGCAGAGGCAGGGAAAGGTCTTATCTGATGACATGGAGTCTGAGTTTGCTTAAGATAATCACGAATCTCGTGGTCCAGTCTCATGGGCTTCAAATGCAGAGGACTTTCATACGAACTGGTACTTCTAAACAACATCCCAGACAACCGGTCAAGCAAAGGAAGGGTAAGTGATACTGAACCAAGAGAGATCTATATTTAAATGTAGGCATACATTTAAGATATACAATATACCACACTCTTATTCCATGAATTCAACTTTGACCTACCAGCACCATCACCCACTGTCACAGGACACTAACGCCCACTTACCCCAAGGCGGCTCAACTTACCCAATATCCGGGGTAAGTTGTGCCAAGAGACCACTTTTTTTTCGACAAGTTATGTTTCAAAACTGTTATGTTTACATGAATTCTCATTATTTCCAGGGATACACAACATCCTGAAATATATGTAGAAATCTTTGTTGGAAAGAATACTATATTTCCCTTGACATAGTGTAGCTGAATGTAAAAAATTGCTGAAAATACCCCACTCTCCCTTACTGCCATGGCGTAAAAAATTTACACAGTGCACAAAACATTAGGAACACCTTCCTAATATTTAGATGCATCCCCTTTTGCCCTCAGAACAGCCTCAATTCGTCGAGACATGGATTCTACAAGGTGTTGAAAGCGTTCCACAGGGATGCTGGCCCATGTTGACTCCAATGCTTCTGTCACGTGAAAGGACGGAGGATTCAATAGCGAGTCAAGTTCAACATTTATTGAAGCACTACAGGAGGTGAGAAACAGGTACAGATAATCCAGGGTGTCAGGAACTGTCTAGGGCTTAGCAGCGCCGAGGCTGCGGGGAGAAACCAATCTTCCGTACTGTCAGTGAGTGAAGAGGAATTCCCGACTGGCGATCTTGAACGTGCCCAGCGTAGAGACCTCCACTGGAGCGATAGCAAACGAAGAGTCCAGCGGAGAACAGAACCATGGGAGAACAGAGTACTTGGCCTGGAGAGAGACACACGCACAGGAAAACAAGACAACGAACTGACAAACACAAGACCAAGACAACGAGTATAAGTAGCCACACCTAATGAGTGTCAGCTGGCGCTGATAACGAGCAAAGTGGCAATCAGCGGCCACACCACACACACGCACGCACACACCCACACACACATACACAGAGAGAGCCAGCGAATTCATGAACCGTGACAGTACCCCCCCTCCTAGGAGCGCCTCCTGGCGCTTCCAGAAGGATCTGCCTGTCGATTGTAATCATCAATAAGGGAGTGATCCAGAATGTCTCTAGCAGGGACCCAACTTCTCTCCTCCGGCCCGTAACCCTCCCAGTCCACCAAGTATTGAACCCCGCGTCCCCTCCGTCTCGAGTCCAGAATGCGACGGACCGAGTAAGTAGGCTCCCCATCAATAAGCCGCGGTGGAGGAGGAACCGGGGGCTGGTGGGTTCAAGCGTGAGTGAGCCACCGGCTTCAGTCGGGACACATGAAACACAGGATGAATCCTCCTGTAAGCGGCGGGAGCTTGAGGCGGACTGCCGGCGAACTCAGGACCGAGTCACCCTGAGCGGACCGATGAACCTAGGAGCCAGCTTATTACTAACGGAACGGAGAGGAATGTTCCTGGTGGAAAGCCACACCCTTTGACCTACGGCGTAGGTGGGGGCCCTCCGTCGGTGGCGATCAGCCCTAACCTTAGTGCGCGCCCCTACCTTGATAAGGGTCTCACGGGTTCTAGTCCAGGTGCGATGACACCTCTGGACAAAGGCGTGAGCAGAGGGGACCGCGACCTCGGAATCCAGGCTAGGAAACACCGGTGGCTGGTAACCCAGGCTACCCTCGAATGGAGTCAAACCCGTGGCGGACACTGGTAGCGAGTTGTGAGCATACTCGATGAAGGGGAGTTGCTGACTCCAAGATGAGGGACTCTGGGACACCATACACCACAGAACCCTCTCTACGTCCTGGTTGGCTCTCTCAGCTTGACCGTTATTCTGGGGATGAAACCCCGAGGATAAACTGACGGTCGCACCCAGCAATCTACAAAACTCCCGCCAGAACTTGGACACAAATTGGGGCCCCCTGTCGGAGACCACGTCCATAGGAAGGCCATGTATCCGGAAGACATGATCCTCGACTGCTACCGCTGTCTCCTTGGCAGAAGGCAACCTCGGCAAGGGGATGAAATGGGTTGCCTTTGAGAACCGGTCAACGACTGTCAGAATGACAGTCTTGCCCTGAGACGGTGGGAGGCCCGTGATGAAATCCAGGGCTATATGGGACCAAGGCCTCGAAGGGACAGACAGCGGCTGGAGTAACCCCTCCGGGGGCCGATTGGAAGTCTTACCCGTAGCGCAGCATGAACAAGCCAAAACAAAACTCTGAATGTCCTGGGCCATCGCTGGCCACCAGAACCGCTGTTTAACTAAGAAGCTGGTACAGTTCACTCCTGGGTGGCAAGCTACCTTGGAGCAATGTCCCCAGCGAATAACATCAGACCGCAGCCCCTCTGGCACAAATAGTCGACTCGGTGGGCAACCGGACGGAGGTGTTACCCCCTCCAAGGCTGTCTTGACCCTCGACTCGATCTCCCAAGTGAGTGTGGACACAATGAGTCTCTCCGGTACAATGCATTCGGGAGTAGCCGGGCGTTCAGAACGGTCAAACACACGAGATAAGGCATCGGGTTTGACGTTCTTAGAGCCCGGGCGGTAAGAGAGGGAGAAGTCAAAACGTCCGAAGAACAGAGCCCACCGAGCCTGTCTGGAGTTGAGCCTCTTGGCGGATCTGATGTATTCCAGGTTCTTATGGTCTGTCCAGACGATAAAGGGTACCCCCGATCCCTCTAACCAATGACGCCACTCCTCCAACGCCAGTTTGACTGCTAATAACTCTCTATTCCCAATGTCATAATTACGTTCGGCCGGTGATAACCGGTGAGAGAGAAAAGCACAAGGATGCAACTTGTCATCCGAGGAAGAGCGCTGGGAGAGAACAGCACCCACGCCAACCTCTGACACATCCACTTCCACCACAAACTGACGGGTAGGATCTGGGGCAACAAGGATAGGGGCGAAACAAGCGACCCTTAAGGTCAGAAAATGCCTTCTCAGCAGCACTGGACCACCTGAACGTAGTGCTGAGAGAGGTCAGGGCCGTCAGGGGAGCGGCCAGCTGGCCGAAATTGCGAATAAATCGCCGGTAGAAATTGGCGAAACCCAGAAACCTCTGTAGGGCCTTACGAGAATCCAGGCTCGGCCAATCCACCACGGCCTTTACCTTCTCGGGATCCATGCGCATCCCCTCAGACGAGACGATGTGCCCTAAGAAGGGGACAGACTGAGCATGAAACTCACACTTCTCAGCCTTGACGAAAAGCCTGTTCTCTAGCAACCTCTGGAGCACCCGTCTGACGTGCTGAACGTGTTGCTGGAGAGAGGAAGAAAAGATCAAAATGTCATCCAGATAGACATAAATAAATTGATCTACCATATCTCTCAACACGTCATTAATGAGTGCTTGGAAGACCGCCGGGGAGTTAGACAGACCAAAAGGCATGACTAAATATTCAAAATGCCCCCTGGGGGTGTTGAACGCGGTCTTCCACTCATCCCCCTTCTTAATGCGAACCAGATGGTAAGCGTTGCGTAGATCCAATTTCGTGAAGACTGATGCCCCATGCAACCTCTCGAAGGCTGAAGACATCAACGGCAAAGGATAGGTGTTCTTTACCGTGATGTTGTTCAGCCCTCGGTAGTCAATACAAGGACGCAGGGATCCATCCTTCTTCCCCACGAAAAAGAACCCCGCACCTGCTGGAGAAGAAGAAGGGCGGATGAACCCGGCTGCTAGAGCCTCAGAAATGTATTTCTCCATGGCCTCTCTCTCTGGAACCGAAAGAGAGTATAGTCCACCCTTAGGCGGAGACGTACCTGGCCGTAACTCAATGGCGCAATCGTAGGGACGGTGTGGAGGCAGAGAAGCAGCACGAGACTTACTGAACACTTCCTTCAGGTCAAGGTACTCGGCGGGCACGTTAGACAAATTCACCGGCTCCTCCTGCAACACAGAACCAGACACAGACGAACAAGCAGACACAAGACAGGATGCATAACACTCATTACTCCAGGCCGATACTGTACTGTGCCCCCAGTCCACCCTGGGACCATGTTTGACTAGCCAGGGGTGGCCTAGTACAATGGGGATGTGCGGAGAGTCCATGAGTAGGAGCGATATCTCCTCCACGTGATTACCCGAAGTAACGAGGGTTATGGGTTTGGTGCGGAGGTGAATGTTCGGGAGTTCCCGCCCATCCAGTGAGGTAACTGTAATCCGGTGGTTGAGAGGAATGATGGGGATGTGGAGTCTCTGGGCCAGACTCAGGTCCATGAAGTTACCCTCCGCTCCTGAGTCCAATAAGGCTTGACACTGGTGGGAATGGGTCGCCCATTGTAGTCTTACCGGGAGGAGGGTTGAGCTCCACCCACCTGCATGGGCTCCTGATGGAACACGGGGCTGACCGTATTGCCGCTGGGTGATGAGTGTTCCTCGAACCTCGCGAAACCCGGGACCTGATGTGTCCGCTGTTCCAGCCGGTTTAAGCGAGCATCGACCCTTAATGCCAGCTCGATGAGTCCGTCCAGGCTCCTGGGCAGGTCCAGCGCGTAAATCTCCTTCTGAATACGGTCAGCCAACCCATGCAGGAACATGTCCCACTGCGCCTCCTCGTTCCATTTACACTCCACTGCCAGGGTCCTGAATTCAATAGAATAATCCGACACAGGTCTACTTCCCTGCTGAAGATCCGCAAGAACGCGGGCTGCCTCGCCCCGCTATGCCCGGTCGAAGACCCGCCTCAGTTCCTCGGAGAGTGCCTGGAATGACGAGCAGCATTGGTGATGGTTCTCCCACACCGCTGTTCCCCACTGAGCCGCGCGTCCCGTCAATAGGGTTAGCGTAAAAGCCACCCTCGATAGCTCTGAGGCGAACGTCTGTGGCTGGAGCGAAAAAAACAAGGAGCACTTGTTAATAAATGGTCTGCAAAAATTAGGCTCACCCGAATATGCCTCTGGGATGGGCATACGCGGCTCAGGTTGGTGGTAAGGGGGTGTAGGAGCAGGAAGAACCGGCGATGTGGTGGGTGCAGCGGGAATACTTAGGTGTTGCAGCTGCTGGGTGAGTTCTGACACTTGCGCTACCAAGGCTTGCACCGCATGACCCGTTGCCTTCATCCGTTCCTCCTGTTGATCCATACGAGACATGCTTCTGGACAGAAATCTTGTTAGCTCCGGCTTACTCGCTGAATCCATGTTTGGTCAGTTCGTTCTGTCACGTGAAAGGACGGAGGATTCAATAGCGAGTCAAGTTCAACATTTATTGAAGCACTACAGGAGGTGAGAAACAGGTACAGATAATCCAGGGTGTCAGGAACTGTCTAGGGCTTAGCAGCGCCGAGGCTGCGGGGAGAAACCAATCTTCCGTACTGTCAGTGAGTGAAGAGGAATTCCCCGACTGGCGATCTTGAACGTGCCCAGCGTAGAGACCTCCACTGGAGCGATAGCAAACAAAGAGTCCAGCGGAGAACAGAACCATGGGAGAACAGAGTACTTGGCCTGGAGAGAGACACACGCACAGGAAAGACAACCAAGTATAAGTAGCCACACCTAATGAGTGTCAGCTGGCGCTGATAACGAGCAAAGTGGCAATCAGCGGCCACACCACACACACGCACGCACACACCCACACACACATACACAGAGAGAGCCAGCGAATTCATGAACCGTGACAGCTTCCCACAGCTGTGTCAAGTTGGCTGAATGTTCTTGGGTGGTGGACCATTCTTTTTTTAAAATATATATTTTCTTCTTTGCTTTTTCTTCTGAATGGCACACACACAATCCATGTCTCAATTGTCTCAAGGCTTAAAAATCCTTCTTTAACCTGTCTCCTCGCCTTCATCTACACCGATTGAAGTGGATTTAACAGGTGACATCAGTAAGGGATCATAGCTGTCAAAATGCTGTGTGTTGACGACAAAAGTAGTCAGTTGAATTGCGTGGAAACCAACGTATTTAATTTTCCATATACATAACAAAGTACAAAAAGTAGGCAAAATCCTTCCGCGTACAAAATATATAGCCTCGGGCGCATACATAAAACACCCGGACTAGAAAATAGCCGTCAACAAAATACACACACTGAACATACGAAAATTAATCACTCACAAGGACAAGAAGGAAAACAGAGGAATAAATACACGCAGACTAACGAGGGGGAATGAGCAACAGGTGTAACTGAAACAAGGCAAAACCAATGGATAACGAAAAAGGAGCGGTGATGACTTCGGCGGAAGTCATGACCAATAGCTTTCACCTGGATTCACCTAGTCAGTCCATATCATGGAAAGAGCAGGTGTTCCGAATATTTGTTTACACTCAGTGTATATCAAATTAAAAGCTATAAATTGGTTTTCAGGGTGGTACTATGTTTATCATTTGAATGATTTATTCTTTCCCGGACCCTGTTTATGAAAGAATTCTGCAAATATTCTGCAAATTGTGACATTTTAGACGTTCTCTTTGCTGGGGAAAAGGGCCTTAAAACTACTTAGGGAGAAACGGGGCGCTAGCGGGCTGTTCCCGACACTACCCGGTGAAATGTAAGGCGCCAAATTCAAAATCCAAAAGTTGAATTATTAAACATTCATCAATATACAAGTGTTGCATAGTCATCCAAAGCTCTGATTCTTGGCAATATCACAGCGTTGTCAGATTTCAAAAAGGCTTTATGGCAAAATCACAACATTTGATTGTTTGAGGATAGCACCTCTCCTATTTTCCACATTAGCATAAATTCATATCCAGCGCGGGTCACACAAAACCCATATAAGAGCTCAAATAAATCACTTACCTTTCGAAGAACTTCTGCTGAGGGCATCCCAAGTGTCCAACGAAGACATCCAATGGTTCTTTTGTTAGAAAAAGTCATTTATTATATCCATAAATCTCAGTTTGGTTGGCACTTTATGTTCAGAAAATCCACCGTCGAGTCGCCCCTTTGAACCGTGAAGAGAACGCGTTCAAATTATAGCTATCAACTTTGTCCAAACAAATCAAACATCATTTTTAATGTATCCTTAGGTATCCTTTTATGTATATTTGCTATAATATTTCAACCGGACGATAACGTGAATGATAGGAAAAGAAAAAAACCACAGAGCGCGCGAGACCGTGAACGTGCATGTCATTCTATTGAGTTCCGGTGTCCACGTCTAAATTCTTCTTCTATTGGCTTCTAATTCAACCTAAGGTCATGAAACCCTGTATAAAGACTGTTGACATCCAGTGGAAGCCATAGGTACTGCAGTCTAGGTCCTATATAACGTTGAATACAATAGGCAGCCAGGAGAAAAAGGTCATCTACAAAAAAAACTGCAAATCCGAATGGATTTTCCTCAGGTTTTCGCCTGCAAATCCGGATGGATTTTCCTCGGGTTTTTGCCTGCTATATCAGTTCTGTTATACTCACAGACATTAGTTTAACGGTTTTAGAAACTTCAGAGTGTTTCCTATCCAATAGTACTAATTATGTGCATATCCTAGTTTCTGGGCCTGAGTGGCAGGTATTTTACTTTGGGCACTCCAGACTCTCCAAAACCGACACCTTGGCTGATGATGCCTAAAGAGTTAAATTGCAGCAGAATTTACTGAGTGAATTTAACATAATAAACGGTTTTACTGGAACATCACAAAAACTGATCTGCTCATCTGAGCTATACAATGGAAATCTGTAAACATGTACAGCCAGACTATTTGTGGTGAACTTGTGAATGTATTGTAGGTTAACGACTACTTGTAACCAGAATGTTCTATGTTCAAATCCCACTAGGAACTATTTTATCGGTCACTAGTTCACTAGATGGATGTTGTAGTATTGTGTAGTTAGACTCAATAATGAACAGGTCTAGTTTAAAAACTATATGGAAACTTTCTCTTCAACACCCTGTCTTTTAGCATTTGCTTCAAGCCTATAGACATGATGAATAACCAAGAAGCATTTGATGTCAGTTCTATAGGAAGATCTCTACGCTTCATGGAGACACACCCCAGTCTAATTCATCATTAGCTCAAAGTCACAGTAATGCAAAACAAACCCCAAACCTCACACCTCATAGTAAGTACAGCACAGCACAGATGTGAAAACGTATGAGAAATAACAGATAAGCTGGACAGCATCTTATTTTCTAAGGAAAACGTTGTAAGCTTGGTGACAGAGTTTGACATTTAGCTAGATGCCTACAGCCCGCATGAATCTTGGCTACAGCACAGTATGAGCTAGCTCAAAGAGCAGCATCTCAGATGGTAGATGTACTCTTCAAGCCGGGGTTTGGGCTCCAGCAGGTTCACTGAAGCTCTCTCTAAGACGGCACAGGTGGAGGGTGTTTTGGGAAAAGCCTGTTAAGAGAAGACCAACCTGGAACCTGGAAGACTCCAGCCAGCCAGGCTGCTCATTATATTGTTATACCCCTGATAATGCCCCCCAAAATAAAAAATACCTATTTTAGTATTATTTTATTTAACAGCAGCAGGCAAGGCAAGCAGGCAGGCAGCGAGTGAGCGTTCTCATCTGTGTAAATTAAACTCATTACCCTTCATAAACACATTAAAGGAAATGCTTCCCCCCCTCATAATTATGCTAATGTGATAGATGATATAGAAAATATCCCTGCAAATAATGTCCTTGGGTGTGACTACAAATAACCTAATGTACGTATGTATTTATATACTGTGTGTGGGACGTAGCTACTCTACAGTATGATAGCAGGGTTAAAACATATGAAAAGCATGTTTTCTCCCTACACATGTTTATGGTTCTCCTGTATTTTTAGAGCAGAGAAACAGACATGCTCCAACGTGGAAATGGACCGAAGCAGTGAGTCAGCACCATGGGACTGTGAGTGAGTCATTCAACTACTACAGTATGGCCCTTGTTTCACATTAAAATACTATTTCGTCTTTGTGTACCGAGCAGATTTTTTCTATAAATATAGAGACTGTAGGCAGAGCAATGTTCTCTTTTCCAATGTTCTATGCTCTAGGACCAGCAAACATGCTTTAAGTAGGGCCTACGCATCCCAACTCACCCCACGCAACTTGCCTGCGTACACACACACACACACACACACACTTTATGGCCCCGAGCACAATCTGCTGGTGTTGTAAAACCCCCAAGAGTACTTCAAGGTGTAATGGACACGCTGTTGATGGTACGATTATAAAATACCTTTCTTCAAAAACTCAATAATGTGGTCAGTTGCACAGCTAATTTACATTGGCTTGTTAAAGGATGGCCCACGCTGGCAATGTTAAAAGTATAAAAAAAGGGAGATTTATTAGGCAGTATTATACTGTAATAAAAGAGTGACTTGTGTCAGCACCTTCACTGGCTCTGGAGTTCATTCAGCTCAACCCACAGGCCTCTTTCAGTGCCTTCTCCGCTGTCCTTGTCAAAAGAGCCAGCCTCACAAGAAACAACCTAATGCCCCCCACAATAATCCCTTGTTTTCCCAATCAAAGGCGTCCAACATTTGTATTCCTCGTCCCTCTCAGCAGCAGCACACCTACTCCTAAGACCTGTCTGAAATGCAACAAAAGTTTATGACATAAAAGAGGGGGCTTTCTTTTTTTCTTTCTCCACCGTGAGAGAACTGAGGCTGAGGAATATAGCCTGAGGTTGTTTGATAACCCCTCTGTGGAGAAGAGGAGGCACAGCGCTGACGCTCTCTCTCCCTTTCTCTATTCTCTCTCTTTCTCTCTCCCTCTCCCTAGTTGTAAGAGAAAGGATTGCTGTGCTTTTCGGACCTCTCTATCACTCTAACAGGATACAGGGGGGAGACGGGGACACTGTCACTGAGGACAGGCTCCAGGGAAGAAAGACGAGGTAAAACAAGTGAAATCTTACCAAACGAAAACAGAGCAGAGAGAGAGAAGGAGGAGGAGTGGAAGAGGGGAAGATAGATAAAGAAAGATAGAGAGGAAAGGGAGGAAGGGAGAAAGTGTAAGGGAAGGGAGAGAGAGAGGGGGAGAGAGAGAGAGAGGGAGCGAGAGAGACAGAGAGAGAGAGAGAGAGAGAGAGAGAGAGAGAGAGAGAGAGAGAGAGAGAGAGAGAGAGAGAGGAAATAAAGTTGGAGGGAGGTGTAATGTAGAGATGACAGGTCCTATTGTAGGGGAGGCTTGTGAAGGTAAGGAATAGTAAGAGAGAGAGAGAACCACAGAGACCACCAGGCTGAGACAGAGCATGATAACTAGGACAGCTGAGGGATAGGACAGCACTCAGTTTCCTTCTTATCCCCACAGCAGGTTTGCTCTTGACTGAACTGATGGGTTGATGAGGTTAGTCTACTCAATGTACACTGACTACATTAGATGGCAGAGGCTCAGTAAGGGGGAACGGGTGAATGGCTGATTTTCTTGTTGTTTATATAAATGATGCTTCACCCGTCAAAGGACATGTAGCTTGATGTAGTGTAACATGCATTTACCAACCTCCAAAACAAGAACCACACAGTGTGTTCAGTTTATATCCAGTGTGGCTTGTAGTTTGCTGTGGTTTGGATGTGTTTTTCGCTGTTGGTTTTCCCAGCCTTGCATGTGGAGTAGCTGTGTTCAGTGTGTTTTCGCAGTGCTCTGTCTGCACACATATTACATGATATACTAGGCAAGGCATGGATCCATTATTGATAGAAGGGCCCCCTGGTCCTGGGCTGTGTCTTTTCTGTTGCAATATTACTGAGCCTGTGTGGCGGTATGGGGTCTTCATGATTCATTTATCTGGAATGGGAGCAATGTACTTTTGACTTTGACACCTTATCAACTTTTTCCCCTGATGCTGATCTCTCGTGTTTGTCAGTTTGGTCTTCGCACCTCCAATACATCAGTGACATCAAAGCCAATGTATATATTGTGAATGATTTGGCGTGGGAGGAATGGGATCGGGGCCTGTTGATCAATGCTTGTGTCATTCCCTTTGATGTGTGCAGAGAAGTTTTTAGTTAAGTGATCCCCAACTGTGAACTAAAGAGCTATAACGGAGATATTCATGTCATGTAGCCACAGGAAGATAGATAGGGAAGATCATCTGTTTTTCCTCAGGTTTTCATTAAAACACAATGTTTCACATCTGCAGGAAAATAAATATTCAGTCCTACGTAGTCTGCAGTTTGAGCGTACATGTTTTTTTTTGCGATTTACGAGATACCACAGCTACGAGTCACGTGTATCACACTCATGTACAGAATATCCGCGAACCCGTTGACCAAAGCTACATTCCGTCTCTGATTCTCCCTACAGGAACCTCCATCCACACAATTTTCAATCTATCTTTGTGGTGATAGACCGCTATACCCTACTCCGCTACACTAGACGTGCTAAAGCCTAAGACAAAGTATGCCCAGATGTATGTTACGTTGTCAATGGATTCTGAAATGTTCCTTGTTTCTCTGTTTCTACTCATTATATTCATTTGTGTTGCCTCCGTGAATGACTGGTGATGATTATGCAAATGAGGCGCTAGAGTAGCATGGGTAATTATCTCCACTGGGAGAGATAGGCCGCCTCCAAAAACGTCATCCTATTCCCTATGAAGGGCACTACTTTCGACCTGGGCCCATAAGACTCTGATCAAAAGAAATGCACCATAGGATGCAATTTGGACGATGCCAGGGAAACCAAACCAAGGGTCAAGGAGTAGAGACTGCGTTTGAGACTGTGCATGGCCGTGGTGTTGGTTCCAAAATCCTCCGGGGACGCTTTGTAGAAGAAAAGCTTGTAGGCTGTTGTCAGATCTGTTTATTCACTATGGAAGCAGTATTTTGTGCTGTGAAGGTGTTTAGTGGGGAATTCATGATTTTTGCATTCTAAGCTACGTACCTGCTGATGTCGGTCTATTGTTGAGGCCTGCAGTATGTTCACAAGACACGTTAAACTCTTAATGGACACCCAAAGAATTCTGGTTGTCACAAACATGCAGAGGCATGGTCAGACAAAGAATGATCCGGAGCATCAGTATGAAGCATCAGTATTCATTCAGTCACTAATGAGGGCAGTAGGATTGCAGGGGAGCCAGGTGGACAGCGAGGGGAACAGTGGCCAAGGGCCCTCAATGAACCTGGGGGACCTCGCCCCACGGCCCCGGGGCTTCTTCTCCAGTCCAGGAGGTGGTAAATTACTCATTAGTGTGTGAGTCACGGGGAGGTGATGGGAGAGAGTGCCAATAGGTTGGCTCTGACGGAGACGGGAGGCTGGTTCTCCCACTGAGAGGCCAGCGCTGAGAGGCGCGATGCGCATCAAGAGAGGACCCTTGCTGGGGTGAGAGAGAGCCAGACTAGCCTGGGGTCAATTAACCTCCAGAGCAAGCCGAAGTCGGAGTCATCGCTGAATAATTTTTATAGACACAATTGTAAAAGTTTTAAGGACATAAAGACCTTAAACAGTTACATTTTGTGTGGAAACTTGGAAGTAGCTACATTAAAGACATCGCATTGTTCCTGCTAAAACAATGGCTTGCAATTTCAGAGAGTTTCAGAGAATACAAAAAAAGAGTGGGAAAGAAACCCAAGCACCCCCTAAAGCCCAAATCACAGTCACTGTAGAAAGGAACACAACATAAATCATCTCTTGAAAAGCTGCTCCCCCCGGAAAATACAATTGAATTTGTCAGTGAGTGCAGTCAGCAGACTTCATAGTCCACAATGGGAAGCCGGCCAGACAGGCCTTCTCCCCCCTCTCTCCAAGCAGGCCCAAGCTCTGGCCCAGCTTTTTGATGTGCCTGTCAGTGGGGTTATGACATACTCCATCCCCTCCTCCTTTGAATTTTTCATACGATGTGTTAATGTAATAATCCAGCAAAGATACAGAGTGCATTGCCCCAATCAATGGCAATGCAATAAAGACTCTTCCTTCTATTATACGAGAGCCATAACACAACACAGACCTCATCATGGTTCCTCCATTTTCTCCTGAACTTCTGATCTGGTGAACTTACTACCCAATCAACAAATCTTTCAAAAGGGGAATGTGCCAAATGCCGATTCCGGGTGCTGTTGCTGTCAGAAAGGCAACGGATGGATGAGTAGGAAAGGGCAACAGATGGCAGTGGAGTGTGTCAGGGAAGGTCTGTGTAAATCACTGAGGGTCACTGGGTGTTAAAACATGCCATTACCTGATGCCTATGCCTCTTTCTGGAGATGGAGGGAGAAAAGGAGGAGAAGAGAGAAGAGGAGAAGAGAGGAGAAGAAAGGAGAAGAGAGGAGAAGAAAGGAGAAGAGATGAGAGGAGAAGAGAGGAGAGGAGAGAGAAGACTTGACGAGAGGAGAGGATGGATGGATGCAGCCATTTGATGCTCAGCTGGACAGACTCAGCGGGGGTATGCACTGTGGGGAACACTTTTACACATTGATGGGAAAATGAGGGGTTGCCATCGTCTTTGTCACTCTCGTCAACCGTGAAAGCAGCCAGTAATATCCTTGATGCACAATTAAACCATGCTCGTGATCCACCACCCGTCAACAAACGTGTTCAGCTATCATTAATCCGTCAGCTGATGAATAGTGGACCTAAAGTAGTGACATGGAGTTTTTCTTGACCGCGTGGTGACCTGCGAAGGTAAACACTCTGGGTCCTTGACATGAGGGTTTGTGTTGGTTGGTGTCGGACATCATGTGCGTGGTGAGTGTGTTGGACGAATTGACCATTTGCCAACGGATCCTACAGTTCTACAGTTCTATGTTCTCTAGTTCTATATGATGGGCGGCAGGTAGCTTAGTGGTTAGAGAGTTGGACTTGTTAACCGGAGGGTTGCAAGTTCGATTCCCCGAGCTGACAAGGAAAAAATCTGTCGTTCTGCCCCTGAACAAGGCAGTTAACCCACTGGGCGCCGAAGATGTGGATGTTGATTAAGGCAGCCCCCCGCACCTCTCTGATTCAGAAGGGTTGGGTTAAATGCGGAAGACACATTTCGGTTGAAGGCATTCGGTTGTACAACTGACTAATAATGGTGACTTTGACTATGTTGAACTCGAGATACATTTCTGTCTTGTATTTCTTTTCACCTTGTCCATCAAAAAGCCTCTCCCATTGTGGAAGTATAATACTTTTCCAGTGCAACTGTACTTTACATCAAATATAATTCCTCCAACCCAGTGTTTTAGAGAAAGTGCCAATCATCACAATACAAAAGATAACACATACTGTATGTCAGATGAATAAGAAGCATTGGCGTTCACGATGGTACGCTAGTTAATTAACTGGGAAAAACAATTTGACACATTTTCCCTATTATATAAACCTTAAATGTCTCTGCAGACAATGCAGGAGGGATGTGTGAGAAACACTGGTCGCCTAAATATGGTTCTTTCATCCAGCTTAACTGTACAAATGGACCTCATTGTCTTCAGAGGAATTCGATTTTCTGCCATACTGCCGGCACACGACACTCCTCTCCTGGGTCTGCCGGCACCATGCTGCCCCTTATCAACAGCACTCAGGGTGTGGAATTGGGTTCTGGCGCATAGAAAACCCCACGAGGGAACAGAGGGGGAGAGGGGGAGAGGGGGAGAGGAAGGAGAAAGAAAAAGAAGCAGGCCTACAGTATATTCCTCTTGAGGACCCTCTCCTCCTTTCTCCTCTCCTCCTTATCCCTCTCTCCTCTCCTCTCCTCTCCTCTCTCCCACCCAGGCACCAGCCACCAACGTACACACGCACCGTGTGTACGCAGCTCTGATTTGCTCCGTTATCTTGTGCTGAGAGCCTGTACCCAAACGGAGCAGTTTTCATCAGCTGGAAGAGATAGAGATAGTACAGTAGTGAGTTGGGACCCTGTCCAACGTTTCTGTCACTACCTCCCCGTAGCAAGCAACGTTTGAAATATGTTCTACCCTCTTGTGGCTTTGAGTCAGTGACTCTTATCACAGTGTGAATTTTTGTGTGTGTGTGTGTGTTTGTGTGCTTGTGTGTCTGTCCTTTTATCCATACGTGTGTGTTTACACTGCTCCCTTTTGTTTGCGTATAGGAAATGACCGACATGAACAAAGTGTATCTCTGACTAGGGCCTCCCGTGTGGCGCATCGCAGTGCTTGAGGTGTCACTGCAGCCCCGGGTTCGATCCCAGGCTGTGTCACAGCCAGACGTGACCGGGAGATCTATGAGGCGGTGCACAGTTGGTTCTGTGTCGCCCAGGTTAGTGGAGGGTTTGGCCGGCCGGGATTTTCTTGTCCCATCACGCTCTAGCGACCCCTTGTGGCGGGCAGGGTGCCTGCAAGCTGACTTTGGTTGCCAGTTGGACGGTATTTCCTCTGACACATTGGTGCGGCTGGCTTCCAGGTTAAGCGAGTAGTGCGGCTTGGCAGGTCATGTTTCGGGGGATGCATGGCTCTCGACTTTCGCCTCTCCCTAGTCCGTAGGGGAGTTGTAGCGATGGGACAAGACTGTAACTACCAATTGGGGAGAAAAAGGGGTAAAAGTACCAAGAAATATATAAAAAATGTATTGTATCTCTGACAAGCCCGTGTTCTCATTCTAAAGGTAGTTGCTGTGCATGGTGTTCACCAGAGGACAGTGACAGACTGACATTAGCTAGCTACCATACATGACACAGGTGGAACACAAACACTGCCTTCATTCACATTCCAGTTTCAGTGTGACACACTCCAGCTTTTATCCAATAAACATACAGTACATTCAGTCATTCATTTCCAAGTAATCCCTGTGTATTTGTAATTCTGCCTTCGGCCTGTGATAACCACAGACATTTAGACACCGGCTTGGCTTGTCAGCTAACCAAATTCAGTGGTACACGTGGAGGTGTGAGATCATAGCAGGTTGTTAGGTACAGTAGCAGCCTGGGGTGGCGTTCATAGTTAGCTCTGTGCCCTCTGTGCCCTCAGAGTGGTGGAAGCAGGTTGCAGACTACATCCCAGGCCGTGAGATAGTGATGGAATTGTAGGTCACCACAAATGCCATGTAACCTATAGCTACAGCTGAACTCATTTAGCTCAGATTCATTCTAGCAATATTGATTGAGATGTAGATTATTTAACTACTACAGATGATGTACTCCTTTCACTTGAAAGTGTATTGACGGAATAGTAATCAGCCCAGTAAGTAGGCTAGTTGTTATGGACATGATACAGCCTGAACAGAACTAGACCACTGGGAGGAAACAGCGCCTGCCTGGCAATGATTTTTAGCAGTGTGAAGCCTGTATATCCATGTACTGACAGAGAGACACCATGGAGCTTCTCTTTCAGACCAGGAGAGTCAAACAGTATGTCTCATAACGAGTTTTATGAAGGACGTGTTGTGTGGATAGGTGAGAGAGTGAGACGCTAGTAGCATTGTTGGCTGTTTCATTCTATTGCACGTTAGGCCCAACGTGATGGACTCAGCAGGATTCTACCACTGACGTGTGTAAGAGAGGTCTTGCTGGGCTAGCGACCTTTGACATCATGTGCGTGTGTGTGTGTGTGTGCGTGTATGTGTGTGGTGCATGCGTGTACATGCACATGTGCATTTCTTGTGTGCATATATGGAGTCCTGCTCCAATGTATAACATACTACATTGAAATGGCCACTACCATTTCTTTCCCAATAAAACACCATTACAAGACACATCTATTGGGTCCACTGGGACAACTGTATTAAAGGGGCATATTTCATTATAATAAGCTCATCTCCTCATCACAGTCAACCGCCCTTTTGATTACGGGCTGTAACACATGGGTGTCTTTTTAAAGATAGCGAGCCCCAGAGCGTCACAGTGCACCGTATTCCCTATGAGTCCTGGTCAATACTAGTGCACTACATAGAGAATAGGGGGCCATTTAGGACGTGGTCTCGTTGAGAAACGGAGGGTTTTACAAGGGGAGAAGGAGTCACTGGGATGTATTTATTCCTATCGTCCATTAGTAACTCTAAATTAGCGGCGGTCCAGGACCGGAGACCTCGTGGATATGAAAGGTAATGAAAACACAAATCTCTCGACTAATCAATGCAGTCTGTGAGGCCCGGAGAGGAGAGAGAGAGAGAGAGAGAGAGAGAGAGAGAGAGAGAGAGAGAGAGAGAGAGAGAGAGAGAGAGAGAGAGAGAGAGAAGAAAGTAGCATATGTGCATTCTGATTTATCTGTTAGCAGACCATATTTTCACGTTGCTTTAAATGATAGCGGAGAGACTAACCCTTATCTCGGGTTAAGCATGGTGTGTATTTGGAAGGAACGGTATGATAAATGAGACTTTTACATCGGCAATTATATCATTTGTATCCAGCTTGTGAGCGTGGATCTGTCAGAGAGAGACTGGTGAAATTTAGTGGTCAAATCTCAGGGTCGTTTGAGGAAACGGGAAGACAATACTGTGTTTCACATGATTAAAGGGGACAAGTGCTGGATTTGAAGAATTATTTCAACGTTTCAAAGTTACGGTTGTGATGTGGGTAGATCAAGAAGGAGAAGGCTCTTAGGGTTGAGTTCCTTTACCCAGACTGAAGATTCTCCATGGTACGTACCTTTTAAGTCCAGGACTTGGCTTGATCCTGATCCGGGAAACTGTCCCTATGACTGCCTTGTAAAAAAAAAAAAAAAAAAAAAAACAAAGGTCCAATGCCCATGTTGATAAATGAGGTCTGTTGTTCAAATGTCCGAGTCATTCAAGGCCTCTCTGATCAACCGCAGTATCCTCAAATATATCCTTTTGATTATAGATCGCGGAGTACATGTGCCATTAATGCTCTTAAGCGCAATTATTGTCAACACTCTTTACATGCGTTGTCTTTTGATCAGCAGAACCATTGTCAATTTGTGCTCTTAACTCGAGCCTTTCTCCTCCCTGGAAAGACTGGATTTCAAAGATTGAAGTGAGCTGTAGGGTCTCTCAAGGCCCCGCTCTATCTTGTCATCTAGGGAGATAGCAACAGATAAAAGGTATGAACTGAGAGAGAACCTATTGTAATCATTACAAGCGTAATATGTGGCGGCCACTTAAATCTTCCAGTGCTCCATTGGTAAGGGTTGGTTCCGTTTGCAAGAAGAGATGAAGCAATTTAGTTTAAAAAGTTACTCTTTTCATCTTTAGGAGCTCTATGAGCCATGGAGGGAAGTCTTCTTCTCCCATTCAAAGCAAATACATCTTGGATAGTGTTATAATGACAGCAGGCAGTAATAATGAAGGCTCATCAAAGTCATCTGATGTGACTGCCGAGTTATTTATGGAGGCTATATTATATCACCCCTCAGATCCCGTTTCACAACCAGCATGTAGGCTGAGATCATGTATCTTCATCTGAAACGAGTCTTCACACACCATGCTTGTGTGGACATGTGTTTGTTAAAGTTTAAGTTTGAACTTTTCTGGCACACTGTGAACTATTTTGGGGACCTAATCTGGTTGTTTTAGTAAAAACATGCCTGTAGGAGTTTAACCAAACCTGTCATATACGGCAAGACTGAAACAACTGAGCGCTTCATCATCCATGAAATGGCGACATTAGGTACGTTAGAGATGAATTGATCAACAGTGTAAGGCTAAAACTGAAAGGAAACATGTAAGAGGGGACTGCACTTACCATGTCAGAGGGTCCTTACTAACTCTCTTTCACACTGAACATTCCGTTTTTTTTTGTTATTAGCCTAATGGAAAATATTGCATTAAGAACCTGGCAAGAGGAGTGTTCCATTAGTCCCTCCATAATGTGTTTATTCAAGTTGGTTGCTGCAGTACACTTTGGTAGAGGACTGCATTGTAACATCTGAGGAGCTGTAAGTGTGTGCTAATGCTAATGGGAAATGTTTTGCTATCGAGATGTCTTTACAGGAGCTGGTTCACATTTCTGTTTCACATTGAGAAAGATACTATCTGACAGTTGTAAAGACACTGGGATTTCACTGACAATGTTAAGAAAGAACATCTCAGGGCCACAGAACATGCATCTGAATCTCCTTAGTATTACCAGCTACCTCTCCATAACACACGCAACAGGCCCTGAAGGGATTCTTTCACTCTGAGTGTAGGCAAGGGTTATAAAAAGAATAACAAATTACTTTTTCATAACTAGCTAACATTAAAAGAGAACACTGTCACTGCCTTTTGAAATCGAATGTCTTGACATGTGCAGACATCGTTAGCAGAGGTCAGACAACCAGGGAATAGACGGATAGATGGATGGGAGGATTGATACCTTGCAAAGAAATCCATCTGGTCGGGGACAAGGATCAACAAGATGGCCTGAGGGAGGATGACAGATGTCCAAAGACATGTTCTGCTCTGAGAGTGGTGGTGGGTGAGTCAGTCCCTTACAGAGGAATGACCCCAATTGGCTCCAGAAAGGCCCCAGACAGTCGGCCCAGACAGTCGGCCCAGGCAGGCTCTCGAGTGGGATCTCCACTGTCAAACACCAAACTCTTTTCTGACAACAAGCTCTGGTCGTGATGGCCAGGACACCAGATCCATCCCAGAGCATCTGATCTCTTTTTCTCGGTCTTTCGATCCCTCTCTCCTTTCCACAAAATGGCCGTTCCTTAAGCATGAACAGTACATCAAGCATTAAGTCAAACGAGCTTACCTAAAGAGTAAGGGAAAAAGCCAAGTTAAATCAAATTAAAAACTATTTGTCCACGCTGAGATTATGAAAGCACGGCTCAGATGGGCGGGCCATGTGACCAGGATGCCTGCTACCTGTCTCCCTAAGCAGATCTTCTTGGGATAGCTGAAGAATGGGAATCTGGCACAAGGTGGGCCGAAGACACCCTGAAGGCCTCCCGTCAAGAGCTTTAACATCAATCTAAGGTCATTGGAAAGCCTTGTTCAGGATCGTACCACCTGGCAGAATCTGGGATGGAGCTACCACCTCTGAAACAAGCAGGAACAAAAATGCCATGGTGAATAGACAACAACGAAAGAGCAGTTTCAGCAAAGCCGTGTTCCGGGATAGGTCTCATCAGCCGTCTGCGCACTAACCGTACCCTAGACTCCCAATGAATTGTATCATGGTCGTCATTAAACCTATGATGGACGAACAAGAGTGTGTGTATGTGTGTGTTGGAGGGTCAATGTAAGTCCAGTGTGTGCATAGAGTCAGTGCAAGAGAGTGAGCTAACTGTTGTAAGTTAATTGAGTCAACGTGAACTTGATTGGGGCCAGGCATTGGAGGGCAAAAATCACTTCTCTGCACAGTTTGCATTCTGAACATGAGGCAGCCAGGAGCCCCTTTGCAGCCTCTCTCAAAATAATGAGGAATTAATTCAGCTGGGATTTTTTATTCTGCCAGGCCACGATTAATCCCATCAGTAAACAAAGCAGAGGTCATCTTGTTTTGGAGAACTCCAATTAGAGTCTAATCAGCGCTAATCAGACAAGCTGCTCACCAGCATCTTTGTGCTTTTCAACAGTAAAGGACTCTCCGGCGAATGTCCTGCCCCCCACACACTGTGACCGAGCAACACTCTGTGATCCTGTGTTGAGGAAGTGGAAGGGAGATGAAGGGCTAACTAGAGACGCTTTTCATTAACATTAGCGTGTGTGTGTGTGTGCGTGCGTGCGTGCGCGTGCGTGCGTGTGTGTGTGTGTGCGTGCGTGCGCGCGTGTGTGCGTGTGTGTGTGACAGCAGCTTAGAAGATATATTCTGTGTGACCTCAACTCTGTAGTTTCAGACACTCTTGCGCTGTATGCTTCTGCTCATAGCCATGGCTGTTTGTCTCCAGCTACAGATGGAAATAAGTCCACCCTGATATCACACTACAATTGCAAGGGAGAGTTCAGGGGTTAGCTTGTTGGCTAGCTACTGCAGCAGACATAAATAAAGGTACTCTTTTTTTACTTTTTTTATCATAATTTTGAATTGTTTTCCACTTTATAAAAATGTTATAAAAAATAAACCTGAACTGAACTGAAATCCTCCTAGTCTACATGTTGCTAAAAGCTAAGATGATCTAGTATCCTCTTTAGGTACTACCCATTTTAGTCATTTAGCAGATACACTTATTCAGAGCAATTAGGGTTAAGTGCTTTGCTCATGGGCAGACTAGCAGATTGTTCCTCTAGTTAGCTCAGGATTCTAACCAGCAACCTTTCAGTTACTGGCCCAACGCTCTTAACCGCTAAGCTACCTGCTGCCCTATTCACCTCTTATTGGTCTACCTTTACCTCCTCCTCCGTCAGGTTACCTGTTGAAACCCAAGGCACATCTTTAGAGTTGCCTGTGGCCCCAGGTCTGTCCCATTTGCTCCTACAGTACAAGTGCCCACAGCACTGTGATTGCCTTGAGGGGAGCCCCTTAATCAAGTAACTGTGGCCATCATGGCTGGAATTTCAGCTGGATAAACACCAAATGCTGCAGCGACCCTCCTACCATGTCAAATGACATAGTTTGTCATGGTTTTGGCATGAGCTATTATCTGTCGAAAGTTTGTGAGTTGTTAATAGTTCTTAGTGACACGGATCCGCAGTCGGGTTCAGCTCAACGGCTGTGGTCGCTGTGGAGACGGGTTTAAGGGGAGCGAGTGGTAAGAACATGCCGTAAGCTCACTCCACAGTTAGCTTGAAACGTTGCCAATGGTGCTATCGAATCAGATCCTCTTCTATAGCACAACTGGTTGGTACATTGTCAAGGAGGGTTTTGCGATCAGAGGACCACTGGTTTGAGTCCAGTAATGGGACAGAGACAGCGGAGGAAGCTAAGCTGTTTATTAATGAGTGTGTGTGTATGGCTACTGTGGTGTTTCTTCCTTCTCAGCCATTTAATTTGATACCATGAAAAAGGATAGATAAGAAGAAATATGTGTGTTCATTCCTGGTCACTGAATAGCCTCTTGCCTCCAACTGCCTAGGTATACAGTAAACTTGAATGACAAATTATTGACACATTTGGGTAACTAGCTTTCAAAAGCACTCAATAAGCAGTGGTGTAAAATACTTACAGTAAGTACACATAATTTAAAGTACTACTTAAGTATTTTGGGGGGGATATCTGTATTTTACTTTCCTATTTATATTTTTGACTACTTTTACTTTTACTTCACTATATTCCTTAAGAAAATATTGTACTTTTTACTCCATACAACACCCAAAAGACCTTGTTACATTTTTAATGCTTAGCAGGACGGGAAAATAGTCAAATTCACTTGTCAACTGAACATCCCTGGTCATCCTGACTGCATCTGATCTGGCGGAGTCACTAAACACACATGCTTTGTTTGTAAATTATGTCTGAATGTTGGAGTGCACGTGGCTTTCCGTAAATTAAATTTTAAAAAATGAAGAAATTGGTGCCATCTGGTTTGCTTAATATAACGAATTTGAAATGATTTATACTTTTACTTTTGATACTTAAGTCTATTTTAAACCAAATACTTTTATACTTTTACTCAAGTAGAGTTTTACTGGGGGTGACTTATACTTTTACTTGCGTCATTTTCTATTAAGGTATCTTCACTTTTACTCAAACATGAATGTTGTCTACTTTTTCCACCCCTACTCATACATTTAGCCTATCCTCATGACCGAATCTGTCAGTCTTCAGATGACAGTTATGTTGAGGTTGAATAACTAATGAATTTGTTGGGCTTCTAAGGCCTTCATGTACTGTCCTCTTAATAGTTTCTTAGCTGTCTTTCAGCACAGTAAATTGTAGTAATTTTATGCTATTGTTATTTTATTAACATGCTTCTTGTAGTCATTGGTTCTAATCCATGTTCGTCTGTTGCCATTGACAAGACCAGATCGGTTTTGGTTATTTTTTTAATTGAGCGCTAGTCTTAATGAAGACAAAGTTGTTGATTGATTATTTGTCTTAATGCAGACAGGATGGCAATGCATGTGAACACCCATAGGACACACAGTCCATGGCTATTGGCCTACCTATAACGTGTTAAATGCTACCACTGTTTCAAGTTCAGTTGTATAGATGTGCAGCACTTCACAGTTTGCATTTTCACAATAGCATGACTTCTCCTTTGGGGTGTATATCATTGTTTTTACAGTTGTTTTTAAGATGATGATTATGAGAAGAAAAAAACATTATTTGCTGACTGTCAACTCCTTCTCCTATTTCTGTGGTTGTTGCATACAAAGTTTCCTTTATTCTATTTTTCTTTTCTTCTTTGTTCGACCTCCTTTAAATTATGTGCAGCAGAAAACTGATGCCCTATTGCCTAAAATATTTATTGAAAAGGAATGTTGTAACCTCCTCTTGGCTAACATTGTTTCCAATTAGCATCGAGTTAAGCTATTTGGAGTAAAGCTACTGTAGAATTTGAATTCCAGTCCACGGGGAGTCTAGTACAAGAAGGTAAGAAAGGAAGCCTTTATATCCCTTCTTAATTAAAACATGATATACGGTTAGTCTGTGCAGTGAAGTTACCTTTGATGGTGCTTTTGTCCATTAAAAGTGAATCCTATGTGAGATTACATATTGGCATGTTACTCTCAAGGACATAGAGTTTTCAACTTTCAATTGGAGGAAATGATGGGCCAATGAGAAGAGGGTTCCTGCCTATGTATTCAACCACCATGTCTCCTATCCTCACAGTATAGCCTACCCAGACGCATACAGACATAGATGTTATTAACCTGGTCCTATTCCAGCTGTCAGACCCACCTCTGGGTGTACCTGCATGTAACGGGCATGTTGTTAGCTGCTTTATGTAGTTGCTGTGTGTCCACCATCTCGTCACGCACCATTAAAGCTGCTCTACGGAACAACAATACGGAATTTACACACTTCAACAATACTACAGTGACTGAAAGAGAAGGCTGCAGTGAATATTTAGCAATGGGAGCGCTTTAAGTTACACCACCGGTGGGGATTCGACCCCCAGGATCCAGAAATATTCCTGGCATTGATGTGGTAAATGGAATGCCAAGATATTGTTGGAGTAATTGGAACGCTGAAACCTTTCAGCTATTTGAAAGTCAGAACAAAAGACATTCCGTTCTAGAAGACCACCATTGTGATGCTCAGCACGCTGTTTGGATGTCTAGTTTTGGGTACCTGCCCTAACCTAGATATATTGTTCAGTAATGGATAGGTGAAACGAATTCCTTGTTTGCCCCGTTTCTATATTTATCGTCATTTTGGGTTGTAGTCGGTAAGAGAGAATAAAAATAACTATAAAAGCTGTTTGATATTCAACTGTGGATATTCAATATAGTTAATTCCACTTTTGGCCCAGGAAAACATCCCGCCATGATTCAGCTTGACAGCTTAACAGCAAAGTAGATCTGAATGGGATGGTAACTTATAAAGTCCCCTCTAACGTTAGTCACCTTGCACCTTCCCCTCTTTCTCTCTGAGACGACGTACGAAGTAGACTGAAATGAAAATCGTCTGGATGAAACGGATACATCGTTAGATCCTCTGTTTGACGGGTGGAGGTGACGGCTGGAGGAGGTGGAAAAGAAGAGCGAGAGAGAGAGAGAGAGAGAGAGACTGTCGTTGGTCCAGGGTAATATCTTTCATGGTGGGAAAACAACAAAAAGATGCACGTGCTCGGCGGGCCGAACACACAGGTGCTGCTGCCAGATTGACAGTTTATTTAAGAAGCCATTAACTTTACATACACTGCTTTGAAATGAAATACATAGCGAGTTACAGATGGAGGCCCGAGCGTCCCTGTTTCCCTGCCTACACACACCTCTCTTTGACTGTGACTATACTAGGTTATAATGCATTGGGAATGGGAGTGTTTTCTGCACAATAATCACTATGTTGCCGAAATCATTGCCTGAATTAAAGCTTGAGGTGGGCACATGTGTTTTTACATTGTTATGTTTCCCAAGACTATTTGTAGTAAAAGTACCTAACAATATATTTCTGGTTTGTCTCATTACCTGTATTTCACTGGCCTCTCGTGTTTGACATGGACTCTGATTGGATCATTGGTTTCCCAAACTGTGCATGTTGCCTAAGTAGTACAAGACCAATCAGTGGGCGGGATGGAAGAAAGCTAGAAGTGCTGAGTCAGCACGGCGGCCATCTTGCCGTCTCAGAGTGCCTTTCCTCCGAGATGATTTAAACCTCTTCTGAACCAAAGCTCAACTTTCATTAGCCAGTCGTCATTATTCCCCCCTCTCTGTCTGACAGACGGCATTGTGGGATATCGGTTTTTATGTCAGGTCATCTTTCATATCCCATTTATTTTCCCATTTGATGAGAAGTTCTCGGTCCAGTCAAATTCATTTTGCATTTTGAATATTGATTTTTGACTTTTTTTCCTCGTCCTCACCGCCACTTCTGTGGATCGGTCTCGTAATGTTCTCTTTGGCTCTTGGCACACATTTTGACACAGCGATGCTTGTCTGCCTGATTAAAAGCGGACTAGCATAAAACATATGAATAAATATGAGGAGAGCATGGTTCATAACTCATACTTTTGATCTGATCAATCTGCATACACTGTATGCTACTCATGGTAATGTCATTATGGCCCGTAATTAGTAATACAACTATAAATGGTATCAGTACTGAATTCTTTTTTTAATGATTTACAAGTACCAAGGTCATACTTTGACCATTCTATGGCATAACCAATGTCGTTCTTGTAGGTTTGTTTTACTGTCCTATAACCAAGGTCATACATTCCTTCCATTCTATGGTGTTCCATCTTCCTGTAGGGTTTAAAGGGCCTTATAGTTCCAGTATGAAATAATTAAAGGTGCGACACCATAGCTCTCTTCTACACTGAGAGGGTCACCAGGGTCGGATCCCTCTGTGTTGCTGGTGGCTGTCTTTTTAGTTCCATGGCATTTCTTCCATGTGGGATTTGTTATAAATTAGGGGATCAGGAGTGTTCAGAGGGCCTGTACTCTCTCTCTCTCTCTCTCTCTCTCTCTCTCTCTCTCTCTCTCTCTCTCTCTCTCTCTCTCTCTGTCTCTGTCTCTGTCTCTGTCTCTGTCTCTGTCTCTGTCTCTCTCTCTCTCTCTCTCTCTCTCTCTCTCTCTCTCTCTCTCTCTCTCTCTCTGTGTCTCTCTGTCTCTCTCTCTCCTCTCTCTCTCTCTCTCTCTCTGTCTCTCTCTGTCTCTCTCTTTCCCACTTTATATCTGTCTCTCCCTCACTCTCGCTCTGTGTTCTGACCTAAAAAAATGCCCTGTTCCACCTGTTCAGTCAGGAAGCTCTGTTGACTGAAGTGCTTTTGGGAAATAGGTGCAGTAATGTCACATTATTAAATATGCAGCATTTGATTTAATGAGACGATTGCCATATCAGGGCCTTAGATAGTCAATCTGCCGAATTCGCCTCGGCATGAACACACTGCCAATGTATTAGATTCTAACTAATAAAGACCTTATGGGGGTGTCTGTCTAGGTATAAGTAGATTTTCATGATGAATTATAAGTCTTTATCATGTAAATATGACCCATTCCAGCAAAAATCACAGGGAAAAACCTTGGTCAAAATGAGGTTTGTATCACATTAGAATAACAAATGCCTTATTTCTGAAAACCCATTTTTATTAGAACATACCTAAAAGATGGCTTTTCAGGGCATAACATTTTTTTATTTGAAACAATCCACTTTGAAAGTTTGTGAAGCATGAAGAAAGAGATTTGTGCCGCACAGCCGTCATTGTCTTGGTACAATATTGCAATTTGAAAGGTGATCAAGCATGACTCAATATGCTACAAGGGCCTGCTGTCAATGGACCATACAGTACTATTGTAAATCTGGCATTCCTTGTTTGCCTCTTTAAAGCTTGATAATTTGTGGAGTATTTTACATGTAAAACAGTTCTCCACAAAAAGTACATTACAATGATATTGTTATTTAAAAATAAATAATCTGGCTCCAATTTAAAAAGCTACTATGGAATCTGCATTGAAAAGGATAAACTGGCTGTTCTAACAATACAGCAACACTGTACATCAAACACTTGGAATTTCAGGGCACATTTTCTCTATCAATTCCCCACTGAAGAGCTCTAGAGGCTAGGTTGGTCTCTGTGGGGCTAGGGGGGTTAACGGTGTCGCACATGGTCACACAGGCTGGAGTCAGTGTTGGAGCCCCAGCCAGGCTAACTGTGCATGAAAGAGGAAGGGCTTCTGTGGCTGCTGGGCCTCTCTGGGGATGACGGGGAGAAAGACAAAGACAAAGACAGGGTGACAGAGTGAATGAGAGGGGGGTTAATACACTGCCTGGCTGCTTGCCTTGCTGCCAAAGAGCCCTCATCCCCAGTCTG
This sequence comes from Brachymystax lenok tsinlingensis, assembly GCA_030435695.1. Lineage (NCBI taxonomy): Eukaryota > Metazoa > Chordata > Actinopteri > Salmoniformes > Salmonidae > Brachymystax > Brachymystax lenok. Next base: position 18,894,960 of record CM059809.1, read on the forward strand.
GGCTTTGCAGCTAGGCATCATGGGGTGTGGAATGATGTGGAACCGTGCGTCATTGGCTGGCTGAGGACCCCCGGCATTGTGGCGCACAAGGGAAGAGAACGGACAGCCAAATCCTGGTCGTCACGGGAATCAACCCAGGTCCTCAGGAGGGTCCTCAGTGGAGGCGATGGAGAGGGCAGGTAGAATATTTTGGGGGGGTTGAATGTCGGCTTGAGGGGGTGAATTTAATTGTACAGATTTCTTAGTCATTGCCAAGCAGCTACTGTGCTGTTCTGCTGTATAGTGAGCGGAGAGGAGAGAGGAGAGAGGAATGACAGTATGTCAGAGAGCCCTGAGAAGGGGATGTCACGCTTGGGCGCGCCAAGAGATTAGACAGCTGACAAGGCAGGGCTTTGGCCGCTCGCTCCCTCACTCTGTGTTTACGAGACCACAAGGGGGAGGCCAGGCCGCTGATAGGATTTTGGCACAAGGAGGGTTACTGGAGTCCTCTCTATCTCATATCCCCCCTTCCCGTCGACCGTCCCTGAGAAATGAGAAAATTCGCATGAAATCCAATCTGGGTTTATATTTCGGATGAAATTGTTCTATAATTGGAGATTTCTTAGGCAAGGGGTTGTCGTTCCTCTTTTGTACTGTATCTTAATCAAGCCATACGCTTTCCATCACAGCAATTCTCATCCTCACCAATAGCCTGTAGGAAGTGCTGATGCAAGTTTAGAAAGTTGTATAGTGGGGGATCACGACCATTGAACAAGATGGCCGCATGAACTAAGAGCTCCACACAAGTAGTTTCCAATTCTTAGTCTTACATCCACTTCATGTTACAACTCCATTAGCTTTAGTCAAAAAGTCCTGGCGGCTACAAAAGGCAAAATTACAGGTGACATTTTTACCCGGACTCGAGCAATAGCCACGGAAAAAGCCTCCAAGAAACAGCTAGCTTCAGAAAAAGCTAGCACCATTAGCCAGGAGCAAGAGGACCCATCGCCTCCCGAGGCCAAACAACTGCCAACCTCGCACTCTGTTGAAGCCATCCTTTCTGAGCTGAGATCCCAACATACAGAACTCAACATCAAATTAAATGGCATTCATTCTCAGCTCAGTGCGAAAGAATGGTCAAGGTGACAACCCTGGAAAATGCTTTGCCTGACATCAACAACAAGACAACCATCAACGCGGGGCGCCTGTATGAGGCAGAGGGGCGAATCCTATCCATGGAAACTCACTGGCAGACGCCATGGAAACAACAGCATCTGCTGAAAGAATATAGAGCATCTGGAAAAGAAAACAGAGGACCTGGAAAATAGGGGGTGAAGGAATAATTGTGTTCTATTAAATCTGGCCGAAAAAGAAGAGGGAAACATGCCACTGATCCGCAACCTGCAAGACCACCAGCAGCCAGACAACCACCGCGCCCAATACGTTTCCTGAGATTCGAGTCCTACAGGTGGCTAAAATCAACACCATCACAGTGGGAAACTTACACCAGGACCTGTCAGCTGGAATACACCCCGAAAGCGGCGAGAGTTTGACGAGGTGAGGAAAATTCTCTTAGGGGATTCAAATACCCAAACCAGCTCAGGATACTTCACCAAAGAGCCCTGTGACACTTCAAAACTCCCGAAGAGGCAAAACGTTTTTTGAAGGACAATCCTGGCCACTGAGAAAATGGACCAATGACTAAAAGTGATTACTGTTATTACTAATGGAGGTAAGACAACATATAGCCGCCATCCAATGACCCACCGCCTACTAATGTTTTAGCCTACTTTTATTTCCCCTTTTTTCATTATTATTTGTAGTTATTTAAATCATTTTCACCTCCACCATTTATAGCCCGTCAATTACAACACATTTACATACCTAACGAGAGGCTCAATGTGACAATGTTATGCCTATGGCCTTATCCTGTGGATATTTAGTTTGAATAAAAACAAATAAATAAAAACTTATCCTATAGATCCCTCTTAATGATTTGCTCCATCATTTCTGTTTTAATTGGTCCAATCTTCTAGCCCTTGGTCCTTTGGGGGAAATATTTGTAGGCTGGGCTATTGTTTTTACTGTGGTCTGGTAGGGGGCTACGTTGTCACTTACTTAATGCGGGGCGGAGAGGATGAGGCATTTCTTTGCGGGAGACGTTGTGCGTTGTTACTAACTGTTACCATTTGTCGGAACACAGAATTGAGACTGAGCGTGGGGTTAATAGATCTAACGGGATACTTTGAGTTGTTTTTGAACTCGCCAGTGGTGTTCAGAGATTGTTCTTTTATGTACACCATTTATTTTTATTTTATGTGAACGCAGCTGTAACTATTATCCACCTTTACCCAGAGATGACTTGCACTAGAGTTTGATTACTGTTCAATGACGTTGACCAGTACCTTAAATCTACTGACATGGAACTGCCATGGTCCAGATCATGCAAAGTAAAAATATACTATGTGTTCTAAAAAAGGAAAAAGCAGACATGGCGCTATTACAAGAGACACACCTCTGTGATGCCGAACATGCCAAACTCCGCAGAGCTTGGGTGGGACAGGTGTATTTCTCGTCTTTCAAATCAAACAGTAGAGGCACAGCCATACGTATCCATAAGCATGTTCCATTCATATTTGACAAAAACATATCTGATCTGAAGGGGAGATTTACTCTGATAACTGGGTCACTGTATGGGCAACCAATTATTATGTTAAATATATACGCCCCTAACACAGATACTCCTGCTTTCATGTTGAAAATGATAACCATGTGTCACGATCTTGTTGATGAGTGGACCAAGGTGCAGCTCGGATGGAGTTCCACATCTTTTAATTAATATATGGAACATCCAAAAACAATAAAGCAAGAACAGACCGCAAAACTAGTGTAGCACATGCAGGTACTCACACACAAACAATGACCCACACCGCAAGTGGGGAAAAGAACAAACATATACAGTGAGGGAAAAAAGTATTTGATCCCCTGCTGATTTTGTACGTTTGCCCACTGACAAAGAAATGATCAGTCTATAATTGTAATGGTAGGTTTATTTGAACAGTGAGAGACAGAATAACAACAAAACGGGAGGATAACAACTACACGGGAGGATCTTGTCAATGATCTCAAGGCAGCTAGGACCATAGTCACCAAGAAAACAATTGGTAACACACTACGCCGTGAAGGACTGAAATCCTGCAGCGCCCGCAAGGTCCCCCTGCTCAAGAAAGCACATATACATGCCTGTCTGAAGTTTGCTAAAGAACATCTGAATGATTCAGAGGACATCTGGGTGAAAGTGTTGTGGTCAGATGAGACCAAAATGGAGCTCTTTGGCATCAACTCAACCCTCCGTGTTTGGAGGAGGAGGAATGCTGCCTATGACACCAAGAATACCATCCTGACCGTCAAACATGGAGGTGGAAACATTATGCTTTGGTGGTGTTTTTCTGCTAAGGGGACAGGACAACGTCACCGCATCAAAGGGACAATGGACGGGGCCATGTACCGTCAAATCTTGGGTGAGAACCTCTTTCTCTCAGCCAGGGCATTAAAAATGGCTCGTGGATGGGTATTCCAGCATGACAATTACCCAAAACACAGGGCCAAGGCAACATAGTGGCCTAACCAGTCTCCAGACCTTAATCCCATAGAAAATCTGTGGAGGGAGCTGAAGGTTCGAGTTGCCAAACGTCAGCCTCGAAACCTTAATGACTTGGAGAAGATCTGCAAAGAGGAGTGGAACAAAACTCTCCTGAGATGTGTGCATACCTGGTGGCCAACTACAAGAAACATCTGACCTCTGTGATTGCCAACAAGGGTTTTTCCACCAAGTACTAAGTCATGTTTTGCAGAGGGGTCAAATACTTATTTCCCTTATTAAAATGCAAATCAATTTATAACATTTTTCATATGCTTTTTTCAGGATCTTTTTGTTGTTATTCTGTCTCTCACTGTTCAAATAAACCTACCATAAAACTTATAGACTGATCATTTCTTTGTCAGTGGGCAAACGTACAAAATCAGCAGGGGATCAAATACTTTTTTCCCTCACTGTATATGGTCCCCAATTAGAGGTAACGACACTCAGCTGCCTTTAATTGGGAATCATCAAACCAAACATAGAAAATAAAAAATTGAACAAAACCCCCCTGATCACGTCCTGACCAAAACACAAAATGACAAGTCACCAGGCTATCCGAGGCCAGGACGTGACAGTACCCCCCCACCCCCAAAGGCGCGGACTCCGACCGCAACAAAAAGTCAATGGGAAGGGTTTTTGTCTTCTCGGGCCGCGCACCGGAGGCCCGGTGCATGAAGCCGGAACAGGAGTCCTCGGACTCGGGACACGCACAGTAGGGCTGGTGGTCGAGACGAGGCAGAGAGGGGAGCCGGAGCCCGAGTTGAGGACCATAGAGGAGTTCTGGAGAGAGGTACAGGCGAGGAGTGAGCTGCAGCGAGGACGCCTGGTGAGACCTACACCGTGTCCACACACCAGACCTGCAGTGCGCATCCAGGGCCCGGCACGTCCTGTCCCTGCTCCACGCATCAGGTTCCCTGTGCGCCATCAGAGCCCGACACGTCCTGTCCCTGCTCCACGCATCAGGCCCCCTGTGCGCATTGAGAACCCGGCACGTCCTGTCCCTGCTCCACGCATCAGGTCCCCTGTGCGCATCGAGAGCCCGGCATGTCCTGTCCCTGCTCCACGCATCAGGCCCCCTGTGCGCATCGAGAGCCCGGCACGTCCCTGCTCCACGCATCAGGCCCCCTGTGCGCATCGAGAGTCCGGCACGTCCTGTCCCTGCTCCACGCATCAGGTCCCCTGTGCGCATCGAGAGCCCGGCACGGCCTGTTTCTGCTCCACGCATCAGGCCCCCTGTGCGCATCCAGAGCCCGGCATGTCCTGTCCCTGCTCCACGCATCAGGTCCCCTGTGCGCATCCAGAGCCCGGCACGTCCTGTCCCTGCTCCACGCACCAGGTTCCCTGTGCGCATTCAGAGCCCGGCAAGTCCTGTTCCTGCTCCACGCATCAGGTTCCCTGTGTGCCTTCAGAGCCCGGCACGTCCTGTTCCGGTTTTACGCATCAGGCCCACAGTGCATCGTCACAGCCCGCTACGTCCTGTTCCGACTCCACGCATCGGGCCTCCAGTGCGTCTTCTCGGGCCGGCTAGGCCCGCCTTTGGGGGTACTGTCACGTCCTGGCCATAGAGAGTCCTCTGGAATTTTCTATGGAGGTTAGGCCAGGGCGTGACTCCAATCGGACCCATAGCACTTTCAGAACATGCCTTTGTCCACCTCCATTTTGAGCTCTTCAAAAAGATCCAGAGGTCAAAGAGCTGGAAATTCAACAACTCCATGTTATCAAACGAAGCGTTCCATGCATTGGTAACTACATGGATAGAAAACTACACACAAGACAACAAAGACTCTCCTGTTTCTCCGGCCACAATGTGGGACGCTGCCAAAGCCACACTGAGAGGTCATCTAATTGCATATGCTTCCTCTAAGAAAAAAAGCTATGGAAGCAGACAGGTTAGATCTTCAGAGGGAGCTGGAATGCTGTGAAAAGGTACATAAACAATCCCCAGACAGCGCCTCCTGGAGTCAACTTAAAGCAGCCAAAGCCAAACTGAACTTGGACTTTACTCAGGAGATAAAAAAAAGTTTTCTTGACTAAACAGAAATACCATGAATGTAGCAACAGGCCTAGTAGATTGCTTGCTTACTTACCAATTAAAAAAAGATCAGTCAGAGCGTACAATCTGAACAGCAGAGGACGAGGTCACATATGATCCAAATAAGATAAATTTCACATTTCATGATTTTTACTGCAAACTATACATTTCTGAGAGAAAACATATGGATGCAGAACTCCATTCCTTCCTAGAGGGAATCTCGCAACCAAAACTATCAGAAACCGACCAAGAAGATCTAAACTCCCCCCTTCACTCCTGAGGAGGTCCTGGAGGCAATTATCTCCATGCCACCTAACAAGTCCCCAGGCCCAGACGGATTTCCCAGAGAGTTCTACAAAGCTTTTTGGCCCCAGCTTAGCCATATTTTCATGCCAATGCAGGATGATTTTTCAAAAACTGAGCTCTCCCAGACTCTATGTACACAGCCCGCATTACAGTGTTGGTCAAAAAAGACAAGGACGCTCTATCCTACCCGTCCTTTAGGCCCATAAGCTTGTTGGATTTCAACTGAAAAATAATTACCAAATTGCTCTCCAAAAGACTAAACACTATTCTACCCAAAATAATAAAAACGGACCAAACTGGATTTATTAGAGACAGGTACTCTTCTGATAACATTCGCATCTTTTTGATATTATTGATCAAGTAAACGCACAGAAGACCCCTGTCCTGCTGGCTTCACTGGATGCTGAGAAGGTGTTCTACAGGATGGAGTGGAGCTTTCTGTTCTCAGTCTTAGAAAAGTTCAATATGAGCCCAAACTTTATTAAAATACCCTATATTCCCATCCAAATGCCATGGTGACTACTAACGGTCTGAACTCTGACAGATTCCCTGGGACGTGGCACAAGACAAGGATGCTCGCTCTCCCCCCTGCTCTACTTGTTGGGGGCGGAGCCTTTGGCAGAGTTGATAAGGAGCAATCCAAGTATTATGGGTGTTTCTGCAGGCGGCCTGCAGCACAAGATTTCGCTCTACGTGGATGATGTCTTGCTCAACATATCCAACCCTGAGAAATCCGTCCCTCCCATTTTAGACACAATTTCTCAGTACGACACGTTTTCAGGATCCAAATCCACTGTTTGCCCTCTCAATCTTCTGCTCACCAGCTCTATGAAGACACTCTGTCCGTTCCAATGAAAGACACTCACCAGCTCTATGAAGACACTCTGTCCGTTCCAATGGAAGACACTCACCAGCTCTATGAAGACACTCTGCCCATTCCAATGGAAGACACAGGAGTTTCAATACCTAGGGATCTTTGTAACACCAGATCTGAATTGCCTTTTCAAGGATATTTATCTCCCACTCCTGGATCGAATCAAGAACGTTCTCCAAACCTGGATCTTCCTCCCAATTAGCTTAGTTGGAAGAATCGATGTCATCCGTATGAACATCCTCCCTAGATTGAACTATTTATTTCAGATGCTCCCATGCTATCTCCCAGTTTCCTTTTTCAAAACAACTAACCAAAGCATCACCAAACGTATATGCGGCAATAAAAAACCTAAGATCAAGTTCTCCACTCTATCGAAACCTGAATCTAAGGGTGGTCTTGCCCTTCCCTCCCTTCAATTGTACTACTGGTCTGCACAAATCCGCAACATGCTAACATGGATCGCAAACAGACAAGACTCAATGTGGATTCAGATAGAAGCCCAATCCTGTGGTTCATTGCCCTTAAGCTCAAGTATATTAATTAATAACCTTAGTGAAACATAGCCAAAACCTTTGTGATTTACAGCACCCTACTAGCATGGAGCGACTGTAAGAAATACCTTGGCATTTCCTCCCAAATATGTTCTCACTCGTCTATAGCATGCTACCCGGACTTGCCAAAAGCCCTGAGTGATGCCAACTTTAATCTTTGGCATACTCTAAGGATCAGAAAACAACTACACTGAAATCCTTTTCAAGAGCTCTGCAGTGAATTCAATGTGCCAAGATCCATTTTTTTTTTTATATCTTCAAATTAGACACGTCATTTCCTCATTTACTTCCAAGAGGAGGTTTAGACCTCAGCTGAATGAAGTTGAAACCCTTCTTGCTACAGCACAATCCATCAAAGGCAAAATCTCCTATATCTATAGACTCCTTTCTGAGAAAGGGGGCCCCTCTACTCCTTTGAAAATAATCTGGGAAAAGGACCTGTGTCTGACTATCAGTGATGAGCTATGGGCGGAGGTTTGTGACAGGGTATACTGCTCCTCTACTAATGTAAAAATTAAAGAATCTCATTACAAATTGTTTTACTAATTTTATTACACCCCAATGAGACTCCATAGAATGAAAACAGACATTTCACCTGACTGTAAAATATGTACCTCTGAAAGTGAAACCTATATGCATGTATTTTGGAGTTGTAGAGAGATTACCAGATTTCGACAATCTATACATATTGCTGCACAGAAAATACGAGATGTACAGTTTGATATGACCCCGTGTATCTATCTTCTTAATGCCCAGCAGGACTTTGTTCTTGATCCTGACAGAGAAAATGTGTTTATGACTATCACATACTTTGCTAAGAAATGTATTCTTCTATTGTGGGCTTCTAATACTTCTCCATGGTTTAAAAATGTGGATTGACCAGATTGTTGACTTTCTTCCTCTTGAAAAGCTCACTTATGACCTCCGCAAGAGACAGCCCAGGTTTGATAGACTCTGGTCCCCCACTACTGAACTATATTTCAAATTGGACAGAGTGAATGGGCTGATGAGGGAAATGAGCTGATACATGTTGTGTAAGGGGCTGTGAAAACGAATGATTTGCTCGTCGTCTCAGCTAAGGCTGGAAATAGCTAATAGGAACGCTGATAGTGATGCTGCAAGTTTGTTTTGTTTTATATTTTTATAATATTATTTATGTCTGCCACAAATGTGAATGTGGAATATGTTTTGTTGGTTGACTGAAAAACAAGAAAAGTTAATGAAATTTTAAATAGAATAAAAAACGGTATAGTTGTAGGCCTACATATTTTTCACCAAGATCAGGTTAGGTTAACTTCAACACAACACTATTAGAAAAAGGTTTCCAAATGGGTTCTTCGGTTGTCCCTTTTTTGGTTCCAGGTAGAACCCTTTTTGGTTCCAGGTAGAACCCTTTTTGGTTCCAGGTAGAACTATTTTGGGTTCCCGAAAGGGTTCAGGCTGAAACCAAAAAGGGTTCTTTGATGAGTTCTCCTATTGGGCCGAAAAGCCGAGAATTGCAGTTAAACTCCAACAATCGTTGTCAAATTCTTCCCATTACTTTTCACAAACTTTTTGGTCTCAGGTGTTATTTTTCAAGCTGTGCCCACTCTATTCTCAACCTCTCACTCTCCTGTCAGAAATTACAAAATCTGTGGAGAACTGAAGAGTGAAAAGCAGTCTTTTCACACACTGCAGTTCTGAACACGCTCTATAATAATCGATCAAATGATCTGTCATCTCAAAAAAGTAACCACGGAACCATGTAATAATAACATTTGTTATTTCAATATTTTTTACAAATACAGAGTGTACAAAACATTAAGAACATGTTTCCTAATATTCCTAATATTGTGTTGAGCAGCCTCAATTCATCGGAGAATGGACGAAAACGTTCCACAGGGATGCTGGCCCATGTTCACTCCAATGCTTCCCATAGACACAGTCGTGTCGGGTTGGTAGGATGTCCTTTGGGTGGTGGACCATTCTTGATACACACAGGAAACTGTTGAGTGTGAAAAACCCAGCAGCATTGCAGTTAATGACACAAACCATTGCGCCTGACACCTACTACCATACCCCATTCAAAGGCAGTTAAATCTTTGCTTCCTCACAGGGTTCTATCTGGAAACTAAAACAGTTCTCCTATGAGGTCAGCCGAAGAACCCCTTTGGAACCCTGTTTTTCCAGAATATAGTCTTCCCCCAAGCCGCGGTACTGTTGAGCATTGTTGTCTACCACATTCATTTAGCGTCCTCATGCCAGTTTCAACACAAGTCTGTACTTGAACTACACATCAGTCTTCAATGAGAACTTTGCTCCTTTTTGGGTTCTGAATCACTGGGAGAATTATAGCCCACTGTTTAGCGTGTGGGCAGCTCATTTGGCAATTTGCACAACAGAATATCAACAGGGGTCATGGCGAACTTCACAGGCCCTGTTTTCATTTTAGAATTGGCTCCTCCACTGAAGTGTGTTGTTAGAAACACTGCCAAAACCTCAAATAATTAGACAATGGCTGTACATAATTCATGATGGGAAACGTGGAGTGATTTAAACGTTTTGAAAGTATTTTTTTCAGCTGTAAAACCAAAGTCAAAAATTGAATTGGTGGCTTGCTGGACTATTAATGCTTAAACATCCTCTCAGACAGGGGGCCAGTAGCTACTTGTGTTATTATCACCACCAGGACACGTTTTAATGTCAGCTTAACCAGAGATCTGAATGTACTCCATTAGTGACAGCCCTGTGGGACTAAGTGAGTGGCATTTCACGAATAAATGGACTTGCCATTTAAATGTTACTGTGCACGTCAGTCAGCTAATGTTCTTTACATATCAAGATGCACGACACCGTAGGAGAGTAATTAAATAGAGGCAGTTAAGTTATTGAATCGAATCGCGCCTCTAGAGAATCTAACATTTTTGTAATAATGAAGTGGGTATAAGCCTGGTCAAAGCAGACAGACACATCTCAGCACCAGCAGATGGGAAAGGCCAAGCCTGCCATGGGTGCTGGCTTATGAGGATGTAAGGGGAGCTGAGGAGGAAGCTAGCTCAGAGAGCCTAGAGAGATGGGCTGATTTAGAAAGTGATAAACTATCTTTGCGATGCGGGAATAAGTGGTGGGAGCTTTAGAATTGGGTTTTTCTCGCCGGCTCATATAATTCCTCCACCTTGGCTGCACCAGTGGCAGACAGTCAGTATTAACCCATTGCATCCCAAGGAGGATGACATTGTTTTGGGAGAAGTGGAAAGTCAACTGGCCATTGCTGTACCCTATAGGAGAATGTGTTCTCAGCTAACTTATCTGACATGTAAAAGGATTCAATCAAATGAATAAAAGAGACACTGGTCACTGTTTTATTAGAGATATGTTACAATTAAGATCATGTCTGACACTTACAATGAAGTGTCTCCCCCGTGATGGACAGTTAGATATTGGAGTGATCTGATTGGCTCACTTAAGAAGGCATGGTACATTGATGTGTTCGGGTGCCGGTGAGGCAGAGGGAGTCAGGCGTACAGAGAGGCATGTTGGAATAGTCAATGGCGAGGAACTAATCAGTGATTCACACAGATACAGTGCCTTGCAAAAGTATTCATCCCCCTTGGTGTTTTTCCTATTTTGTTGCATTACAACCTGTAATTTAAATAGATTTTTGTTTGGATTTCATGTAATGGACAAACACAAAATAGTCAAAATTCGTAAAGTGAAATGGAAAAAATAACTTATTTCAAAAAATTATAAAAAATAAAAAACGAAAAAGGGGTGCGTGCGTATGTATTCATCCCCTTTGCTATGAAGCCCCCTAAATAAGATCTGGTGCAACCAATTACCTTAATTAGTTAAACAAATTAGTTAAATAAAGTCCACCTGTGTGCAATCTAAGTGTCATATGATCTGTCACATGATCTCAGTACATATACATATACACCTGTTCTGAAAGGCCCCAGAGTCTGCAATACCACTAAGCAAGGGGCACCACCAAGCAAGCGGCACCATGAAGATCAAGAAGCTCTTCAAACAGGTTTGGGACAAAGTTGTGGAGAAGTAGAGATCAGGGTTGGCTTATAAAAAAATATCTGAAACTTTGAACATCCCACAGAGCACCATTAAATACATTATTGAAAAACGGAAAGAACATGGCACCACAACAAATCTGACAAGAGAGGGCCGCACACCAAAACTCACGGACCAGGCAAGGAGGGTATTAATCAGAGAAGCAACAAGGAGACCAAAGATAACCCTGAAGGAGCTGCAAAGCTCCACAGCGGAGATTGGAGTATCTGTCCATAGGACCACTTTAAGCCGTACACTTGTTTGCCAAAAGGCATGTGGGAGACTCCCCAAACATATGGAAGAAGGTACTCTGGTCAGATGAGACTAAAATTGAGCTTTTTGGCCATCAAGGAAAACGCATGTCTGGCGCAAAACCAACACCTCTCATCACCCCGAGAACATGTTTTTCATTGTCAGGGACTGGGAAACTGGTCAGAATAGAAGGAATGATGGATGGCATTAAACACAGGGAAATTATTGAGGGGAAACCTATTTCAGTCTTCCAGAGATTTGAGACTGGGATGGAGGTTCACCTTCCAGCAGGATAATGACCCAACGAATACTGCTAAAGCAACACTTGAGTGGTTTAAGGGTACACATTTAAATGTCTTGGAATGGCCTAGTCAAAGTCCAGACATCAATCCAATTGAGAATCTGTGGTATGACTTAAAGATTGCTGTACACCAGCGGAACCCATCCAACTTGAAGGATCTGGAGCAGTGTTGCCTTGAAGAACGGGAAAAATCCCAGCGGCTAGATGTGCCAAGCTTATTTATTTAAAAAAATATATATTTCACCTTTATTTAACCAGGTAGGCTAGTTGAGAACAAGTTCTCATTTACAACTGCGACCTGACCAAGATAAAGCACAGCAGTTCGACATATACAACAACACAGAGTTACACATGGAATAAACAAAATATACATTCAATAATACAGTAGAAAAAGAAAACAAAAAGTCTATATACAGTGAGTGCAAATGAGGTAAGATAAGGGAAGTAAGGTAATTACAATATAGCAATTAAACACTGGAATGGTAGATGTGCAGAAGATGAACGTGCAAATAGAGATACTGGGGTGCAAAGGAGCAAGATAAATAAATAAATACAGTATGGGGATGAGGTAGTTGGATGGGCTATTTACAGGTGCAGTGATCTGTGAGCTGCTCTGACAGCTGGTGCTTAAAGCTAGTGAGGGAGATAGGAGTCTCCAGCTTCAGTGATTTTTGCAGTTTGTTCCAGTCATTGGCAGCAGAGAACTGGAAGGAAAGGCTGCCAAAAGAGGAATTGGCTTTGGGGGTGCCCATGGAGATAAACCTGCTGGAGCACATGCTACGAGTGGGTGCTGCTATGGTGACCAGTGAGCTGAGATAAGGCAGGGCTTTACCTAGCAGAGACTTGTAGATGACCTGGAGCCAGTGGGTTTGGCGACGAGTATGAAGCGAGGGCCAGCCAACGAGAGCGTACAGGTCGCAGTGGTGGGTAGTATATGGGGCTTTGGTGACAAAACGGATGGCACTGTGATAGACTGCATCCAATTTGTTGAGTAGGGTGTTGGAGGCTATTTTATAAATGACATCGCCGAAGTCGAGGATCGGTAGGACGGTCAGTTTTACGAGGGTATGTTTGGCAGCATGAGTGAAGGATGCTTTGTTGCGAAATAGGAAGCCGATTCTAGATTTAATTTTGGATTGGAGATGCTTAATGTGAGTCTGGAAGGAAAGTTTACAGTCTAACCAGACACCTAGGTATTTGTAGTTGTCTACATATTCTAAGTCAGAACCGTCCAGAGTAGTGATGCTGGACAGGCGGGAAGGTGCGGGCAGTGATCGGTTAAAGTTTTACTTGCATATAAGAGCAGTTGGAGGCCACGGAAGGAGAGTTGGCATTGAAGCTCATCTGGAGGTTAGTTAACACAGTGTCCAAAGAAGGGCCAGAAGTATACAGAATGGTGTCGTCTGCGTAGAGGTGGATCAGAGAATCACCAGCAGCAAGAGCGACATCATTGATGTATACAGAGAAGAGAGTCGGCCAGAGAATTGAACCCTGTGGCACCCCCGTAGAGACTGCCAGAGGTCCGGACAACAGGCCCTCTGATTTGACACACTGAACTCTATCAGAGAAGTAGTTGGTGAACCAGGCGAGGCAATCATTTGAGAAACCAAGGCTGTTGAGTCTGCCAATAGGAATGTGGTGATTGACAGAGTCGAAAGCCTTGGCCAGGTCGATGAACACGGCTGCTCAGTAATGTCTCTTATCACGGGTGGTTATGATATAGTTTAGGACCTTGAGCATGGCTGAGGTGCACCCATGACCAGCTCTGAAACCAGATTGCATAGCAGAGAAGGTACGGTGGAATTCAAAATGGACGGTGATCTGTTTGTTAACTTGGCTTTCGAAGACCTTAGAGAGGCAGGGTAGGATAGATATAGGTCTGTAGCAATTTGGGTCTAGAGTGTCTCCCCCTTTGAAGAGGGGGATGACCGCGGCAGTTTTCCAACTTTTGGTATCTCAGACGATACGAAAGAGAGGTTGAACAAGCTAGTAATAGGGGTTGCAACAATTTCGGCGGATAGTTTAAGGAAGAGAGGGTCCAGATTGTCTAGCCCTGCTGATTTGTAGGGGTCCAGATTTTGCAGCTCTTTCAGAACATCAGCTATCTGGATTTGGGTGAAGGAGAAATGGGGCAGGCTTGGGCAAGTTGCAGTGAGGGGTGCAGGGCTGTTGACCAGGGTAGGGGTAGCCAGGTGGAAAGCATGGCCAGCCGTAGAAAAATGCTTATTGAAATTCTCAATTATCACGGATTTATCGGTGGTGACAGTGTTTCCAAGCCTCAGTGCAGTGGGCAGCTGGGAGGAGGTGCTCTTATTCTCCATGGACTTTACAGTGTCCCAGAACTTTTTGGAGTTAGTGCTACAGGATGCAAATTTCTGTTATGAAAAGCTAGCCTTTGCTTTCCTAACTGCCTGTGTATATTGGTTCCTGACTTCCCTGAAAAGTTGCATGTCGCGGGGGCTGTTCGATGCTAATGCAGAACGCCTTGCTGGTCAAGGGCAGTCAGGTCTGGAGTGAACCAAGGGCTATATCTGTTCCTGGTTCTACATTTTTTGAATGGGGCATGCTTATTTAAGATGGTAAGGAAAGCACTTTTAAAGAATAACCAGGCATCCTAAAACTCTACTCACGGAATGAGGTCAATATCCTTCCAGGATACCCGGGACAGGTCGATTAGAAAGGTGAAGTGTTTTAGAGACATAGAGACATAGAGACATATCCCAAGAGACTTGCAGCTGTAATTGTTGCAAAAGGTGGCTCTACAAAGTATTGACTTTGGTGGGTTGAATAGTTATGCACGCTCAAGTTTTCAGTTTTTTTTGTCTTGTTTCTTGTTTGTGTCACAATAAAAAATATTTTGTATCTTCAAAGTGGTAGGCATGTTGTGTAAATCAAATGACACAAACCCCCCCAAAAAATCTATTTTAATTCCAGGTTGTACGGCAAGAAAATTGGAAAAATGCCAAGGGGGGGTGAATACTTTCGCAAGCCGCTGTACCTCCTGGGTGTTTTCACCCTGGATGACGTGAGTCACAAAGCTCAGGGACGGAGAAGACTTTTCACGCTCTTTTCTCTCTCTAAATTCTCTCTTTCATTCTATCCTTCCCTCTGCAGATGAAGATGCCACCAAGTCATCTTTCCTGAGACTTTTGTTTATAGAACCAGCGTGCTTGTGCTAGCCTGCAAGGGACCACAAATGATAGTAGGCCAAAATTTTATTGTGTGGACTTTTTAGTCTGCATATCAAACAAACTCTCACAAGATCAGATTCAGAAGAGAGTTCAGCTGTTTATTGTGATGAGAAGAAAAGGGAGGCATGTCTTCCTTGTAATGCATGGTGTCACAATAATCCACGTGTTTCCTCAGTTCAATGCGTTGCGTTGTGTTGGGAGGCATAAAGGGTAAATGCGGACAAACACATTAAGGGACTGTTGATGTAACCAAACGTTAAACTGCTTATTAATCATGCATTTCCGCTAGTGCATTATTTACCAGAGCAAATCAGTTCAACTGCAATGCTCAACTGTTGGTGTAAATACTTAAACTGTGTACATAAATAGTATTCCATTGTGCTCTTGTTTCATGGAGTAATCCAGCATTTTCTCTGCAACTACTTTAAATAATACATGCACTTTATATCAGCCGCCCCAAGCATAAATGTTAATAAAGTGTATGTGTGTGTGTGTGTGCCAGTGTAGGGTGCGTAATGTGTAGTGTACATATAATACTATCCATATATGAAATATATGTATAAGAAATACTAAAATGAGAGCACATTAGCATTTTAAGTCCATGTTTTATCCAGGGAAGTTTATTTCAACTTCTGAAAGATTCCAAATAAGAAAACACTGAATCATTTTGACATTTCTTTAATCTACTGTCAGAAACAACAAAAGTCTTAGCTACTATTCTACTACAATAACACTTTTGTTATTTTGATTATAGCTGCATGGCCACTACTGGTAAAATCCTGAATAGCCATCTTCTCAGCAGAAAGACAGTTAAATCATCAAAATCTTTGTCAAAGTAGGCAGAGATTGTGTGATTGGAGAGGGTTAAGCACTGTCTGTCCCCTGAGGTTTCCACAGGCCCGATGTACAAGGCTTCAGACAGCAGTATGCATGGCTGCATCCTGTATCATGTGTTAGGCCACTATGGAAGCTTGAAGCATGGGCATACTCAAAGCACTGGTCCAATTTTCTTACACTTTTAAAATCCATAATTCAAACATATTGGGGACAAGGCTGTGTTTCTGTTCCACATGCTACCTTTCAACACACATTCACAAACCATGTGCCACAATAAAAGGCTACCTCAGTGCTTGTCGAGATTTGAGACAGTGTGCAGATTATCAATAGATGATGGTGTTCTTGTAATTTACCTTGCTAACAACAGAAAGAAAAACTAATTTTGAAAGTAGGAAAACTGGTTAACAGAAAAGGAAGCAGATGGTTTGGAAACTTAAACTTCCACCTTTTTTGTGATTTGGGTGTTCCAATTGTAAACCAAACCTTTAAGTCAAGGTATTTTGAAAGTGCGGAATGAGCAACCTTTTGTTATACAGTACAGTCTCTATGAAAGCCTACGTTATCAGAAAGATTTAGTTAGGGTGGCAGGTAGCCTAACAGTTAGAGCGTTGGGCCAGTAACTGAAAGGTCGTTGGTTTAAATACCCAAGCTGACAAGGTGAGAGTTCTGTTGATGTGCCCTTAAGCAAGCCACTTAACCTTAATTTGCTGCAGGGGCACCGTACTACTATGGCTGACCCTGTAAAACAACACTTTTCACTGCACCTATCTGGTGCACGTGACAATAAAACATATTATACATCTTAATTAAAATAAATCTAAACTAGTGAAATATGGGGTCTCTTTCAAAAGTGTAAGATGGCTTTGTGTTTTATTAAAATCCTAATAATATAATATGAATTATCGATCGTAGGCAGGCAGAGTTGGCTCAGTCCAATAACACACACACACTTAGCTATAATATAAGAAACTAGTCACAATTTCCATTTTAATAATCAGCAAAGACAGTATCAATCAATCTAAATAAACACTATCCACTGTTGAGATAAGAAAATATATAAGGAGGATTGTTTTCAAAATGTTACATTGTCAAGTAGCAGTGAACACCTTGTGGGCATGATTTGTTTATGGGGTTATATTGCAGACATTTTCTCCATCTCTCTCCAAATGTTGTTAAGTGTTGGAAGACACCGGGCTGCATGCAAAAGGCTATTCCAGGCCATTTATCCTGCGTTCAGTAGCCTTGAAATGGCATTTCAAGATTTTATTGTGCATTTCACAAAAGGTCGGCATTGCTCATTGGGCACTTGGTGTGCAGTGGACTGAAATGTACCTTGCAGCCAGTCCAGTCTACCCCGTCTGCCCCCTCATCCTTTCTCCTCGGATCAGCTACCTCAGGGAGAGGGAATTCTTTGTTTATTATCATTATTATTATTATTAATTTCCCCTAACCGTACCACCCCTCCCCTAATTGGAGTAAACTAATGGAGAACAACACTTAGGCTTCTACTTTCCTGCTTATACATAATATATACATTTTTTACATTAGTTATCTTTAGTTTGTTTTTAGTCCCATCCTTCAGCTACTCTCAACCCCTCCTGTCTATCTCTGAACACCATCCAGTTTTGATTTCTATTTGCCATATATTTTTCAACTGTGCTGTTTCACAAAAGTTCTGAACCTATGTACATTTGACGGACACAGCATATAGGAGAGGGTACTTTCACTAAACTTGTGTGGGCACTAAACTTGTGTGCCTGTAAGCTGTGTGTATATGGCACACACAGTGCACGCACATGTACACACACACATGCACACACCGCCCACGTTTACACACACAGACACACAAGCACACATGCACAAACGTGCACACATGCACACATACAGTACACACGCACACACACTGTTTCATCAGACAATGCAAAAAAACAACTGGGTTTCTTCACATAACAGATTGAACAAGCCTCCAGTACTTACTCCCTGCTGTGACTGTCTGTTTTTAGGACCTTTGTTGCCTTGTTGCCTGGTACAGTCTCCTGGCCCAGAGATGATCCAACTAACAACCCTAAACCCCTACAGCTACATCGATGTGGGGTCTGTAAGGTTGACGGCACAACATGCATATGAAAAGATTTCCCACAAGGTCAGAGATCAAGACGTGCAGCCACGCTCTCCTGCTGTTGCCAAGACGGCTGTGAACTCCAGGGTTATACCCTTCTGGGTCCCTATGGGCATGTTGAGTCTGCCTCCGGACAAATTACACATGGTTCTACAGTACTTTACAGTTTTCAGAGAGCATTGCATGCTGCTTTGTGTGAGGGATTCCAAGTATTCACCTACAGTGATTTGAGCTGCCTTACATAGACCTAAGTTATACTCTACCCTTTCATTCTACTAACCAACTAAAAATTAAATATGCCAGTTAAAGCCAGCAGTAACAAATATCTCAGTACAATTTATTGCGTAGCTCTTTTGTTATTTTTCTTTATACCAAGTATCCCTCTCCTTGTACGGTAACCTGGTCTCAGAGCATTTTGTATTATTCTGTGTGTATATCCGTACTCTCCGTTTTAGATTGATATGTTACCTTTGGGATGGTTACATAAGACAGATGTTTACTGAAGATGATAACAGAAATAGGGTGGATGGATGGATAGGCGTACAACACAAACGTCTAGCAACACAAACGTCTAGCAACACGAACGTCTAGTAACACGAACGTCTAGCAACCGGGACGTCTAGCAACACGAACGTCTAGCAACACGAACGTCTAGCAACCCGAACGTCTAGCAACACGAACGTCTAGCAACCCGGACGTCTAGCAACACGAACGTCTAGCAACCCGAACGTCTAGCAACCCAAACGTCTAGCAACACGAACGTCTAGCAACACGAACGTCTAGCAACCCGAACGTCTAGCAACCCGAACGTCTAGCAACACGAACGTCTAGCAACACGAACGTCTAGCAACCCGAACGTCTAGCAACACGAACGTCTAGCAACCCGAACGTCTAGCAACACGAACGTCTAGCAACACGAACGTCTAGCAACACGAACGTCTAGCAACACGAACGTCTAGCAACATCACAGACAACTACTCAACTACTCACTACTTTGAGAGTGCTTTTGACACACATACTCTTTTCAACACGCCCACTCTTTTCAACACGCCCACTCTTTTCAACACGCCCACTCTTTTCAACACGCCCACTCTTTTCAACACGCCCACTCTTTTCAACACGCCCACTCTTTTCAACACGCCCACTCTTTTCAACACGCCCACTACTTTGATTTAGATACACCCACTTGCCCATACTCCAGTCGCCATGTTGAGCTACAGCTGCCCCCTTCTCAAGTTTACTTACAGAGCGGCGAGACAAAGTTTCTCACTTCCTGCCCAAACTGGAGTGCAAGAGGGCTTGCCAAGTCTAAAGGGAAGGCCTAGTGCCGTATCTATCTAATATTATGTTGAAAGATCTACTGCAGTATAACTATTGAATCATGTATTGAGTGCTATTGTTATGATATTGATGTTGTGTAATACTAATCTTAAACCCTGTCGTGTGATTATGATTCAAAGCATTTACTCTATATTTCCAGTGGTGTAGCCTATCCTCTACAGTACTGATTTAGTCTAAGCTGGGTAGGGCTCTGTGAATGTATTTAGTTTAGCCCAGACTCTTGGTTGGTTAGTAGCTTATCCTGAGGCTGTGGAGACTTTTGAATACGTTTATTCTTACTTTGTTTGAATTAATTTAGCTTTCTTTTATCATTCTCATATCCTTAATGTTACATGTATTTTTTATTATTTTTGTAACTATTTTTGTAAATAAATCCATCAACTTTTTTATACTGAACCTCTGGCACTCCGCTTCCATCCTTCTCCATGTACCTTCATCTCTTAAGGTTTATCCAGTACCAACTAGCCACAAACACATCCCTACTCAGCGGTGCTACTGGCATCACCACACTTCTCATACTGTCAGCCTAAATATGACTGCTCATAACCCTGGGCCTAGCATAACTCTCTATTCAGGCTCTGTCATCGGTTGATAGATGAACGGGTAGAAATTGCAATATTGGCAACCAAACAATGCCTGCACTATAGTTAAATATACTGTACCTCTGGAGAAATATAAAAATCTCTTCTCTCAAGGACATAGCGAGAGAAAAAAAATAAAAAAGAGAGACAGAAAGGGAAGAAATTGCAGATGGTCCTGTTTTCTTCCCCAGCTGTTTACAGGGTGCCGCAGAGGCCGTAAATTTAGAGGAGTTGAAGCATATTGGGCATCATCTCCGGCACCCATCATTCCAGAAATTGCCCCTCTTTAGCCTCTCTGCCGAAGTGCACAGTTCATTGCTATGCTTGTGGATCCCTCACTCTGTCATTTTGCGGGTGACACTTTGCGCGGGCCCCATAAACAACCAGCCGCCATGATATCTCAAGGGTAGAGGAGCCGATTGGAATTTGGCCTCCCCGAAGATATAAAGGATAGTAATATTTCCCTTACTGGACCGTTTTTGCACTGGCAGTCGGTGAAGTCTTTAAAAGCATTGCGAAGTTGGTCGGTGTCAAACTTAGCAACCAATTGAAAGGCTCCAGATGTCTAATCTGTCAAGGAAATGCTCAAGTCACGAGTGATTACTTTGCCATCTACCTGAATCGGATCTGGCCATCTACACATCAAACACATCTTAAGGGGATTTAAATATGCCTTAACAGATTCCCTTTGACTCCATAAGCTCAGCCCTTTGAACGGAGGGATCCAAAGGGTTGGCTGGAGGTCTAACGTATCTGCACCTCCCTCACAACAGCTAATTATCCCAACACCAACCTTTATTGAATCAGACACTTTGAAGGGCTTTCTCTGTGCTCCATCTCTCATTTTTAAAACTATTGATTTTCCTCCGATCATATCTGGCCTTGCATTTTCAATAAGCTTCCCATTTTCCTTCTAGCCATTTTTGTTTATTTTCTATAGCGGTACAAAGCGTCTCTCTCTCTCTCTCTCTCACTTTCGAAGCTGGCAAAATCGTAACTGTAAACACACCATCTACTCTCAGCAATTATCAAAGGGTTTAGAGTGGGAGAGGAATTGATCTGCACGCATGCAGCACAACAGCAAACAAAGCCTCTGTTTCCCCTGTGTGCATTGCAATTATGAAGTGATAGAAGAAGCAACATTTGCACGAGATATAAAAGGACATCTAGACAGACATCTACAAACAGTGTGTCACAAAAAAACTGTGACCAAACAGAAACACTTAAGCAATTGGTTGTAATTATCACTTGCATTTTGTTAGTGTTCCTCTGCTAAAACACGTTATTGATATTTGCCTGCCCTTTTGACGATCAAATTGATCAAGTTTACCATTGCCAAGTGAGTGCAAATATCTTCTTATAGCCATGGCTTTCATGAAGGCAGTTAGAAATGACTACATCACACACTGTCGCTACAGACAACCTTTTAAAACTTTGCACATAGGGCATCCTCATACAACCCCTTTACTACTTCCATAATAGATTTCATTCCTTTGTTCTGCGTGTTTGTCACAACTCTCATCTGTCAACTTTATGTGACTGTGTGTTTGTTCCTCTACCTCCCATTCAATCTATTCCTGGAGTGTTTGATTCAAACCCTGATATGAAATGTCCCTCAGTCGCTGGAGCGGTATATAGATATACGAATGACATTTAGGAAAAAATCTATTGACGTGTGACGCTCGTCCTTCAGGGCCAGATTTGTTGACATTGGGTAGCTGCAACAGTCTGTTGTTTTTTCAGTGCCGTGATAGTACAGTCAACAAAAATGCTGGGTTGTTTGGTTGACCCAACAGCTGGGTTGCAAGTGTTGGTTCACTTAATTGGGTTGCTTTCTTTAAAAATGCTGGGTTATTGATGCTTGGTTTTTGAGATATGACCCAGCTGGTCAGATCAGAAGACCGGAGCTGGAGTTTAGTAGGGGCGTGGCATTCCCCTAGATCTTTTTACCCACCCATGAGAGTACATGTCATTCCTGTTCATCTGTTCTTTTGTATAGTAATTTCATGTGAAGGTTGAACATTGATGGTATTGTAGCTTCAAAGGCACTTACAGCAGTGTATTAGTTCCTTAAAAACATAAGTTAATCACATTATTGGGAGTCATTTTCATTACAATCTCAAAGAGCTTTAAGCTGGAAAAAAATTATGCACTTAAAAAATGTTTGTCAATAGATGGACGATCATGGCAGGCAGGACAGTTCATTGGCTTGAGCAGTCAGCACCAGGAGGAAGACTAGAATAGAGGCAGTTGAAACGAAGGGGGGGGTCACATCCAGGGGGTTTCAGACTGGTATACAGTGCCTTTGGAAAGTATTCAGGCCCCTTGACTTTTTCCACATTTTGTTACGTTACAACCTTATTTTAAAATGTATATGTTTTTTATCTGCAATCTACGCACAATACCCCATAATGACCAATTGAAAACAGGTTTTTAGAATATGTATTAAAAATGAAAAAACAGAAATACCTTATTTACCTTAAGTATTCAGACCCTTTGCTCTGAGACTTGAAATTGAGCTCAGGTGCATCCTGTTTCCATTGATCATCCTTGAGATGTTTCTACAACTTGATTGGAGCCCACCTGTGGTAAATTCAATTGATTGGACATGATTTGGAAAAGCACACACCTGTCTATATAAGGTCCCACAGTTTACAGTTCACGTCAGAGCAAAAACGTCATGACGTTGAAGGATTGTCCGCAGAGCTCCGAGGCAGGATTGTGTCGAGGCACAGATCTGAGGAAGGGTACCAACACTTTTCTGCAGCAATGAAGGTCCCCAAGAACACAGTGGCTTTAATCATTCTTAAATAGAAGATGTTTGGAACCACCAAGACTCTTCCAAGAGCTGGCTGCCCGGCCAAACTAAGCAATCGGGGGAGAAGGGCCTTGGTCAGGGAGGTGACCAAGAACCCGATGGTCACTCTGACAAAGCTCTAGAGTTCCGCTGTGGAGATGGGAGAACCTTCCAGAAGGACAACCATCTCTGCAGCACTCCACCATTCAGGCCTTTATGGTAGAGTAGCTAGACGGAAGCCACTCCTCAGTAAAAGGCACATGACAGCCCGCTTAGAGGTAGACAAAAGGCACCTAAAGACTCTCAGACAATAAGAAGCAATATTCTCTGGTCTGATGAAACCAAGATTTAACTCTTTGGCCTGAATGTCAAGCGTCATGTCCGGAGGAAACCTGGCCCTATCCTTACGGTTCAGCATGGTGGTGGCAGCATATTGCTGTGGGGATGTTTTTGAGCGGCAGGGACTGCGAGACTAGACAGAATCGGGGTAAAGATGAACAGAGCAAAGTACAGAGAGATCCTTGATGAAATCCTGCTCCAGAGCGCTCAGGACCTCAGACCGGGGTGCCGGTTCACCTTCCAACAGGACAATGACCCTAAGCACACAGCCAAGACAATGCAGGAGTGGCTTCGGGACAAGTTTTTGCATGTACTTGAGTGGACCAGCGAGAGCCCGATTTAACATCTCTGGAGAGACCTGAAAATAGCTGTTCAGCAACGATCCCCATCCATCCTGACAGAGCTAGAGAGGAATGGGAGAAACTCCCCAAATACAGGTGTGCCAAGCTGATAGCGTCATACCCAAGAGGACACGAGGCTGTAGTCGCTGCCAAAGGTGCTTCAACAAAGTACTGAGCAAAGGGACTGAACACTTATGTAAATGTAATATTTTTTTTATACATTTGCAACATTTTCTAAAAAAATATTTTTTTGCTTTGTCATTATGGGTTAGTGTGTGTAGATTAAAGAGGGAAAAAAATAATGATTTATTTATAATAAGGCTATAACGTAAATGTTTTGGGAAAAAGTCAAGGGGTCTGAATACTTTCCGAATGGATTATATACTATCACATGAAGGACAAGTACGTACAGGAACATACACCTCTACTTTTAGTGCTTTCAATGCAGACATGAACTGAATTTACAGATCTAATTGATCATTTGCACAGCCTGATTGCCAGTGTTTGGCGTCTCAATCAAAGACCTAAGTAAGAGCACCGTTTCTATTCTCAGGGAATGTTTGTCCGAGGATACAATTGCATATTTTCAATAGTGACCACGAGTTAGTTACTCCACTCGAAAGATACTGGGTGAGAAATCCTACCAAACAGCTGGTGTTCTGTTGAGTCTATACAGATGAGACCCACTGGGCAAAAACTGGTTAAATCAATGTTGTTTTCACATAATAAACAAAGCAATGTGATGACGTTGAATCAAAATCCAATGACATGGTGACGTTTCACGTTAAATTCACGTTTGACGAAAACCAAATGTAAATCAAAATTAAACGTTGTGTGCCCAGTAGGGAGCAGCTTGCAACCAAAAAAGACAGTATGAGCAATTGGCATCAATCTACAGTAATTAGCCCAGGCAGCCGATAGAGCAGATCTAGTTCGTCTAGGACTGATGTCCAATCTCCATAATAAACTTGTGTCCCTCGTGGACCGGCTCGTACATAAACCATCCTCGATTCAGGCTGCAATGGCATAATTTTCTCTCCTTAACTAGCTTTAACAGCGAAAAAGGTGAAAGAAAAATGGAAATATACAG
Source organism: Brachymystax lenok tsinlingensis (assembly GCA_030435695.1). NCBI lineage: Eukaryota > Metazoa > Chordata > Actinopteri > Salmoniformes > Salmonidae > Brachymystax > Brachymystax lenok. The sequence goes on from CM059809.1 coordinate 18,919,575, forward strand.
TATTGTCTGAGTAAAACACAATTTTCCACCACCATGTTTGGATTTTCAAATTTAGGACGTTGCACACCCTTGGCTGAACACAATGTGCAACAAACCCAATTGTCAGAAATCCCCAAATAGTGGTGGAAAGTTGTTTTATTAAGACAGTACATACATTTGTTGTTTTTTTACAGCCCCCCTTCTCCCCTTTAAAGGTAGTTAAGGAGGGAAATGATGCCATTGCAATCTAGGATGTTTTATGTACAATCCGGGCCACAGAGGACACAAGCATATGACTAGGAATGCACATCAATCCTAGCCGATACCACAGATCTAGCGCGTACTATCGGATGCCTAGGCTAATGAGATTTTTTTTATGCATGTGCTGAGAAACTCCTATAGATAAGGCTAACGTTGGGTTCTTGCTATCCTCATGATTGACAAGAGTCCATGTGACATTATTCTTAGCACATCCTATGAGTGCCAACAGCCGTAATTGGCTTTCTTCTTGACATACAGCGACACACAAGCACACTCATTGTTTTGGCTCTCAGATCTTCCGAAGTTCCCTTGTGTGTTTCGTCTCTCTCTCTTTTCCGGGTTCACACATGAGTAATTGAGGCCATCTGCCTAAAAGGGCACTGTCAGCAAAAAAGGACCAGAAAGATTTCAATTATCAATATACCATTTAATACATCGCCTCCAGGCCAAACAGTCTGGCATCTAGACAGCGCGAGACGGAGGATGTTATCTCTCAAACACATCAGCAGTATGGCTACTGTACTACTGTGGCAATTTGGCATCTCATGGCTGGGAGGGGAGGTCAAAGGGAACTCTATCCATCATACCATAGTTTGAGCATAGAGAAGTCTTCTTCGTCATGCATGGCCAGTCCCATTTGAGTACACTGTAGTGTAAAGTTACACGAGTATGTTGCTCTAGAGAGATGACTTTGATCATGAAATAGGAAAAGACTTTTGAAGATGTATCAGCTTTTGCATGAACTCACTACATCCTAAGGTATTACAGACAGTTCATACACTGTAAATGATTTCCAAAGTATCTATGAAGGCCTTATATGATTTGTGTGACCCAATATTCACTGCTTTATATTTATGTAGGTAAGTTGACTGACAACATATTCTCATTTACAGCAACAACCTTTGTAATATTTACAGGGGAGTGGAGATGAAAGAGCCAATTTGGAAGCTGGGGATGATTAGGTGGCCATGATGGTCAGGTTGGGAATTCAGCCAATACACAAGGGTTAACACCCCTACAATAAGTGCCACAGGATCTTTATTGACCCCAGAGAGTCAGGATACCCGTCAAACGTCCCATCCGAAAGACAGCGTAGGGCAATGTCCCCAATCACTGCCCTGGGGCATTAAGATATATTTTTTTTTAGACCAGATGAAAGAGTGCCTCCTACTGGCCTTCCACTACACCACTTTCAGCACTATCTGGTCTCCCATCCAGGGACCGACCAGGACAAACCCTGCTTGGCTTATGCTGCTGGCAATGGGTTCCACTATGTGAAATGGTTACCACTAGATCGTGTCCTTTACCATGCGCTTGCTAAGGCTTGCTGTGATGTGTTGGCATATTTAGTCTCTGACAGAGGGGTCAAACAAACTGCTTTTCTCTCAAAATGTGCATTTCTTGTTTATCATGATAACATTATGATAAGCCCTTCAGATTTCCACTTCGTCAGTAAATCTCTTAATAATATTTAATAGAGAACGCTATGTGATTGTTGAGTAGTGAATTAAAAAAAAATCTTAATCTCACCAATCATTCTCTTGCCATTAAAAGTCTCCAAAAGGTGTTTTAGAAGTTAGAGAGCTATTGGAGAGTTACATCGTCTCGAGAAATAAAGAGACTTCAGTAAAGATTGTTTGCAAACTCTTGAAGAATAACAGGCCATACATATTTATGAATTTCAGTGTTTGGCTGTAAGCTAAATGACTAAAAGCCAAAAGGTTGCTGGTTATATAGATTTAATTTAGACAGACTACTATGATACATTAAAGTTACATAAACTACATGTACAGATTTTGTCTGAGTTAATTCAAAGCCATTAAAACATTCCTGTTGTAGACTCAGTGACATTATACATTTTTTTACTAAAGGTTTGGTAGTAATTAAGACATTTGTTTTCTTCTAACTTTCAGCTATTATGAGGTGTTAGTCTTAGCAGGCTTCTGTATTACACATACTATGTGCAAAAGAGAAAGCTCTATGTGTGTTCATCGAACACATCCCACAGCTTTCATATTTACACCACCCGATGTCACAGGAAGGCCAAAAAGATCATCAAGGACAACAACCACCCGAGCCACTGCCTGTTCACCCTGCTATCATCCAGAAGGCGAGGTCAGTACAGGTGCATCAAAGCTGGGACCGAGAGACTGAAAAACAGCTTCTACCTCAAGGCCATCAGACTGTTAAACAGCCATCACTAACATTGAGTGGCTGCTGCCAACATACTGACTTAAATCTCTAGCCACTTTAAACATAGGAATTGGATGTAACAAATGTATCACTAGCCACTTTAAACAATTTTGTATATAATGTTTACGTATCCGACATACTCATATCAAATGTATACACTGTACTCTAAACCATCTACTGTATCTTGCCTATGCCGCTCGCCATCGACCCAAATCTCTAGCCACTTTAATAATTATAACTTTAATAATTATAACTGGATGAAATAATGTATCACTAGCCACTTTAAACAATGCCATTTATATAATGTTTACATATCCTACACTACTCATCTCATATATATATATATGTGTATATACTGTACTCCATACCATCTACTGCATTTTGCCTATGCCGGTCAGCCATCGCTCATCCATATATTTATATGTACATACTCGTATTCATTCCTTTACTCTTGTGTGTATAAGGTAGTTGTTGTGAATTTGTTAGATTACTTGTTAGATACTACTGCATGGTCGGAACTAGAAGCACAAGCATTTCGCTACACTCGCATTAACATCTGCTAACCATGTGTATGTGACAAATAAAATTTGATTTGATTTGATATTTGAAATTATATCTCAATTTGTTTTACTATAGGGTTCAAAGTATTGATGGGAATCAACAAAAAAAGTTGTTGAAATAAATTCTGAAGCAAAGTTGTTCATGTGCATGTCTTTGTCACGATCTTCATAATGGACAGACCAAGACGCAGCGATGCTTCCAGTATACATTTTAATAAACACGAACGTAACTGGGGAAAAACAAACGAAGAACATAACTGACAAGACAAACACAGCTATGAACTTACAATCACCCACAAAACCTAAATGAAAACCCCAAATATATATATGGTTCCCAATTAGAGACAACGACACACAGCTGCCTCTAATTGGGAACCATTACCCCAACATAGAAATACAACACCTAGAACAAAAACCCAACACCAAAACCAAAGCAAAAACACGCCAGCCTGTCTTTTCAGGCCTGGACGTGACAGTCTTACAATAAGATATGCACATCAATAACCGAGAGCTTAAATATGAAAGTTTTATTTGGGTTTCACTGCTTTTGTTAGTCTTCCTCTGAGCATTCACTGTGCACCTGAATGAACATACTGCTTAAAGACAGTGAGAAATATGATTCACTTTTTATGCCTTTCACACAGCAGACTATGAAATGTTGGCAATGGCGTAATTTTTTTTAACCTTTATTTAACTAGGCAAGTAAGTTAAGAACATGTTCTTATTTTAAATGCCTAGGAACAGTGGGTTAACTGCCTTGTTCAGGAGCAGAACGACAGATTTTTACCTTGTCAGCTTGGGGATTCGATCAGGCTACCAGTCCAACGATCAGGCTACCAGTCCACCGCTCTATCCACTAGGCTACCTGCCACCGCAATGTACAAGGCCTTCTTACATGAGTGACTAACACGAACACTGCTCAGATTAAAGTTATTATGGTGTAAGAGCTAGAGTAAAAACAACTGTACATTTCCAGTGATTTTTTTATAATATATTTAAGGATTTTTCCAGTTTCTTTAGGCTAAAAACTTAAATAGCATGCTACGCTGGTGACCAAATTTTAAGCAAATGTTTATGTCAGTAAATCATGCTTCCAAGGCTGTTATAATCTCTGTTCTCCTGTTCTTTTCTCCAACATCTGCTCTTGAAGCCTCAAGGTTAAAAACTGCCTCCAGTGTAACCGTGATTGTTTGGAGCATATGTTGTTTATGAGTATAGCCAGAGCATCAAAACAGTGCAGACGAGCTAGCTAGCTTCTATTGGAATGAAGCTGCTTAAAGCTGCATAAGATTAGTAAGGATGTGGGAGTTTTGATGAAGATCGACCGTGAAATATGTTTTGGGCAAAAGGTGGCAAGGTGTCCAGATGAGAATCTAGTCAGCTAGCTGAACTTCGCTACAAACTGTCATACTGCATGTGCTATTTGCATGTTTTCTGTCTTATATCTCTTGGAACTATTCATAACTATTCATAACACCCATAGTAGTGCATTGAAAATGTCCACCATCTGACAATGTATTTACAAGGCAGACTACATGTTTCAAATATGTAATTTCACTATTTTGCCAAGAGACACAGTTCGGCTCCTCTGTCCTGTTTGTATGCAGTGGATATTGGATTTCTGCAGCTGTCTTGCAGTGTCCAGATTGCGTCCCTCTCCTCTGTGGCACCAATCACACTCTAACAGGGGATCTTTTAGCTCCAGCTCTGCCGTTAGACATGGTGACAGAAAACTAAAAACTGTCTGTCCTCAGGGATTGTTCTATAACATCATTCTAACATAGGCCAATTTGACTCTTACTTTTTCCCTCCCAAGGACAGGGTAGCACCTGCTGAAAGAATGGGATTTTATGTGCATGTTTATGGACACCTTGACTCTGGAGACTGGAAGGTGACTGGTGGCTCGCTGCTTCCCAGAGTACAACTTGCCCTACCCACAGACACACCTCTGTTCCCATTAATCAAAATGACACGGAGAGGAGAAACATCCCCACATCCTACGTCTCCCGAAGACGTCTCCACAACATAAAGAGGACATTATGTCTCTAGCCCCGACAGGTGGAGACAGCACACGGAAAACAGAAACAAATGAAGAAAGAGTGAAAGAGAGAGAGATAGGTTACCAAATATATAGAAGCACATTCCTTGACAGACCTGTATGTTATTCTGCCAAAAGCAGAACAAAGATGCATTGACTCTTGTGAATTATGTAGGCCTTACAACATAGGTATGAAAGTGAAGTGCAACCATGATATTTATGGAGGTTAGTTGGTGGGGCAGATAGGTGGGTGGGAAGGAAAGCACATATATAGTTGATATACAGATACATTGATTGACAGAGACATACATACACAGCAAAATCTCCAGTGTTACATCAACACTGACAGTGTTGAATTTAATACTGAGCCAGTTTCTATACGGGTCCACACTTTTCAGTATTAAACTAACACTGCGTTTAGTGCTGATGCTGTTACACCTTGACATTGTTAGGGAATTGACACTTTTAGTGTCATGCAATAACACCTCTTCTTCTTCATCTTCTTCGGGATTGGGTTGTCAGATCGCATCCAACCTGTAGGTGCACACACCGCCACCTACTGTACTGGAGTCTGAGGCTAGGTACAGCCTACCTACATTAACTTCCGTTAATACAAAATTGGGATGAAAAAAAAAAAAATCCCTGCCCACTATTAGCCCTCACAACAAGAAAACAAACACCACTCATTCCACTATTTAACTATCTAATCCTACTCCAGGCCAATGGTCTGGAAGAACAGGAACACTACCACTCAACACCCCCTGCAACTCTTCTGCAGGTAAAACCTCGCAATCCCAAGCACTTCTCTGCAGCTGCCACCACAACCTCTATTTTCTGTGACTTACGTTCCATTTCTTCAGTACAGTTGAAAACCATGGCTATGAATGCTAAGAAATCCACCAAACTGTAACACATATTTTTCCCATCCCTCTCTATTGGCCTACTCACAGGAATCCTCTTAGGATCCCTCACCCTGTACTAGTGATGGGGATTCCGTCTCTTTTCAGTGAGCTCGTTCGGCTCAGTTCACCAAAAAGAGCCGTCTCTTTTGGCTCCCAAACGGCTCTTTAAAAAAAATATGTTTTGCATTTTTTCAAGTCAAACAGTTTGCGATAGTTTGACTATGATTGGTGTTAAAACAATTCTAATTAAATTCTTAAATTAAATCATACTCTGCCTTAACCACAATGTATTTAAAAATGCATTGGTTTGTTATGAAAAATAATGCTATTAAACATTTGCATTTAAAGTATAACTTTTTAATGTATATAAACAAAGTGCATTTAAATCTAACCAATCTAACCATATTGCAACATATCAACAAACAAAAAATAACAATTTGCAAAACTGTGGCATCTCACAAATTGAAATAAATGTAAAAAACGAAGGATGCTATTACACATTTGCATTTAAAGTATAACTTTTTTAATGTATATAAACAAAGTGCATATAAATGTAACAATTCAAAATGAATACAATCTGAACAATATTACACCATATCAAAGAAAAATAAATAACAATGTGCAAAGCTGCAGCATCCCACTTAAAACATTAAACTGGTCACTGTTTTCTCTCTCTTCTTTATTGCCATGTTATGACCAGCAGCACACAGCAATACTGACCATATTTTGCATTTATGAGAGATTTGCATTCAGAAATGCAAGCTGCCTCACTTTCGAGGGGCTGATGCAGTTTCTTCTCTCAGCAATTATTTGTCCCGTTTTCGAGAAGACCCTCTCAGAGGGAATGGATGTGGCCACTATGCAGGGTCTCCCTGTCATGACTTTAGTAAGCCGTGGGTAGACAGAGGCCTTGTTCTTCCACCAGCTCAGAGGATCTGCAGATCTATGGAGGAGGGGCTCCTCCAAATAGGATCAGACCTCCATTATGGCATCCACTGAGGGATTCCTTCGTGCTGCATCCCCAGTTGCTCTCTCGTCAAACAGCATCCAAACAGCAGACGTTTGTGGCACTACTGCTGGTGCTTCTGCTCCATCTGATCCCTCTTCTTCCTGTTGCCCTGTTGCCTGAGCCAGCTGACCGCTGGGGCTGTCCCTCCCTGCTGCTGAGGTTATTCTTTGAAGAGCCTCATCAATCGCTCTGGCGTCACTGAAGGCTAACTTCTTAAACCTGGGGTCAAGTGCAGCGGTTTCTGATAGCACGTGATTATATTCCATTCTGTGGAACTTTCTGTCCATTGATGAACATAGGGTGTCCATCAACTCTGTCACATGTCCTGTGGTTACATTTGCTTCTCTCTGGCGACTGGCTGTGATTCGCTGCAGACCCTTCCACAGGAGTATCATTTTTTAGGCTGTCACATAGCTGAAAAGAGAAAACAGTAACTTATTATTTCAGGTTCATGTTTTGTCTACTGATACTACATTCTCATCTACTGCTCATATACATATATAATACTGGATTAAATAATGATGTAGTAATAACTGCTTACGGTACCTCTCTCCACTGATCTCCACAGTGACCTGCTCAAAAGGTTCCAGGACTGCACACCTCCTCCACCACCTCCCATTCCTCTTGGGTCAGAGCATCAACAGGTGCACTGACAATGGCCAGGGTAGAGATGATGGCATCCTTTGACTCAAGAAACCGCCTCAACATATAAAATGTTGAATTCCACCTTGTAGTGCAGTCTTGTTTAGTGAAGTGACATGTAACCGACATGTAAGAAGTGGTTACCCTTGATGTCCAGCAGTCAGTGGTAAGGCAAACTGCAGTAGCTTTTTGGACTCTTTCCAGCACTGAAGCCTGTGTGCTCTCGTACAGTTGTGGAATAAGTGATTTTGAAAGGGTTTTCCTGCTTGGAATTGTGTTCATTGGATTTAGACTATTGCTATAATTTCATAAACCTCTGTCTTCCCCCATCGAAAATGGCTGGAAATCGGTGGCAATCATTTTAGCCAATGCAATATCAATTAGGCCTTGTTTTGCTACAAACATAGACCTTGGCATAAACTGGTCCATAGAAGACTGCGTTGCTGTGGGTCTACTTGACTGAGTGGATAGATCTCCACGTGTAGAGGTGCTGGCTCCACCACTATCACTAGCAGGCCTGCTAGTTGCCGGTGTAGGTTGTGCGTAGAATCGGCTTTATATGAGATTTTGTTTTGGCAAATCCTACACTGTGCTCTAACATTGTCTACATTATTAAAATGCATCCAAATGCTACTGTGCTTCTGACTCATTTTCCAGCTGTTGTTTTCACAGCTGTCCTTCCTCTCTCTCCTCGGCTGCTAAGTGTGTGACTGTGAATGAGTTGGCTCGGCCCTCCCTCACGCCTTTTTGGTTCATTGGTTGACACTGCGTATCTGATTGACAGGAACAACAGGTGAGGCTGTAAGTCTGAGCAGACAGTCAGAATGAATGTGTGTGCACTTGAGCATTTAGGCCTATTTTATTTCTTTCTTTTTTTGTTCTTTGAATTAATTAATTCTATTCATTTAAATATTTGGATTATTCATATATATTTTTATAAATAGGTTCGGCTCTTCTGATATGCGAGCCGGCTCCCAACATTCACCTACAAGAGCCGACTCTTAGAGCCGACTCGTTCACGAATGACCCATCACTACTCTGTACCCATCTTCCTCTACCACTCTCTTCACTGCTTCAGCATACAACACTTTCTGTACTACTCTGACCCTGGCAACCTCAACCTGCCTTTCTCTCACCGGACACCTCCAATCTCCAGCCCCAAGGGCACCCCCACAGCTTATACACACAACTTTCTACACCGATACTACACATTCCTCCGTTTCATGCCCTCCTGCACACTTCTCACATATTTTTTTGTTGTGTTATTCAGGGGATCCCTTTTACCATGTTAAGGTCGACGTGCCTTGGGAGGGCTGCAGCGGCTAATCGACAGTAAACGAAACATATAAGCCTAGTGATATTTGTTTGTGAGAAATCTGGTATTGCTGTCTGTTGAAGTCTTTCTTGCAGGACAGTTGTACGGTGCTCCTGGAGATGAAGATGTATGGAAAATATGTATGCCTTATTGAGATTGTGCCTTGTGATGCTGAAAATGAAAAATAAATTGTTGCTGCATCCTGATATTGTTGTCTGATTACCATGCTCCGCTCCTTTATGCGAAGACCCTGAGCTATATTTAGCTTAGTCCCAAGGACTTCACATTGCATATGAAAAAGTGGCATAGTACTGCTAAAGGAATAGTATTTTATGTGTTTTTCAACAACATTACTCAAGCATTTGTAAAGACATCCCAACTGGCAGTGGACATGCTCAAATGTAAATTGACATAATCATAGACCACTTAAACTGGTACAACACTTCCACTCACGGGTGGCCAAAAACAACAAATTGAAAGCCACGGCAAGCTAAGCCATGCCTCCAATATAATTTCCCTGTGTGCCTTGCCTTTTTTTGTGAATTTTAGAGTTACTACCCATTACTATATGTCTTAGTGACAGAGGCATGGCTGTTGGATCAGTTAATTTGTTGACTTGTGGACTTCAAGTGAGTTTCTACTGTAGGCAAATGTTATGATTACAATTAAACTCTTTTAACATTCTAATGTTGTGCTTTCGCCGTAAAGCCTTTTTGAAATCTGACAACGCTGTGATATTGCCAAGAATCAGAGCTTTTGATCATATCAAATCAGATCAAATTTTATTTGTCACATACACATGGTTAGCAGATGTTAATGCGAGTGTAGCGAAATGCTTGTGCTTCTAGTTCCGACCATGCAGTAGTATCTAACAAGTAAGCTAACAAATTCACAACAACTACCTTATACACACAAGAGTAAAGGAATGAATACGAGTATGTACATATAAATATATGGATGAGCGATGGCTGACCGGCATAGGCAAGATGCAGTAGATGGTATGGAGTACAGTATATACACATATATATATATATATATATATATGAGATGAGTAATGTAGGATATGTAAACATTATATAAATGGCATTGTTTAAAGTGGCTAGTGATACATTATTTCATCCAATTATAATTATTAAAGTGGCTAGAGATTTGGGTCGATGGCCGAACGGCATAGGCAAGATACAGTAGATGGTTTAGAGTACAGTGTATACATTTGATATGAGTATGTCGGATACGTAAACATTATATACAAAATTGTTTAAAATGGCTAGTGAAACATTTGTTACATCCAATTCCTATGTTTAAAGTGGCTAGAGATTTATGTCAGTATGTTGGCAGCAGCCACTCAATGTTAGTGATGGCTGTTTAACAGTCTGATGGCCTTGAGGTAAAAGCTGTTTTTCAGTCTCTCGGTCCCAGCTTTGATGCACCTGTACTGACCTCGCCTCGATGACTATGCAACACTTGTATATTGATGAATGTTTAATAATTCAACTTTTGGATTTTGAATTTGGCGCCTTACGCTGGCGCCGTTTATCCCTAAGAGGTTAAAAACGATCCTAAAAATGTCTACCTGCAGTAGCTTGAGCATCCTGGGAGATCTGATAATGATGGCCGTGATTTTGATGGGACGGTTTTACTCTCCACAGAGTAAAACTGACGCAATCACACTCTCACACTCAATACTGGTTATTAACACCAACACTGGGGTTACTTTACACCATTGAGTGTTAATTTAACACTTAAAGAGTTTATTTAACACCTGAATCAACACTAGAAATGCTACACAAAAAAATCAACACTAGGTAACACTGGCCAATTTGCTGTGTAGATGGGTAGACAGATACAGTACCATGGATGCACACACAGAATTTATAGATAACATAGTTGGATACATGCTCTTCCCAAAATGACTGCATCAGCCTCCCTCCATTACTTAGAGAATACAAAAGTGCCCTTTGCCCTCATCACGTTCAATATCACACAGTCCACAATATCTGCCTTGACAATATCAACCTCTCTCTCTCTCTCTCTGTTCCCTGCACTATGATGATATTACAGTACGAAGGTGTGTCCCTTGCCACAACATCCCCAATCGTTTTAAATGTAATTATGCTAATCATCACAGCTGAGGACAGGGGCAACAGAGCGCTTTGAGTTTCTACCTCCTCTCTTGCACGAGCCCTCGTCGCCGAGAACAATTACACTTAAAGGCATATCATTTGAGCCCTCTATCAGCTGTAACAGAGATGGGGTGGAGAGCTGGGGGCTTTATATGTGTGGCAATGCTCTTTAAAATGTTTACTGGTCAGAAGGTGGAGATGGTAAATGGACAGCTAGGGCTGCAGCAGAGACTCTGATCATGTGTGTACTCCCTCCCACTCCCCTTTAGCTTCAGCATCTTCACATTAATAGGACTGCAGAGACCATTGTGGACTGCAGATACCGCCGTGGTAATGTTCTCAAAATGTATTTTTATTTCAACTTTGTTTAACTAGGCAAGTCAGTTAAGAACAAATTCTTATTTTCAATGACGGCCTAGGAACAGTGGGTTAACTGCCTTGTTCAGGGGCAGAGCGACAGATTTTTACCTCGTCAGCTTGGGGATTTGATCTTGCAAACTTTCGGTTACTAGTCCAACAGCTCTAACCACTAGGCTACCCCGCCACCTCAAAATGACAGAGTCATTGTTAGACTAATGATTTAGTGGAGTTATTCTGCCCTTTACATGATAACACTGCTATTACCAGTGTAAGTACATGATAATAACATCATGATTTGTTGTGTTATTGTGTTTTATTGATTTTGGTTACATCTTTATAGCGTAGATTGCTGTTAGAATCCTTATTACCTTGTTAAGAATAATGTATAGGACAACTTTGCTTTTTTACTCTCGCTATGACCATAAGCGTACATCCATCTTTATTTACCGTATTTATATTTAGTGTTACTTCCCAAACATGGCTGGATTCATAATTGGGGTAGAATTCATGATATTGAGCTGTACTATCACAGAACGGCGAGCAGTGCAGTTTCTAGCCTAATACCTTTCCATGTCTCATGCATTTAAATATATAACTCGGATCTTTCATGCCCCACTGCCCATCTCGCTGGGGCTAATTATCCTAAAGTGTTCTGCTCACCAATAATGGCACTTCACGTCAGGGTAGCGGAACATTCTAGTTTCCTAAAAAGAACCTCGGAATGAACCAGAGACATTGATATGTAGTGTGTGTGGATAGAACAGCTGTACCGGAGCAGTAGGAGGCCAGCTGGGGCTCTGCTCTGACTGTGTCCCCCCACACTAAGTCAATGTAGGTCATTTCTACTGATTATATTTCCTGTGTTTTTCCCTGTAGAGCCCTGGAGTGTAATTATGTGTGATTATTAGGTTATGGCGAGATATCATTAGCCCGCAGAATGTAGTATGGGATGCACTTATCCTACACTACAGTCTTTGAAGATGTGTTTTTCTAGCGATGGGGAAGGGGAGGACAGGCTCAGACAAGTTTCCATGTAACTCTAGTCATTTGAAGATTAACATAAATATTGATTTCAAATGGAGTAATTGACAATGTTACTTGTAGAGAAATAGCGAGAATACTAATAATAGTAGATACAATTATATCCACGATGCTGAAGCTCTTTTCTTGAAACTACACACCTAATTATACCATCTGACCATGTCCAAACAAATGTGTATGGATGGTTTGGGGGAGCCAGAAGAGAAATAGTATGGCCAACATCTTGTTTCAAGAGGTTGTGCACATTCTGAGCTCTAGACCTCACGACCTCATTCTCTGGGAAACAAGCCCAATCTGACTCGCGCATGTTAATCCTCTGGTGTTTAGAAGTCAAGGGGAGCACCTCCTAAACATCTGTTACGAGATCTGTGGTGTTGGACCATTCGCCCTTTACTTAAAAGAGAAGTGTTTCATTACATGGAATATATACTGTAGATTGGTTTTGCATTTTAAATCAGGGAATGGTAAGCCTCTCATGCAAATATGATCCATACATCAGAAGCTGTGTATTCTCTCACAGGTTAAATGAGCTATTTCTTACATGCTCTCTTTGCAACTATCTTATGGATACCCCTTAAACTATTTTACTCTTAAAAGGAAGTTTATACTCTGATGGTCAAGGCCGATCTTATTCAAGAGTAAAGAGAGTAGTCCCCAGCATCACTCGCGTTACACTCAGTGAGGGTGACACTTGGGAATAAATGGAAGGATGTGATTGCTGGTATTGGTCTTCGGGAACAAGTCATTATACTCTATAAACGAGGATATGACACATTGTGGTAGAACGTCCTTTGCTGGTTATAATCCGTTGTTATATGATGCTCTAACTGTTTTATAATAGAAGCCACTTAACTAGCTGGGTTTTAATGTCACTTATACGCTTGTAGAATATAGTTTACTTGTGCTCCAGTTGGTAAATATGACTGATGTTGTTTCCCTTGTTCACATTGCTGGTAGAGAGACTGAATTGCCTAATGTACCGTGGACCGCACACTGTTTTGTAAATGTATTCTTTTATTCGATGAGATTGCCGCTGGCAGATGTGTGTGTGCCTCCCCAGTCTCGGTCAGTACAGCTATTTAGCCTTTCTCCTATCCTGCAGTCAAATATCATACCTAGTACATTTGTCCCACAGGATCTTATTAGTGAGGCAATAACTGGTTTCTTTGAGAGAGACAAAATTAACGGTAGTGTGGTCCATCATTTACCCTTCAATGTTCTTTTTCACTTGCATACAGAAACATGCATACTAGTTTAAATTGAATGTAGGAAGATATTAGTGTAGGACAATATACTGTACAAGTATGTATCAAAAGAAATTTAATTTAATTTAAAACACCTACATCATTTTATTTCTATTGCTATCTCTGCTGAGTGGAGGAAGAGAGGTGGAAGAGGGCAGGTACTGTGGCGGAGCTGCCTGAGATATCATAGCCAGTACAGAGATGGCAGTCCTGGCCAGGCTGAGGACACAGAGGTCATACTCAATGGGACTTGGCCACTCACACTATCACACCTGCCAAGGAGCTATGGGAACTTCAATGCTAGTGTTGGACAGGGCTGTACAGGGCTGGACAGGGTTGGACAGGGCTGGGCTACAGTGCTGTAGCCTAGTACTGGTGCTGTGAAATCACACTGGCAATGGCTTTCAAAATCCTACTGCCAAAGGATTTCAAAGAACACATTTATGTCCCATTGAAATATACTCACATGTAATCAAGTAGCCAGTTTGTGATATATGATTATACGATTACGTGTTTTTCTGACAACAAGGTTGTTTTATTTTGGCTTGAGATTAACAGAGAGCTTGGATGGTGAGGATGAGAAATCATAATGACTCATGAAAGAAAATTGCTTTGATGTGTCTTCAGGACAGGGCCGAGGCACAATGGAGAGGGATTGCCCCTGACTTTTATTCATCAGATTACTGTATTAACGTGACGTAAACCCGGGCAATTCCAGTCCTATAATGGCCAGGGAGAAATGTCTCAAGCAGTGATTGCTTTCAGCTTCATAGTCCTTTAGACAATTGTGACAACGTATACACAGAGTATGATGATTGTAAGTAAACCCCCAATGAATGGCATGGCACGTAGTAATTATAAATGACACAATGAAGCCATTTTAAATCCACTGTGTGACCTACTGGAGTGCTGAACATGTACTCTCCAATTAGATATGATAACATATGCAGTAGTAGAACTCCAGGGCATGTTCTGCCAGGCCCTGATAATAGCTTGTTAAGATTGACTACTGGTGGATGGTGGTCGAAGAGCTACGTGTAATAATCACATAATCAGCTCATTCAGAGGGAATACTGACATAGTGAGTGACAAAATGTTGGGAGTTTTTCTCCAGTGTTAATGCAACTCTGGTAATGCTGGAATAAAATGAAATGCTCTTTGACAACATCTATTGAATCCCTAAAGGAATTAGCCCACCTACAAAACAATGTCACACATGCAGGAAGACTACGTCAAACATCACTGCATGGAGGATGGAGACCAAGATAGCATGCCAGGGCCCTTACACTCAAACAAACGCTGGGTTAAAAACAACCCAGCGCTGTGTAAATTGTGTACAGAACACACGTTGGGTTATTTTGACCAATTCGGTTGGGTTTTATTTGACGATTGTAGGCGTGGTTTAGTAGGGGCTTGGCTTTCAGATAGTTCTTTTTGGCAACCCTTGAGAGTACATGTTATTTCAGCTAATCTGTTCTGAGACACTGTTCTAACATACAGCTAACAATATAACAGAACAGATTAACCGGGATGACATTTACTCTCACAGATGGACAAAAATAACTATCTGAAAGCCATGCCCCTACTAAGCCACGTCTCCAGTCTTCTGATCTGACAAAGTGGGACATAGCTCAATAACCCAGCATCAATAACCCAACTGAGTGAACCAAATGGCTGGGTCAAAATAACCCAAAATGTGTTCTGTCCAATATTTACCCAAATTGAGTTGTTTTTATCCCATCATTTTTTTGAGTGTATGCAAGCAGGACACCAATTGTGTCCCTGCTCATATCCCAAAATACAATCGTCCTGTCAAAGTTGTAATCTTCCAATGGTTGAGCCCCAAGGCAAGGGTGAAGGAGAGTCCAACCAGAGGAGAACCATCCAATCAAAAGGATGTCTTGAGATGGGGGGGAAAGGAAGAAAGGAGGAAGAGCAATACTCCAATCAAGGAGCTAGCAAGATAGTCTCAGCAAGATAGCCTCGAGTATAAAGCATGTTTGTGATGAACACTTCTGGTGTCATACACTGAAGATGAACTCTTAAAACCTCATTTGAAACCATTGGGATTAGCTCAGTGGAAAGGCTTTCAAAAGAGAAGTGCTCACTATCTGATTTCCCTTGCCTTAGTGCCTATTATTCTTTTTCATAAAATACTACCAAAGACCTCTAAGGATGTTTTAACATTTTATACATCTTTGGTGGGTTCGTTAAACGGAGACATTCTGATTAGACTGGATGGACTTTGATATAGGAGTATTGAACACATTGATGAAACATTGCTAATCTGTTACACACGGTTACAGACGTAGTTTGATGTGTACGCTACTATGCACTGTACTAATCATATTCATGCATGTTCACCCCCCCCCCCCATACATTTTCAGGATGAGTCATTGTACTTTCTTTCTTGTGTTCGTAACATTCAAACTTCCTTGGCATAAATCCTCATGTACATATATAACTCAAAACCATCTCTGGAGATTTTGACTCATGTCCATATTTGATTATTGTCATGATATTAATGTATGTCAACAAGGATATAGCTGTCACAACCTGCTAAGAGGGACCATCACTAGTGATGGAGTGGGGAGGGGGTTGGGGGGTGTATCTGACCGTCCTTGAAACCAACCAGTAACAATGGTTTAACAAAGTAGAATGTATTATGCGTCTCCAGAGCCTGACAATATTAATCTATCTGTCAATCAACCGTAGGCGCCCGGGCCACTTTGACGCCCCTTGAGTGTGAAATATTTAAGATGCTGTCGCACTAATTGCAGACGTTTTTTGGTGCATAAAAATACAATATCTCTAAAGTAATTATCATGGACACTAGCGCACAACCGTGCCTGTATGTAATTACCAAAGTGATTTTTTTTTTAGAAAGACTGCATAGTGATTTTACGTATTGATGTCATGTGCGTCCAAGCATCGGCCTGTCACTAGCGGTCTGTTCATCGTGATGAGAAAAGATGCACCACTGGTAAGACAAATTTCCATTGATTTGATGTACATTTGTTTTTATAACACACCAACTAAACAACTGCTTGTCTGGTACATCAAATATGACAATACAATTGTGTACAAGTCAACTGATACGACACTGTCAAATGGAACATTTTGAAAAAGTATAGGAATTTACATGTGGATATAAGGAACATTGTGCTCATTGGCGTTTTTTTGGAGCTAGGCTATATTAAGAACCCTGTAAAGTGCCTCAGTGGCAGGGACTTGGTAGTGAAATTAGGCTACCTTCCTCAAGGGTTCCTGTCTGTCTGTTACAGATGATAATTGAAAATAATGTAAAAATAGTTGTCTGCTGCGGACCTGCAGTGTTAAATCTCTGAGGACAAGGTCAAACCTTTGCTTTTTACTTTAATTCCAAAACCATTATTTACACCATGAATGTATTACATTGTATTACCTTAAATATCGGTTAACCCAGAACTAAAATCGCACATAATTTGATCAGAATCTATCCACTAGAGATTATATTATCATTACCAAATGTGATTACCAAAGGTAAAAGACAATCTGAAGGACATGTAAGTGATATTTCAGTGTCCAATGCGCACACAGAAAAAAAACAATTTCAAACCTGTTAGAAATCTAATAATCTAATCTAATAATGTTTTTCTTGCAAGGTCCTTACATTGTCAATAGTTGACATGACAACTCGAATGTAAGGTTTTGTTCTCCGTCATTCTGATTATCAACCTTCAGCGCTGGATAATGACCATAATATCAGAGTTCTCACCAGCCAGCTGTCACATTCCAAGTAGATCATGAGATGTGCTTTGTTGCTATGGTCACAAGCACCGAGTGCACCGACTTGACACAATTTGAACTGCATTATTGCACCGCCTGTACATACACCAGATAGCTAACCACAACAACATCTATTTTAAATGTGTTTGTCAATTGCAATCAATCAGGTATTAAATGGTATTCTTGGATAGTAATACTTTGATTACAGCTTAAGAGCACTTAATCTTTTTTAGTCTAGCTAGGGGTAATTAATCCTACTTTGATTTCCTCGCTGTTCACAGCAGCATGGTTCTTATCAAAGTGTTCAATGAGATTACTTTCATAATGAACATGATTACTCAATTAAGCAGGGGTAGATGTTTTGCCAATGGTTTTTATTATTTATTTTATTTAACCCTTATTTTACCAGGTACGTTGACTGAGAACACTCGTTCTCGTTTACAGCAACGACCTGGGGAATAGTTACAGGGGAGATGAGGGGGGATAGTTTTTTTAAAATGTATATGTATATTTTATTTGTTTTACCTTTATTTAACTAGGCAAGTCAGTTAAGAACAAATTGTTATTTATAATGACGGCCTACAATATTAGCCAATAGGAAAATGTAAAATCTGGAACAAGATACACCTTCATGTAATTTTATCAAAATTATCAATACTTTGTATTTATGTACCTTTTTTATGTTTTTATTTTTTGTCATCCCACAAAAAAATATGATATTAACTAATTATGAAATTATATGAATTTGTATATTGTATCTGTAACCCCCGCCAACAAAAAAATATACTTAGAAACATAAGAAACATACATCTGTATCTATCCACATCTTGAAAACAATCCTTGAAGTGAAGGACCTTACAATCTCAATGATCTGAATCATGCTTAAAGGGATAGTTCAGTGATATGTGTGAACCTTCCCTTTAGAAAACAAAGATCATCACATGTAAAAAAATAAATAAAAAAAAATAAAAAATTAAACAGAAGACATCATGTTCCTACATGTGTTCTCTGTAGTCATTTGATTTCCTCAACCACACCTCCTTAATTCCTCTATACCATATGAGTGGGAGTGGGATAAATGTCATAAATGGCAAACCACTTTCCTCCACTACACCATATTATGAGACACTCTCTAATGCACTGTGACATTACACAACACTATGGCTCTTAAAGGAGCTCTTACCGTTGTACTTTTATTTCCACATGAGGAATATACTAATGGTTGCGTTTTCCACAAACAACTTGTGAATACTTATTGCTAGCGCGCATAATTAAATTTCACACAGATCAAGTGCTCCGTCTTAATTCTCCCATGTCTCCCCCGTTATGACATTTCGGCTTATCCTGTTAAATCGTTCTGGCTATCAGACGCTGCAGTGTGATTGGTATGTCAAGCTCATATGCAGTTTAGAGAGGAGAGTAAATCAGCAGGATTGGGGACTGTAATATTATAGATACAGCAAAACAGTGTCTCAACAGGGTGTGGAAAACAAATACAAATGTTTTAAGTGGCTCAGCCCCTCACTGTGAGAGAGAGAGAGATCAGTCAATCTTTGATGTGGGGGAAAGAAACATTCCCAAAACCAACAGGCCCTGTAATCTACAAACAAACCAGTGACAGAGTTGCTAGCAGGAGCCCAAAGCCAGAGGGAGATGGATCCAGTGCAACTTAGATTTGTCAGTTAATGCTCTCGTGCTCTCAGAAACAAGGCTTTCTGCTTCACAGGAAGAATATCACACAGAGGAAAACCCATGGGAACACTGTCTGAATCTCACCAACGTGGAAACTAGTTGGTTCCAGTCAGGTTTTTTTGCATTTAAACCTCTTAGCTAATGAATGATGGAAACATGGGACACTTGCACAAGTCCAGACTGCTTTTCAAGATGTCAGTATGTTCACACCAACCTGTAGTAATACTCAGATATAATGCTAGCATTTACTGAGGACATTCAGAATATACAGCACGAGTGATTGGAGTATACAGTGCAGTATGTCTGATATATTGACTGTGTAGTCAATGTGTTCTTGTACTGATCCATGGAGGCGTAAGGGGTCATCATTACTATTGGAACACCTAACAAAGCAATGGTGATCATGTTGAAATCATTTCTGTAACTGCAATCTTTATGCCCCATGAGATTGGCATCAACTTGCCACCCCTGAGTCTGCAGACTAGACACGGCCATATTGTAAATGTGCAATAAAATATAACTTTAATTGTCAATTAATCTGTGGTTCATCAGTGTTCATTATGATGTACTTAGGGGAAGCGACTGTAACATTGTGTAGGATAAGCATTACATTCTGAGATGCTATTCACAAGGTCGTAACTTACAGTCAGGCATCATCCTCTGATGCACTATTTGCAATTTGGCAAGCAAACATATCTTCAGGCAAAGCCAAATGTCCCCTGTGCAGACCAAAGAGCGAGGGAGAGAATGTGAATTGTGAAGGTAATATATACAATTATATGATATAGATATATCCCAAAAATATCATTACATTATTTTGATATCAGAGCAGACCTTGGGGGCGTTGAAGTATTATTACAAAAAGTCATGGCGCAGAGTTTAAACTATTTGCTTGGTGTTGCCGCATTACAATGTCTTCCATATAAACTATGATTACACTATGGGAACGATCCAGACATCCAGTGTGTCCCCCAATCTCTTCTCCTGCCTAATGAAAGTGTACTTGCTCAAACAAAGTGGTATACGCGCCTTCCTCCCGCCACTTTGGCAAAGAGGCACAAATCAGACGCTTTCTGAGAGACAGTTTCACTGCGGCAGTAACTCTCACACATCAGCCACGTAGTCTGGCCACGGCGCCCCGCCGTTGCTAGGCAACACCTTGGGGCCAGCTCCCCCAGCTGCTGACCTGATTAGTTAATTGCAAAAGTAAACTGAGCGAACAATGAAATCACTAAAACAGCAAGGCATCGACTAGGCAAACTATCACTCTTCTGTTGTCACCCTGTGACAGCCGACAAGACGTGTTTATAATGCCTCTCAGGAGGAGATAGGAGAGTAGGTAGTGCCCTTTAAGTTATATAGGTCTGTCAAACTGCTGAACATGCAATAGCTTTACACCAAATGACCTAATTCTGAAAAGTCTGTTCTGGGATATTTTTCAAGCAGTATTAGCTATTCCTAAACATTAGCCCAGATCAGTCTTTGTGAAACAGTGGATGTTTATTTTTTTTATTAGAAGGTGGATACCATTTACATTCCACATGGCCATACAGTTAGTGTGAACCGTAGAAGAGACCATTTCATGTGCTCTGGACCACCCTGCATTTGCGTCGTCTCACTTCTCTGTATAGCATGCAAAGCCATTTCAGTGTGCTCGCTCCAGGTCAACCATGTCACAGTACTGTAGTGAATGTAATGTGATAAACGGTGTCTTTATGAAGGCTTATCTCCCGACTAACTTGTTAGCTCTCATTCAGAGCTCCTCTCCTTTTGTCCACTGTTGCCATGAAAGGTCTCTCCATGGTGACAGCGCTTTGTTATTCAGACAGATATTAATTAATAGTCACAAAGAAAGACAGACAAGGTAGAGGATTCCAACAAATATGTGAAGGTGTACCAATTTGAAAAAAAGATTTTTATCACATTGTTGTTGTGTTAGGCTATAGCTGACAATTCTTTGATTTGGCTTAGTGATAACGGCCAGTGCAGATTGAATGGTACTCTGCGGTGTCTGACTCACATAAAGGACATGCAGCATTGTGAGCTAAGAAAGCCAGTCAAACCAAGAATTATGTCTTATCTCTTTTGGGTTTCTGCTGATGAAGACCAAACATCATAGCAATAATGAAGTCATCAACATAGAATGAGTAAACACTATGAGTAGCAGCAGCCACAACAGATCTTCCTAATTGCATCAGCTAATTAGAGATTTTATATTAATTATGTAACTTGCATGTGACAGTGGATGTTGTTTCAAAATGGACTGAAACGCATGCTTTGCCTTGGTAATACGACATGCAAAGGAGCTTGTCTATGTTATTACATAGTATGTGTGTGTGCCTGCTGTGTGTGTCAGTGCCAATGCAACTTCAACCACGCACAAAGTCTATTGACAATCACATAATTTATTTCTCCCTTCCATCTCCATCAAAACACAAGAAGGTGGAGGAGAAAGAGGAGGAGGAGACTTTGACTGGAGCCAGAAATGACCTTTCTCTCAGAAATCCTTGCGAGAAGTCATTGGTAACCCAATTAACAGGAAATGTCACGTTGGTAATTATGTCCCACAATGTGAATCATCCATGGAGGGTAGCTGCCACTGGCCTCTTGCGGAACGGACGCTAGGTGACATTGAAGGCTTCTCTCTGTCTCTCTCTCTCTCTCTCTCTCTCTCTCTCTCTCTCTCTCTCTCTCTCTCTCTCTCACACACTTTCATTTACTCGGTCTCGATCTTGGCCACTGTCTCTCTTTTTCTCTGTCCTTCTCTCTCGCTCTGTATCCGTCTGCCAATTTAGCTCTCTCGGTCGCGGTCTCTCTCTCCTCTTTCTCTGTCTCGGTTAGTAATTTATGGAGCTTGAGACAGGATGGGGGAGTATTGTCGACTAGGTGACCAAATCTGGGACATTTGTCGGAGCAAACCCAAGGTACAGCAGAGTCTGGCTATAATGACTAGAGTCTGTCTCAGATCAGAAAGAATTCACGAAAAGAGGAAAGATTATACAAGAATAAGACATGGAATTCTGATTAAAGTTTAGTACATCTGGCTCAGTTGGGAGTTGGTGTGTAAACAGCTGTTACAGTCCACATGATCATATTTCACAGTTTTTGTGTTAGGGAGGTTTTGTACATTTTGTGTTTTTCGCAGAAGCTGAATTTTAGATGTATTGCACAGACGTATATCACACACATATCACCCCTGTGGATAATTACTTACCTTTACCTTTCAAATATTCAAATGCAGGCTATATACTGATGGAGAACTAATTAACATGGAGAATGCAGTGATTTGTGGAAGTATTTGTCCAACTACTGTAGATGTAAAAGAGCCCCATGCACAGATGGTCACAGTACATCTATCCCCCAGCAGAGCAGATGGGAGGTCTTGGCTTCACAGCACTACATTTATTTTGTTCTCAATTCCAGTTGTAAATGAGCTTTTATTGTTTTCTGTTGTTTAACATCTAGATTTTCCTCAGCCACGTTGGCAGCACATTCACGTCGCAATCAATACATCTAGTAAATAAACTGGCCTTAACATTCCACGGTTCCTGCTTAATGCGAAATACTGTTTACAGAAAAATATTGACATCATGATACAATTCCCCATGAAGTAATTAAAATGCTTGCATCTTCATGATTACTGATATAATGTAACGAAAAATACACTATATTGGACATAATGAAGAAAAATAATTTAAAGCTTCACACGAAATGCTTTTACTAAGATTAGCTGGGCAATTTTTACTTACCAAGTACCAATGTGGTTAATGTTTTATTCAAAGTAGTCTGTTGAGAAACTTATTGTCATGCTGAGAAGAAAAGTTTCTTCAAACAAGTATTTGTCTTTTCACTTAAATTGAAAATGAACACCCTCAAAGCATCTACCCACTCTTCCTCATATTTCAGAATTGTTTTTTGCAATCATGAAAGTGCCTAGCAGACGCCTTCCAGAAACATTTTCCCATATGTGTTCTTGTCAACGCGCGATGGGGACATTCTTTCTCCAGCAGAGTCTCACAGCTTGACCTTATAAATGTTAGTGCATTTCACTTTTGATAGGATTATCTTCTCAATTATTCTGAATGATGGAGGCCTCTTTCATGTATTGTCCCTATCTATAATTAGTTATTTTCATAAATATCACGGTGAAAACCACAGTTCATCGCTGCTAAATGTTATAGGTGCTCCGTCTAGATACTCAAATGGAACAAAGAGAGAGTATAGTTTGAAGAAGAGCAATTCTGATAATACAAGATTTTGACCCAGTTTTCTGTTTATTGTTTTTGGAGTTTTTTGCTGTTCTTGACTTGTTGAACATCATTTATCCAATCGTATCTCGTTGGAGTGTATGAAAATAAAATCTGTCTGGACAATCAGTCTGGACAGTTTACCAATAATAACAGTATTCCCCTTGAATAACTATCTTAGAACCATCTGAAGAGTAGTTTGCAGATAGGTTGGATACAGATTAATGGATTAAAGTAACAAACGTTTGGGATACTGATAAAGGGTACCGATAAGGCTTTATGGCTGGATTTAGTGACAGTCAGGTGGATTAGAGTTCAGGACATCTGAAGCCTCTCTATGTTTTAATTATTGAATACCTCAGATACATATTGAAACCCTTGGCAAATACATTAGCGCAGTAGGAGATAGACACCCTGTGCCGGATTGAGACAACATACTTACCTAGACTATCACAGTGCTCATGACATCTGAAGATATTTATGAAGAAGGACTCAATGATTTTACAGATTTTATTGGGGACATTGGCTTATGCAGACAGTGGCAGACTGTAGTTGGAACAGGGGTAATACAAAGACATGTACCACTGATTTCTGGAGAGCCTACATGTATATACCAAGATACAGTATATAATACTGCTTAAGTAAATAACGGCTCATTAGTGTACTTCATGCAGATAGCATCATACAACTAATAGCATTCATCTATTAGCTTACGGCTGTGGGTTCTCCAAGGTCCACATCACCCACAGGTCTCACATTAGCTACAGCCGCTTTCCAAAAATAATGTGTTAAAAATATAAGGCTCAATGGCTTTATCATATCATGGGCTTGTCTCCTAATCTATATCCGAAGCTAATTAGCCTGCTTAGAAGAAACATTTTGCCTGATCGCAGTACGCTCCAATGGCTGCCAACTGTCATCACTCGTCTGTGTGAGTGAAGGAGAAAGAGATTTGAATGTGGACTACACTTCATTTGGGTGTCTGGCTGGAGGGTAAACGCCATATTGTATTTTTTTATGTCATTCCAGTTTCTGTCTCTACTGCAAAATGAAGAGATTGAAGAAGAAAAGCCTTTGTCATAATAAGTGGCATTCTTCTTGGAGAGCTACAGTTGGACACTGAGAGACTGGTGGTGGTTGGAGTTTATCCATGGGAATGTGTCCCAGCTCCAATGGGAGATGGCGTGCTTTGAAATCTTGGTGATGAGAAGTCGATTGAAAAATGTAATAATTTTGTCTTGAAACATTAATATGATGATGGCTTGGCGCTTGGCCTGTTGGTACCTTTGTCTGGCTCTTGATTGCTCACAGATTCCACACACCTAGTTGTCCAGGTCTCTGAAAGTGTTAGTGCTGGAAGTAGCTAGACTATTTGTCCCCCTTTCCATACTACACTGAACAAATATATAAACGCAACATGCAACAATTTAAAAGATTTTACTGAGTTAGTTCATATAAAGAAATCAGTCAGCGCGACACATGTCCTTGGCATAGAGTTGATGCTGAACTGTTGTCAGGTCAAGACCCTGGTGAGGACAATGAGCACACAGAGGAGCTTCCATGACACGGTTTCTGACAGTTGGTGCAGAAATTCTTATGTTGTGCAAACCCACAATTTAATCTGCTGTCTGGCTGGCTGGTCTCAGATGATCCCGCAGTTGAAGAAGCCGGATGTGGAGGTCCTGGACTGGCGTAGTTACACGTGGTCTGCGGTTGTGAGGCCAGATGGATGTACTGCCAAATTGTCTAAAACAACGTTGGTGGCGGCGTATGGTAGAGAAATGAACATGAAATTCTCTGGCAACAGCTCTGGTAGGCATTCCTGCAGTCAGCATGCCAATTGTACACTCTCTCAAAACTTGAGACATCTGTGGCATTGTGTTGTTTGACAAAACAGGCCTTTTATTTACTGTCAGGTGGATGGATTATCTTGGCAAAGGAGAAATTCTCACTAACAGGGATGTAAACACATTTCTGGGATCTTTTATTTCAGCTCATGAAACATGGGACAAACACCTTACATGTTGCATTTATATTTTTGTTTAGTATAAAAATCCACTCCACTGTGAGAGTGTTGCATGACTCTAGCCATTGACCTCACCCCTTCATACATAGTACCTGCAGTGGTGTAATGTACTTAAGTAAAAATACTTTAAAGTACTACTTAAGTCGTTTTTGACACCCAAAAGTATTAATTACATGTTGAATGCTTTGGAAGGTCAAATTCACACACTTACCAAGAGAACATCCCTGGTCATCCCTATTGCCTGTGATCTGGCGGACTCACTAAACACAAACGCTTCAATTGTAAATTATGTCTTAGTGTTGGAGTGTTCCCCTGGCTACCCGTAATAAAAAATAATAAAAATAAAATGGTGCCATCTGGTTTGCTTAATATAAGGAATTTGAAATGATTTATGCTTTTGATACTTAAGTATATTTAAAACTAAATATTTTACGACTTTTACTCAAGTAGTATTATACTGGGTGACTTTCACCTTTACTTTAGTCATTTTCTATTTAGGTATCTTTACATTTACTCAAGTATGACAATTGGGCCTATTTTCCACCTCTGAGTATCTGCTGGGAGTCATGTACCTGCCATTTACCCATGGGGAATTAAAACCAAGACCTGCACTATTTCTTCATTCATTTGAGAAAGAAAACGGTGTTTACTTTACGCTTCAACACTAACAGAAGAATTCTCCTCTGCCATTCATTAGCATTGCCAATTTCCTTTTGTTGAGTTGAGGAAAAGGAGGGCTGAT
Organism: Brachymystax lenok tsinlingensis; assembly: GCA_030435695.1. Taxonomy (NCBI): domain Eukaryota; kingdom Metazoa; phylum Chordata; class Actinopteri; order Salmoniformes; family Salmonidae; genus Brachymystax; species Brachymystax lenok. The sequence goes on from CM059809.1 coordinate 18,945,717, forward strand.
TGAATTCCAAATAAAAAATGTAAGGACACCGACAGCGAAACATATTAACAGTCCACTTTACTCTGCTCGATTAAGTGTGAAGTTATGAGAAATGTGTAAGGAGGTAAAAAAATAAAAACACAGTTTGTGTTTGACAATCTTAATCTATTCTTCCTGAGGATATGAACTGAGTTGGTAAGCAACACTCCACTTCCGAAATCTACAAATTGTATTACATTTCTTTTGACTTTTTACTACTTCTATAGTTAGCAAGATACAGTCTCAGTCATGATAACCATCGAGAGCAACTAGTTCAAGATCCAATGAATACAACACATTACATGCACAAGACTAAACCACAATATTGGTCTGTCTTGCAGATAAATGCTACTTCCTGTCTTTGTCATTTACAGGCACACCTCAGGACACACTGGACAGTTTAATGAGGAATGTACTGTATCTCTACACCAGGGCCATTAACGACATCACTCTACCCACTCAGTGCTGTACTGGAGCCCAGTTTTGGCACCTCAGATCTTCTTTGGCACCTCAGATGACTTAGCTACTACAGTGACACAATTATAAAAATGTCTAAATCAGTTCTGGAAATTGTTAGAAATGTATCACCATATGTGGGACTGTATTCTGATGAGTTCCCCTATTTGGGAGTGTATTGCACTCCTTCCTGAATCCTGTCAATGACATCCTCACAGCAGTGTGTTGAGGCTCAAACCCCATAGGCAGATCCTCTTCTTCTGTCTCTGGAGAAGGCATGGAGCAAATATAGAATCTTGGTTGGAATATAGAATTTCTGGCAGGCACTCACTGTCTCGTTGATACAATGTCATCTTCTTGGTGCTAAAAGAGCCGAGCTAATGAAGTGTTTAAAAAGCACATGATGTATTATCTCTCCGGGAATATTCATTTATGAGAAAGAACCTATGTCAACCCCATGACAGTCCTCTAAGCCTTGAAATAATATTAGAATTCAGAATTCAGAATTCAGGCACTTAGCATGCTCTAATTGATTTATGTGAAGCATGTCTGTCCGCAGCACACAGAGTGTTGCATAGTGAGTTAGCCCTAAGCTAATTGGAGCAAGAACACTGAGATCAAATACAGCACTCAAAAGAGATGCTAAAAGCATGTTAGCCTATTCAACTCCCACTGCAGTGTATCTAGTGTGAATATCCTAATGAAAAATGTATGTTTTCGTTTATGCCGTTTCATCCACATCTCCCTACGTGTCCAATAACTTCAGGAAGTGAAAAATACCTATCTGAATATACAGTACGTGAAGGTTTTCTGCAGGCAAAGACAGATTAGAGGTGGATTCTTCTGATTTCTCTAAATCCTGTGTGACAATGCCCTGTGGTACATTACCTTCCATAGGAATTGTAAAATAGGTGGCCATTCGTCAAATTAGATCACAAACTGTTATTGAGGCAGGGCTCCTCATACACCCTGTGGGATTCAGCTTGGCAGTAAGGACACTTTCAATAGGCGCTAATGCGTTTTGCTGTCTCATAACGCTTATATTTGATAGCAGCCAGGCAGAGCTGAAGGGCAGGGCAGGTGTGTGTGTGTGTGCGTGCGTGCGTGTGTGTGTGCGTGCGTGCGTGTGCGTGTGTGTGCATGTGTGTGTGTGTGTGTGTGTGTGGGCACAGTGTGTGTGTGTGTGTGTGGGCACAGTGTGTGTGTGTGTGTGTGTGTGTGTGTGTGTGTGTGTGTGTGTGTGTGTGTGTGTGTGTGTGTGTGTGTGTGTGTGTGTGTGTGTGTGTGTGTGTGTGTGTGTGTGTGCGCGTGCACAGTTTGTGTGCGCAGTGTGTGTGTGTGTGTGTGTGTGCTTCCTCCTCCCAGCCAGCTCTGTGATATTTCTCATTGTGTGGCTCTATACTCTATACATACCAACTCCTGAAAAATGACCTTTAATGCAACATGGATGTCCCCAGGTTTTTTCCCATCTAAATCTCCTTCCCCCTCCCTCCCTACTTCCCACTTCCCTCCCTCCTTGCCTCTCTCCAACATCAGGGCGGGTGGGTGGCGGTCTGGTTGAATAAAGCGAAAACAACCCTAACCTTAACAATTCAGAACTAATGCCTAAACTTAACCTTAAACTCTTCAAAATTAGACATTTCGATTAACTTTGAAATGTTTCATTTGAGAAACATGGATGAATGTCTACTTTTGATATGAGACTGTGAGAGGTTGTTGATTTCTTTCAGGCTATCTGGCGTTAGTGAGTAAACCTATTGCTTTACGGCCTAACGTGCTGACCAAACTGGCTCTGTGCATGAACCAGCTATATTCATTTGAGGACAGGTTGAAACACACATGAAACATTCCTGGACATTTAGCTAGCTTGTTGTTGAGAACTACATTTTCCTGGGAGCTTAACATTGGGTTATTTTTACATTATTTTACAGTCCTTTTTTTGCTGGATCTTTGTAGAATTTTGAGTCAAACAAAATCATGTATACTCTAACAATTGATCCACATTTAGCAGGGTAAAGTTTGGTTTGATTAATCTCTCCTCCTTCTTTCTTCTTCTTCTTCTTCTTCTTCTTCTTCTTCTTCTTCTTCTTCTTCTTCTTCTTCTTCTTCTTCTGTGGATTGTATATGGCGGTTGGAAACCAACTTTAAGGTGCATTACAGCCCCCAACTGGACTGGAGTGTTTACCTGCTGCAGTTCATCTTTCAATCACCCACATGGGTTAGTATGCTCCTAAAAACCAATAAGTAGATGGGAGAGGTTGGACTTGCAGCGTGTCAAGCGTCTATAATAGAACAGAAGTTCTGTTTTAACGCCTGGCTATGCAGATGCCTGTTGACGTGCGCGAGCAGTTTGGATGAAATTATTGAATAACATGTAGGTGTACATTTATTTTGCAACAGCTTGCACAGGCAAAGCAGGCGATTTGGTCAGCATGTATCTTAATGTGGGCCAAATAGCCTACACACTAATTGTCAAAAACTTTTGGGAATGGGAAGAAAAAGTTTGTGGATCCACTGAGGCAAAAACGACAATGTCTGAGTTCAATTCAGTAAGAAAAAAGCTGCAAAATTGAGTTTAATTACTCAGTGAGCAGTGGGGCGCTAGCGCTGTTCAGATGGGTTAAAGGAAACTTAAATCTGGACACTGACTGTAGGCCTACAACCTCTCACATTGTCTTAATATTAGCTCTTGCAGAATTAAGCATTTCTTGCAGTAAAATTCTCTCAGCGTCTTGAGAACAAGTGAATGCGCATTTAGGGACCATCTGTAGTAGAGGTGCTATCTTTATCAGCATCATAAAAACAGACAATATTTCAACCACATGAAATAGGATATGCATGCAAGCCGTACCTCAATCAAATCAGAAACATGTTGGGTCACAGCTTTCTATTTCCTTACAATTAGTCAAACTGATGTCATTTGGACATTCAGCACAGAAAAATCATAATTTTTTTGTTGTTGTTATTGTTGAGTTATTGCATTTTCTCCTTGGTCCCTAAACATCTTTGCTCCGTGAAAGAAGCAGAGATGACAGAGAACTTTACCATTGTCAGCTAGATTGAAGCATTCATTATATAATCTGGGACATTATTCTGGCGAGGAGAAGTTCTAGTCTTCTAAGGCGTCATTTAATGACAGAAGAGAGGCTGCATGTATCTAATTATAGACAAGATGACTGACAAATAACCTACCAAAATCTTGGAAATTGCAATCAGAATTATATCTAAATTAGGCAACAACAAAAAAATCCTCCACCCCCTAACAATTTTTTTTGCCGTCTCTGACTCCAGCCTACAGCGCATTTTCTATATTTGAGGGTTAGGGTTGGGTGCAGACCTCAGATTTTCACCATATCACATGTAGTGGGCGTTTGTGGATGGGTTACTTAGCAATTTTGGGTGGTTGCGGGTGAACAAACAGCTGACCTGCACACCACTGACACACAAACACCTTGAGTATTTTCATTCCCATTACACACCTCATGAATCCTCATGATATAAGGGCTCAGGGCCAGACCCAGATCCAGACACGGGAGGCAGAGTATTTTATATTTATTAGTTCCAAAAAAGGGTAGGCAAGAGAATGGTCGTGGACAGGCAAAGGGTCAAAACCAGATCAGAGTCCAGGACGTACAGAGTGGCAGGCAGGCTCGAGGTCAGGGCAGGCAGACTGGTCAGGCAGGAGGGTACGGAGTCCAGAAAACAGGCAAGGGTCAAAACTGGGAGGACTAGCAAAAGAGAGAATAGCAAAAGCAGGAGCACGGGGCAAAACACACTCGTTGACTTGAAACAAACAAGATGAACTGGCACAGAGAGACAGGAAACACATTGGATAAATACACTGGGGAAAATAAGTGACACCTGGAGGGGGTGGAGACAGTCACAAGGACAGGTGAAACAGATCAGGGCGTGACACATGAGGCATCTGTATTTGAAGAGGAGGAGGTGGAGGGAACAGAGAAGAGAAAATAATAACATCAAGAGTTTTTCATTCTCTATAGTTTCATGGAGACAAGTTATATGTGACCGTTTTAACAGCATCTGTCACATCTGACGCATGGTGCAGTCAAATATTGCAAAGAGAAGCCTGAGGGGGTAGAGCCCCCCCACATACATACATACACACACACACACACACACACACACACACACACACACACACACACACACACACACACACACACACACACACACACACACACACACACACACACACACACACACACATGGATGACATGTAGATAACACACACAGATACGTGATTTCAACACGACAACATACAAATTAGTGTGTTCAGCACTGCACCCCCAAACTCCACACCTGCCAACATGTGTTAGATGTGTCTGGGATAGCAGCAGAGCGCCACGCTCGGTATTCATATCACTCTCCTTTATGTGTGTTTTCTTCTTCACACATCAATTCTTGCCTTGACTACTGTGCAAACGGCAAATTGAGTGAGTGTACTCAAAGCACAGTACTTTGCTGTTGTTTTGGTTGGCTTTTACCAGACAAACAAACACTTTCCCTAACTTCCTCCCCTAAATGAGGTACACATGCTGGATGCCCTGTCTCAAATGCAGACAGTTTACCCAGATAGAAAGGTCAAGATGAGGATGATGATGGGGGGAATTGCGGTGAGTTTGACCTCTCTAGTGTTGCCAGGGGGAAGTAAATTGAACTAATCATCTTTGATTAAGGGATGGACTCTGGCCGCAAGATAAGGTGACAACAAAGGTCATTATTCATAATGTGAAATGACGCATGGCCCGCAGCACCAACCAAGCAGCACCACAGAGACACCAGTATGGCAGTGCTTGTGGATGCATACGGTACTTAAGACAAATCATAGTTTCACATCATTCATTTATATGTCTGAATAATGCCTGACAATCTGATCTGAATAAACTACGGCGAGCTCTTGCATTGTCAGCTAAACCCAAGAGAAAGGCATTCTGAATCTAGTTACAGTGCATTCGGGAAGTATTCAGAGCCCTTGACTTTTTCCACATTTTGTTACGTAACAGCCTTATTCTAAAATAGATTACATTTAAAATATACTCATCAATCTACACACAATACCTTATAACGACAAAGCGAAAACAGATTTTTCAAAATTGCAGCAAAAATATTTTTTTTATAAAAATTGTTCACATACGTATTCAGACCCTTTGCAATGAGACTCGAAATTGAGCTCAGGTACATTCTGTTTCAATTGATCATCCTTGAGTTGTTTCTACAACTTGATTGGAGTCCACCTGTGGTAAATTCAATTGATTGGACATGATTTGGACACCTGTCTATATATGGTCCCACAGTTGACAGTGCATGTCAGAGCAAAAACCAAGCCATGAGGTCGAAGGAATTGTCCGTAAAGCTCAGAGACAGGATTGTGTCAAGACACAGATCTGGGGAAGGGTACCAAAACATTTCTGCAGCTTTGAAGGTCCTCAAGAACACAGTGGCCTCCATCATTCTTGAATGGAAGAAGTTTGTAACCACCACTTCCTAGAGCTGGCAGCCCGGCCAAACGGAGCAATCGGGGGAGAAGGACCTTGGGCAGGGAGGTAATGACAAAGAACTCAATGGTCACTCTGACAGAGCTCCAGAGTTCCTCTGTGAAGATGGGAAAAACTTCAAGAAGGACACCCATCTCTGCAGCACTCTACCAATCAGGCCTTTAGGGTAGAGTGGCCAGACAGACGCCAGATCCTCAGTAAAAGGCACATGACAGCCCACGTAAAGACTGACAGACCATGTGAAACAAGATTCTCTGGCCTGATGAAACCAAGATTGAACACTTTGGCCTGAATGCGAAGCGTCACGTCTGGAGAAAACCTGGCATCATCCCTACGGTGAAGCATGGTGTTGGCAGCATCATACTGTGGGGATGTTTTTCAGCAGCAGGGACTGGGAGACTAGTCTGGATCGAGGGAAAGATGAACAGAGCAATGTACAGAGAGAGATCCTTGATGAAAACCTGCTCCATAACGCTCAGGACCTCAGACTGGGGCGAGGATTCACCTTCCAACAGGACAACGACCATAAGCACACAGCCAAAACAATGCAGGAGTGGCTTTGGGACAAGTCTCTGAATGTCCTGCAGTGACTACTGTTTTGTGCGCGTGAATGGGGTGCGCACTCTTTGTTATTTCTCTTCCCTATTGAACAGGCTATTCTCCGTCTGAAATATTATCGTTTATTTAGATATTTGACAACCTGAGGATTAATTAGAAACATCGTTTGACTTGTTTGGACGAACTTTACCGGTACTTTTTGTATTTCTTTGTCTGCATGTTGAACGACTGGATTACAGAACTCCATGGCTCCAACTAAACTAACTTTTTGGAATATGAAGAAAATTATCGGAAAAGTCGACCAGAGGAATACCTTCAAAGGTAAGTGATTTATTTTATCACTATTTTTGATTTTGTAACACCTTGGCTGGTTTTAACCTCTTGGGGATAATTAAGGAGCTAGCGCCCCATCCTTGACAACATCCAGAAAAATGTAGAGCGCCAAATTCAAAATGCAAATGTAGTATTATAAAACATTCATAAAAATACAAGTGTTGCACACTCTTCAAAAGCTTAGACTCTTGGCAATCTCACAGCGTTGTCAGATTTCAAAAAGGCTTTACAGCGAAAGCAGAACATTTGATTGTCTGAGGACAGCACCCCATGTACTTCCCATCGAATGTTCTGATTTCGCCGTAAAGCATATTGTAAATCTGACAACGTGGTTCGATTACCAAGATTCTAAGCTTTTGAATGGTGTACAACACTTGTATTTTCATGAATGTTTAATACATCCGGAAAATGTGATTCTGTGATGTCACACTGCTATTCAAAGCAGGGTAATTTAGATCCCAGATTACAGTTCCTATTGCTTCCACAGTCTTTAGACAAGGTTTCAGGATTTTTATATTAAAAACCAAAGAGTAAGAGCTGTTCTTCCTGGGGTCTCGTGAAGTGTCCTGTTATGGTTTGTGCACGTGACAGTGAACATGCTCTTAGCTATTTTTCTTTTCTATTCAACAGGCTATATTTCATCTGAAATATTATCATTTATATTAGGGTATCTGAGTATTGATTAACAGTCTGTTGGCCTTGAGGTAGAAGCTGTTTTTAAGTCTCTCGGTCCCAGCTTTGATGCACCTGTACTGAACTCGCCTTCTGGATGATAGCAGGGTGAACAGGCAGTGGCTCGGGTGGTTGTTGTCCTTGATGATCTTTTTGGCCTTCCTGTGACATCAGATGGTGTAAGTGTCCTGAAGGGCAGGTAGTTTACCCTCGGTGATGCGTTGTGCAGTCCTCACTACCCTCTGAAAAGCCTTACGGTTGTGGGCGGAGCAGTTGCCGTACCATGCGGTGATACAGCCCGACAGGATGCTCTCGATTGTGCATCTGTAAAAGTTTGTGAGTGATTTTGGTGACAAGCCGAATTTCTTCAGCCTCTTGAGGTTGAAGAGGCACTGTTGCGCCTTCTTCACCACGCTGTCTGTGTGGGTGGACCATTTCAGTTTGTCCGTGATGTGTACACCGAGGAACTGAAAACCTTCCACCTTCTCCACTACTGTCCCGTCGATGTGGCTAGGGGGGTGCTCCCTCTCCTGTTTCCTGAAGTCCCTGATCATCTCCTTTGTTTTGTTGACGTTGAGTGAGAGGTTATTTTCCTGACACCACACTCCGAGGGCCCTCACCTCCTCCCTGTAGGCCGTCTCGTCGTTGTTGGTAATCAAGCCTACCACTGTAGTGTCGTCAGCAAACTTGATGATTGAGTTGGATGCGTGCTTGGCCACGCAGTCATGGGTAAACAGGGAGTACAGGAGAGGGCTGAGAACACACCCTTGTGGGGCCCCAGTGTTGAGGTTCAGTGGGGTGTGGATGTTGTTTCCTACCCTCACCACCTGGGGCCGGCCCGTCAGGAAGTCCAGGACCTAGTTGCACAGAGCTGGGTCGAGACCTAGGGTCTCGAGCTTAATGACGAGCTTGGAGGGAACTATGGTGTTAAATGCTGAGCTGTAGTTGATGAACAGCATTCTTACATAGGTATTCCTCTTGTCCAGATGGGTAAGGGCAGTATGCAGTATGATTGCGATTAAGGCTGCCTGTGGACCTATTGGGACGGTAAGCAAATTGGAGGGGGTCCAGGGTGTCTGGCAGGATGGAGGTGATATGATCCTTGACTAGTCTCTCAAAGCACTTCATGATGACGGAAGTGAGTGCTATGGGGCGATAGTCATTTAGCTCAGTGACCTTAGCTTTCTTGGGAACAGGAACAATGGTGGCCATCTTGAAGCATGTGGGAACAGCAGACTGGGATAGGGACTGGTTGAATATCTCCATAAACACACCAGCCAGCTGGTCTGCGCATGCTCTGAGAACACAGCCAGGGATGCCATCTGGGCCAGCAGGCTTGCGAGGGCTAACACATTTAAATGTTTTCCTCACGTTGGCTGCGGTGAAGGAGAGCCCGCAGGTTTTGGTAGCGGGCCGTGTCGGTGGCACTGTATTGTCCTCAAAGCAAGCAAAGAAGTTGTTTAGTTTGTCTGGGAGCAGGACGTCGTGGTCCGCGACGGGGCTGGTTTTCTTTTTGTAGTCCGTGATTGACTGTAAAACCTGCCACATTCCTCTCGTGTCTGAGCCGTGGGACGCTACCTTTAAGAAGTTAAAGCATTTGCATGTAGTATCTTATTTATCTTAGCCATGAGGGTTCCATTTGCCCTTTCAACCCTCCCTTGTGACTCGGGATGATAAACACATCCCAGTCTTTGCTTTTTTTAAATTGCACAAATGCTGATCTGAGCTGATTTCTAAAGGTATTCCAAACCTATGTATCACTTCTCTGGTTAAAAACGTTATTACTGTTCCTGCTCCCTGATCTGCTGATAGTCTGCCATCTGCTAAATCTTTCTATGATAATTAGTTTGCATCTTTTGCCGCTCACTGGTTTTATCAAATCCACATAATCCATTACAATGTGTCGAAATGGTCCTTCTGGGACCGGTATGTGGCCATGGGTGTAGTTATCCCTTTACGTATGTTATTTTGTGCACATACTTCACATTTCGTCAATTCTTCATCTACTGTTGCCTGTAAGTATGGTGACCAGTATCCTTGTTTAAAAAAAAGTCTTATTACTTCCCCCCTTGCGCAATGGTCTAGACCATGCACATCGTTAACTTCTTAGGGAGCAGCTCCCGAGGTGACGGTTTTGGAGAGTCTGGCATGCACAAAGTAAAATGCCTCCCACTCAGGCCCAGAAAATAGGATATGCACATAATTAGTACTATTGGATAGGAAACCCTCTGAAGTTTCTAAGAGTGTTAAAGTATTGTCTATGAGTATAACAGAACGGATATAGCAGGTGAAAACCCAAGGAATTTCTGTCCTGGAAAAAGTGTATTTGACACATTGCCTCATTTTGAACCACTCCCTATTGAAAATGACCATATAAGGGAGTAAGATTTTAGTACCTATTGCTTCCACTGGATGTCAACAGTCTCTAGACAGTGTTTTGATTATGTTTAGTTGCTCTGGATGGTAATAGAAGAAGAATTGGGAAGTGGTCACCAGATGTAAACAGAAGAGGATGCGCGTTCACAGGCTTGCACGCGCTGTGGTTTTTTCCTTTCCTATCACCCAGTTTATAATCCGGTTGAAATATTATACTAAATATACATAAAAGTGTTCCTAAGGATACATTATCAATTATGTTTGATTGTTCTTGGACAAGTGTATAGGCATAGGTTGAACGAGTTCTCTTCACGGTTCAATGGGTGAGTGGACGCTGTATTTTCTGATCATAACGCGCCAACCAAACGGAGATTTATGGATAAAATAAATGACTTTTTCTAACAAAGAACCATGGATTGTCTTCGTTGGACACTTGGGAAGCCCTCGGCAGAAGTTCTTCGAAAGGTAAGTGATATTTTTTAGCTCTTATATGGGTTTTGTGTGACCCACGCTGGATATCAATTTATGCTAATGTGGAAAATATATGAGGTGCTATCCTCAAACAATCAAATGTTGTGCTTTCGCCGTGAAGCCTTTTTGAAATCTGACAACGCTGTGATATTGCCAAGAAGCAGAGCTTTTGATGACTATGCCACACTTGTATATTGATGAATGTTTAATAATTCAACTTTTGGATTTTGAATTTGGCGCCTTACATTTCACCTGCTAGCGCGCCGAACTTAACTACTTACTCCCTAAGTAGTTAAGTTCTGCCAATTGGGCTGAACATGGTTGAGAACAATACTCCAATTTTTCCTTCTATGAAATCTTTTCCTTGTTTTTTTACCACTGCATACCCTGCATGGTTCCCTGTATAGTCTTTATAACAGGAGCCGTCTACAAAGTAATTGTTCAATTCAATTCATCCTCTGTCTAGTAATGGTATAGATGCAAGATCTGGACGCAAGTTAGAGATTCTGCTACACAATCATGTGCTTTCCTTACAAATTCCAATGGAACTCTTTCAGCCGGATTTACATCTGGATAGGTTAGTATTCCAAAGTTCTAGCATAAATGTATACACATTTTCCCTGTTCTGTCAGCTCCACTAGCTTATGATGTGTATGTATCGTTACAGGATATCCCATGGTTATCATACGCATAATGTAATGCTGCCAACCCTTGGTAACATGGTGGATAACCTTGTGCTACTGGATCTAATTTAGTACTGTAGTATGCAATTGGCTGTTTCCTTCTTCCACCACATGTTTCCTGCATTAGTACTGCTGTTGCATATCTGTCACACCTATTTGCTACATAAAGCAAAAATGCTTTTGTGTAATCTGGGGGCCGCTAAGGCTGGTGCTGTCTGCATTTCCTTTTTTAGTGTCTCAAATACAATCAGAGCATTAGTGTTCCAGTCTAGTTTTGGCCTAAGATCGAGATGTCCTGATTCTTTCAATGTCTCTCAAAAAGGAGCTGTTTTAACTGCATATTCCTCTATCGAATCTGAGCTAAATCCAGTCATCCCTAAAAAGGTCATCATTTGAGCTACTGTTTGTGGAAATGGTGCTTTTCTGATTCCTTCCAACTGTCCTGATGCGATTGCCTTGGTTCCATGAGCTATGGTTCTTCCCAGGTAATCAACCTGGGGTTGGCAGTACTGAAGCTTTGTTTAAGAGACTTTATGTCCTCCTTCTGCTGATCGTTGTACTTTCATGGAGTCAGAATTACATTGTTCCAGGGGAGAGTGCTTAAATCCCTGGGGAAGATGAGTATGCGTGTATTGTTTTCTTCTGTATGTAAACACAAACAAATGTCTGCATTCTTCCGCCAGGGGCACACAAAAAAAAATTGCTCCACACAAGTCAATCACTGTAAAGTACTTGGCATCTGTGTGTTTGTCAGTAGTGTGTGAGGGTTCGGAACTTCTGCAAGCCAATCCTGTGCAATGTCATTAATTGCTCTCAGGTCATGTACCAGTCTCAATTTTTTACCATCAGCTTTAAGAACAGGTAGCAGAGGTGTATTACAACGGCTTTCTCTTTCTATCAGTACACCTGCTTTTATCAATCCTTCAATTGTCATGCTTATCCCTTCTTCAGCTTCTGGTTTCATGTGATATTGAGCTTTCCATGGAGGCTTGGCATCAGGTTTCACTTTGATGCTTACAGGACTTGCTGATTTCACCAATCCAACATCTGTGTCATGTTGAGGCTATACCCCTTCTGGTATGGTTTTTCCTGTCTCTGTTCTCTAACTAACCCTATTTCTTCACCTAACTGCACTTGCTGATTAGCTGTACTTCCCTTGGATCCACATTCATTACTGTCGTAGCCAGTATTTTAATAACGGCCTTATCTTTGGAATGGAAAATCAATGGATTATCTGTTTTATCCCATTTTCTTTTCTTGACTTTCTTCATCAAATAAATCCCTGATTTACCAACAATGTAATGTGAGGGACAGAGTCAGAGACATTGTAACATCTTTGTACAAACTTTGATCCATCTCTGTCAGTCACATCCATTGCAGCTGCCTGTTTCCCTATAATTATGTACTGTGACATAATTGGTACTGACTTTCCATTTGCATCCATTGTCCAAAGTTGTTCTAACAAATGGTCTTTGTACGGGTCATATTGCATTGTGCAGTGGTGTTCTGATTTTGCTCTACCAGCTTTAGGTATTTGGGCTTGAATAAACCTTCCCCATTTCCCTATGGTTCTGTCTATTTCTGCCTAATGTTCCCTAACCAATACACATTAGCTTTCTCTCCTGTCATTACCATTTGCAAATTTAACCTTGTTCTTTCTATTATTACTCCTTCAGGAGAGCACTTAATTTGCATGCCAATTTTGCATAGAGCATCCCTTCCTAGTAGATTCATTGGGGTTTGATCTGACACTAATATAGGAATTGTTGCTGATTTGCCATCAGACAAACTGGAGCAGTCATTGGAATTAGTTGCGTTTGTGCCGAGAATCCTACAGTTTTGGCATATTTACCAGACATGGGGAGATGAGAGGCATAATTTGGACTTACACATGTGTAAGTGGCTCCGGTATCTATCATCATGGGTGTTCCTCTCTTCTCTATTTGAACCTGCAGCATAGGTTCTTGATCAGCTCTTGTGGTTCTTGATCAGCTCTTGTGGTTATCATTGGGAACTGACCCTCCCCTTTTGGATTCACTGGGCACCCCTAGTATCCTTGATTTGGCCCCGCCCATGGGTTCACAGGGCCTTGTGATTGACTCTGGTTGCCCTGACATCCATCATCCTGGTGGTTCCAGTTATTCTGGTTCCCACTTCCTTGTGGCTGCCAATTACTTTGATTCCTGTTATCTGGTGGTTGCCAATTGTTTTGGTTCCCTTCATTTTGGTTCTGCCAGGGATTTGTTGGGCAGTCTCATCTGGAGTGTCCTGGTTGCTGGCATCCCCAACAGACCCCAGGTGGTCCCCGTTTGCTGAGTTTTTTGTTGCGTTATTGCCATCATTCCAATTTTGGGTTTGTTGTGTATACACATTCACTACTGGTGGTGTGGATTGCACTTGGGCCTGTTGGACGGGAGGTGGTGGTGGCCCTCTTGGGGAGACTGCAGTCATTGTCCCTACCTCTGGCATTGGAGTCGTCACTGGGGCCTGGACTTTCTTTTTTCCTTTGTTAATCAGTTCTTCCAGCTGCAGCTGGGTGAGTTTTCTTTGAATGTTTTTTCCTTGTTCTATGAGTTTCTGTTCATCCTTTCGGTATTTCTCCACTGCATGGATCACATGGTCACATAATTCTTTGTGTGACTTTGAAGTCAGTCCCACCACATCCTCCAGCCTGCTCTTTACTGACTGGGGAATGGCTTCTACCATTGAGTTCCGGGAACAGAGTTTTCATCAGTGGGTCTCCCTCTGGATCCCGTTCTGTTTCCAGTTTCCATCATTTCAACTGTCCATGGAGGTATGCAGCTGGGTTTTCTGTGTCCCCTATTGCTTGTCCTTGTAGTGCTTCAATCCTTCTTGGGTATTCCTCTCTCAGAGCATGCCAGACAGCAGGACGATATGTGACAAAGGCTAGTCCATCTGCCAGTATGTCCTCCGCTGCATCAGCAAGGTCACTGTCTTGCAGTACATCCTCAATTTTTGCCACTCCCACAACTCTCGCCAACAGTGCCTTCAGATCCACCACAGCCAGTAGTTTTCCCATGGTTTGTTCTTCAAAGGTTCTGATCCATTTTCCAGCTCCACCATGAAGGTTCGGCAGGCGAGTACCAACCCTTCCAGGTCCTGTGAGCCCCATGGTACATACTGCCCTTGATTCCCCTTTATCAAAATGGGACACCGTACCCCTCATCTTTCTTTGCTCTCCTTCAGGGCTAATCCTTTGTCCCTCATATTGTTCTTTGTACGCCCTGGCTAGTTCTTCTTCTCTCATTTGTTTTTTTCTACCTTCTTTAGTTCTTTTTCTATCCATCTTCATTCTTCCTCTGTCTCTTGTTCTAACCATCTACATTCTTCTTCTGTCTATTGTCTTTTCACCAGAAACTCCATACAATCTTCTTCCAGAGGCTCCCCATATTATTTTCGGTATTCCCTTACTCTTTCTATGGCCTGTCTCATTCCTGTACGGATAGCCTGGTCTCCTAATTATTTAATAATTTTTTCCCTGTCTTTGTCTCTTCTTATACTACTGTCAATTTCTTCCCATTCCCTTTCTTCATCGGTTTGGTCGAGCACTTGTTCTATTCTTCTTAAATATTTCTAGCTTTTGCTTAAATTCTTCTGCCTTTCTATCCCTTGCTCTTATCTTGTGTATTATGTTGTTCTGATGGTTCTTCTCCTTCCAATCTTACTCCCATCTTTGTCAGGGCTTCTCTCAGTCCCCCATATCAATTGAGGGTTTCTATTCTTGTTTCCGTGGCTTGTTTGAACTCTCTTTTGCGCTCTCCTACTGTCTGAGAGGGTTTTTCACTCTTACCCCCTTCGCCCTCTCAAGAAAAGGGAGAAAGTGATATCTCCTTTTCTTCTTTTATTTCTACTTCATCTTTTATTTCCATGGTTCCAGTTATTATTGGAAACTGTCCATTGGTGTATGGTTGGTGAACCACTGCTTTTTCTAAACTTTTTTCAGTTTCTCTTGCTGTTTTCATGCTTTTCAGCAGTCCTTCACCTTCTGCTTTAAACATTTTTAGCACTTCATTCTCCTTTTCTCTTTTGTTTCTCCTTTTGTTTCCCTTGTCGCTTGTTTTATGTTTTTTTATCAGGGTCTCCATTTCTTCACCCAATGAGACGTCCAACGTTCCTTCTGCTGGCCATTTGGTGCTCATTTTCCTTGTGCATTCTTCCCATTTCTTAGATATTTTTGTTATTTCTTCTTTGCATAAGGGATGTCTAGCCCCCAGAATTTCTACTGGTGTTTTACTCATTTTGCCATCTGTCATTCTGTTCTTTTGTTTATTAAAACCAGTCTCTTTCTCTTGTTCTCTGATATATCTCTGTTCTTCCTGGGCTAAATATTCCTAATCGTCTGTTAAGCCACGGATAGCTTGACCACACCCTGTTTCCTCCCACTATTATCCACGTTACTTTAACGTGTCTCTAGTAAATGTGCTTGGTTGGTGTATTATTACTTCTGTCTCCATGTGTCTATAATCGTTTTCTCTTTGTATGTACAGTTTTACTTCAAATGTTACTGTAACTATGTTTCCCTGTACTGTATATTCTTCTGTCTTGCATCTCAGTATACAGGTCTTTCTTACTTTCTTACAGGTCTTTCTTAATCTTACTGGGCAATCGCTGATCATTTTTATACACTTGCACATGTGGCATACTATTTCTTCCAAATTTCTAGTATTATATTTAGTATGTAGTATGTAGTAGTAGGCAGTATAGTATATTTATAGTATTATGCAATTTCACTAGTCATTCATATGCCACTTACATTCCCCTCTCCTAGTGCGGCATCAGATGTGTCCTTCCTGCCAGGCCACACTTAAGTGACATCACAGGAAGGGTGTGCAATCCCTCCCTACCAAGGACAGGCAACTTGCGCACTTCCTTTCACATTTCTACTCACTTTTTCCCCAAAAACGACCTGCAAATTCATCCCCGCCCCTGATACACTTCCTCAACACGGGGAGGCGGTATTATACAGGATTTACACCCATCAAAATAGACCTTTGCCAAATCGGGTCAAAGATTTATGGTAGGCTATACACTCCCCCAGGTAGACCTTCGATAAATCAAGTCGGAGCGGTATCGCGAGTGACCTACCCGTTCAGACCGCCACTAAATTGAGTCGGAGCGGTATCCATAGGACTTTCCTATTTATTTGTGCTGACCGTGCGGACAGACAGTTGCCACCCCAAACCGAACCAAGTCAGCCAGTCAGGGCAATCAGATGCACCAAACCAGAGTAAACAAAATCTCCAGATGAGCGGTCCGGCAAGCGGGATGAACTGAATGACACACCCAACTCGGACCGACTGATCAAGCTGAATGGGCTGTGTTTGCACACATACCCAGACAGATCCTGAACAGACAAATCCGGCCGAATCAGACAAAACAATCCCAACTCAAACAGGCTAATCATGCGGTTCAAATGAATTACCTGAACAGAGCAAGTAAATGGCCCCACCCAACTGAGCCACTTGACACCAATGAGGCACACAACTCCCAATCCACAATGCCCACACAAATATTTCTACTTATTCTTTAACTATTGTAGCCCCCAAATATTTTTCCTTAACATTGATGCATGCATTTATTGAATTCAAAAGCTCCCAGTATCTTTTAGTTCATTTAAAATTTGGAGAGACCTACTTGGTGCTTCTATTGCTGTGGCAGGACTCCCGAAGCAAATCACACAAACATTAACTATAACTTGTTAGGGAGCGGCAGCAGAGGTGACGGTTTTGGAGAGTCTGGCATGCCCAAAGTAAAAAGCCTGCCACTCAGGCCCATAAAATAGGATATGCACATAATTAGTACTATTGGATAGGAAACACTCTGAAGTTTCTAAAACCCTTAAGATAATGTCTGTGATGATATAGCAGGCAAAAACCCGAGAAAAATCCATCCGGATTTGCATTTTCTTTGTAGATGACCTTTTTCTCCTAGCCGCCTATTGCATACAATGTTATGTAGGACTGAGACTGCAGTACCTATGGCTTCCACTAGATGTCAACAGTCTTTATACAGAGTCTGGAAGGTCTAGCTCTAAGCAGAACGGATAGGAAGAGGAAGTAGTCAGGGGACCACTTTTGTTTACAACGTTTGATGGGCGCGAGATTGTGAGCGCACGCCACTTTATTTTCCTTTCCTATTGTTCACGTTATCGTCCGGTTGAAATATTACAGTAAATATACATAAAAGGATACCTAAGGATACATTAAAATTGATGTTTGATTTGTTTGTAGAAAGTTTATAGGTATAATTTGAACGTGTTCTCTTCACGGTTCAATGGGCGACTCAACGGTGGAACCAAACGGAGATTTATGGATATAATAAATGACTTTTTCTAACAAAAGAACCATTGGATGTCTTCGTTGGACACTTGGGAAGCCCTCAGCAGAAGTTCTTCGAAAGGTAAGTGATATTTTTTAGCTCTTATATGGGTTTTGTGTGACCCACGCTGGATATCAATTTATGCTAATGTGGAAAATATATGAGGTGCTATCCTCAAACAATCAAATGTTGTGCTTTCGCCGTAAAGCCTTTTTGAAATCTGACAACGCTGTGATATTGCCAAGAATCAGAGCTGTTGATGACTATGCAACACTTGTATATTGATGAATGTTTAATAATTCAACTTTTGGATTTAGAATTTGGCGCCTTACATTTCACCGGGTAGTGCCGGGAGTGGCCCTCTAGCGCGCCGTTACTCCCTAAGTAGTTAACTATAAGTAAGAACTGAGCTTACCCGATTTAGGGTGGCCACCCATTTGTGAGACTCGCCCAGAAGACCTGTCATCAGCCACAGAAGTTTCACCGTTCACTGGTCCCTTGTAGCCAACTAAGTTCGTGACGCCATTTATGTTGTGGAAATATTGAATCAAATATTTCTCAGATTACAAACTTGTAAATTCAATTAGACTTTACTACAAAAGTAACAGAAGACAAGCAATTCCATGGAACAACTGATTTCTCTCTTCCAGACCTTTTATACAGTGGGGCAAAAAAGTATTTAGTCAGCCACCAATTGTGCAAGTTCTCTCACTTAAAAAGATGAGAGAGGCCTGTAATTTTCATCATAGGTACACTTCAACAATGACAGACAAAATGAGGAAAAGAAATCCAGAAAATCACATTGTAGGATTTGTTATGAATTTATTTGCAAATTATGGTGGAAAATAAGTATTTGGTCAATAACAAAAGTTTCTCAATACTTTGTTATATACCCTTTGTTGGCAATGACAGAGGTCAAACGTTTTCTGTAAGTCTTCACAAGGTTTTCACACACTGTTGCTGGTATTTTGGCCCATTCCTCCATGCAGATCTCCTCTAGAGCAGTGATGTTTTGGGGCTGTCGCTGGGCAACACGGACTTTCAACTCCCTCCAAAGATTTTCTATGGGGTTGAGATCTGGAGACTGGCTAGGCCACTCCAGGACCTTGAAATGCTTCTTCTGAAGCCACTCTTTCGTTGCCAGGCGGTGTGTTTGGGATCATTGTCATGCTGAAAGACCCAGCCACGTTTCATCTTCAATGCCCTTGCTGATGGAAGGAGGTTTTCACTCAAAATCTCACGATACATGGCCCCATTCATTCTTTCCTTTACATGGATCAGTCGTCCTGGTCTCTTTGCAGAAAAACAGCCCCAAAGCATGATGTTTCCACCCCCATGCTTCACAGTAGGTGTGGTGTTCTTTGGATGCAACTCAGCATTCTTTGTCCTCCAAACACGACGAGTTGAGTTTTTACCAAAAAGTTCTATTTTGGTTTCATCTGACCATATGACATTCTCCCAATCCTCATCTGGATCATCCAAATGCTCTCTAGCAAACTTCAGACGGGCCTGAACATGTACTGGCTTAAGCAGGGGGACACGTCTGGCACTGCAGGATTTGAGTCCCTGGCGGCGAGTGTGTTACTGATGGTAGGCTTTGTTACTTTGGTCCCAGCTCTCTGCAGGTCATTCACTAGGTCCCCGTGTGGTTCTGGGATTTTTGCTCACCGTTCTTGTGATCATTTTGACCCCACGGGTGAGATCTTGTGTGGAGCCCCAGATCGAGGAAGATTATCAGTGGTCTTGTATGTCTTCCATTTCCTAATAATTGCTCCCACAGTTGATTTCTTCAAACCAAGCTGCTTACCTATTGCAGATTCAGTCTTCCCAACCTGGTGCAGGTCTACAATTTTGTTTCTGGTGTCCTTTGACAGCTCTTTGGTCTTGGCCATAGTGGAGTTTGGACTGTGACTGTTTGAGGTTGTGGACAGGTGTCTTTTATACTGATAACAAGTCCAAACAGGTGCCATTAATACAGGTAACGAGTGGAGGACAGAGGAGCCTCTTAAAGAAGAAGTTACAGGTCTGTGAGAGCCAGAAATCTTGCTTGTTTGTATGTGACCAAATACTTATTTTCCACCATAATTTGCAAATAAATTCATTAAAAATCCTACAATGGGATTTTCTGGATTTTATTTCCTCATTTTGTCTGTCATAGTTGAAGTGTACCTATGATGAAAATTACAGGCCTCTCTCATCTTTTTAAGTGAGAGAACTTGCACAATTGGTGGCTGACTAAATACTTTTTTGCCCCACTGTAGGTTTCCACCTTCAGATAACACACGTGTTCACTCCTTCTTGTGTAAATGACGCACCTTGGCCTTTCGCCACCATTATCTTTCTGTCTCAATTATTGCTGGTTAATGCCCACATTTGACTTATCTTTGCTCAGTATAGGTTATAATGGTGGTTGCGCCAGAGTATTAAAACAAATGTATTAATACAAATTTATTGCATATATATGTTCCCAATATAAGTTCATTTCTAATAGTGCTTGATCAATACAAACATGTCCTTTCAATACATGTATATAGTTTCCAAACATCAGTGTAATTTCAAAAATAGTATGGACGCACACTTCTACTGTGAGTGTGTGTCTACTTGTGCCCATAGTGTTGGTCAATGTCTCCCAAGAACAACTCAATGGACTCTTTGGTTTAAACAATGACTTTTCACCTAGTGCCCTTCCTCTGGTCCACTGACCAAGATATAGACATATGACTTTTCACCTAGTAACTTAATCTAGTAACCCTTTCTCTAGTCCAGTGACCAAGACATACGCATATGACTTTTCACCTAGTAACTTCATTTAGTAACCCTTCCTCTAGTCCAGTAGCCTTCATTTGGCCCAAGACACTCAAGTCTATGTTGTTTCAGTTTGGCACATTTTCATGGAGTCTACTTACATCATGCTTACACATGTCTAATGATCCCAATATTGATGATATTCGCTACTTCTAAGAAAACAATATTGATGCTGGAAAATCCCCAATGGTGTCATAGATTTTCTCCTACAGCTCCTGCCTGGCGCATCGACATCCTCCTGCTCTTGCTCCCTCTGGACACCTGTCTGGTGTATCAGCATCCTCTGCCCCTTTCTCCTCGCCGGGACTCTGGTGCAGTGGTTTAGACGGCACCACGTGTTGCTTCCTTTCACCTGGACGGCTGTTGGCGTTGCTCGGGCCACCTCGAGGCTGTAATCTCTGCTAAAGGTCCTTCAACAAAGTACTGACTGAAGGGTCTGAATACTTATGTAAATGTGATATTTCTAAAAACCTGTTTTTGCTTTGTCATCATAGGGTATTGTGTGTTGATTGATGAGGGTAAAAAACAATTTAATCAATTTTAGAATAAGGCTGTACCATAACAAAATGTGGGAAAAGTCAAGGGGTCTGAATACTTTCTGAATGCACCGCATAATTGTTCACGAAAACTGCCTTTCATTCCCAATCAACAGACAATCTTTGTTGCTGAAACTTTGCAGATGCTGAATGTACAATAAATGTAACAGCATAAGCGATGAGTCTTTTGCAACTTATATGACCACAGGGAACGAGCAGCTGTACGTATAATTCACATTTAAACACATGTTTCAAGATCTGGATGTTGGGGTTTGTTTATTTTACTGTTATGCTGTTTTTTTTTGCAGTTTGTCTCTTCTGCTAGCTAAACGGATGCAGGCAGAATCCAAAATCGAGTGTGTGGGTTTAGGAAATCAATATGCTATGGTTCTTGTTAGAGACTGAAGTGCGAACAGCTCTTGCTCATTAAAATAATTTATGTCTCAAAGTCTGGGTGAATTCAGGTTGACCTTGCTGTAACAGTTGAACTCGGTTTCATCACAAAAGGGAATGGATGGAGTCTCACAAGTTAACCGTTGAGGTGTGCTGTGTCTTGTTTTAAATGTGCAACCCAAACTCCTACAGTTAACCCCTTGCACTGTTGGGAATTGGTCTGTATGGATAGGGCTAAATTGAAATGTTTATTACAGAAGAAATGTGGAAAGCATATACATAACCGTTGTAGAAAATAAAAAGGGAACAGTTTGGAGATTATGGGAAAAGTATTAGACTGGTGAGGTGAGGACACAGGTGAGGACACAACAGTTCACCTGACACAAGACTGAATCCATTTACTGTACTTTTCGCCTCATTTGTGGATAAAGAAATCTGAAAATCCTCTGGATACATTCAGTAACATGATAACAATATTATTGGAAAATTTGAGGTAGGTGCAACTTAAGACAAAAAAAATGGCAAGGGCTTGAGTGAGAGGTCTAACTGGTGTTTCCAAGCAGCCACTCACCTCTCCAAAGTGTGCACAGCTCCTAAGTCATTTCAATGGACTGTTGTGACTCAAAGAAGATGTTTCAATCTATAAGGTGCTTTATTGAACTCTCGTAGGTGTGCCGTTGAACTAGAGCAAGCACACTTGTAGTTTTCTTTCGAACACAGCCCTGCATCCAATCATTTATACAATTACTGTTGTTTATGCAATCCAAACACTGTAAATCGCAATCTGAGTCAGGTGGGCATAATTTGAAAGCTGGTTCTACTGCCCAAATTACTAGCTTAATTATAAAATACGATTTTACAGTGTTAGGCTTTTTTCACAGGGGCAATTCATAGAAGCAGATCGTCATTTTGGTGGCATAGAATGGAGTCATGAGTGCAATCAGACGCAAGGTCCGCTGCAAATTTTCTTCACAGTACAACAAACATAGGCTCATTCTGTTCAGGACAACCCAGGGTATAATGCCACGTCATCTTGTAACTGTACATCAAACATAGTGATCATAAACGTTGACACTGTATATTATGTGAGATTTATGATATGGAAATGTGAAGGTCACATTTGGACTCACTTGTGTTTGGCTTGCTTGTAGGACATCAAAGCGATATTTATCATAATCCTTAAAGTCTCACCTTTCAAAATAGATTGAGTCCTTGTAATTTACAGCATTTCCTTCACTCAGACAACAAACTATTTTCAAAAGTTGCCCAATTAGCGGGAGGGATGGGGGCAACTTCTTGTCATGCGCGGTGTTCAAGTTCAGAACGTCTGTCAGTCAAAAGCCATATCTGTGAAGCGAAGACCCTGAGCTCTGACGTCATGTGTAGCATGTTACTGTACAGCCACTGCGTTCCAATTTAGGAGCTTATCAGTGTCCAAATCTGCAATTTTCAAACCGTATACAGGTACAAGTGTGAAGGGTTAATGGCAGGATGTGCCATGGCCATTATGGAGACAGGCATTAGTACAGAATGTGATAACTGAGTGACACTTTAAGGGATGCTTTTCTAAGAGCAAAACAGCAATAGAACAGTACACTTCTTGCCCAATTAAACTACTGGCACTGAGTCTGCTTTCTTCTGTTACAATACGGAAAGTTCAGGTCTGTCAATGTCTTTTAATGAGTCTTAATTCATGTATGTCCTTGCCTAAATTAATTTCCCCAACAAGACTAGTTTATTCAGGGCCACAGTTTGTGTGCTTCAGGACCCAAATGTTTTCAAAGCTACTTATCATAACTTCTGCTGAGGATCTAATCTCATCTTGTTTATATGAGAAGAAAAATATGATTTGAATAAGCTTTTAATCTGCAGAGAAATTACCCAAAGGACGTTGGAAGTTTGAGGAAAGCATTTCATCAGTGTAGAATCTATTTAGCCGGACGGATTTCTGTTATTAAACGTGACAAACATATCAGAGAAGGAGCAATCAAAGTAACCGGTCAAGTGAATCAAGCAGGGGCATAACAAACATGCACCTTTTCATTTGAGGATTCTTAGAGAAGTACACATTTGTGTCAATGTAAAGGATGTAATTCAGTGAGCCATGCTTGTGTAATGAGTGACCTTGCCTAAGACATGTTAGCTCCCCAAGCAAATGCCTAGGCTATAGTTCAGAGGGCTAGGCTAACACAGTCTTCTGATGAGCCGGAATTCAAATATTCTTTTGACTTTGGCATCGTAATGTACACTTCTACTATATCTTGTACTTCATAAGTACTTCATAAGTTTACGTAGTAGACCATATTGCCAAAATGAGGGTTCTTTGAGATTTTGTGAGCGATACTTATCTCATTTTCAATTATATTGTGTTGGAGAAGAGCTGTGTCTCACTGTTGCAGCATTGCGTTGTGGCGTTTGTCTCGATACGCTTGCTGCTGTGGGCTCAATTCTCTGAAATTGCAAGCAACCCATTTTTAAGGGGACATTTTCTAATATCCAGTGACAGAGAGACAGAATGTTCTCACTGGTTGAATTGAAATATGGTATTATATCACACTCCACCATCATTGATCTAGACAGAGACCATTATGTGAGGCACTTGAACAGATCCAACATTCCCTTTTGTTTCTTCGCTAAGAAACATATTGATGAACGCCAGATGGAGAAAGCACCACTCAAAATCCATTTGAATCTCCCGTCATTCTCGGAGTGTAATGCTGAGATTATGCATTCACCTCCAAAAAACAAAATTAATGCAATGCTCAAACCCACTGGGGGAAAAAGATAAAAGTCAATGTGCTAAATATACTGATCTCTGAGATAAAAAGATAAAGCTGAGGCTTCTCAAACACATTTCTGCCAGCGGTGTGTCATGGCTCAGCTGTGAAGTCAAACCATTATGTGTGGAGTGAGAGAAACTATCGCAGTTCTGGGTCTTGACTTCATTGGAATTGCTGGTAAGTGGGGCTACGGCACACTAGTCCCCAAAGTTAGATTACTTTGAAATAAGTGCAATGTGATCAAAGATATTACCAAAAAAGAACTAAGTATTTGTGCCAGTGGGGAACGTGCCCTGAATTTCTTTCCCTTCAGGTAAGGTAGCCTCCACACGTAACCAAATTGATGAAAAAGCAGCTACACTACAATGTCACCATATTGGCAGTGGTAAAATTACGTTGACCTCCGGTTATTTGGCAGAGCTGAAATCCCTCCATTTGCAGAATGTCTAAGCGCAGATACTGCTGGGAGGCATCTGAATGCAATGCAGTATTATACCTACCTGGGACACAGTTCACTCAGCTGTGTATTTAACTAGATATATTTTTCTCCATGTTTCCACCTACTATATTGTGTCTAAATACATAATGAGTTGAAATATTACATACATACAGTACAGTGCATTCGGAAAGTATTCAGACCCGTTCCCTTTTTCTACATTTTGTTACTTTACAACCTTGTTCTAAAAAGGATGAAATTATTTTTTTTTCATCACAATACCCCATATTGACAAAGTGAAAACAGGTTTTAATACATTTTTGCAAATGTATACATTTTTTCTCAATTGTTCATCCTTGAGATATTTCTACAACTTGATTGGAGTCCACTTGTGGTGAATTCAATTGATTGGACATGATTGGAAAGGCACACTGTCTATATAAAGGTCCCACAGTTGACAGTGTGTGACAGAGCAAAAAATCAAGCCTTGAGGTTGAAGGAGTTGTCGGTAGAGCTCCGAGACAGGATTGTGTCGAGGCACAGATCTGGGCACAGATCTGCAGCATTGAGGTTCCCTAAGAACACAGTGGCCTCCATCATTCTTAAATCGAAGAATTTTGGAACCACCAAAACTCTTCCTAGAGCTGGCCACCTGGCCAAACTGAGCAATCAGGGGAAGTGACCAAGAACCTGACAGAGCTCTAGCGTTCCTCTGTGGAGATGGGAGAACCTTCCAGAAGGACAACCATCTCTGCAGCACTCCACCAATCAGACCTTTATAGTAGAGTGGCTAGACGGAAGGCACTCCTCAGAAATAGGCACATGACAGCAGCTTGGAGTTTGCCGAAAGGCACCTAAAGACTCTCAGACCATGAGAAACAAGATTCTCTGTTTTGATGAAACCAAGATTGAACTCTTTGGCCTGAACGCCAAGCATCACATCTGAAGGAAACCTCATGCTGTGGGGATGTTTTTCAGCGGCATGGACTGGGAGACTAGTCTGGATCGAGGGAAAGATGAACAGAGCAAAGTACAGAGAGATTCTTGATGAAAACCTGCTCCAGAGCGCTCAGGACCTAAGACTGGGGCGAAGGTTCACCTTCCAACAGGACAACGACCCTAAGCACACAGCCAAGACAACACAAGAGTGGCTTCAGGACAAGTCTCTGAATGTCCTTGAGTAGCCCAGCCAGAGCCCAGACTTGAACCCGATCAAACATCTCTGGAGAGACCTGCAAATAGCTGTGCAGCGAAGCTCCCCATCCAACCTAACAGAGCTTGAGAGGATCTGCACAGAAGAATGGCAGAAACTCCCCAAATACAGGTGTGCCAAGCTTGTAGCGTCATACCCAAGAAGACTAGAGGCTGTAATCGCTGCCAAAGGTGCTTCAACAACGTACAGAGTAAAGGGTCTGAGTACTTATTTAAATGTGACATTTCAGTTGTTTATTTTTTATAAATTTTGTTAACATTTCTAAAAACTAGTTTTTGCTTTGTCCTTATGGGGTATTGTGTCTAGATTAATGAGGGGGATTATTTAATCAATTTTAGAATAAGGCTGTAACGTATCAAAATGTGAAAAAAATCAAGGGGTCTGAATACTTTCCGAATACACTATATATCTACATACAAGTCTGTGTATAAAGGCATGATAGTAGAAATATAAATAGCAGCCGTAGGTGATGTTGTGAGTAATAGTAGGGTCCAAAGTTGTGAATGGGGACCTGTCACATGATATTTACAGCTCCCTTTCATCGTTAGTGACGTCCAGTCTGCACTGCATTGAAACTACCCCGCTGAATCACCACAGACAAAAAAAAGATGTTCCAGCACCAGCCAATTTGATGATTCCCTTTTACTACCTAGATCTACACTGTAAAACAATTATGTTATTTTTACGGTAACTTTCTGGCAGCAGTTACCTGTAAGCTACTGTAAAAAAGCTACAGTATGTTACCGTCAATTCTAAAGAAACTTTGGTTTAACAGTACATTACAGTAAAGTAATGTTAAACCAATGTTTCTTTGGAATTTACAGGTAAATACTGTACTTTTTTTTTACAGTACCTTACAGGTAATTGGCTGCCAGTAAGTTACTGTAACGACTATTTATTTACATTTTATACAATGTATCGAATACCTGGCTTACTGTCGACCAACACAATACTTTCATAAAAGTACCCACCAACTTGTGTACCATAGGACTAAATAGCCTCTTATGTATACATTCTTAGAAGTAAAGGAGTCTGGAAGAACCTTTTAGGGTTCTAAAAATTGCCACACAGAGGGAACCTTTCCAGTTCACAAAGGTTCCTCTAGGAACCTCTCTGAAAAGGGTCTTCGAGGAACTGTGCCACTAGAGATTCTGTGTTGAAGTCCAGGCTCTATCGCAACTGGGATACTCATGGCGCACAGTGTTGTCAGGGTTAGTGGAGGGTTTGGCCAGCAGGGATGTCCTTGTCCCATTGCGCACTAGTGACTCCTGTGGCGGGTCCGGCACAGTGCACGTTGACACAGTCGCCAACTGTGCAGTGTTTCCTCCGACACATTGGTGCTTCTGGGTTAAGTGGGCATTGTGTCAAGAAGCAGTGCGGCGAAGAGACAAGACTGTAACTACCATTTGGATACCATGAAATTGGGGAGAAAAAAGGGTATAAAATATATATATATTTTTTTTATAATATATTGTAGAGGTCGCAGCAGAAGATTGGAGGAGTAGCTTATTGGAGGCATGGCTTTCAGATAGTTATTTTTGGCAACCTGCTACAGCAAATGTAATTCCTGTTCATCATGTTTAAAGTTTGTACAATGCAAAGTTAAATTTTCTTGAATATTTACACATATTCTAATTTAATAGAAATGATTATATGTAATCATAAAGTTGTAACTAATCCAACTTTGGCACTTGAGGAATGCACATCTGTAACCCTCATTGAAATTACAAAACTGTCAATGTGCAACATTAATATGTGAAAACAATACAACAGAACACATTAACAGCATTGACATTTACTCCCATGGCTGGCTTAAAAAGGATATCTTAAAGCCACGCCGCTACTAAGCCAAACCTCCGGTTCAGGGTACATTAAAAACATTAAAGGTTCCTCCAAGAACCCCTCAACTAACCAAAAGTACAAATATGAACCATTGACTAGCAATGAGGATCTCCATGGTTCCTCGAGTCATCCACTAATTCTAAGAGTGTATAGTGATAATTGCTTTGCAATGACTCACCACATTCATCAGCTAATATATATTCATGTTTACCCTCGGAGATGGTATCAAAATGCAGGAGAAGCGTCTCTTCAACTTAAAACGCTAGCTCTTCCGAAAGCAGGCCTGGGAGTATCAGATACTAGCAATACCTGCTTCTGTTGCACCAAATCACATTTCACCTCTCTGCCAGATGCAGTGGTTCAGCATGCAGGGAGATTCATATATCCAAATTTACTTGAGATGAAACTTCAGATTGAGCCGCTGAGGACTTCCCTGCTAAATTGTTCAGCTCCAGTGTGCGGAGCAAAGCAGAGCAGAGTGGAGCTCTCTTGGATAAGGCGGGCGGTACGTTAGCTAGCTCGGGTTATGAGATACCCTTATCAAGATGGCAGGCAGGCCTACATAATAAATGTGGAAATAAAGCAGCCAGCATCTGTGATCTGCTGCAGCAGACAGCCCTTTATTTCTGGCTATATCAGAGGCACATAATAAAGCTTTGTTTAATGCCGCAGCTCCTCTCCTCTGCTCTCTTCTCTTCTGTCAGGGCAGAGCTGACAAATGAAAGGGCCCTCCTGACTCCCAGATAAGCCCAGGAGATCCCAGGCTAGGGATCATGGGCCATGGAAAAAGCTGTATGTAGTCCTGTAATTCTCCCATCCAGGCTGGCTGTGAGTGAGTAAGAGACAGAGACATGTGTCTGCTACCTCTCAATTAGAAAATGTTTCAATTGTACACCAGGGGTTTGTGTGTGTGTGTGTGTGTGTGTGTGTGTGTGTGTGTGTGTGTGTGTGTGTGTGTGTGTGTGTGTGTGTGTGTGTGTGTGTGTGTGTGTGTGTGTGTGTGTGTGTGTGTGTGTGTGTGTGTGTGTGTGTGTGTGTGTGTGTGTGTGTGTGAGAGAGAGAGAGAGTGTGTGTGTGAGAGAGAGTGTGTGTGTGTGTGTGCTTGTGTGTGCACGTGCGCGTGTGTGTATGTGTATAGCAATAGCCAGATAGTCAGATTGTTGTATTGAAGGTTTCTCCTGTAAGCTATTTTGTTGTGACAGTGTCCACCGCTTAGCTTTAGCCAATTAAAAATCAATTAATGAGTTCAAAGTCCTCTTCCGGGCTAATGGGATATGTATGGTTGGACTGATAAGAGTCACCGTAGGTATCCTCATACGCACGCCACGCTTTTTCTACCATTATATTTCAACAATAGCAGCATTTTTTTAATCTGTGCATACAGAAAGCAATTTGTTCGAGGTTATAAGCTAATTAGCTAACACCTTTTGTTTCTAACCTCAATGAAACATTGAGCTAATTTCTTGTTGTATTTTTCAGTATTTGTGTCCAGAAGGGTTTATGAAGTAACTCGGGAGAAAATGCCCTACATTCACATCGGATTATGAGGCATTACATAACTGTAATCGCTCAAGCAAACCTTCATTCTTACAACTTATATTTATTTATTCAAATAGTTGGGGAAGTGGTGTGCAGTATATTCTGTATGTGTTTACAATCCATATCCCTGACAGAGAGATTGACAGGAGTTAGGAGAATAAATTGCTTGATGTAGCCTATTGCTTGTCCATTTCTCAAGATGGATCTGATCTGATCTGACATTAATGAGTCAGTAGCCTCATGAGTCAAAGGTAGATAGACTGTACTGGGCACTTTATTTATTTTATTTTCCCTCCATCTTCTTCCCCTATCCCCCCTATCCTATCCCCCAGTAGCCTGGCGCCTTACAGGCCCATCCTCCTCTATCTGTGGTCTGTGTAGCCGTCCGCCCAGCCTGCAGAGCAGCAACCCACTGGAGGGTCAATGGAGGTCATCCAACTGACAGACCAATCTGAGACATGCGTGTACTTCTTGTGACCCAATCCATCACTCAAAAACACACAGCCGCCACCCTGTCTCACCCTACCGTAACCTGTCTCATGCCCCAACAAGCTCAATGACAGGACACGGGATCTTATCAGGGCTTCTGAGCCCGCCAGGGACAAGGAGGGACGGCCCCAACGCACAGATAGGTAAACCAGCCTCAGTCTTCTGGGTGGAGGTGGTTAGGTTCAGGAGGGGGTAGGGTAGAAGTAGAACAGAGCCTAAGAGGATGCAGGTTAGCCAAAGTGTTGGTATGCTATCTGTCCTTAGACAATCTGAAGTTGTTTACATAATCTGGTATTAACATTTGTGAATTGCTTATGAATGTGAAGAAATGTCAAATCATTCAAAATATAACCTTTCTGGAGGAGCAGAGAGATGTGCAGTTGACAACAGGTTGTAGTGCAGACCTTATTTGACAGTAGGATGTCAGCAGAAGAAAGGCTGGATCCACCATCATGTCAACTCCCACTAGTCACCTATGTCAACAACCTGTCTCACCAGTCAACCCTGCAGTAAAGACTGTCAATACAATACAATACACACCCACATTTACCATAGACAGAGTTAGACTGACAGTGATGTGGAACTGTCTACTACAGCAACACAATAAATAATCACTGTTAAATGTTGACAGCAGAGATTTAATATGCTGTCAAATGGATGAAGGATTTAATGTTGCATTATGTCTTCTAGCTGGATTAGGAAGAATTCTCCAATGCGTGCGTCAGAGATGCCTCGTCTCCCTGTTTTCAATGTACATGTGGGAACTGGATTCATTGTGTAGCAGACTGCAGTGTGTCACGCTCCACCTTTTTCTATTATCATCTTTAACAACTGTATGCGACATGTTTACAAGTCCTCTCATTTGGAATCATTGCATCATCTATTTTCTCCTTCTGTATGTGATCAGCCGTGAGAAGCTTCTCCCTCGTGGCTGAGGAGAGTAATGCATGTCAGAGATCAGTAACAGCAAGCGAGCGAGCGAGCGAGCGAGAGAGAGAATTAATGAATACACAACAAATTGGTCAGTGTTACCTCTGTGGAGAGCAAAATGATCTCATCAAAACCACTCCCATCATCAGATTTCCCAGCATGCTCTACTGCAGGTATACTTTTGGGGGATTGTTTTTAATATCTGTGTTTTTGCATGTACCTTGGTAACCCTGACAGTCATTCTGAATCCAGAGTGTGGTTGACTAAAATATCCAACTGTTGGCTGGATTCCAATAAAATTTCTGTAATGTGGCCTGTAATCCACAAGATTCCTCACTGTGTAGGGTCAAAATTTGGCCATCAAAGTAAGGCTTTCTGATATACAAGTATTCAGACCCCTTGACTTTTCCCCCCAAAAAATTATGTTACAGCCTTATTCTAAAATGAATTGAATAAAACATTTCCCTCATCAATCTCCACACAACACCCCATAATGACAAAGCAAAAACAGGTTTTTTGAATTTCTTTGCAAATGTATAATAAATAAAAAAAACAGAAATGCCTTATTTATTCAGACCCTTTGGTAGGAGACTCAAAATTGAGCTAAGGTGCATCCTGTTTCCATTGATCATTATGTTTTTACCACTTCATTGGAGTCCACTTGTGGCAAATTAAATTGATTGGACATGATTTGGAAAGGCACAAACATGTCTATATAAGGCCGCACAGTTGACAGCGCGTGTCTGAGCAAAGACCAATCCATGAGGTTGAAGTAATTGTCCGTAGAGCTCCAAGACAGGATTGTAACGTAACAAAAAGTGGAAATGTCAAGGGGTCTGAATACTTTCCGAATGCCCTGTATTTACTATATTTTCCTAAAGAGTTTAATTTAATGCTAACATTTGGCTACAGTATGAACTCACTCGGTGAAGTCCACAGGACTGTATATGAACTAACAACCGTGTCTCTGTTACTAATAAATCGATTCATTAGTGGTAACACCGGGAAAGTATATTGGAGGCATGGCTTAGTGAGGGCATGGCTTTCAAGTTGTTGTTTTTGGCCACCCATGAGTGGAAGTGTTGTACCAGTTCAATTGGTCTATGGTTATGTTTATTTTAGTTTAATCATTTTTGTGGCTGGTTCTGATGTCTTTGTAAATGCTTGTATAAGATTGTGGTGCATTGAAGAAAATGTTATTGTAATGTCCTTAATCCAGCATATGCAACCTTGTCAAAAGACCTCATTGTGTAATGTTTAAAAATACTGGGAGGCATTATTGCGTGATACCATGGGTGTAAACTAAATACACTTCCAAGTGTTACATAAAACTATGTGAGGTGTTATTGCATAACACTAAAAGTGTAACAGCGTCAGCACTAAGCACATTGTTAAATTAACACTAAAGGTGTTATTGCATAGACACTGGAACATTACATTGAATGTAACCGGTTGTTGCTATTCACTTTAATTGTCAGCGTGGTGGAATTGTGTTTTCAAAGCTTAAGTCATTGGTGTGGGGTGAGTTTACCATGCATGTGTTGGCAAGATTTTCAAATCTAATCAAATTGTATTTGTCACATGCACCGATACAACAGGTGTAGACCTTACAGTGAAATGCTTACTTACAAGCCCTTAACTAACAATGCAGTTTTAAGAAAAATACCAACCAAAAACAGTAAGAGATAAGAGTAACAAATATTTAAAGACCAGCAGTAAATAACAATAGCGTGGCTATACACAGGGGGTACCGGTACAGGGTCAATGTGCGGGGACACCGGTGTCGAGGTAATTGAGGTAATATGTACATGTAGGTAGAGTTATTAAAGTGACTATGCATAGATAACAACAGAGAGTAGCAGCAGCGTAGAAGGGGGGGCCAATGCAAATAGTCTGGGTAGCCATTTGATTAGCTGTTCAGGAAGCTGGAAGCTTGGCCCCGGTGGATGGCAGGAAGCTTGTCCCCGGTGATGTACTGGGCCGTACGCACTACCCTCTGTAGTGCTTTGTGGTCGGAACCCGAGCAGTTGCCATACCAGGCAGTGATGCAACCCGTCAGGATGCTCTCCATGGCGCAGCTATAAAATCTTTTGAGGATCTGAGGACCCATGCCAAATCTTTTCAGCCTCCTGGGGGGGAATAGGTTTTGTCGTGCCCTGTTCACGACTGTCTTGGTGTGCTTGGACCATGTAAGTTTGTTGGTGATGTGGGCGCCAAGCAACTTGAAGCTCTCAGCCTGCTCCACTACAGCCCTGTTGATGAGAATTGGGGCATGCTCGTTCCTCATTTTCCTGTAGTCCACAATCATCTCCTTTGTCTTGATCACGTTGAGGGAAAGGTTGTTGTCCTTGCACCACACGGTCAGGTCTCTGACTTCCTCTCATCATTGTCGGTGATCAGGCCTACCACTGTTGTGTCATTAGAAAACGTAATGATGGTGTTGGAGTTGTGCCTGGCCGTGCAGCCATGACTGAACAGGGAGTACAGGAGGGGACTGAGCACGCACCTCTCAGGGGCCCCCGTGTTGAGGATCAGCATGGCAGATGTGTTGTTACCTACTCTTACCACCTGGGGGTGGCCTGTCAGGTAGTCCAAGATCCAGTTGCAGAGGGATTTGTTTAGCCCCAGGGTCGTTAGCTTAGTGATGAGCTTTGAGGGCACTCTGGTGTTGAAAGCTGAGCTGTAGTCAATGAATAACATTCTCACATAGGTGTTTCTTTTGTCCAGGTTTGAAAGGGCAGTGTGGAGTGCAATAGAGATTGAATCATCTGTGGATCTGTAAGGGCAGAATGCAAATTGGAGTGGGTCTAGGGTTTCTGGTAATGGTGTTGATGTGAGCCATGACCAGCCTTTCAAAGCATTTCATACCTACAGACGTGAGTGCTACGGATTGGTAGTCATTTAGGTAGGTTACCTTAGTGTTCTTGGGCACAGGGACTATGGTGGTCTGCTTGAAGCATGTTGGTATTACAGACTCAGACAGGGAGAGGTTGAAAATGTCAGTGAAGACACTTGCCAGTTGGTCAGCGCATGCTCGGAGTACACGTCCTGGTAATCCGTCTGGCCCTGCGGCCTTGTGAATGTTGACCTGTTTAAAGGTCTTACTCACATCGGCTGCGGAGAGCGTGATCACACAGTCGTCCGGAACAGCTGATGCTTTCATGCGTGTTTCAGTGTTACTTGCATCAATACGAGCATAGAAGTTATTTCGATCTTAGTCCTGTATTGACACCTTGCCTGTTTGATGGTTCATCGGAGGGCATTGCGGGATTTCTTATAAGTCCCACTCCTTGAAAGTGACAGCTCTACCCTTTAGCTCATTGCAAATGTTGCCTGTAATCCATGGCTTCTGGTTGGGTTATGTACCTTTCAGTCACTGTGGGGACGACATCATCGATGCACTTATTGATAAAGCCAGTGACTGATGTGGTGTACTCCTCAATGCCATCGGAAGAATCCCGGAACATATTCTGGTCTGTGCTAGCAAAACAGTCCTGTAGTTTAGCATCTACTTCATCTGATCACTTGTTTATTGACCGAGTCACTGGTGCTTCCTGCTTTAATTTTTGCTTGTAAGCAGGAATCGGGAGGATAGAATTATGGTCAGATTTGCCAAATGGAGGGCAAGGGAGAGCTTTGTACGGGTCTCTGTGTGTGGAGTAAAGGTGGTCTAGAATTTTTCTCCTTCTGGTTGCAGATTTAACATGCTGATAGAAATTAGGTAAAACTGATTTAAGTTTCCCTGCATTAAAGTCCGCGGCCACTAGGAGCGCAGCCTCTGGATGAGTGTTTTCCTGTTTGATTATGGCGGTATACAGCTCATTGAGTGCGGTTTTAGTGCCAGCATCGGTCTGTGGTGGTATGTAGACAGCTGTGAAAAATACAGAGGAAAACTCTCTTGGTAGATAGTGTGGTCTACAGCTTATCATGAGATACTCTACCTCAGGCGAGCAAAGCCTTGAGACTTCCTTAGATATCGTGCACCAGCTATTGTTTCCGAATATATGCATAGGCCCCGGCCCCGTGTCTTACCAGAGGCTGCTGTTCTATCCTGCCGATAGAGTGTATAATCCGCCAGCTGTATATTCTTAATGTCGTCCTTCAGCCACGACTCGGTGAAACATAAGATATTACAGTTTTTAATGTCCCGTTGGTAGGATATACGTGCTTTCAGTTCGGCCCATTTATTTTCCAGCGATTGAACATTAGCTAGCAGGACGGAAGGCAAAGGCAGATTAGCCACTCGTCGCCTGATCCTCCCATGGCACCCTCATCTTTTTCCACTAAATCTCAGTTTCCTTCTCCGCCGAATGACGGGGATCTGGGCCTGGTCGTGTGTCTGTAGTATATCCCTCCCCCTCCGACTCTTTGAAGAAAAACTCTTCATCTAATCTGAGGTGAGTAATCGTAGTTCTGATGTCCAGAAGCTATTTTCGGTCATAAGAGACGGTAGCAGCAACATTATGTACAAAACAAGTTACGAACAACGCGAAATAACAAACAAAATAGGATGGTTGGTTAAGAGCCGATAAGACGGCAGCCATCTCCTCTGGCGCCATCACATTAGTTATTATTGTTAAATGCAAATAGCCTCTCATGATCCACACATTGGATGAATTATAGCTTGCATCCTTCCACTTTGAAAGAAAGAATTATATACTGCCCTATATATTCATTCAAATGAATTGAAGCCATGAGAAGAATGGGAAACAGTTTCCCTTTTTCTAAATATCCTCCTATTCGGATGGAGTGGAGACTAGAGAGTAGCCGCCACAGTGCACAGATGCTTTTCAAAGGCCTTATGCCAAATATGCCCCATGTGTGGTGATTGGTACAGTGATTTGGTAAATATTTGATAGCGTGGCCTCATGTCTTTGAATCGCTGGGTCCTTTAGGAGTTGTTTTTAGGTCAGTCTGAGAGACCGTCCCTGTTGATACAGGGCAGTACAGGACGTGATAGGCGGAGAGTATGTTTGAAATTGACCCAGTTCAGAAAAAAATACTTCAACTCTGTACAAAAGATAGCAGCGAGCCGTCACCTCTCGGTTATTGTCCTGTAGAGCAGTAACTCTCTATCCACATTCAAGAGCTTTCATCTGTGTTAAACAATATGCCCCCTCTGTGACTGAAGAGAAGCGCTGAAGAGTGAGTGGAGAGAAAACACTAAAGGCAAAATAAAGGTTATTTACTTCAAGACATTATTTCAGCACAAAACAATATTATGAGACTGAGAATTACTTTAGCTGTTCAGTGAACTTGAAGATGATGAAGAAGGACCTGTATCGACTACTTCTGATTAATAGTGTGTACTTGTTATGATAAACAGGATTCTTGACATGGGAACTTCGGTCATCTGTCTTTCTCACCTTGTTTCAAATCTGACACTACAAAGTAATGGCAACTTGAGACTACTGACATAACCATTTATGTACCATGGTGTCAAGTAGAACGATAACTGATTTGGGCCTAATGCATGAATCTCTCAACATCATCATGTACCACAGCTTAAATTGTTAGTGTCCTCGGAGACCTTCTGTAACGGCAACAATATCCATTGTATTATTTCTTGTCTGTTGATGATAATAGTGCAATACTTGATTCAGTATAAGTGGGTCCATTGTCCACAGGCCGAGGCAGCCATGATGTTGATTGGACTGGATGCAGAAGACAGAGGAGTGATGTCACCAGGCTTTATTAGCAATGTGGGCATTGGGAGCAGAAGACACTATCTGTGAAGGCTCGTTGGGGACCCAGTTAATGGAAAACTGTTATGTAAATCCAATCTAATTCAAATTATAACCACACTACTCACGTCTAAGGCATGCAGAGGGAGGGTGGAGTGGAGTGGGGGGGGTTGTTAAATTATATTATTACTGCAGGTAATTTGCATAAACCAATCGGCTGTAGGGCAATATTTACTTTCACCCTGGTATCAACTGCCATTATTAAACCAAAGGGAAAAATTTGTCTTATTTTGTTCAGTTTTCAGATTTGATGAATGAAATCTTTCGGATGGCACAGATCTCATCTTTCAAAATAAGTAATTGTTTCATTACACTATTTGGTTGGTCATACTTCAGCAGATATAGGTTCATAGTTTCTCAATATACATTGTTATGATCAGATTCTTTATGCAGCATGCATCCCTAATAAACACGACATGCATGGTGTAGGCCCACCAAACTCAACTCTGGACCTCGAAGCCAGTACCACTGCGTTTTTCATTGTTCCACTCTAATCAGGGACTGACTTAGACCTGAGACACCAGGTCGGTGCAATTCATTTTCAGGTAGAACAGAAAACCAGCAGCGTCCGGACCTCGTAAGGGTAAGAGTTGAATACCCATGGTGTAGGCTATACATTGTCATCTTCCTCTAGAACACGTGTCAAACTCATTCTACGGTGGGCTGAGTGTCTGCGGGTTTTCGGAACTCCCCTCACCTCAGTCAAGGCTGCTGAGGGGAGGACGGCTCATAATAATGGCTGGAACAGAGCAAATGGAATGGCATCAAACACGTATTTGATAACGTTCCACTGACTCATATTATCCTCAAGGTTAATGGTGCGTTCAAGACAACTTGGAACTATAAAAAAAAAAAAAAAAAAAAAACGAGGTTAAAATATGACATCAGTGATCTTCAGGTCGGAAAGTCAGAGATTTCGCAGTTGTTTCGAAAACAACATACGTAGCGAGCTATCCTGCCATAATGACAGGCATTCTCTCAATCGACAAAAGCAGCAGGGAGATCATTGTGATGGTAACACACATACAGAGCATGAAAACATTCCAATCTGTAGTCTTAAGGCCTCCACTGTGGCACTAAATACACCTGACGGGTATCGACACATCAAATCTATCTGATTCCAAAATGAATGAATTAATGAATTAATAATCAAACATGCCTGCCTGCCTTCCTGCTTCAAGTTTAAGGCCGAGTGTTTGCTCTCTGTTTATGATGGATTAACCTCTAAAATTAGACGTGTGACAAAGGTTATGTGGCAGACCATAGAATACTAATACTGGAGAACATTTAGGCTTCAGCCTTATGGGTCCTGGTCAAAAGTAGTGTACTGTGTAGGGAATCGGGTGATATTTGGAACGCTGACTCAGTCTCATGGAAAACATCACCATGAGACATATCGAGTTTCTGTGCATCACTGCACAGCAGTGACATCAACCCCTGCTATTTTAGAGCATGGAACAGTGGGAATTGTGTGTGCGTGTGGACTGTGGATTCCTACCTGCACAATGCTCAATGTGTGTGTGGGTTTTGTGAGTGCTTGTTTATGTGCACGTCTGCATACCTGTGTGCGTGTGTGTATATCCCACCACATGTGTCTGTGTCATATGCCAAGAAATGAGCTGTCCACACGCCCTCTGATTTTCTCACGTGCGCCGGACGCCGCCAACTTGACTCAGGTCTCTAAACAGAGAGATACAGTAGTTACCTAGAGAGTACCATCTTTCCTACCACCAGGCCCAAGTCTACACTAAAGTAAGTGGCGCAGTTGGCCATTACATTACCCAGAGTAATATCCACCTGTAATTAGGCCTGCGCTACTGAGCTCAATGTGTTCTCATGTAAAAACCAGAGCCTCTGGCTGCATGGCTCCACTGAATCATAGTGTCAGACAGCCCCATAAAATGCTCAGTTAAACAATTATGTGCTTTTATAGCTGCCGCACCTGACCGTGAGAACATCATAAGGCTTTGTTGTATTTGGAACTGGTCTTGGGAATATTAAACACACTGTAAAAAAATGATTTCAATTTCATCAATTGACAAAAACAACATGTTCTTTCCGCTTTGGTTAAACCTAATAAATAACATAAATACAGAGTAATATATATTGTATATACAACTAAATGTTTTACTGGTATATTTTTCTCTTTGGAATGACCTATTTCTTCATATGGGTTACAAGCAATGTAATCAATTTCCTGTTTATCAAAATATTAAGTTGGTTCTGTAACAAAAAAAGGAATTCAAAACTGTTTCTCCACATAAGACTTTCACATGAACTGGTTACAATTACAGTCCATCTCATCAATGAAGAGCTTCTGTGCATCACAGTAGTTACATCTATTAGACACAGACCAGTAATGAACTAGTAATGCTAGTAATGAACATATGATCATCAGAAGGTGGAAAAAAAAAACAGACCAGACCAAATGACCTGGAATGACATTAACTCTCATGGGTGTCCAAAAAGAATCAAACTGAAAGCCACACCCCCGACAGGCCACGCCTCCAACTGTTCTACCGCTACATTCCACCCACCACTATGCAATGTGAATGCGTACAATATTTAAAAGCTTTAATTACATTTTAGTTGTATTTGTATACAATGGCATGCTTTTCTACTGGTACTGAAGCCTTATTAGCCCCGCGTGTTAAGACAAACCCTCTGGGCTCCTCACACATCACAATAAAGTAGACACAATGTGAATGCGTACAACATTTAAAAGCTTTAATTACATTTTAGTTGTATTTGCATACAATGAAAACACTATAGTAAATGCTACAGTAATGTCTGCAAAATCACTACAGTAAATACTACAGTATAGTGCAATCCACATAAAAATGTATTTAAATTTATCTAGGCAAGTCAGTTAAGAACAAATTCTTATTTACAATGACGGCCTAGGAACAGTGGGTTAACTGCCTTGTTCAGGTGCAGAACGACAGATTTTTACCTTGTCAGCTTGTGATCTAGCACCCTTTCGGTTACTGGCCTACCGCTCTAACCACTAGGCTACCTTCCGCCCATTATACATTATTATGAGCCGCCCTCATATAACTCTTCTACAGTACATGTCAAAGTAAAGTGCCATTCTTCACCTTTATGTCTATATCAGCACAGTGAGTCAAGGGTTGAGGACAGAGTAGGGAATGGTCCACACACACACACACACAAACAAACAAACAAACACATGATGATCAAAATGTGGCCAATGTGTGTTAGGGAGGCGTAACAGAGGGACCTATTTCAGAGAGCCATTCACATGAGGCAGCAGAAGCCATAAATCAATCATTCAAAATCATAAACCGCTTTTTCCTGCACGACATCACTGCTACACTTTCACTCTCTGATTGGCTTCTCTTTTAAAGGTAAGTTATCCAATCGTCTCAGCTCAGTCTTTTGAAAAACAAAGAATATTGTGAGAATATTGTGAGATCAATTAAAAGCATATAGTTCTTTTGAATGTTTCAAGTATTTTAACATTTTTGGTTATGACCATTGTCTAGAGCAATCTGCCATGTAAAATATAATTTGGGTTGACATTGTCCTTAAGGGAAATGTGTTCGCTTTTCAGGGAAGATTTCCTAGACGTTAATGATACAAATAGATGAAGTAGTTGCCAGCAGTTGATTGTGTGTCCAGTTTGTGTTTACCTCATTGGGGGTTAGTGTGTTAAAGCTTAAGCGGTCACGCCTCATATCTTCGCCCCATATTTACAACGAGGAATTCTCCTGATAAAATTGTCTTTTATTGGTGTTAGACTTGCTTGGTCGTAAATTGGGGCGTTGCTTTCGAATCCCCTTCCCACTGTTACTCAGTGGCGGGAGCGGGCAACCTGAGACACCGTGTGTGTGTGTGAGTGTGCGTGTGTGTGTGCGTGTGTGTGCGTGTGTGTGTGTGTGCGTGTGCGTGCGTGCGTGCGTGAGCGTGAGCATGGGTCCGTTCACGTATGTGTGTGTCTACTTTATTGTGATGTGTGAGGAGCCCAGAGGGTTTGTCTTAACACGCGGGGCTAATAAGGCTTCAGTACCAGTAGAAAAGCATGCCACCGGAAAAGGTCACAAGTTTGATCTTTCCTTGTAATGTCACAATGGTGACATTAAAGCAGACAGCCTTTTTTACTCAATGGGACCTCAGTTCTTTGGTGGCCTGGTGCAGCAGATACCGCAGCAATGCCCTTGGTCGGTGAAAATCTCACCTTGCACAGTAGCTCACGCTAGCACCAAAAGTGATAATGACTCAAGGGTAGAGCACCACACACTCGAGGGGACAGGAGAAATGCAGAGAAAATGTCAGGAGAAATAAAAAAAGGATCTTGAGTATGTAAACCCTTTTTTCTCCTTCGTCGTTCTCTATCATCCAAGGACCCTGTTAACCTTGACAGTGAACCCCTGTTCTCCGGGGGCAATAAGAGAGCCAAGGTCAGCCTCTTTTATCCAAGTCAGGACATGAGGACCTTGTGGGGGACCTTGATTATCACCCAGTAGCGCTCATAATAATCACAAGTCTAATACATGTGTGATGGCAAACTATTACATTATTTTCATATGTGATAATGGTTCCTAGTATGATACATTGACTCTTACATCTCTGATACTTTCCTTATGTTGTGAATGTTCTGCCAATAAACCTCGGAGCACAACTATGTTGGCTCCCCAGCAGTACTCAGGACAGCCATGTCTGAGGGGTGAGTCTATAAATGTCACACTGTGTGCCTTTCAATCAATCACACAACTATGTTGGCTCCCCAGCAGTACTCATAAACCAGAACAGCCATGTCTGAGGGGTGAGTCTATAACTGTCACACTGTGTGCCTTTCAATCAATCACAACTATGACAATGTTGTCAATATGGGACAGAAAATAACGACTTCTTTCGATTTGTTTGTTTGTTTGATTTGCAATATGTTGAAACAGACCGGTAAGTCAGTTTTGGACATATTTTTCCGCTTCATACCCTTTGTTGTACCTAATATCTTAAAATTGCCCTTTTGTTCATTACTTTGCTTTGTTGTGCACAATTAAACCTTTGTAACAGTCCTTTTGATACTGTATACATATGCTACGCAGACAGTTAGCATGTCATGCTTATGAATAGCCACACTGACATCTTGGCAACAGCTTGTGGGACTTAACATGTTAGACATTATGATCTATCAGCAATTACTGAGCAATTGTCGTGTCACAAGGCCATTTGTCTCAGGCTAACTAATAATCATCCAAATGATCCCAAGACCACTGGAGCAACACGGAAGGACTCCTTTGGTATCAATACCAAGCCACATACACA
Organism: Brachymystax lenok tsinlingensis; assembly: GCA_030435695.1. Lineage (NCBI taxonomy): Eukaryota > Metazoa > Chordata > Actinopteri > Salmoniformes > Salmonidae > Brachymystax > Brachymystax lenok. The sequence continues at coordinate 18,987,135 of CM059809.1, forward strand.
GTAGAAATGAGCTCCTTGCTCTCTAAGACTGCGCTTCAATGAATCCTTGGTGATTTGGTGGCGGAGAATTACATTCTATTACATTAGGAACCACAGCTCATCCTAATCAACAGAGACAGGCTGTTGTATGCTCTGTAGCTCCGCCGTAATAGAGACCACATATGACTATAGGCTAACATCATCAGTGACTGTAATGAATGAGCCTACCTACATATGAAGATGTGCTAACATCATCAGTGACTGTAATGAGCCTATAATATACCTGTTATGTCTCATCTCTCTCTTCCAGAAAAAGACAAAGTACTCAGCGACCCGCAGGTTACTGCTGAAGGTAGGTCGTCTGTATGGAAGTGAAAAATAAATTGTATTCATAGTACTGATAGCACATGTATGTTTAGCAGGCTGCACATGACTAGTACACATGTTCAGATGTAGGATTGTAATTTGACCTACAGCATATTGTCACAGCAAATAATCTGGATCCGGCCCACATTTTGCACATTTTGACAGTGAGGAAATATAACACATTTTCAGTGCATCCTTCCGGACCTCATTGAAGACTGAATGTGGGCCCGAGGCAAAATTAGTTTGACACCCCTGCTTTAGTCCATAATGTTTCTTGATAGGTGGTTAAGCTATTACCTTGCCAAAAGTAGGCTGGATGAAAAGTGCAATATTGTTAATATAACAGTGTCGGTTTTCAGTGAATTTATGTAAATCACAAAATTCTCAGCACCACAAAATGATCAAATTATGATCCTACATCTGTACACAACAACAACAACAACAACAACATACAAGTGAAATAAGTAAAAATCCCCAAAACACTTGAAAAAGCAACATTTTCTACATCAGTTGAACTATAAATTGTCTTGTCTTATCATTAAGTTGTTCAGTCATGTTTCCTTACAGCAAAAACTGCTGAAGAAAGCTGGGGTCTTGCTGGTCCAGGAGCAAAGCACCAAGGTGACGGAGAGGGAGAGCACCTTAAACGAGAGAGTACCACCGCTGAAACTCTCCGGCCTATCTGTGCAAGAGCTTCAGGTACACTAACATAACGCTGAGGCCCAACGTTCAAGTACCTATATAGTGTATTCTAACGACTGGGAGCAAGGCGACCATCTCTGTCGGCGCCATCTTGCACGTCTATTGTCCAGAGTGTATATGGCTCTGGTATATGGCTCTGGTATATGGCTCTGCTATATGGCTCTGGTATACGGCTCTGCTATACGGCTCTGGTATACGGCTCTGCTATGCGGCTCTGGTATGCGGCTCTGGTATGCGGCTCTGCTATACGGCTCTGGTATACGGCTCTGCTATACGGCTCTGCTATACGGCTCTGCTATACGGCTCTGGTATACGGCTCTGGTCATAGATGGGCAGAATTTTACATTTTGCTCATTTAGCAGACACTCTTCTCCAGGGTCATTTACAGTCAGTGCTTCCAACTAAGGTAGATAAACAACCACATATCACAATCATTGCAAATAAATAAAATAAAAATGTTGCCATTACTGAGAATGTTGTTGTAGTGAAGGCGTGTAGTTGCATATGTATTTTGAAAATACCTAAAATAACTGTATTTTGATTACATACCTTCCAGACGTGTTTGCTATTTTTATTTTGATACATTTTTGTCTTTAGAGTATTTTTTAATTGTAACAAGATAGTATCTTTGCCCATCTCTGGCTCTGGTCAAAAGTAGTAGGGAATAAGGTGCTATTTGGGGTGCAGATAGTAGCCATCCAAGCTTACATTGTCTGGACTTATTCCCCGTTGCGCTGTTGGTAAAGAACAGCATCTCCCTTTTTGTTTAGACATTGTGGCGCCCTTCTACCTTTCTCATTGATGAGTGAGTTATATTTTTAAAGTGGTGGCTTTTGTAGTTTGTTTGATGCATCCTCCCACAGTACTTTTTCAACAGTTTTTGGTGGCTTATAGATGAGTATTTTTTTTCTTCACAGGAGCTCTGTAAGGAACTGCACAGGAAATGTGACACGGTGGATGAGGCACGATATGATATCGAAGCAAAAGTGCTCAAGAATGAGAAAGAGGTTTGTTTTTTGTAATGTAAGTTAAATGAGTTTACGCTGTCAGTCTTAGGACAGTTACCTGAAGTTACCTGAGGTCTATGAAAGTGCCTCAAAGTGTATTTTGTTGAAGATAACTATTTTTTATACTGACTTCTATTGGTGATTTTAATATTTTAGAAGTTCCAAAAGTGCCACAAAATGCTTTCTTTCTCAAATGAAAGCATTTTGATTTTCATTGAAATGCCAAGACCCTAAATGGCAACATGCTTAGCTTTCAAGGGTTCAGGAGAGTGAACCTTTTTTCTGTATGAACATCTCAGCTCGTGGACCTGAATGCAAAGATCAACGAGCTGAAAGGGGGGAAGCGACCTAACCTCAAGAGGGTCAAGAAGTCTGCCGACGCTATGCTGGGGGCTCTGACTGAAGCCAAACTCAGCTCCAAGGCAGACTTCAAGTCCAACCTGAAGACAGTCAAGAAGGACAAGAAAGAAGAGGAGGTAAGACTGGAAAGTTTAGAAATGAAAATACAATGGCTTCTGGTAATCTCATAGTTTACAGCGCTGTTTCAGCTGGCACTGTATTTTCTTTGTACTAACTACACAGACATGTGGTAACAATGGGTACATAGTCCAAATAATTCAACCAGTTTGGGTAAAGGTTTGATTGAAATGATACTGATCAAGATACAGACTTCACTGGTCTTGTTTGCTGTGTCTGAGTCGTGTTTGATCATCCATACTGTATGTGACCATGGTAACCATGGCCGTCATTGTAAATAAGATGTTTTTTCTTAATTGACCTGCCTGGTAAAATAAAGGTTACATAGGACTGCCCATTCTCTTCACAGAAAGCGGACCCGGGTGACTGGCGGAAGAATGTGGAGTCCATGTCTGGAATGGAGGGCAGGAAGAAGCTTTTCAATAGCTAAAACAGTTCAAATACACTGGCTCTGTAGAGATCTGTGGCTGCATAACCTGATTGTTAACTAATTCATATTTGGGATTTTCCTAAAAATATATTTTTGCAGTGAGATTGTGTGTTTTGGAGGAAAATATGAAGTGTGAGGTATTTTACACTAAAGACTGTGGGAATTATAAAGACTGTGGGAACTAATCCATATTTTTATTAAAAACTATTTTGTTTGGGCTACTTGATTTCATGTTTGATTTAGGTTCCTATAAAGAGAAAATAGTAAAATGTGGAACAACCTAATATACTCATCATATTAGTTCATTTTGTAAATATTCAATTCCAGTTTGTTATTAAAACACCAATTATTCTGTTTTGGTTTATCTGCCAATATTTCTGATTTAAAAAAATATGACGTAGTTGGTTATCTTTCATGTTGTTTACTTTCGTCATAATGCATTATGAAATGCAATATTCAAATATTAAAAACACACAGTGTAGATGCTGTTTATAACATGGGATAAGAGCCACTCAATGTGTAGTGTTGGATTTTCAAGAGCAGTTCTCCTTTCAGACTGTGGGTGACGCTATAGACAAGCTGTTGGACTGTTTAACCAAGGTTGCCATTTTCACCTCTGTCACTTCAGTTCAAACCTATCACCACTAGGGTGTGTTATAGCATTACCCTTTCATTCAAAAGTTGACCTGTGGCTGGTTTGTGCTTACAAATGATACCCGGAGGTATCATTCACTATCACTGATCTTTGGTTATCCATGCAAAAGTCAGCAATTAGCGTGATGATCACAATCTCCCCTGGGCCAAAGACGACTAGCAAAGTAAGGAAGACGTTTGAATAGTTGTGAAGTTCAGGTGAATTATACCATTAAAGCGAACGAAACTGGTTGAATTCAGCAGACATAAACATAAGCACATTCTAAAATGAGTACCATACTGCGACCAATATGCTGCTACAAATGACTTATAAAACCACCCATAAGAGTGGCTAAGTCCATAGTGCTGTATTGGAGAGGAGAGGCAATGTTTTGGCAGAGAAGTAGCCGGCTAGAGGAAGGGAAGGCAATATGGAACAATGCATCCTCTCTGCAGATCATACAGACGGTTACAGAGGCACACATAGGTCTGTAACCTGCCATAGGGGCACAAAGGGTGGAAAGGTCAAGCAGCATGCTTCTGCAAATATGCATTCATTTTTATATGGCAGTGATGTGTTGTTATAGTTTTTTCTGTGATAAAGGATAGCTACTGTCCCTAACCCTTTCCACAGCTCTCTTTGGCATGAGACACATGTGCCTGTGCTGATAGGAAAATGGTCAAGGCAAATGTGATCGGAGTAAACATTTACAGTGTCTTACAGAGGCTCTAGAACTATAAACATCCCATTTGTTGTGGGAGACAGAGACACTATATCAATTTTGTTTCTATTTACAGTACAGTACAATGTGATTCTTCGGGTTGCTGATACCCCTTTAATAAAGTAGTTTTTACATTTTATGATTAGCAGATGGCCCAGTTTTGAATGAAAGCAGATGCGGACTCCATGGTAATATTAAACATCCCACACAATGTTATATGTGACCTTGCTGTGACTGGACTGCAGGAATGATTTCAAAGGTTTATTGTCTGTTGCTGTACTGTGTGTCACTGTGATTTAGACTGAGAAGAAGAAGAAAAAATCAAGAAACAAGGCTTAAGATCCACTTTGAGTACATGTAAAGGGCTGGTATTAAAATGAATTGCTCAACACGCAGTGGCCTGCAAAGCTTTGATGGGCTCATACAGCATCAACAGGCAGCTTGGACAGGCTTGTAAGATACAATAAATGGCTAGGCTACATTGACGTGTGGGAAATCTACTTCGCTATAAAAGACGTATGTTGTTCATTGCTCTCTCTTCCATGTCTGGCAATCCTTGCCCGTGTAATATTTCCTTTCAGCAGTCGCTCTGTAAAATGCATGCATTCTATACCAAACTAGTGACGTTTCCTTAAATCACAATAAACAAGGGTTACTCACTAGGGAGGTTGTTGAAATCATTCTGTCAGAACTAACCAATGAAAGCACCCAGACTGCCATTTTATGGGCATCAGTCGACAATCCACCCAGAGGGCCATGGGGGGAGATGCTCCTTAAGGCTCAATGAAAGTAGTGACCTGAACCCCATGCCGAGAGAGAACAAACTCAGCAGATGTGTGGAGGAGTGGTCATCCTCCTGCGTTAGTGGGATGTTTTATTGGGCTTCCTATGGAGCATAGGCTATGTTGGGCACGTGCCAGGGCCCATCACACTTGACAGTATCTTTATGCTATGCGATTTAAGAATGCCGCGTTAGACGTCTCTGAAGCCTCCTCCTTGTCGTGGTGATGGTGATGGCTCCCCACCTGCTCGGAATGGCGATGCCTCAGTTACTGTAACGGGCTGTGCTGCTTAGTGTGATTTAAGATGCACCCGTGCGTAGGCTACATACCTCAAGTGAAATGAACCTCATTGTCCCATTTCATCACGAGTTAAGTAAGGGTGTTTTCACACTTGATCCCTTTCAGACAATGTTTGTGAACTCAGTTCGCAAAAGAAATTGTGCAGTGTGAACACTTCAAAGGAACTCCGACCCCTCAAAAGAGCCCCGAAGCGACCCGAACTTGAGACCATCTCGAGAGGTGGTCTGAGTTCGGTGCACTTTAATTCCGCGGTCCGGGTTCCCTTTTTTAGGACAATGTGAACACAAAGCTCCACAGGTTCACTTTTCATATTCCCACACCACACACTAGACTACTGCAACACCGTCTCCCCTGCCATGAACCCTCACATTGGTGCCACTAAAGAGAGAAGATGATGATTTGCAGGTTCGCGGGAAAAAACGCGTGCTGTTTATGGATATTGATTATCGATTGTCAAGGACGCGCAGATATTACAAAATGAGTTTTTAGTTCAGATTATTTGTTTGCAATATGTGATCTATAGGTTAAGAGAGATTCATAAACTGTTTATTGATTGTGTGGTTTGAATAGTGTGAGAAGATAATCACAACATAGGGTACAAAATCTATTCTAGCTCTTAAAGGGGCAGTAGCCTACCTTGAGTGTACAATTACAGTATTATCTTTTCTGCGGTTTTTCTATTGCTATTTATTCTGTTACCAATCACATTTACATGTTAATAGTATCTTCTGATTGCAATTATTATGTCTCATATTGCAGTCTATTAGCTTCCAAAATGTAAGTAGCTTTCCGATAACACATTCTGATTGAATGGCTTGTCCTGCACTTTGTAAAAATAGGTGAAGTGAACTAACAGAAGAGTTGAGTACTCATTCAAAGGCAAGGGCTTTTCTTTACCCAAGAGTTCACTTTAAAGAGGACTGAGATTGGTTATTTTAAAGTGGACTATATGTGAAAACACCCTAATTTATGGCAGATTAGTCAGCAACTAAGGCATAATTTTTCAGTTTCATTATTAAACTCCACTGTAACTTATGGGAACAACTAACATTATTCAACCACATTCCATGTTCAACGTTTTATATTCTCTGCCACAATTTGTCCAATTCGGCATGAAGGCTCAAGTTTACATTAGGTATAGAGCTGAAGATGTAAGTAAGATGTATTCTCTGTATGTGCTTTAGCCTTATAGCTGGGGATGACGGTGTCCCCCAGGGATGTGTTCTGGTGCACCTTGACATGTAGAAGAGGTGGAACCTGAGCCAGGTGTGTCACCGCTAGGCCTTCTAATCTCTCTGTGGGCCCGTAACACGCTGCATGTAATTGATCATAATAAATCATTTGACATAATGCAGAGTGGAAATTAGCCATAGAGAGAGGTCATAGGGGGATGGAGCAGGGTATCCACAGAAGGGGCTTGGGTTTCACGAGAGCTGTGGGGGATTTGGGAGATTAAGCACATTGATGGATGTTATGTTACGGTCATGCTTTATTCAGTTTCATGTAGAATTTTGGGTTCAATAACAGTGTTCATTCATGAATGAAAATGAGACACATTTTTCTCTCCTTTTCAAGGACAGAGTATTTTTGGTTAATCTACTATGCTGTCACTTGCCGTGCTTGTGTTGAGGCTAAGCACACCAAATCCACTACAACTTTGTAACAACCTTTCCATAATGTTTCATTAGTGTCAAACAGCTTTACAGCAGTGTATTTACAACAACTTTGTGTTTTTACTAGGATTCACTCCCCACAATTCACAAAAAATGGGATCGCTGCTCTGGAGACAGATTTGTGATGTTGGCGTTCTTAGACTAATCTTTTCTTTGTCCATGGTCTGAGGAGGACCAAAGGTCAATGTTGAGTCAACCATGAGACCAGAAGCTCCGGGAGTGTAGCCTTGACTGTGGCTACAGCTGGGCATCCATCCTCAGGTTGACTAAACACAGGGAGGAGAAAGCCCAGCGTTAATCCACCCTGTCTTTGATGTGGGCCGTGGTGTTGGACGTGGTTTTTCTGCCGTGGTGCTGGAGGTCAACACAGCTGCTCATCTGCCTGCAGGTTTTGTGTGTTCGGTTTTTTCTGTAACACCTTGCTCAGAGAACTCCCTGATTGTGGTGTTTAAAAAAAAAAGTCTAACAGACTGACACACATTTAAAATAAATTAAATAAAATAGTGTTGGTCGAGTACACATATTTTGCAAATGTTATTGCGGGTGTAGCGAAATGTTCATGTTCCTAGCTCCATCAGCGTAGTAATACCTAACAATACAAAACAATACACTCAAATCACCCGAAATGTTAAGAAATGAATTAAGAAATATAGAAATATTCAAACGAGTAGTGGCAGAGTCTGGAATATGAATATACATATACAGTGCCTACAGAAAGTATTCACACCCCTTGACTATTTACACATTTTGTTGTGTTACACAGCAGGATTAAAATATAATACTTTTTTTGTTTTTGTTAAACGATCTAAACAAAATATTCTGTAATGTCAAAGTGGAAGAAAAAATTCTAACATTTGTAAAAAATATATGAAAAAAAATAGATAAGAATTCAACCCCCTGAGTCAATACATGTTAGAACCACCTTTGGCAGCGATTACAGCTGTGAGTCTTTCTGGGCAAGTCTTTAAGAGCTTTGCACACCTAGGTTATACAATATTTGCACATTATTCTTTTAAAAATTCTTCAAGCTGGTTATTGATCATTGCTAGACAAACATTTTCAAGTTTTGCCATAGATTTTCAAGCCAATTTAAGTAAAAACTGTAACTAGGGCACTCAGGAACATTCAATTCCATCTTGGTAAGTAACTCCAGTGTATATTTGGCCTTGTGTTTTAGGTTATTGTCCTGCTGACAGGTGAATTTGTCTCCCAGTGTTTGTTGGAAAGCAGACTGAACCAGGTTTTCATCAAGGATTTTGCTAGTGCTTAGCTCTATTCCGTTTCTTTTTATCATAACGATCTCCCTAGTTGGTGCCGATGACAAGCATATACCCATAACATGATGCAGCCACCACCATGCTTGTATATGAAGAGTGGTACTCAGTGACGTGTTGTGTTGGATTTGCTCCAAACATAACGCTTTGTATTCACAACATAAAGTTAATTTCTTTGCCACATTTTTTGCAGTTTTACTTTAGTGCCTTATTGCAAACAGTATGCATTTTTTTGAATATTTTTATTCTGTACAGGCTTCCTTCTTTTCACTCAGTTAATTAGGTTAGCATTGTGGAGTAAACTACAATGTTGTTGATCCATCCTCAGTTTTCTCCTGTCACAGCCAATGAACTGTAACTGTTTTAACGCCCCCATTGGCCTCATGGTGAAATCCCTGAGTGGTTTCCTTCCCCTCCGGCAACTGAGTTATCTGTACTTTTGTAGTGACTGGGTGTATTGTTACACCATCCAAAGTGTAATTAATAACTTCACCATGCTCAAAGGGATATTCAATGTCTGCTTTTTTTTTTACCCTTCTACCAATAGGAGCCCTTCTTTGCAAGGCATTGGAAAACCTCCCTGGTCTCTGTGGTTGAATCTGTGTTTGAAATTCACTGCTCAACTGAGGGACCTTACAGATAATTGCATGTGTGGGGTGCAAAGATGAACTAGTCATTCAAAAATCATGTTAAAAACTATTAGTGCACACAGAGTGAGTCCATGCAACTTATGTGACTTGTTAAGCAAATATTTACTCCTGAACTTATTAAGGCTTGCCATAACAAAGGGATTGAATACTTATTGACTCAAGACATTTCAGCTTTTCATGTTTAACTCATTTGTAAAGATTTCTAAAAACATAATTCCACTTTGGCATTATGGGGTATTTTGTGTAGACCAGTGACAGAACATCTCAATTTAATCCATTTTAAATCCAGGCTGTAACACAACAAAATGTGGAAAAAGTCAAGGGGTGTAAATACTCTCTGAAGGCACTGTATGATGGTGTGTACAGAGACTATGGACAGTACATGAATAGGAAAGGTGTACAGCAATACTGTAGTTATATAGGATCAGCCTTGACTAGAATACAGTATTTACATATAAAGTGGGTAAAACAGTATGTAAACATTGTTAAAGTGACCAATGTTCAATGTCTATGTACATAGGGCAGCAACCTCTAAGGTGCAGGGTACAGTACCGGCTAATAACAGTGACTAAAGTTCAGGGCAGGGTACTGGGCGGAGGCCGGCTAGTGGTGACTGTTTAACAGTCTAATGGCCTGGAGATAGAACCTGTTTTTCAGTCTCTCTCTCCCAGCTGGACTGTCTCCGCCTTCTAGATGGTTGCAGGGAGTACATGCTGTGGCTCGGGTGGCTTTCAATGGTGCATCAGTAGAAGTTTGTGAGGGTCTTACATGCTGACCACACCGGCAAGCGTTGAAAAATAAATGTACACACACATGTTATTCAATCATTTCATCCAAACTGCTCGCTCGCGTCAAAGACCATCTGCACTGCCAGGCGCTAAAATATTTTAGACACTTGACGCGATGCAAGTCCTGCCTCTCCCACCTCCTCATTGGTTTTTAGGAGCATATACCCAAGTGGGGGGATTGAAAGATGAACAAGGTCCACACTCCAGTCCAGTTGATTGCAGTAATGCATCTTAAAGTTGTTTGCCAATGCCATATATAATCCACAGAAGAAGAAGACTGAACTAGGAGAAATGATCTGGGGATACATTTTGGGAGAAGAGAACACACGCTTTTGTGTCACTCAAAATGGGTCGATATTCTACAAAGATCCAGCAAAAAAGACCTTATACATTTCAGGTAAAATAACAACCAAATGTTTATATCCCAGGACAAGCAACAGAAAGCTAGCTAAATGTCCATGTTTCATATGTGTTTCGACCTGTGCCCAAATTAATGTAGTTGGTTTAGAGTTTGTTTTCATATTTCAACCTGCATGTCCTGATCGCGTCTGGTGTGGATGGACGAAATCAACATGCGCGTGTGCCCGGTGTAGTCACCATGTTAGGAGCCAAGCCGAATTCTTTCAGTTTCCTGTGGTTGAAGAGGGCTGTTGCACCTTCTTCACTACACTGTCTGGATGGACAATTTCAGATTGTCAGTGATGTGCACGCTTAGGAACTTGAAGCTTTTTACCCTCTCCGTCAGATTGTGGTTGACTTCTCTACTAATTTGGAAGCTGCCATTGGATATGTATTTCCTAGAAAGGAAGGGGTATATTTCATTGGGACCGAGCTCCTGCCATCCAGGACCTCTATGCCAGGCGGTGTCAGAGGAAGGCCCTAAAAATGGTCAAAAACTCCAGCCACCCTAGTCATAGACTGTTCTCTCTGCTACCGCACGGCAAGCGGTACCGGAGCGCCAAGTCTAGGTCCAAGAGGCTTCTAAACAGCTTCAACCCCCAAGCCGTAAGACTGCTAAATAGTTAGTTAAAAGGATCTGCACTTTTTTTTCAATTTTCGCCTATGATGACATACCCTATCTAAATAGTTAACCAAATAGCTACCCGGACTATCTGCATTGACCCTTTTTGCACAACCTTTTTGAATCGTCACGTACGCTGCTGCTACTGTTTACTATCTGTCACTTTACTCCTAGTTGTATGTACATATCTACCTCAATTACCTCGTACCCCTGCACATCGACTCGGTACCGGTACCCCTTGTATAGAGCCAAGTTATTACCTCGTACCCCTGCACATCGACTCGGTACCGGTACCCCTTGTATAGAGCCACGTTATTACCTCGTACCCCTGCACATCGACTCGGTACCCCTTGTATAGAGCCAAGTTATCGTTACTCATTACTTTTATTATTACATGTTTGACTTTTCTATTATTCCTCTATTTTCTTTCTCTCTGCAGTGTTGGGAAGGACCCATAGGCATTTCACTGTTAGTCCACACCTGTTGTTTACAAAGCATGTGACGAATAAAATGTCATTTGATTTGATTTGGCATAGCATAAACCACAGTGTATTGCTGAGGCAAACACCTGAGATCATGATGTAATTATGGCGTGAACAACAACAGCCTGCAGAGCTCCAGGTTATTATAACAACTACTGTATTAACATGCCTCGGCTAAATCATATTTTAAGCAATCAAATTATGCATGAGAGTGGTTTTGCATGAGAATAGTGGAGGTTGGGGATTTGTGGGGCTAGGAATTTGTGAGTAAAGGAGAATGGGAAATGTGCCTGTCTGATTTCTCTACCTTGAGGTTAAACACCTGGGACTTTTTCTCGATTTACGCAGAAAGCAAACAATCATATTTTGTGTTTGCTGTATTTTTTTCTGATGTGAGCAAGGTTGATTGGAATTCTGTTCATACAGAGCATTACAAAATCTAACGAACAAACACTTTGTCACACACATAAAGTGGCACTCACTCACACACACAACATACTGCTTATACCGTAAGTGTATGGATTATGACTTAACATGTGCAATAGAGAATTAATATGCATGTGCTGTATTTTTCTGGTTCAGTGGCCTAATTTGCTTAAATGCAGCCTTTGTCTATGATGTCATTGTTTTAAGAGGAGAACAAAAGAGCTGAGATGCCCTTCTGCTATTTCATAGTAATCTGCAGAACACTGGCTCTATTGTTTTACTATGGGGTGGCGGCTCCTTACCAACCCACTAAGCATTTATAGACGGCAATGTCTTTTGGACGTCTTTTTTTGGTCCTGTCCGGACCCGCCTTGATTCAAATGTAAATCAATCATAGACGTCTATGTTTGGTTCAGATTTGGTCCGGTTTGGACCGGACATGATTTCAACGTCCACAGACGTCCGGACCGGCGTATATTTGACCCAAACAAAGACGTCTATAATTGGTTCAGGTTTGGTCCAGTCCGGATCGGCCTTGATTTGGCCCAAACAAAGAAGTCTATAATTGGTTCAGATTTGGTCTGGTCCGAACCTGAACAAATCTGAACCAATCATAGACATCCATGTTTCACAAGTTTGGATAGCACAGTATAGCTCCGTCTAATTCTCCCATCTCTCTCTTTTTCTCTCCCATCCCGGAGGACCTGAGCCCTAGGACCATGCCTCAGGACTACTTGGCCTGATGACTCCTGGCTGTCCCCATCCCAAGTCCATCTCGTCATGCTCACTATTCTGGTTAGAGCCAGTTTGCGCTGTTATGTGAAGGGAGTAGTGCACAGTGCTGTACAAGGTCTTCAGTTTCTTGGAAAGTTCTCGCATGGAATAGCCTTCATTTCTCAGAACAAGAATAGACTGACGAGTTTCAGAAGAAAATCTTTGTTTCTGGCCATTTTGAGCCTGTAATCGAACCCACAAATGTTGATGCTCCAGATACTCAACTAGTCTAAAGAAGGTCAGTTTTATTGCTTCTTTAATCAGGACAACATGTGTCAGCTGTGCTAACATAATTGCAAGATGGTTTTCTAATGATAAATTAGCCTTTTAAAATGATCAACTTGGATTAGCTAACACAACATGCCATTGGAACACAGGAGTGATGGTTGCTGACAATGGGCCTCTGTACGCCTATATAGATATTCCATTAAAAATGCAGTTTCCATCTACAATAGTCATTTACAACATTAGCAATATCTACACTGTATTTCTGATCAATTTGATGTTATTTTAATCGATGAAATGGGCTTTTCTTTCAAAAACAAGGACATTTCTAAGTGACCCCAAACTTTTGAACGGTAGTGTATATCTTTGAGTTAATAAAACCCCATACAAACAGGCAGCTCCAAAATGCAGGTGTTTCAGCCTAGCTCAGTGCTTTCTGTGGTTGCGGGGCAGGCCAACAGAAAATAAGAGCATTGCACCGTGATTGGTTCAGTGTTCTGTCACTCATGGGGACACTGTCACCCGCCTTAGGGTGCTGCCATAGAGTTACATTAGAAGTGCCCTTCCAAGAAGGCTCAAGGTCATTGGCCACAGAAATGATGTCAAATCTCGTTATATGTATGGTAGCTTTGATTGGACTGATCATGTCAACATCTTACTTTCACATTCTTAGCTAGCGGTCATCATCATGAATCAAGTTGACAATCTACTGCCAAATCCTTTTTAATCCTTGTCATATGAAGAGAAATAATGAAGAGACAATATAGATAAAACGTATCGACCATTGGACATAAACATTACACAACAATTTGGAGATCGCAAATTCAACAATGAGTGGTTTGTAAGAGATCGGTGACAGTGGCTAACTGCAAGCATTGCAACTGGGAAGTCTGGAATAAACAGCTCAAACTGGGAAAATACGTTTTGAACGGTCATTCAACTCGGAATTGTAAATCCGGCATCTTTCTCTTTGATGACAACATTTGCCCACGATGTAAAGCCGCGCCACTTTCCTGTTCAAGCACATCACAACAACAAAGACCAAAAATGTCTTATGCTGCTTCATAAATTATATAGGATGCCAGAGAGATATGTATACTGTAGTTAAAAAAGTAATACTAAATGTATGTTGTGTAGTAAACTGTTAGTAGCCCTTGTGTAGTAGCCCATGTGCCTCACCCTAATAATCTGGTCTATTTTCACCAACGCGGTATTGTAAACACATCGTTTGTGGCCAGTGTGTGCGTGTTTGCTAACTTTTTGTGTATAGCTTTGACAGTGCTACTGACAGTACACTGTAAGAACGGCCCATGTTCTGAATTCTGTCGCTGTACATTTCAAAAGTGCTGAACAAATAGTTATATTAACTACGTCCGTCATGGCTTGCTCATTAATGTCTTAATTGAAATGACGGATTGCCTCCTATGCGCTTGTCGTCCACTTATACCATAGTTTACACATCTCAATTGTCATTAGAAACCACATTTGTTTAAGCAAGTCAGCCAAATCAGCTATGTTTTTTTTTAAGGCAGTAAATGAGGCTGAATGAACTGTTTCGCTGCCAGACAAGGCTCCGCTGATAGCCAGGTGTAGCAGTGGTAAGGTGTTGGGACTTTATGTAGGCCCTAACAGTTTGTGGGCACCGTTATAGTGCAATTAATGTATTGTTTAGTGTTTTGTAGTGGCTTTGCTGACATGCATCCCATTGTTTTTTTGTCACACCATGATTTACATGCTAAAATCGCCACCGGCTACAGATGAACTTTAACCTAAGGAGTTGGAAAGCACAATACAGACATGCCATAGGGGGCTAACATTAAAGTATAGGCTAGATTACTGTGAGCAAATAAACACATCATATTATTTCTTATGCTTTTTTATTGTAAGAGAGTAATATTCTTCTTGCAAGTGCAAAACTTTTATTTTTAATTGCGTCTTCTCCCCGTTGCAGCTGAGCAATTTCCTCCTTGTGGTTTGCTGGAACCAAACCTTCCAGGGAGCTGCTGGTGGATGGGTGTCCTGCAGCAACAGCGAGGTGGAGGTCCCCTCTGACGCTGTGCCAGACGCTGGATGCACTGCAACAACATTATTGTTTTCAGTTTAGCTTACTTATGTCCAATAAAAATTGTTTGTTAATCAGAATATAATGTGGGGGGGGGAAAAAGTGTTTGAAATTCAGCAGTAAGCTTAAATCCTACATATTGTCAAGCTCGTTGACCCTCAAAAGCGCAGCAGTGCACAAGATGGTCACATGGTAGATAAACACACATTCAGCAATGGCACTGAGGGGTTTAGGTGGAGGGACACCTCCTGAATGCAGAGAATACCCATTAGACAACAAAAATAGTCTAACAGTGTACATAACGTAGCAACTGAACTCGGGTCTACCTGTTTTTTCTGTTTCCCTGTAGAAGTTGGTCATCTCCAACCTACATTTTGATAGGATGGTGTCCCAGCGTTTTTCACGTTCTTCAGTAGTTCTTACGGAACAATGAAATGTGAAATGTATTGATTCGGATTCCTTCCTGTGCTGGCTGGTCAATGTAGGACACAATTTAACCTTGATAGTACTTCTCAACTTACACTGCAAGTAAAATACTTTTCTCCTCCTGCCAGTTCGGTTTTCTTTTTATTTCCATGATTGCATAATTTGACATGTGTTTAAAAAGGCTAGAAACTGAAAATGGATTGGTAGTTCTATGTAAATAGGTTAATCTGAGACAGCTGTTCATAATGGCCTCTCAAACTAATTCGGTGAATTCGATTAGCCTATCTCGCGCCACATTGCCAACCTTTCATGCGCCTGTGTGCCAGTATTATTTAACCTAAATAGTCCTAAGAACCAATTTTACAATTGTCCGACACCATTATAAATATATTTTATGATGATTACATTTTAATATAACAATAAAAACAAAACATTGAATAGCCTACGAAACAAATGTCATAACGCTATGTTGATAGGCCTGGAGTTGGTTCGAGATTAAAGCTTCTTAAATGTCTTGTTTTTTGGAAATGTGAAATCCATTCAGCGTTTTCTACATGAAAAACTATAAAACGTCATCACACTTTCCCTTAATAACGGTTCTTCACATGATGTAAAAACGTTCTGAGATCAACTCACAAGACTAACTACCACTTATCGCTGAAAGTAGGAGAGTGACGCTTGATAACTACCTTTTATGTCATACTCTGAGCGGTGAGGAAATTAGGTCACTGTCATACTTTTATCTCAATTCCTGGGAGTAATTCTGAAATGCTTGATTACCAAGGGCCCTGTATGGGATCAATATCATGCCAAATGTATTCGCAAATGTAAATCACCCACCCACAAATATAAATCACTTTCCACAAATGTAAATCGCTATTCACAAGTGCATTCACCATCCACAAACAAACACCTTTTGATTTGTATTTGTAAATCGAGGGCCTTAAGGAAAATGACTGCCATAAAGATTTGCACATAGGAGAGATATGCGCAAACATGACAGATATGGCAAACCTGCAACTCCATATTTGGAAGCGCTTAGGTCACCTGACTTTTGTCAGGGATTTGACGACAAGAAAAAGACAAGAAGTTCTCACACATAGAAAAAAAGTTATCACGGTAGAAAGCGATTTGTAGTCGTATAAAGAAAATGTGTACCCATAGAAAGCGATTTCTATAAATCGCTGGCAGCCCCTCATTCGGCCATGTTGATGCCTGCCTTTCAAGGCTGCAGAAATTATAGTATGGTAACCATAATATGTTAACCATATGTGTAACCATAGTATGCCCAACGTAAATAATCAAAACCCTAAACCTAGATTACTCTATATTTGCAACACTCTTGTGGTGTACACCCTTTCATCACCCATATAGTTGAATTAGCTGGCCAGTGTGATAGCACCACTAAATGTGAAGGATACAGTGGGGCAAAAAAAGTATTTAGTCAGCCACCAATTGTGCAAGTTCTCCAACTTAAAAAGATGAGAGAGGCCTGTAATTTTCATCATAGGTACACTTCAACTATGACAGACAAAATGAGAAAAAGAAATCTAGAAAATCACATTGTAGGATTTTAAATTTATTTATTTGCAAATTATGGTGGAAAATAAGTATTTGGTCAATAACAAAAGTTTCTCAATACTTTTATATACCCTTTGTTGGCAATGACAGAGGTCAAACGTTTTCTGTAAGTCTTCACAAGGTTTTCACACACTGTTGCTGGTATTTTGGCCCATTCCTCCATGCAGATCTCCTCTAGAGCAGTGATGTTTTGGGGCTGTCGCTGGGCAACACGGACTTTCAAAGATTTTCTATGGGTTTGAGATCTGGAGACTGGCTAGGCCACTCCAGGACCTTGAAATGCTTCTTACGAAGCCACTCCTTCGTTGCCCGGGCGGTGTGTTTGGGATCATTGTCATGCTGAAAGACCCAGCCACGTTTCATCTTCAATGCCCTTGCTGATGGAAGGAGGTTTTCACTCAAAATCTCACGATACATGGCCCCATTCATTCTTTCCTTTACACGGATCAGTCGTCCTGGTCCCTTTGCAGAAAAACAGCCCCAAAGCATGATGTTTCCACCCCATGCTTCACAGTAGGTATGGTGTTCTTTGGATGCAACTCAGCATTCTTTGTCCTCCAAACACGACGAGTTGAGTTTTTACCAAAAGTTCTATTTTGGTTTCATCTGACCATATGACATTCTCCCAATCCTCATCTGGATCATCCAAATGCTCTCTAGCAAACTTCAGACGGGCTTGAACATGTACTGGCTTAAGCAGGGGGACACGTCTGGCACTGCAGGATTTGAGTCCCTGGCGGCGTAGTGTGTTACTGATGGTAGGCTTTGTTACTTTGGTCCCAGCTCTCTGCAGGTCATTCACTAGGTCCCCGTGTGGTTCTGGGATTTTTGCTCACCGTTCTTGTGATCATTTTGACCCCACGGGTGAGATCTTGCGTGGAGCCCCAGATCGAGGAAGATTATCAGTGGTCTTGTATGTCTTCCATTTCCTAATAATTGCTCCCACAGTTGATTTCTTCAAACCAAGCTGCTTACCTATTGCAGATTCAGTCTTCCCAACCTGGTGCAGGTCTACAATTTTGTTTCTGGTGTCCTTTGACAGCTCTTTGGTCTTGGCCATAGTGGAGTTTGGACTGTGACTGTTTGAGGTTGTGGACAGGTGTCTTTTATACTGATAACAAGTTCAAACAGGTGCCATTAATACAGGTAACGAGTGGAGGACAGAGGAGCCTCTTAAAGAAGAAGTTACAGGTCTGTGAGAGCCAGAAATCTTGCTTGTTTGTATGTGACCAAATACTTATTTTCCACCATAATTTGCAAATAAATTCATTAAAAATCCTACAATTTTTTTCCCTCATTTTGTCTGTCATAGTTGAAGTGTACCTATGATGAAAATTACAGGCCTCTCTTATTTTTTTAAGTGAGAGAACTTGCACAATTGGTGGCTGACTAAATACTTTTTTGCCCCACTGTATGTCATACATTGTGAGTGATTATAATCCATCCGCTGTCTCATGTTGCACAGACGATGAGCATTAAGGAGACATACATTTTCCTGAGGCCTCTAACCGTTTCCCCAGGAGAGGCATGCAAAAAGTAGAGGAGAGGTGTAGGATATGGGATCAGACTTTGTAACAGTATTGCTTCCGTCCCTCTCCTCGCCCCAACCTGGCTTGAACCAGGGACCCTCTGCACACATTGACAAGTCACCCTCAAAGCATCGTTACCCATCGCTCCACAAAAGCCACAGCCCTTGCAGAGCCAGGGATAAAACCTACTTCAAGGTCTCAGATCAAGTGACTTCCCCGATTGAAACGCTATTAGCGCGCACCGCTAACTAGCTAGCCATTTCACACCGGTTACACTCACCCCCTTCAACCAGCGATCCGGGTCAACAGCATCAATGGGATTTTTTTAATATATATTTTTATTGAACCTTTATTTAACTAGGCAAGTCAATTAAGAACAAATTCTTATTTACAATGACAGGCCTACCAAAAGGCAAAAGGCCTCCTGCGGGGACGGGGGGGCTGGGATTAAAAACAAAAATAAAAATAAATGTAATACAAATATAGGACAAAACACACATTCACAACAAGAGAGACAACACAACACTACATAAAGAGAGACCTAACACGACAACATAGCATGGCAGCAACACATGACAACACAGCATGGTAGCAGCACTACATGACAACAACTTGGTAGCAACACAACATGGTATCAGCACAACATGGTAGCAGCACAAAACAGGGTACAAACATTGTTGGGCACAGACAACAGCACAAAGGGCAAGAAGGTAGAGACAACAATACATCACGCAAATCAGCCACAACTGTCAGTAACAGTGTCCATTATTTAGTTTTTGAACGAGGAATGAAACTGTCCAGTTTGAGTGTTTTTTGCAGCTCGTTCCAGTCGCTAGCTGCAGCGAACTGAAAAGACAGCGACCCAGGGATGTGTGTGCTTTGGGGACCTTTAACAGAATGTGACTGGCAGAACGGGTGTTGTATGTGGAGGATGAGGGCTCCAGTAGATATCTCAGATAGGGGGGAGTGAAGCCTAAGAGGGATTTATAAATAAGCAACAACCAGTGGGTCTTGCGACGGGTATACAGAGATGACCAGTTTACATAAGAGTATAGAGTGCAGTGATGTGTCCTATAAGGAGCATTGGTGGCAAATCTGATGGCCGAATGGTAAAGAACATCTAGCCGCTCGAGAGCACCAGTACCTGCCGATCTATAAATTACGTCTCCATAATCTAGCATGGGTAGGATAGTCATATGAATCAGGGTTAGTTTGGCAGCTGGGGTGAAAGAGGAGCAATTACCATAAAGGAAACCAAGTCTAGATGTAACTTTAGCCTGCAGTATTGATATGTGCTGAGAGAAGGACAGTGTACCGTCTAGCCATACTCCCATATACTTGTATGAGGTGACTACCTCAAGCTCTAAACCATCAGAGGTAGTAATCACACCTGTGGGGAAACGGACATTCTTCATACCAAACCACATTACTTTTGTTTTGGAGGTGTTCCGAACAAGTATAAGGGCAGAGAAGCTTGTTGGACACTAAGAAAGCTTTGTTGTAGAGCGTTTAACACAAAATCCAGGGAGGGGCCAGTTGAGTATAAGACTGTATCATCTGCATATAAATGGATGAGAGAGCTTCCTACTGCCTGAGCTATGTTGTTGGTGTAAATTGAGAAGAGCGTGGGGCCTAGGATCGAGCCTTGGGGTAAACCCTTGGTGACAGGCAGTGGCTGAGAAGGCAGATGTTATGACTTTATAACCAGCCCAAAGACCCCTCAGAGACACCAATACTCCATAGCCGCCCCACAAGAATGGAATGGTCTACCGTATCAAAAGCTTTGGCCAAGTCAATAAAAATAGCAGCACAACATTGCTTAGAATCAAGGGCAATGGTGACATCATTGAGGACCTTTAAGGTTGCAGTGACACATCCATAACCTGAGCGGAAACCAGATTGCATACCAGAGAGAATACTATAGACATCAAGAAAGCCAGTCAGTTGATTATTGGCAAGTTTTTCAAACAATTTTGATCAACAGGGCAAAATAGAAATAGGCCTATAAGAGTTAGGATCAGCTTGATCTCCCCCTTCAAATAAAGGACTAACCGGGGCTGCCTTCCAAGCAATGGGAACCTCCCCAGAGAGGAGAGCCAGGTTAAAAAGGTCAGAGATAAGCTTGGCGATTATAGGCAGCAACCTTAAAGAAGAAGGGTCTAAACCATCTGACCCAGATGTTTTTTTGGGGTCAAGTTTAAGGAGCTCCTTTAGCACCTCGAACCTTTATAGGATCAACTTTCTTTCCACGACTACAAATCGATTTCTACATGTGAGAACTTGTTTTACACACGTGATAACTTTTTTTCTACGATTCCAAATCGCTTTCTACCGCAATAACGTTTTTCTGTGAGAACTTCTTGTCTTTTTCTTGTCGTCAAATTCCTGCCAAAAGTCAGGTGACCTAAGCGCTTCCAAATATGGAGTTGCAGGTTTTCCATCTCTGTCATGTTTGCGCATATCTCTCCTATGTGCAAATCTTTATGGCAGTCATTTTCCTTAAGGGCCTCCAATTACAAATCAAAGGTGTTTGTTTGTGGATAGCAAATTACATTTGTGGAATGCGAATTATATTTGAGGATTGGTGATTTACATTTGTGGATTGGTGATTTACATTTGTGGAAAGTGATTTACATTTGTGGATTGGTGATTTACATTTGTGGAAAGTGATTTACATTTGTGGAAAATCATTTATATTTGTGGATTGTTGATTTACATTTGCGAATACATTTGGCATGATATTGATCCCATAGCCCTGGTACGCACAGACCAAATGGGTACGCGTTTGGAGGCGGAGCTCATTAGAATAATTCCAAGCATGATTTGCCATTGTTTGTTTTTGACATTTACATTTTGGTCAGTCAGCAGACGCTCTTATCCAGACCAACTAAGGTAGATAAACAACAACATTTCACAGACATAGCAAGAAATAATAACATTCTGTAACCGTTACTGACGATGTTATTGTAATTGAAGTGGTGTGTTGGTTTATTTAGTAAGTTATAATATTGTGAACAGCATCACTGCTAGTTTAATGCTTTTGAAAAGTCAACATAAGCACAGTGTATTTGGAAAGTATTCAAACTAATTTACTTTTTCCACATTTTGTTACGTTACATACATATTCTAAGATCCTGATCAATCTACACACAATACACCATAATGACAAAGCAAAAACAGGATTTTAGAGATGTTTGCACGTTTATTAAAACAATAAACAGAAATACCTTATTTACATAAGTATTCAGACCCTTTGCTATGAGACTCAAAATTCAGCTCAGGTGCATCCTGTTTCAATTGATCATCCTTGAGCTGTTTCTACATCTTGATTGGAGTCCACCTGTGGTAAATTCAATTGATTGGACATGATTTGGACACCTGTCTATATAAGGTCCCACTGTTGACAGTGCATGTCAGAGCAAAAGGTTGAAGGAATTGGTTGAAGGAATTGTCTGTAGAGTGCATAGACAGGATTGTGTTGAGGCACAGATCTGGAGATGGGTACCAAAACATTTCTGCAGCTTTGAAGGTGTCCAGATGGAAGCCACTCCTAAGGAAAAGGCACATGGGATCCTATTATTAACGTTGGGCATACTGGTTACACATTGGAGTTTACCAAAAGTCACCTAAAGACTCTCAGACCATGAGAAACCAGATTCTCTGGTCTGATGAAACCAAGATTGAACTCTTTGGCCTGAATGCCAAGTGTCATGTCTTGAGGAAACCTGGCACCATCCCTACGGTGAAGCATGGTGGTGGCAGCATAATGCTGTGGAGATGTTTTTGAGAGGCAGGGACTAGGAGACTAGTCTGGATCGAGGGAAAGATGAACGGAGCAAAGTACAGAGAGATCCTTGATTAAAACCGTCTCCAGAGCGCTCAGCACCTCAGACTGGGGCAAAGGTTCACCTTCCAACAAGACAACGACCCTAAGTACACAGTAAAGACAACACAAGAGTGGCTTCAGGACAAGTCTCTGAATGTCCTTGAGTAGCCCACCCAGAGCCCGGACTTGAACCCGATCTAACATCTCTGGAGAGACCTGAAAATAGCTGTGCAGCGACACTCCCCATCAAACCTGACAGAGCTTGAGAGGATCTGCAGAGAAGAATGGGAGAAACTCTCCAAATACAGGTGTGCCACGCATGTAGAGTCATACCCAAGAAGACTCAAGGCTGTAATTGCTGCCAACGGTGCTTCAACAAAGTACTGAGTAAAGGGGTCTGAATACTTATGTAAATGTGATATTTCTGTTTTTTTATTTTATAAATTTGCAAAAATGTATAAAAAACAGTTTTTTCTTTGTCATTATGGGGTATTGTGTGTAGATTGATGAGGGGGTGGGGACAATTGTATCACATTCTGCTGTAATGTAACAAAATGTGGAACAAGTCAATTTGTCTGAATACTTTTCCGAATGCACTGTACACATGACAGATGGGAACAATAATGAATTATGTTGCAATCTTCAGTTGGCTCCTCTATCTTATATTTAGAGGCAGTATTATTATGCTTACCCTGAGAACATTTGTAAATTAAGTGTTTTCAATGTCCAGAAAATACGTATTCTTTCATTTAGCACCTAAAATGCACCTGATTTCAACATACGGAAAATACGTATTTTCGAGTCCGGGAAAATACACATTTTCTCCTTTAATTCAGCACCTAAAATGCACCTGACATCAACATCTGGAAAATACACTTTTCAACTTAATTTTTCTTAAAATTTGTTGGAAAAAATAGGTCACAATGGACCAGAATGATAAGAATCTCGACCAAATTGATTAAAAAATAAATAAACTATTACATAATTGAATGAGTAAGAATGTTGTCTAAATCACTTTTAAAGGTGCCCTGCAATACAACAAGTCTCACTTTATTACTTGGTTAATCCCGGCATGTATCAAAGAAATTGGGGATATTTTGAGTCCTTTCTAAGTGTCCGTTTGAGCAGAAGTACCCTTTTTTTCGCCAAGATTAACATTTCATATGATCTTTCCTGACAGAGGATTTTCTTTCAGAGGCCCCTTGAAGGATAACCAAAAAAGGGCATTCTGCAAATCAGTTTTGTCTGCTTAGATTTGTTTTGCGTTGTAAGAACTTTCAATGTCGGAATTTATTTTCTCACTTTTTAACGAACTGAGTTTTAGACTTTTGACATCGTGTTTTTTTTTTTAATACATAGGTTGGTAGCACTTGGACCAGACTACGGACAATGCATAGGACTCTCCAGCTGTAAACATTATGAGAGATGTGTGCGATTATGGTTTGAAGGGAGGGGCTTAGGCTTTGTAGTAGCCTATTATTGAATACGGTGGAGCAGACTGATCCGAAGGCAGATTCTGTCCCACGACATTGACTTCGTGGTTGTTTTCTAACCCGGTGAAAGAACAATCGTTTACTTGCTGAACTCAATAGGTAAGTTATGCGCTTCCGAAGTTGCTTGTGTTGTTTAATCCAACTTGGTGAAATTTGCGTAGTGCGCACAAACGTAGTGTTTATGATTACAACTTGTGCAATGCTGCAATTTATTAGAAATGTCATTTTAAAATGATAGATTTCTACAGCAAATCACAAGGTGCACACACTCAGCAGACACCTAATAATGTGACTATCCTTGCGGTTTGAACTTTGTCAAAGACTCAACTAAACTTCAACTATAAATAATTAAAGAGTCGATGTAGATTATTTTGTGCATTGTAATCAAATGTGGTTGTTGTTATCGAGTATAGTATGTTTTATTACATGGCAAATCACTTTAGAAAAACCTATTACCGATCTGGATGTGAATTCTGGAATGTCCCCTCCGTCCCCGCCGCCCCATGCCATAGATTCTTATCAGACAAATATGAGGAGGCAGTCTCCAAACTCATGGAGAGGGATAGGAGCCAGATCTCTCTCCATTATAATAGACAATACATAGGCTGCATATCAATTGACAATTTCAGGAAATTTGTTAATTTAATTATGCTTTTGATTGGTATTTTCCAGTGGGCTAACAATTATACCTATATAAATAATTACCTTACAAATGCATTAGTTTTAACTGGATAATACCTCAAGTTATGAAAAGCAAACAAAACAACATCCTCCTTTACACAAAATAAATAATTTTCCACTTAAAAGCACTTTCCTTTAATTTGCTGTCATCCCTAAATATTTGTGATGAAAATAATTGGGCATTCTCCAACTGTAAACTGTGGCCTTGCGTTGTGGCGTGGGATTTTACTGGCTCTTGTCTTCAATTGCCTGAGCCAAGGGATGTCATGAAAGAAAAGGATCCATGAGGTCAGATCCTCTCCACTGGGGGTCCAAATGACAGCCTTGGCCCTCATCAGGGATAGGCTTAACCATCTGCACTGGGTTGGCTAGAATCCTTATCCCTATGTAGGTCTAGCTGATGCTACACAGCACCAGCTGAGCCAGTTAAACCATGATTAATCTGAGTAATCAACTTGATATCTAAGTTTATCAAAGCAACAGGAAACGCTGATGTTATCATGGGCTTTAGAAAGCCACTCGCTGATTCAACACTGTCCAAACAGTGTATGGTATTCCAAGAACCTTGTCTCTCTCTCATCTCACCGCATTGTGGTACAGTAAACCATTGTAGTGAGATGTGCAGTAACTCTAAATGAATCCACCCAAATGGTTTTTGGGCCAACCACCTTTTTTTATTTTTTTTATTTCAACGTAGTTTATCTCAGCCTTCCGTTTGATCTCAGGTTGATTACAAAGCAGTTACTGTGAAGTGAGTGAACGGTAGAAAAGGGGGTTAGGGGGCTATGGAGCTGCAGAATGCTCCAAGCTAGACAGCACAGTAATTGTCCATGAAGCTGTATCTGATAACACTGCGGTGTTTGGAAAATATGAGGGGAATGCCCTTGCCTTATAAGGAACAGATTGAGCCTGCTGACAGCCGATTGGAATGCATAACAGCCAGGCTTATTTTTTAGTCTCTTTCTGCCTCTTTTTTTGCCTCTTTCGGCTACTTTTCTTCAGTGTATAAAGAGCCTGGGTAATGCGCTGTGCTGTACGGAGGGGGGGAGGGGGGGATCTGGAGGTAATTCTGCACAGTGATAACAAGGGTTTGGCATGGGCTTGGGCCCCTGCAGGATGTAGGGAACACTGCCCTGGGTTTCCGGAGTCTGGTTTGCCCTGTGCAGTACAGGCTGTAGTTACTCTGCTCTCTCTGCCCTTCATTTACAGAATGTTTCAGGATCAGTTCTTCCATAACCTTAATCATGACTCAAAAAGACGTGAAGATGGCTTCAGACCAGTGGTGAAGGGAGGAGAATACGCCCTCAAGGACTAGAGAAGGGAGTTTAGGCCTAGTTGACCGGAGGTTGGAACATTGGGATGGGACTTGGACATAGGCTCGACCCTGGAGCATGCAATAGATTGTGGCCAAGGGCAGGGCTTTGATGCAGCCTTTGGATTCACAAACAATATAGTAGATCCCCTTAACTGTACTAGATAACTTTTCATTGCTCTCTGACTGACTGGCCTGAGCTACTTGTGTTCAAGGTCCCTGCAGGTGTGAAAACACATTATACTCAGGAATCAATACCACTGTCTTCAGGGTTGAGAAGCTGATACAGTTATTAAGGACGGTGTTAACCCAGGCCCTCTCTCTTTAAAGGAGTGCCTGGAGACACTGTGGTTATGAGAAAAGGCTATTTGTTAGACACAGTTAGTATTTGAGAGAAGGCTAGTTGAAGCATAATGTCTTTTAAAGGTGGCATCCTCTTAGGATTCATGAGAAATATATTTTGTTTTATTTGTCTGTGTGTCTCTCTGGCTGCCATTACAAAGGCAGCCCAATTTTGACCAATCACATCAGATCTTTTCATGTCAGATATTTTTCAGAGCTGATCTGATTGGTCAAAAGACCAATTAGTGAAAAAAAGATCAGAATTGGGCTGCCTGTGTAAATGCAGACCTAGAGTTCTGCAGTGTCTCTGTGATGTGAGGCAGAGCTTTAATCCACTGCAGTATTCAGTTCCAGAACTTCTTTATATCTCTGCTGTAGCCTGCAAGCCTACAGTTACTATTACGACCACTGAGAGAGGCTGCCAACTAAACTGAAGTACGAAAAAAGAGAACTTGCATCGGAAATTGTGTAACACAAACTATTAGTTTGTTCGTTTTTGTTATTACCATTGTTTACTGATAATATATTCAATTTATGTTTGTCAAATGTTCTGCAAGGAGTTCTAAATTGTTACATGTTGACATGTAAATCCAAACATACACAGTGTTCTCGGAGTTCGCCAGAGCCTATTTTCTAGTTTGTCTCATAATGTACAACTTGTCTGTCAAGCATGTTTTGCCTAGTTCAGTTTATTGCTCTTGGGTTGATTTTATGCAGATTTGCCGCCTCAAGATATGTTCGTGGGATCGAGGAGCCATCTTTATATGCAATCAATTACACAACCAAAGATGTCTCTTCTTCATCTTTGATCAGAAGAGTCAACATTATCACAAAGCTCAAATTTGTGTCCTCTCGACAACTGTTCTCGTCGTCGAGCCTTCAGTTAATTTGAAGTGGATGATGATTGACATGGAACTAAACCTCAAGTGATTCTGCCCTGGACTCTGGCCACAGCATACTCTCTGTTATTTATTTTCTGCTTTGAATATGATAGCATGTAATTTGAATGCACTGTACCCATAACCACACAGTAAGTTGTATAATATGGTAAAGTTGGAGCACATTTGGAAAATTTTAGAGAAAAAAACAGGAATCTGCTTAACTCTTAACTGGTGACGATCAAAAAAATGGGGGCAAATGGGGCATTCCAAATTTGTGAAGTAAGAGTGGCCAGCTGAAACTGAAACTAGATTTTGTTTATTTAGGACCCAGCAAATATGCAATAACTGGCTTACAGATGTTTTGTTAGTAATATATAATCTTTCCTCTTATGGCATGAAATCTTCTCTGTAATTCAACTTTATATTCTGTTTGTTGTTCTTCGTTACCTAGCCAGGTTGCAATGGAAAGGTTCTGCATTGCTTTAGAACCCGTGCCAAACCAGGCTCTTATGTCTCCTCAGTCCTTGGTATGGAGAGACTCTGGAAGTAGTAGAACTCTTCTGGGGAACGAAGAGTCTGGATGATGAAGAAGAACGCTGACACTCGTTCTTTTTGCTGTGGCTCAGATTAGAAGGCCTTTTAGATCAAACCTCTCCCACATTTCTCAGACTTTGAAGTGCTATCGTTCAAGGCCAGATTCCCTAATTGGTAGCGTGGCAGACTGTGTTGATAATTGGCACATTTACCCATCGAATGCCAGTTGGCAGGCAGCGAGGTCTCCATAAGTCCACCAGCTGTATAAGGATATTTTCACATCCAACTCACTCACAACACAACCAAACTCTCTTTTTAGTGGATGGGAGATGGTACAAGAAACCTTGGCTTACTCAACCCAAGTCTTATAAGGTAAAAGTACATTTTCCGCCCCAAGGTATAGATTTCAAGGGTGGGGGTGATCATGGGAGCGTGAGTTCAGTTCACTACCCCGAGACTCATGCACTACTACTTATGTCATTCTCCAAAGATGTGTTATGTTCAGTTACCAAAACGACAGTGGGGCTGAAAGTGTGTAACATTGTTGAGCAGGACTTTTGCCCCTGGGCTTCTTTCCTCATCTGATAAAACAAGCACAGGAAATGTCTCTGCAAGCTGATTTGCTCTGTGTTTTCCTTTGGCGTCTTCCCATAGGGACCACAGACATGCCTAGTGCTTCAACCAGTCCCCGGCACTAAGTCTCTTCACCCCCGCCCCCTCTTACAGACAGCTAACATTCCTCCTTCCCCAAAACTAAACAAACATAGCTGATCAAGGCCTCAAAATCACCTTTTTAAAAGTCCCATATTTTAGGTTACTGGGGGAATTAAAGGTCCTATACAGTGGGGCAAAAAAGTATTTAGTCAGCCACCAATTGTGCAAGTTCTCTCACTTAAAAAGATGAGAGGCCTGTAATTTTCATCATAAGTACACTTCAACTATGACAGACAAAATGAGGAAAAGAAATCCAGAAAAATCACATTGTAGGATTTTTAATGAATTTATTTGCAAATTATGGTGGAAAATAAGTATTTGGTCAATAACAAAAGTTTATCTCAATACTTTGTTATATACCCTTTGTTGGCAATGACAGAGGTCAAACATTTTCTGTAAGTCTTCACAAGGTTTTCACACACTGTTGCTGGTATTTTGGCCCATTCCTCCATGCAGATCTCCTCTAGAGCAGTGATGTTTTGGGGCTGTCGCTGGGCAACACGGACTTTCAACTCCTCCAAAGATTTTCTATGGGGTTGAGATCTGGAGACTGGCTAGGCCACTCCAGGACCTTGAAATGCTTCTTCTGAAGCCACTCCTTCGTTGCCCAGGCGGTGTGTTTGGGATCATTGTCATGCTGAAAGACCCAGCCACGTTTCATCTTCAATGCCCTTGCTGATGGAAGGAGGTTTTCACTCAAAATCTCACGATACATGGCCCCATTCATTCTTTCCTTTACACGGATCAGTCGTCCTGGTCCCTTTGCAGAAAAACAGCCCCAAAGCATGATGTTTCCACCCCCATGCTTCACAGTAGGTATGGTGTTCTTTGGATGCAACTCAGCATTCTTTGTCCTCCAAACCACGACGAGTTGAGTTTACCAAAAAGTTCTATTTTGGTTTCATCTGACCATATGACATTCTCCCAATCCTCATCTGGATCATCCAAATGCTCTCTAGCAAACTTCAGACGGGCCTGAACATGTACTGGCTTAAGCAGGGGACACGTCTGGCACTGCAGGATTTGAGTCCCTGGCGGCGTAGTGTGTTACTGATGGTAGGCTTTGTTACTTTGGTCCCAGCTCTCTGCAGGTCATTCACTAGGTCCCCGTGTGGTTCTGGGATTTTTGCTCACCGTTCTTGTGATCATTTTGACCCCACGGGGTGAGATCTTGCGTGGAGCCCCAGATCGAGGAAGATTATCAGTGGTCTTGTATGTCTTCCATTTCCTAATAATTGCTCCCACAGTTGATTTCTTCAAACCAAGCTGCTTACCTATTGCAGATTCAGTCTTCCCAACCTGGTGCAGGTCTACAATTTTGTTTCTGGTGTCCTTTGACAGCTCTTTGGTCTTGGCCATAGTGGAGTTTGGAGTGTGACTGTTTGAGGTTGTGGACAGGTGTCTTTTATACTGATAACAAGTTCAAACAGGTGCCATTAATACAGGTAACGAGTGGAGGACAGAGGAGCCTCTTAAAGAAGAAGTTACAGGTCTGTGAGAGCCAGAAATCTTGCTTGTTTGTATGTGACCAAATACTTATTTTCCACCATAATTTGCAAATAAATTCATTAAAAATCCTACAATGTGATTTTCGGGATTTTTGTCCCTCATTTTGTCTGTCATAGTTGAAGTGTACCTATGATGAAAATTACAGGCCTCTCTCATCTTTTTAAGTGAGAGAACTTGCACAATTGGTGGCTGACTAAATACTTTTTTGCCCCACTGTAGATAATATTGTGAGGTAAATCCCGACAGTGTGCGTGAAGGATGCTATTGAGTGGAGGACCAGTGAGGTCATGTTTTTTGGAGATGGAGAGAGAGTCTATGAATAGCGACATGGGTATGAGGGAACAGACGTGTGTGTGTGTGTCTGTGTGTGTGTGTGTGTGTGTGCACTTAAAAAAAATAAAACACCCGCAAATCTAGTTGCTTCAACTAATTTTTATTAAATAACTGGTTCCACAGCCTTTTTTTCAGTCAAAGTGTTACCTGAACTTAACATTTTTAACAAATTATGTCTTTGCTCAATTTGTCTCATACGCTCATTTAACTATAAATTATTATTTTTGGCGTCTTAGCTTCCAATGTTTTCAACTTACATATTTGACACGCATGATTACATTGTGCATGTTAATTTATGCAGTAATTGTTATTCCACATGTCCTCACCTGGGATTGTAACCAACATTCTCTTGGTTCATGGCATTACAAAAGCTTCCTGCTACTCCACCATGTCTGTGTCATTTAATCTGACTATTCTCTCATTATTGATTTGATTTACTTATTTACTTATTTTAGTTTTTTCTGTATAGTTGTTGGTAGGGCATATTACTTTTTGTTTTTAATGTTATTCCTTAATCACTATGATAAATAAAATAGTTTTACCTGAGTGTACTTTTAACAGATCTGAGGTTTTACTTTTAAGTCCAATGTGTAGGAGCACAGGTGAAATCAGTTATCGACACAGACATGGTGGCGTAGCTGGAAGATCAGACTGCTGTGACCTGAGTAGTTGTGAGTTCAAATCCCAGGTGAGGACATGTTGAACGCTAATTACTGTATAAATGTAATCATGTCTTAAAATGTTGTATGCCAAAAGCACTGTGTGTAACTAGTTCCACAGCCAAAATAATCATTGCTAGTTGAATGTAGCAAACACATCATTTTAAGTTTACTGAACTTTTGCCTACGTTTTCTTGTGTTGGAACCATTTACTTTGTGTGTGTGTGTGTGTGTGTGTGTGTGTGTGTGTGTGGTACTGTGTGGAGGTGGTGAGAGTGAGGGGGAGTGCGGTAATTTCGTGATGAATGCTGGCTCTCATGGGACAGAGCAGCTGGAGGAATCAGGCTCTTAGGTAACAAGGGGATTTACCGTTCACATACAGCCATTGGATTTACCTCATGCTCAGACACGCAGAGTGGTATCTTTTTAATTCGAGAAACTGGAGGATTTGCGTCATTGAGTTCTCCAATTGACATCAATGGATGATTTGTGTGTCTGTGAGACCTGGAGTTATGCAGGCATAGGGTTCTGGAGACAAGATTCTGCACTTTATTGCTGACTCTCCTAACTGTGAGAGCACACGAGAGATGCGGATATTAATCATCGGTGTGTCACACAAGGCTAGGCTCTGACTGGTATGACACAGGATGCTGATGTGCTGCGCTAGTTGTAACACTACAGTACTTTGATTAACACTTTAGTGGGAGATCATCTAAGTTAGTATGTAGTTACCACCTTTTAAAATGATGTAACAAACTTTTGTCGGTTCATTATGTTGATTGTGCTGCTTCACTTCAAAAGATGTGACTTTGGAACTATGGTTTCAATACATTTAGACTGAGTTGGATCGTTCTGACCTGTCTGGATCAGGGCTAGAGCTTTGGACATTGTTCCCTTGCACAGCACAGCAGCAATCCAAAGCAATGACGACTGCCATTTCTCCTGTTGGAGCCAAGTGTTATGTTTTTAAAGGTGCAGACCTTTTTTTTTTAAATTGTCTCCAGTAATGTTACCCACCTGAATTCGCCAGCCCAGTCTGGGGTCTGTGTTCTGGCTGGTATTAGGAGCAGTAGTAATGGTCTAAGAGTTTATTGAGTGTACTCTCTCCCTCGTAATCAGAAGCATATTCAGGCATTGACATACAAGCCTCTCAGGGTTGCTCAGGAATGTATTACAAGCAACGAGAGGAGCCGAGCAGCGAGCAGATCTCCCATTTCTTTTCCTCTACACATGTCATTGCTCCATACCGAGGAAGGCAATGGAATCTGATTAAAGCTGAAGATCACCTAAAATGGCTGACATGGAGGATCCATCCCCAATATAGCAGTTATTATGTGTGTGTGTGTGTGTGTGTGTGAACATTACTGTGTGTTGTGTTTCTCTCTCTTTCCCCTGGCATCTAATATTGCCAAAGACTTATCCCCCCACTTCAGAGAAAGGGGAATGTAAGTATCCTCTTCATCCATATACAGTACTTGTTCGAGACCCGAGCCCAGCTTGAATTTGTTAGTTTGGAATCATTTCAGTACCATCGGGTAATTCATGAATTCACTTCACTGTTGGGTAATATGGAGCTGGCAGGTGGACTGCCTCTGTCCTAAATGGTACCCTATTCCCTCAATAGTGCACTAATTTTGACCAGGGCCCATAGGGCTCTGATCAAAGGTAGTGCACTATATAGGAAATAGGGTGCCAGTTGGGACGTAGCCACTGCCTTTTTGACAGGGGTTTTAATCAGAGCTCCTCTGCAGGGAGAGAGGCTGGCAAACGAGAGTGTCTTACCTCATAAGAGACCTGCTCAAGGTGATTGGGAGAAACCATCAGTCATGTTACTGTTAAACAGCCCAGGTGTAGGGCAATGGGTCTGGTGCTAATGGCTGTTGAGGTGCTAGACAAAACTCTGCTAAGAAGGGACAGATTCAGATTCATGCTGGGTTTCAACTCTCCTGCATACGCTTGTAGGAAGCTAGCTGATTTATTGCTTGGTCCAAGTATTTTCTTAGTGAAGTAGTTAGTATTACTATTTGAAAATAAACCCTTCTACCTAACAGGTGGCCACCTAGAGTTAAAGATAAATTGATGAGTAGGCCTAAATATTTAATGGAACAAGACCCAATCTGTAGCATCAAAAGTCTGACAGACCGAGAAAACCCGGCTAACAAATTGAAATGCAAAGAAAAAGTGGCATTCAGTCAATTCCACACATGCCAAGATGAGGACACTATGTCAACAAAACAACAACTGTAAAACAACCAACTCGCTAACAAGTGTGATGCTAGGCTACCCAAAGACAATGGAGCAAATCTGCAAGGCCCCCGCTGCTTATTTACGCAATGCACGGTTAGACTAAACGAAGTGAGCACGCTCATTAATGGAGCGCGAGCGCTTCTTAATTACAGGCCCGTTAGCGCTAATGGCTCTCCTCTCATCAGATGAACACAGACACGTCTTCATGAAGAGGAGTGTTCCGCTAGCTAGCTAAGACAAGACAAGGCTAACTCTGAGTGAGTTGGGTTGAATAGATTGTACACATGCGATTGGGTTGGGTGGAGGTTTGTGGAGGGGATGGAAGAGGGAAGGGGTGTGGGCCTATGACGTTGGGTGAGATGGGAGTAGATTAAAGGGTTGGTTTGGTGGGTGGGTGTGAGGTAGTTGAGTAGGGTAGAGGGTTTGGATGAATAGGGGTGAGGAGGGGGATGAGGAGGGTAGAATGGGTGTGGTTGGTGGGGTTGGAGATTCGGGATGGATCGGGTTGGGTACTAGAAGTGAGGGTTAGAAAGGGGGTGACAAGCTGGCTGGCCTCATTAAGCCCTGCTTTAATGGACCCAGCAGCTGAGGGAAAAAGTAGAACAATGAAGGCTTGTTAGGGGGAGGCCTGTGTCTATGTCTGCCCCAGGTTGGCATGTTCCCTGGGACAGAGGAGAGGATGTCTGAATGCTCTCGTCCCTGAAGCTCTGTGCCACCCGTTTACTATGACAGACATCTGGGGGACCACCTTGGATAATGAGCAGCCATTAGCTCAGGTTAAAGTTAATGGACCAGTAATGGTACACCAGCCCTGCCTGGCCCGGGGTTTGAGCCTGTCTGAAATGCCAGTCACTCAGGCTCAGTACATAAACAGAGGGAACAGGCTGAAAGTGAATAAGGTGTGTGTGTGTGCGTGTGTGTGCGTGTGTGCTTGTTCAGAGGTGGCACAGGTGGATGAGTATCATGTGAAAAGGAGATGGGTTTTCCTTCTGACCAGATTACTAGCAGAAAAGAAACCGGGGGGGTTTTGGATTTGTTCCCATTATACTTAAGTTTACAGAGTAATCTCATTTCCAGTTTTGCCATTAGCTAAAACTGAACAAAACCCCTATAAAGCGAACCTGAGCACTCTCCTAAACCGACTACTTAATTATTTACAATTTCATGGTTGTCTGAGATGTGTTATTCTAATAGATTTAGGAATTAGATGGTTTAAATTACATACAATTCAGCTTTATAGGTTAAATGTATCCTTTGTTTGGCAGTAAAAGTCACCTGTTGAAGAGATGAGTAGTGTTCTTACTTAGTTGTGTCAGTGATGTAGCATTAGTAGTCACGTAAAAAATACTTTATAGTATAACTGGGGCCATGCGCCATTAAAGAAAAATACTTAAGACACTCACGAGAACTAACCATGAGGCTTCCAAGACTGGACAAGACAGAGTGAGTGAGACAGAGAGATAGAGAGAAAAAGAGTGGTTGGAGAGAGAGCGAGAGAAACCGAGAGACGGGCAGATGGGAAAAGAAAGATAGAAGGAAGAGAGAGACTGGGATAGAGAGAGGGAGAGGAAGAGAAAGAGACAGAGTGAGTGCTTTGTTATGTCTCCTAGAGCTCTAGTGTTTCCTGGAATGCCTGGCAGCAGAGTCAGAAGTCAGAGCCACGGGGAGGAGGAGAGAAGAAGAGAAGGAACGGCCTTCTGTCCTGACAGACGAGCACCGCTGAGTTGACATAATTTAACAAACCGTCAACGGTCAAGATGTTTCACTGACAGAAATGGCTATGCTACTGCGTGTGAATGTTGCGTCTGGATGGGGCCAGTTGACAGACAGGACTAGGAGAAGAGAGATATACCTATGCTTTATGGAGATCAATGGCTTGTGGCCCCCACTATCGCCCTGGGGGGGGGGGGCACACAGAGTTGCAACCCGCTGACCCTCTGCGACGCTAATAATAACAGCCAGCAGAAATATGCACAGAAACGAGATCTCCTATAGCGTAGCCTATCCTCCTGGATAGGAGAACACTGAGGCACGAGAAGGGTTGTCTCCTCTCTCCACTCAGACAGCAATGTGTGGTCTTTGAGGAGCTGAACCTCACCGCTATCGATTCCTATTATGTCACACTGTCTTTACACTGAGCTAGCTGCAGGCTCAGAGTCTGAAGGAGAGCTATGTTTACACTAGAGACAAACACGCTGTATAGACATTCATATTTATTACACACAGACAGACCTAGACAAGCGAGGCATCTCTAGAACGCCGAGGGTTGGAATAGGAGACTCCTGGTTTCTGTCTAAGACGGTGGTGCTGTTGATATGGCTCTTCAACATGAAGGGGATGGTTTAGAATGGCCCAGTTCACTCACGGATATCTCACAGAGGGATTTGGTTGTGGTGGTGGGAAGTAGACTCGACCAGGGTACAGCTTAGTTACATCCATGGCATCACAGTTAAGACCATGGTTTTAGCAGTGCAATGAGAACCTCAACAGATAGGAGTTTACGGAAGAGAGGAGCTTGACTGATAAATTAGCCTTTGTCTCTGGTCACGGTTTCCACTCCCATTACCATTCATCAATCTGTACTGCTACTGAACACATGTCTTTGTGTCACACCTGGCCTTTAGCCTCAATGCAGTGACCCCCCTTACAGATGTGCTCAGGCCTGCTGAGTAATGCTTGGATGCAAAGAGCAACAGACCTCGTCCTCTATCTCTTCCTCGTATTTCGTCCGAAACAAGAACAGCACCGACAATGAGCTCCATTATAATCAGTTATCCTGACAGTGATCTTTTTTAAAATTGTATTTGTTCACAAACCAAAATGTTTTTCCAATGGGGTCTCGGAGCAGCCTAAATGCTGGACCTCTCCACCTTTCCCGTCCACTCAGAGTAATAGCCCTCGGTGAGGTCATCGTGCTAGAGCTAGAATCTTAATCCTCTCTCTCTCTCGCTTGTCCTCTCTCCTCTATCTTTCTCCTATCTTTCCCCAGGAATGCAACAGGCCCCTTATTTTGAAAGATCTCTTGTCACGTAATACCCTTGAATATCCTTGCGCGACGCTTCAGAAAGCGCATTCCGCAGCCCGATTTACAGATTTGCGCGTGGCTAAACGATCAGATTGATGAAAACGTATGCTCTGAGGTAAAACATGTAATTTTGAGGCAGTGGTCATGGTACCAATTTTCTGTGAGGCAACACGGCCCCCTGGGTATATCTATCAGTGTCTGAGTCAGCCCGTCATGTTCTGAGCAGGCCTCACAAGCTTCTCCTGGTGTGTATGCGGTTACGTCATGGCTTCGTTGCGGCTCGTGCTGCTTGTACGTTTCCATGTAAGGCATGACAGGAAGTCATTTCTCCCACTGTGATACGGACCAGGCACATAAATCACTCCGATGTTTTCATTCATATTTTTTCTCGAAAGTATAGCCACATTTTTTTTTTCTCTGGCAATCAAAGGGTCTCTCAATCTCCGCAAAACATAATTACATTTTTTTTAAGGGGATACTTGTCAGAAATGTTTACAATACTTGTTTTTTTCTTTTATGAGAAATACATTTGTATGTTCCAGAACATGTGTTCCAGTCGCCGTGATAGATACAGTGTCTGTCTGAGTCCATCCACCACTGTTCCGGGTCATAATAATTATGTGGAGAAAATTGGGCAGCTCAGACCAGATCCCCAGGGACCCTTAAAGAGACTATGTTTTAAATGCCTTGTTCTTGTCAAATCAAGAGGGGATTACAGCAGGAACACTGGTCTGTAGGCCTGGTGGCTGGGTGCCTGTCCTGTCTAGCTATATGATTCACTATGTATTTACCATATGGGCCCAAACTATAATAGGCTTCTTACCAGGGGACATGCTAGCCTCTATGGTCCCATACTGTATACTGCAGACAACTCTTGTATCGTTGTCATGCTGTACATGTACTGTATAGGCCTGTGGTCCCCAAACTGTGGTCCAGTCAATAAAACTTTTTGAGTCATAATGAAGGTAGAGCTCTACCGCTCAAAATTCTTTTTAAAAACATGACTTAAAAAATGAAGGCCTGTGCAACATTTAAAAATAGTTCTGTAGCATTGAGGTTTTTAAGTAGGCTAATTGCCCAATACATTATCAGTGCATGTTGGCTATGCTTGATTTGCACTGCCAATGTTGTTCTTCTCAGAACATTTTCAAATGTATATTTCAAAACTCGAGGTATATGATCTTGTTGTATTACTTGTGAGGCACAGCTCAGTGAGCATAAATAATGTGCGTTCTTTATTTTACTGGACTGATTGTGTCTGGATTTGATGGTCAGTCTCAGCGGAGGGAGACTAAGACTGACCAAAAAGGGGAAACCGTGTTCGAGCTGATGGCGAAACTCACACTGCATTATATCTGCATCACGCACCAATTCATGCTGTTACTCCTATGACCAGAGAAAGTGAAATATTCCTTGATTTAATTTTTTTTTTATAAAATGAGCCGCTAATAATGACAACAACGCAAGGTTATCGGAACACTTTGCTACTCGTTCGTTAAAGCTGCATTGCTGGTGCATTGACAGTGCTGAGTATGAACTTTAAACATGAACTCACTCATAAAAACAAAAGCTCTTTGCGGTATTTGTTGACAGTCTCTCTCTAGTCATGGTTTTAGATGTTTTGAAATCACAGTATCAACTTACTGTGTTGTACGCTCGAGGAAGCTTCAGACAGGCACATGATCTGAGCAAAACGATTGGCTAGCGGTGGGCCTATAGGCGGACTTGATTTGCTCTCCGGGCACAATGAGTAGGTGGAGTTTGTATCTTCAGACACATGAAATGGAACGCCTACCCGGAACGCAGGGAAGATGAAACAAGTTCACCTATTGCCAACAGCGCGAGACAGAAACATTTAGGAATGATTGGCTTTATCATTGTTTTTTTTTATTAGAAATGTTTGGCGATCGACTAGGAATGCCTTGGAGGTCGATCGCGATCGACGGTTTGGTGAGGACAAGGTTACTGTCACTTACGCTTCACTATGTTATCATGCTCCATCTCGCTCATGCTCCATACATGAATTGGGGCCTCTAGTGACACCCAGGCCTATTTTGGTACAGGATTTGCTCCCATCCCGAGTGCCCCCAAACTGCAGACAGAGAGCAATACCAGAGTAGCAGATCCAGACCTTTGGTTGTACTGGCGTCAGTCGTGCTTTGCTTTGAGTAAAACACATAATGTAGGTGTCAACAC
Source organism: Brachymystax lenok tsinlingensis (assembly GCA_030435695.1). Classification (NCBI taxonomy): domain Eukaryota; kingdom Metazoa; phylum Chordata; class Actinopteri; order Salmoniformes; family Salmonidae; genus Brachymystax; species Brachymystax lenok. The sequence continues at coordinate 19,025,196 of CM059809.1, forward strand.
CCCGGCCTTGCTACACCCTGCTACTTTCCCTGGTCAGTGAACCTCAGATTAATGACCTGTTGAGGAGAGGTTCAGGGCCCATTCGGGGGTCATTTATACTAAAAGACGGCAGGTGTCAAGATGGCGGGTTGTCACTAACGGGACGTGTCCCAAATGGCACCCTATTCCCTACATAGTACACTACTTTTGAAGAAGTGCACTATATCGGGAATAGGGTGCCATTTGGGACGCAGACGGGATGGAGGAAGAGGAAGCCTTTCTCCTGAACAGGTGGGGTGAGAGAGTCATTCGTCCCCGGTCGTGAGTGAGTGTTTTCACTGAGTGAGCTTCCTGTCCGCTGAATAGGATTCAGTCAGGATTCATTCAGTACCCCCTCAACCCCTTCCTGTCAAACTGCTGTAGAGCGGCTTCATAGCAACGTCAGAATAGAAAGAAGATGGCAACATTTAATGTACTGTATGTCCTAGTGGAATTACACAAAACAAAGGCTGTTGATATCCCATCTCAAGGTTGACATTTATTGTCATGAATCTTGCCCTGGAGACAGAACTGTGCGATTTCCACTAGATAGGCCAGCTGCAAAGTCAAAATTGGCTATATTATTTTAGATTTTTGGTATTAATTCAAGGTTAGCAGTGTGGTTAAGATAAGGGTTAGGTTTCAAAGCAGATGTTATGACTTTGAGGCTGTGCTAGCTAGTGACCAGTCTACAGAGCTGCCTCCAGAACAAGATTCATCATGAAGAACGCTGACCTACGTCAAGAGCGGAGGCAGATATTTATTGAGATGAGTTTGGTGTTCTGGATATTTGGACTAGAGTCTTGATGTATTATTTCAGAGGTTACATGCTGACAGTTAAAACCATTTCATCTTGACTAAATACAAGAGGCAAAGCCAAGTGAGCTTATTTATTGCTTTGTTCTACTGCTGGGTTGAGTGTTTTTTCCTTTTGGCCAGTCGTTTGGTTTCCTTCTTTAATTGACAATAGTGGCAGGCATTTGTCAGGGACCAAATAGTCTGGGGGGCAGATAAACCAACGGGTTCTAACTGCAGCGCAGGGCTGACACCCCTCAGATTGAGACTGTGTTTAGCCAAGAGGAATGTAACCTATAGTACAGTCCTTCCGGCTTTAGAGTGCAGAATGTAGACCCTTTCGTGAAAGAGAAATATAGGTATATTTTTCAAAAAATTAACAAAGAAAGGTTAGGTATTTTCAATTCCCCACTGGCTTAAAATGGTGTCAGCCTTTACCACAGGTTCGCACACCATTGTACCATAGAGATCCAGCCAGACAAAGATATAGCGTTGCACCCAGTGTGGTCCTTCTTGTCTAGGGCAAGCCAGTCTAATAATATTCTGGGTTTACTTTGCACTGTTCCAGGGATGCCACCATCATCAGGCATGTTGCTCTGGGATACAGCCAGCCCTAACCAAACCTGGTTTCAAATAGTATTTTAAAATCTTTCAAATAGTTTAACTGTGCTTGGTTGAGCTTGTCTTGGCTCTCGCACTAGCCCCAAAAGTGCAAACCCCACCCCATCTGGCACGCCAGGCAGACTCCAAGCAAACACTCAAAGAACTTCAACAATTCCCAATACTATTTGAACCCTGGCCCTTTTAACCCCCTCTTTTGTGGTCAGTATGTTATGAGTGCGAGAGCTGCCTGTATCTCACTGCACAGCATGTTAGCTAGAAACTTTTTTTTTCTCTCTCCCAGTTAGGTTACGGGAAAGGGAGCTTTTTTTTCCTTCCATATTTGGTCATATGGAGTACAGCCAGTGAGCAGTGGCATTTTGATGGCGTACAAAAAAAAAAAAACATCCCTATTTTGTGTGGGATTTGTTCTCTTTGGCCTGTGCTGCTCTGATACGGTTTGATTGTGGATCTGATGTTGAAAGTGCACCATTAAGGCACAGCGCAAAGCCTTTTAAAACACAGAGGACAGGAGAAAATTCCTCGTCTCACGTACTAAAGTTGCTCGTCGTTCTGAAACTAGCTGCATCTTTACAATGTCATTAAGGGTTCACTGTATAAACTAATCCTAATGCAAATTACTCGCTTAAAAGCAGAGTTTATAGCAAGATAATGCTTTACTGACATCCTCCTTTGTCCACTCTTCTCAGCTGTTGGCAGTTATCTCATTTGGACTCAGTATTGGACTGGGGTTGATGGTTTAACCCATGATGATGTGAATGAAGTATGGCGTGGTGGGCGTGTTGTCTTTGCTGACGAGCACGACGACTCTCAGACATGGTGCTTTAAAGACAGACATGTAGCCAAGGTTGAAGCTGATCAACTGAGGAAAGCTGACGTACAGGTGTGTGTGTGTGCGCGTGCCTCTGTGTGTGTCAGGCCCGAATAGGAAGGCCCCTCTGGGGGGGGGAGGTGGTCATAACAGGTTTAATAAGCGTTACTGGGGGAGTGGAGGATGAGGAGAGAGGAGAGGAGAGGAGGAACCATGTGTGGGACCAAACCAGAAGGGTAAAAATAGATTATTCCAATGACTAATGTTCTATTTAAAACACCATTTGAACATTCCACGCCAAAAAACCCAAGTTAATCACACTGGCATTGGGAAATGTATCGAAATGTTCCATCATGGGGCTAAATTTGTAATCTCTTATCAGAATGATGAAATGTAAGGCATTCGGGGGGGGGTCCTTTCCAAAAAGGGTTATGTGAATAATTGTATCAACATGTTACATCACACACTAAGTTTAGTAACTGAGGTGTCAAGCATATCAGTGAAAGAACCTTGTCTAGCACAACACTGATTGGACAGCAACATGCAGTAATACATTGGATCTGTTTTTGCCTGTGATGATTACAGTGTGTCTCAGTGATGGATTCTCAGCTGTGAGCTGTTACAGGTAACCTTAGGCTATAGCTAGCAGTCAGTCTGAGTATTAATCTGGGAAAGGAGATGTGTCAGGGATTGTGAACCATTGTCTGGGAATGCTTGCAGGAGTCTCCCTTTTCATCCCCAAGTGGAAACTCAAAGGCTTGGACCTCCTTTTTCTTTCAGCCCAAATATTTTCCCCTCACTCCTCTCAGTTTGGCAGCCAAAGTCCGCACGATTGCAATCTGTGGTGATTTGAGAGGGATTGTGTGTGATCATCAGACTAAGTCACTAATGATGGTGCGTCTTAAGAATTCAAGGACGCATGACAGGCAGATTCTTACCCAGTCCCTCACCAAGTTTAGTCAGTCCTTATACTGTCATTTCCAATGGGCTCTCAGCTGTCCAATATTCAATGAATAGTGCTTTAGTTTGCTGAATTCTTCCGTATTAGAGCTAACCGAAACTTCTCGCGGAATGAATTTGTTTTGGAGCGGATAGAGCCCTAACATATGAAGCAGATGGTATTGAGATCGAGCCGAACAGAGCTGATGCTTTTGGCCACCTCATATCCTGCCCAAAGAAAGATGTGTCCCCGCTAAAGTCTTCTACTCTGACACCACGAGATCTGTCCTCCGGTCGGCTGAGTTGTCTGACATCCCCCTTGGCGTCAGTATGTAGGGGAGGAAGTATGTGCAGTCACACCCCCTCTCACACACACACACACACATGCACACATCCACACGCACCTCCTCACATTCTCCCAGTGTTGACAATGAGCACGTAGTCAGCAGCTGGTCTGATCATGCCTTTGCGGTCCAACAGCAGTGTCTGTACCGTGACAGACGAGGAGACGGGTGAAGGGGGGAGAGAGAGAAGCAAAGAGAAGGAGAGTCAGAACTCCAGTGAATTGATGTGGCCACATCCTGGCGTGTTTCACATCCTGGGCTGGGCCAGAGGCAGTAAATGTGTTAATGGACCCGAGGCGGGGCCAGGGGCCGACGGGTGAGAGGAGAGGCAGATCACGCTGAACGGGACCAAGGGAGGACAACCTCTTCCAAACACATCATTACAGGTGGCGATGGACAGGACACACGCACATTGGCTGGCCGCACAGAGACACACACAGACCAAGACGGACACATACACACACTCCCAGATGTTCTCAGAGATGGAACATTCCTCTGCCCTCTGTATTGCTATCCACATTTGGATACATACCCCTACAGGTATCCTCTTGGCGTTTGCCCAACTCAAACTGCCCCTTGAGCACCTGCATAGCATTAGTCAGTCAGTCTACAGTCAGTCAGTCAGTCTGCTGTCAGTCAGTCAGTCTGCCTATAGAAGACCATGGTATCTACTACAGCTGAACCTCTGCTCTGTTCCTCTCCTCTGTGTATGAGTAGACAGAGCGCAGGCTGTGTGACTGTGAGACAGTCCTGATGGCTCCTGTATAAACACTGCTGGGTGGGAATGGGGAATCCTGTCACCTGACTGACAAGGAGTGACTGTTACACTGTGCAGGGCTTAGTTTAGCTCCGGAGGGGACGTTGTTCAGTCTCATCACTGTACAGGCCATTAGCTGGTTGACTGCAACATAATACAGACACAGACAGTCAACACACATACAGTCAACACACAGACCTGAACTAAGACCCGAGTCCACCATAAAACATCACACCAATAGGTTCTACTCCAGCAGGTCTGAGATCAGTGTAATAGGATTTTGGCTCACCACCTAAATGACACTGCACCGGGATCAGGAGGTGACACACCTACAGCGTTGACAGACAGACAGAGCCCTGACTCAGAGTCAGCCAGTCAGACAGAGTTGAGGAGCTCAGTTGGGGTGACCTGACCCAGGTGAATGTCAAAGTCATAGTCTAGATAGATTTCACTGTCTTGGCTCTCGCACCACACTCATTGACAGAACTGGGCCTCGAAACAGAAACAGCCCTTTGATCACTAGGTTTCATTGGAACACTTTAAGTGAATAGCAGCCTGGGGGGGGGGGTAATGGCATGGAATGAAGAACGGACTTTTAGTAGTTTTCTCCTTTTCCACACAGATTTGAGACCCCCCTCCTCCTCAACGTGGAACAGGCTGAGGCTGGAGTGACTGACAGACTGACTGACTGGTGCTCAGATTCTCTCTCTCTCCAGGTGAGAGTACGCCCCCCGTTTCCTCCCTTGGGCAGCTTCTCACTCACCCATTTCCCCCCTTCCTCCCTCCCTCCCCCATCCCTGTCTGTCAGTGTCAGAGCCAGACATGATTCATGTCTCCAACCGGAGGACGGGGGAATTGGGGTTACTGTTGTTGCGGCCGGGAATCTGTCGCTCAGATATGCATGCCATTGTCAGGAATCAAATGGAAAATATTAGATTATATTACAATATGATGATCAGGAGGATGATGAAGAGGAGGAGGAGATTGTGATGATCAAGATACAACACTCCTTCCGTGGCCTCCAACTGCTCTTAAATGCAAGTAAAACTAAAGGCATGCTTTTCAACCGATCGCTGCCCACACCTGCCTGCCCGACTAGCATCACTACTCTGGACGGTTCTGACTTAGAATATGTGGACAACTATAAATACCTAGGTGTCTGGCTAGACTGTAAACTCTCCTTCCAGACTCACATTAAGCATCTCCAATCCTAAATTAAATCTAGAATCAGCTTCCTATTTTTCAACAAAGCACTTTGGCGATGTAATTTACAAAATAGCCTCCAACACTCTACTCAGCAAATTGGATGCAGTCTATCACAGTGCCATCCGTTTTGTCACCAAAGCCCCATATACTACCCACCACTGCGACCTGTATGCTCTCGTTGGCTGGTCCTCGCTTCATATTCGTCGCCAAAACCACTGGCTCCAGGTCATCTATAAGTCTTTGCTTGGTAAAGCCCCGCCTTATCCCAGCTCACTGGTCACCATAGCAGCACCCACTTGTAGCACGCGCTCCAGCCGGTATATCTCACTGGTCACCCCCAAAGCCAATTCCTCCTTTGGCCGCCTTTCCTTCCAGTTCTCTGCTGCCAATGACTGGAACGAACTACAGAAATCACTGAAGCTGGAGACTCATATATCCCTCACTAACTTTAAGCATCAGCTGTCAGTGCAGCTTACAGATCATTGCACCTGTACACAGCCCATCTATAAATAGCCCACACAACTACCTCATCCCCATTTTTTTCCTTTGCACTCCAGCATGTCTACTTGCACATTCATCTTCTGCACATCTATCACTCCAGTGTTTAATTGCTAAATTGTAATTATTTCGCCACTATGGCCTATTTATTGCCTTACCTCCCTAATCTTACTTCATTTGCTCACACTGTATATAGATTTTTCCATTGTGTTATTGACAGTACGTTTGTTTATTCCATGTGTAACTCTGTGTTGTTTGTGTCGCACTGCTTTGCTTTATCTCGGCCAGGTCGCAGTTGTGAATGAAAACATGTTCTCAACTGGCCTACTTGTTTAAATCAAGGTGAAATAAAATAAAAAAGATGAGGAGGATGATTAATGGTAACGATCCTGATGAAGATGTGTATTGTACATGACCATACCAGGCTCTCACAGTAGCCTATGGATAGACTGACAGTGAGTAAGAGTGACAGCAGCCTACGTCTCGACCCCACCTGAGAGGCCCAGACAGGGGCCAGAGCAAAGAGCACATAGCTCACATTCCACCAGCATCTCCTAATGAGTAGACCCCAGCGAGAGAGAGAGAGAGAGGAGGTGAAGGATGCCTGGGCCTTACCTCACACTCCCTTTCCCATCTCCGCTCCTGCCACACAATCCCTGGGTCTTGTGCCAGCCCAGCACTGACATGGCAGATACCTGGGATACCTCTATAGCTCCCAGCTCCCTCCCTCCAGCCACACCTGGCCAACCCTCACACCTGGGTCACCATGGCAATGTGCACACTGCTTGCGCTTCCCTGCAGGTACAGGCAGAGCCAGGGAGCTGGGATGGGTGGGAGCCGGCCCACAATATCCTCCTCTTTGTTTCTCTTAAAGGGAAAAGAACAGAGCATTCCTTGTGATGCCAAAAGTAGAAGCCTTAGGCAGAGTCCCATAGCATAACCATGTTTGCGTTCATGTCTCCACTACAGTAAACTGTGCATGTTGGTGCTATCTAAGGATATATTGGAATATATTCTAAGTAGACCAAGTTTGTTTTGCATTCAATGTTTTCTCTTTTCTGTCTGTCTGTCTGTCTTTCTTTCGTTCTGCCTCTTTTTTTCTCTGGAGTTAATTTTAGTCCCATGCTCAAGTCGTCCAGAACGGCTGCAGTCAAAGAGTTGGTGGGTGGCAGTCCAAATATTGTGTCATTTAATCAGTTTTGGACTCAATCTTGGATAACATGGACTAGTAGAACTCCCTTTCCCCTCCCGCTCAATTATTTTCTGTTTATCCGCTGAAGAAGTGTCAGGGTGTAAGTTATCTGCTGACAGGCCTGCCAATGTTAACGTTACATTTTAAAGTGCTTCGTCCTCTGGAAGAATCTTCTGGAGTTGTTTTAAAATGGCATGTGTGAATTAGTAACTTGGAGCTTCTTTCAAGACGCTGTGCTAACGTCGGAGGTTAAAATGCTGCATTCCTCAAATAGTTTCCGAGGCATACTCTTGAGATGAATGTGTTTGTGCTAACGTGGTGAAGACAAAGTTATTCGGTTGTGTGTCACAGTGAGGACTCGTGGAAAAAAGATGCCTCTTGTGTTGTTTTACTCACAGAGAAAAACAGTACATCGACATTTCACTGCATATCAACATTGCAATGCCTCTAACAATGAAATGGTGCCACATTCTCTTCCAGCTCTCTCCTTGTGAGTAGAGGACACATCGTTTTGGTTGTTAACTCAAACCTCCTAAAATGATAGGGGGATATAAAGCTAGCGTTGTCTGGATAACATCAACATGGCTTTTAATATAATGTTCCTTAAGCGCTGGGTAGTGCCAGACAGAGTTGCGGCAGAGCATTAATTTGACTGGTAAATGTTTCATTATTGCCGTTTGTAGCTCTCAGGAGCTGGCAGACAGAGGGGGGGAGAGGGAAAAAGTCATTGGTTTACAGAGGCGAGAGAGTAGAGTGAGAGTGGAAGAAATAGAGTACTTAGTTCAGTGGGAAGAGATAGACCATAGTTTACAGTGAACAGGGAGTGGAGAGAGAGACCATAGTTTACAGTGAGGAGAGAGAGACCATAGTTTACAGTGAACAGGGAGAGGAGAGACCATAGTTTACAGTGAACAGGGAGTGAGGAGAGACCATAGTTTACAGTGAACAGGGAGTGGAGAGAGAGACCATAGTTTACAGTGGGCAGAGAGAGACCATAGTTTACAGTGAACAGGGAGAGGAGAGACCATAGTTTACAGTGAACAGGGAGTGGAGAAAGAGACCATAGTTTACAGTGGGCAGAGAGAGACCATAGTTTACAGTGAACAGGGAGAGGAGAGACCATAGTTTACAGTGAACAGGGAGTGGAGAGAGAGACCATAGTTTACAGTGAGGAGAGAGAGACCATAGTTTACAGTGAACAGGGAGAGGAGAGACCATAGTTTACAGTGAACAGGGAGTGAGGAGAGACCATAGTTTACAGTGAACAGGGAGAGGAGAGTGAGACCATAGTTTACAGTGAACAGGGAGAGGAGAGAGTGACCATAGTTTACAGTGAACAGGGAGAGGAGAGAGAGACCATAGTTTACAGTGAACAGGGAGAGGAGAGAGACCATAGTTTACAGGGAGAGGAGAGGGAGACCATAGTTTACAGTAAACAGGGAGAGGAGAGAGAGACCATAGTTTACAGTGAACAGGGAGAGGAGAGAGACCATAGTTTACAGGGAGAGGAGAGGGAGACCATAGTTTACAGTAAACAGGGAGAGGAGAGAGAGAGACCATAGTTTACAGTGAACAGGGAGAGGAGAGTGAGACCATAGTTTACAGTGAACAGGGAGAGGAGAGCGAGACCATAGTTTACAGTGAACAGGGAGAGGAGAGAGTGACCATAGTTTACAGTGAACAGGGAGAGGAGAGAGAGACCATAGTTTACAGTGGGCAGAGAGAGGAGAGAGTGACCATAGTTTACAGTGAACAGGGAGAGGAGAGAGAGACCATAGTTTACAGTGAACAGGGAGAGGAGAGAGACCATAGTTTACAGGGAGAGGAGAGCGAGACCATAGTTTACAGTGAACAGGGAGTGGAGAGAGAGACCATAGTTTACAGTGAACAGGGAGTGGAGAGAGAGACCATAGTTTACAGTGGGCAGAGAGAGACCATAGTTTACAGTGAACAGGGAAAGGCAGTTCTGTTATGAAACCCTCAGAGGGAAAGTCAGAAAAATGTCATTCCAGGAAGCTCTCTCTCTCTCTCTCTCTCCATTCTTCTGCTCTATGTATGTTAGCTTTGACAAAATATGGGTGGTCCTCTCAAGGAATCAGTGCAACACTGACATGTCTCCATTTTATTGAGGGCTATACTCTGGAATGCTCTGCACTCTCACAGGCAAACTCAAAATCCTGTTGAATCTAATATCAAATTATGATATATGCATAAATCATTATTCTTAAATATTCCCCAAATCACACTCATGCTAATAGCGTGCTCTCAGTCCCAGTGCTGCTTTTAGGAAGTATGTGATTAAACTAACACTGTTGTAGGCTTTAGGGTTTTCGTTATTGCTCTCATTTTGTCTAATTACAGTTGTACGAATTGCCGAAATCCAAGTGCCAATTTTCTTCCTCCTGCAAATGGCGTAAGTGTATCTAAACATAGAGAGAAAATTATTGCGGTGTTGGAAATAATCTGGCCCAAATCACACGTGCATCGTAGTTTGACTCTGATAGCCCTCTAGTTACAATGAGAAGGAGGTGGGGTTTGTGTGAGGAGAGAGAGAGAGAGAGAGAGCGAGAGAGAGAGAGAGAGAGCGAGCGAGAGGGAGGGAAAGAGAAAGGGAGAGAGGGACTAGCCCTGGGAGTGATGGGTTTTGTTTAAAGCATACCTCCCCTGTCCTGTGTTTCCTGTTCTCATGTGCGTGTTGGAGCCCCTTTCTGATCCTCTCGCTGTGTGAGGCCACAGAGCAGGATGCCACAGAGCAGGATGCCACAGAGCAGGAGGCCACAGAGCAGGAGGCCACAGCAGGATCTGCAGCACAACTCAGGAAGCCACCCTGCCTCTCTAAAACTATCCTAGCCAACCACTGACAGCTCTGTAAACAAAACAGGAAACGTAATAGAGGTTTGGGAAGGAGAGAGCAAGGAGAGAGAGAGAAAGACGTAGAGTTAAACGAAAGGAAGGGAGGGAGAGAGAGTGGGAGGGAGGGAGGGAGGAGGGGAGGAGTAGAAGGGCGAAAGTAAGAGGCGTTTGCCTTTTTCTGTTGACTGCTGAAGCCGGGGAAAGATTGAGCAGCAGCAGGAAGTCTTTGTGTCGTAGCCGTGCCGGGATAAAGCAGTGGGAGAGAGGCTGGAATGGTGTAAGAGGGAAGAATATACAATATACTTAAAGGTCTAATCGTCACAACTTCTAAGGTATAGTACTGTAGCCTTTCACTCAATGTACTTTACTATTAGCTGTAGTAGTAGGCTAGATTGGGGTTGTGTACAGTTGTGTTATTGTAAGAGAACAGCGTAGGTTGATGATGTCACGTACCCAGGGTATTTCTTTAGTGACGAGAGTTACCATCGTGTGCTAACATCTCTTCCTCCTCACGCCATTTCTCCTCCTTTCTCCTCCTTTCTCCTAATTTCTCTGTGGTTCCTTCACTTTCTTCCTTTTGTTTTTTTTTTATAGTGAAATGTGTCTGGAGAGAGATCGAAGTACCGTAACTGTACTGCAAGTATTGGTAGTGAATATCGTAGTAGGCACACAAACATGCATCCCTGTATCGAGGTCTATAGCAGAGGGACATCAGGGTCATTTTCACTACACATCAAGCAGAAGAACACTGAAGGAAACAGGGAGGAACTACCCACCAATAAGAAATGCCTGTTTTAGTTGTTCTGTTGCAGTACCTTTTAAAATGTTTTCCGTTGCATGTCCTAATGAATATGACCCAGCAGGATACAGAGGTACCGGATGGTGATAAACTCGTATGTCCTTCCAGTATATAAACTAAAACGTCGTTAATGATGATGTCATCTTTCAGGGCGGAACCATGGACGACGACTTTGAGCGGCGCAGAGAGCTCAGGAGGCAGAAGAGGGAGGAGATGCGCCTGGAGGCTGAACGGTAAGACTGGCCTCCTCTTCCTCCTCTTCTTCCTATCTCCTCTTATTACTCTTCCTCGTCTTCATCCTGCTCCTCCATCTCTTCTCCAACCTCTACTCCCACTCTTCTTCCCCCCTCCTACTTCACTTCCTCCTTCCTCCTCTTCCTACTCATCCTCATCTGAACCTCAAACCTCTTCCATATCCATCAAGAACTACACACACACTTACATATCTACAATATTATTGTCTTATCTCATTGGAGTTTATCATTATAAACTGGGTGGTTCGAGCCCTGAATGCTGATTGGCTGACAGCCGTGGTATATCAGACCGTATGCTATGTGTATGACAAAACATGTATTTTTAATTCTCTAATTACGTTGCTAACCAGTTTATAATAGCAATAAGGCACCTCAGGGGTTTGTGATATATATGGCCAATATACCACGGCTAAGTGCTGTATCCAGGCACACTGCGTTGCGTCGTGCGTAAGAACAGCCCTTAGCCGTGGTATATTAGCCATACAGCACACCTTCTCGGGCCTTATTGCTTAACCACTCTGAACATGACGTCATAACGGTAAGTGTGCAGCCAGAGGGAGTTGCAGGTACACGTGTTGTCCAGAGGGGGTGTTGATGACACAGCGAGTGCTGTGATCGTATGACCTCAGTGCTCTTCAGAGCCCAGTTGAAGTCAGTTAAAGGGCTTTGAGCTGGGCTCAGGTTGTTACAGGTCCCTGTGATCTCCATGCCAAGTTGGAACCAGAGAGCCAACCCTTAAATAGTTTGGACTTTCCTCAGGGCTTTAAAAACATCACTCAGCAAATATTGGCTTCCTCTCCTCCTCATGCAGGCAATAATCTACCACTGATCTGATGACATGTTGTTCTCTCTCTCTCTCTCTCTCTCTCTCTCTCTCTCTCTCTCTCTCTCTCTCTCTCTCTCTCTCTCTCTCTCTCTCTCTCTCGCTCTGACTCAATACGTTCTGCTTTGTCTCATCATGTCACTGGTAGAATGTACTGTTGACCTCATATAGAAAGCCTCTGTGCATCCTCAAGTCAAATGAGTTACTGTAGTACATGACAAGCCCAGACATTTCAATTGAGCTCATCTCAGATGGATCACCTCAACCATGTCTCCTTTTACGGAGCAAGGATACCGTAGACTACTTAACTCCAGGAGCTTAGTTTGCTCAGCCTGTCTGGGTAGCTTTATCCCTTATCCCGATTATACTTACAAACAACAGTCATTTAACCTGGCAACACACATCATGAAACATGAATACGCATCATGGGCAATAGGATATGCAAATGTGTATCTTTAGAGGTCCAATCCATTACTGAGAAATATGGCAGAGACATTAACTGAAGATATGATAAGTGCTCTCTGCAAACAGGAGCTATTGAACAAGCCTGAACAAGTCTGTAAGGCCTTGGATATGACACTATGTTACTGGTTGATTGGCCAGCTACAAAAGTGTCAGTGTTCACTCTTAACATGTGTTAACAATACAACAGAACAGATTAACCGGAATTACATTTACTCTAACGGGTGGCCAAACATAACTATTAAAAAGTCACGCCCTTACTAAGCCACAACTCCAGTCTTCTGATCTGACCTGGTGGATCATAGCTCATAAAACCCAACTGGCTGGGTAAAACACAACCCAGCGTGTGTTCTGTCCACTATTTAACCCAGCATTATTTTGTGTTTGTTTGTTTGTTTGTTTTCTAAACTTGATATCTATGACATTGTCCTCCCTGATTTGTAAATACTGGAATGCGGCTGGAGAGAGAGAGAGAGAGAGAGAGAGAGAGAGAGAGAGAGAGAGAGAGAGAGAGAGAGAGAGAGAGAGAGAGAGAGAGAGAGAGAGAGAGAGAGAGAGAGAGAGAGAGAGAGAGAGAGAGAGAGAGAGAGAGAGAGAGAGAGAGAGAGAGAGAGAGAGAGAGAGAGAGAGAGAGAGAGAGAGAGAGAGAGAGAGAGAGAGGTAAGCTATAGGCATGGTGGGAGTTTGTGTCTGTTTATTTAGTTTTAAAGGAGTCGTTTCAGTTGGCGGGACCATGCACGATTTTCAACCCACTCATGTTATTGATAAAAGATTTGCGTCGCTGTAACAATCAATATTTCCATGTCTCTCATTGGGAATGAGAGTAGGCAGTCATTGTAAATAAGAATTTGTTCTTAATTTGTTCTGTTGGACCAATCCAGTCAACCGTCACCAAATATGATGTAAAAAGAAAACACACACACACAGAGAGAGAGGAGACACAGAGGATTGAGAGCACTCCAGTCTATACAATAAGATCTTCAGTCAAGGCTGCCAAACGCTTTTACATTATAAGTGTTTACTAGTAGAGATCACAAGGATCTGTTTCCTAGTGGCTAGGCCCTGGAGGAGGACTACATGGCTGGGCCAACGTGTGTGTGTGTGTGTGTGTGTGTGTGTGTGCATCACAGGGGGGTGGTGGCACCTTTAATTGGTGAGGACAGGCTCGTGGAATTACCTGGAGCAGAATGAGTAGAATGGTATCCAACACATAGTCTCCAGGTGTTTGATGCCATTCCATTTGCTCCGTTCCAGACGTTATTATGAGCCGTTCTCCACTCAGCAGCCTACACTGGTATGCATGCATGCTGGGTTACTGTATTGCCCGTGTACATGCAATCTGGAGGTCTGAAAGTCCTGGAGGAATTCAGCCAGATTGGACCGGCATCAGGTGGTGAAGACTTGACGAGCTCCATTCGCCTCCTTTAGCCCAGTGAGCCAAGATTCTTGTCTGCTCTGTGTGCGTGCATGTGCGCGTGTGTTTGTGCATAGAGAGAGAGGCCTAGGAGTTCTCCAGCACTCGTGGCTCTGCATTGTGTCAGATCCAGTCTAGAACAGAACAATCTGTCTTGTTGACAGAGAGGTGAAGCTCCAGTCCTAATCACCAGCAGGCCAGATACTACCAGGCCAAGGTGGACTCCGCTTCACCATCTACTGTGTAGTTCTGCTGGGTTTAATACTCTGCACATACTGGAATTAATGTTTGATTGAATGAATCAAGCACAGTCTAATGAATATAATGGCATCCACACAGCTCCCCTAAAGAATGTGGTATAGAAAGCAGTGTTTGTGTTTCTGGTCACTGTGGCCCCAGGGGTTGCCTGACTGGGCTTTTTGTACTGCACTCTGTGACAAATGACATACAGTGATACAGCTGGGATCTCAAGCTGTCTGGTTGGTGGTCTGCACAGTGGAGTTCACATACTGTCCTCTGCCCTCTGTGACTGTCCAGGGCTTTGCTATGACAATGTAACACACACACACACACACACACACACACACACACACACACACACTGGAATGTTTTTTACTGTGGTTTTTATTTGTCCCCTTTTAAAAAATGATATTCTGTTCCCAAACCTTGTAACCCTGTCCTGTGTTCTGTCATGTCACACCCCTTTTTTCTGGTGACAGAGCCCAATGCAGTTTACTTGATTTATGTCATATTTCATAGCTGAGGCAACATGAAAAAACAGTTCTGTGCAGGCCAGTGTTTGTCAGTCTGCTGCCCTTTGACGAGCGAAGCTACCATTTTTTCCCCCATCTCCTCCACATCTGTGTGCAGGTCAGGTCTGCAGAGAGGCCAGGAAGAGGCCAGGAAATAACACCCATCCTCAGTGAATGGACCGTTCCAAACAGACCTTAATAACACCCATCCTCAGTGAATGGACCGTTCCAAACAGACCTTAATAACACCCATCCTCAGTGAATGGACCGTTCCAAACAGACCTTAATAACACGCATCCTCAGTGAATGGACCGTTCCAAACATGCCCTCCCCAACCGGCGGCCTGCACCATAGACTCTCACTGGGCCTGCTTGTGTCTGTTAGTGCCTCTGCCCAGCTCTGAACTTTTGGGGTGGACTACAGTAGGATCAGTGTTCTGGTTCTCTCACGTTTTGGTGCTCCTGTGACCCACACACTCAATTTCGAGGAAGTTAATTTTGCCCCTCAATGTATATAATGCGAACAAATGTGTCTAGACAGGTCCTATATTGTCAAGCTATGACTCAAAAGGAATCTCACCATGGGAAGCACTGTACTGGCCCTTACTCAGTTGCTCAGAAATAAGCGCAGGAGCTATAGAGGTGGGTGATGAGCAGGTTAAAGGTACGTAGGCCTATGGAGCACTGATAACACGATAAGGGTCCCTAGAATGTCTGTAGACTGCAGGATAGGGGAAATGACGCTTCTCTCTCTGGGCCTGGAGGAGAAAGTGAAGGACGGGCGAGCGTGGGAATGGGCCAGACGTTTTGGCAGTAAATTACGCCCCTCTCCCTGTTCTCTCTCTCTTTCTCTCAGTCCAGTAGAGGTGAAGAAGTATTTTCTCATGGGCTTTCCGAAGTTGTTTTCACAGACCATTGCTGAGATATTTAGTCGTAAAGAAAATATATATATGGAAATATTTTCCCCTAATGTGTTTGGTGACTGGACATTTCGTACTTACTCAAGTAGTCAGGAACTGAATGCAACACTAGGCTTAAATCAACTTTATTGTACACATTGTAAAAAAGGGACAACAGCAACAAATTCTGTTACGATATAAAACAAATGCAAACGTGTTTACTGTTGAACATTTCACACAATAAAACGATTACCTTTCTTCCTCCTGCTACAGAATGTACTCCACAAGGAAAACATCTTCATGTGATGGCCAACATAAGTTATACATGTCATTGCAAGGGAAGCTGACTAGCCAAAGTCAGGCTCCTACTGTATAAGAAGATTTATTATCTTGAATATAGGATAAGATCTCTCCATATTTTCTCTCTCTCTCTCTGATGGGAGGAGGGGCTGTACTGAAGTGGTATGTGGTCTATAAGGAATGAGGATATTGCATTGGGGCCTTCATTGGTGCATAACTCTAGAGCCAAGAGTGCCAAGCGTTTGATTGACAAGAATGCTAAGCTGTTAAGAGTTGGACTGTCATAAAGCATCGTCAACCCTGAGATATGGTGATACTAACTGCACTGTGCCACTAAGGACTGGCTGTTGTCTCAGTTTCCCATGACATTTAGGCTGTTTCTGGGACAATACTATTCTCCAGAGGTTGAGTCGGTCTTTGCAACTTTTTACAAACTGCACTTGGGGATATAGCCAGGAGTCTATGTGCAAATGTTAAGCATGAAGAGCAATATAGACTGTAAGAATAGAGCTTCTAGTCTGATGGAATTGTAAATGTGTATCAAATTGTAGAGAATGTGTAGAGAGGTGCAGACCTTTAGCACACACACACACACGCCCTCTCTCTCTCTCCCTGGCACTCAAACGTACATACACTCCCATGCACTGTAAGTGAGAGGGACCGAAGGAGAGAAAGAGAGTATGAGCACGGAGGGCAGTTCTCAGATGGTACTTTGTTTGTACACGTTTTGAAGCATGCGTCAATGCAAGCTTCAACTGAAATATTCCCAGGATGAGAGAGAGAGAGAGAGAGAGAGAGAGAGAGAGAGAGAGAGAGAGAGAGAGAGAGAGATTTAGTTTGGGCGTGAGCAGAGTCTTGTGTTCAATTATAACAACATTCCTCAGTCAGTTTACCCAGCAGGAGAGCCTGCTGTTCGCAAGCTGTAAAGTCTCCCATAAAACCACTCTGCTTAACATGTTAACTGTACAAGCTTCACTAACATGCAATACGCATTGCCAAACGGCCATATGATGTTAGCTTAGCCGATGCCTGACACTGATGTTGAAGATTACACAGAGGTAGACAGAATGGAGCTCTTCTCACAAAGACACAGAGGCGGGGAAGAGAAGATGTCGGTTCAGACCTTTTAGGGGAGAAGCTTTCCCAATTTGATTCATGAAATTGAAGATTAATCTAAATAGAATGGACTGGTACCTTTTACAAGCACAACTGTGGGCTGGAGACTTTCCTGCCAGACTGTCAAACTGCAGGGCATTGAGATCAGTGATCTGGCCTTTGTAAAGTTCTCAGGCAAAACACACACACACACACACATATATGTGTATATATATATATATATATATATATATATATATATATATATATATATATATATATACACACAAAGACACTATACACACTACAGCTCCCCACCACTCCAACCCTCCACTGGGCCGAGCCTGGACTGATGCAGCCTGGGCCGAGCCTGGACTGATGCAGCCATGTTACGGTCGGGGTCCTCTCCTCTCATCTCTGGCCAAGCCACATCTCCAGACACTGTTTTCATCAGGCTGTCAAAAGTGAAACCTCAGCAGCAGTGGCCTGAGCTCAGTAGTGTAGAGCAGAGCAGAACAGGGTAGGGTAGGGTGAGTCAAGTAGATAAAAGACACAATGAGTCTTTATATTGTACTGTAAATACCCTGATCCCTCTCTCTGTAAAGAAGGACCTACTCTCAGCATCACTGGAACTTATGCTTAAGTTTTTCTTCTTTCTTTTACGGTTATCTGGAAAACAATGACTTACTTGACTCTCTCTCTCCCCTCTCTCTTTCTCCCTGCCTCAGGATGGCCTTCCAGGGTAGTAACGAGGATGAGGAGGAGGCTGCAAGGGAGCGTAGGCGCAGGGCGCGTCAGGAGAGGATGAGAGGGATGGGAGGCGAGGAGCCCAGTGACAGCGTGGTGATGACCAACAGCCACAGGTAAGACCTGAAGACGTGTGTTAGCTCCCAAACATAATGCCTAGGCTTTAGCTCGGGGGCTAACAGTATTGTGGTGGGCAGGAGATTGTGGTTTGAACCCAGTTTCCCCTTTTAATATTGGATGTGTGTGTAACAAGGTTTTTATAGTGAACTGAAAGTGAAACTAAAACGAAAGCTAATCCTCAAAAAAAACGATTTAGTAAACTGAAATAAAATTAATTAACAAATCTGTTTGAAAAACTATACTGAATAACTGAAACTATTATCTTCGACTCCAAAACGAATAAAATAAAATTAAAGCCATCGCGAATTATGTTCAGTTTTAGTTTTTTGGCAGGCAAGATGGCTTTGCCAAGAGCAGCACAGCAGACATTTGGAACGTTTTGAGTGGTATGGCTAAGTCAACCTTACTGTAGACGAAAGACAAGGAGGGAAGTCGGGGGAGGTGCATCTGCGATAGCCGAAAGTCGGACACCAATGTGGTTTTCCAACAGCAAGGCTCAGATCAACATGGCAGTGTTGCCATTGTTTATAAAAGGTTTTCTTTACAATGTCGAAATAAACATGTACCTAACCCCCCATATCACACACCAAACAGACAAAATCCCAATGTAATATTATGTGTACACGTTGCACAGTTAACAATAACCCTCAAATATCACATGTATTTCTATATATCCACTGTACACATAAATCACTGCAAATTGGTTCCTGTTTCAGTCATGTTCGCGTGGGTCTAACAAAAACACCCTAGTGATTGGTCGACAATACAGCCTCCCACAATGCAGACGATAGCTGCTGGATGAAGTCGGTGAGGAACAACTGCAGAAACGTCATGACTGTTGATCACATGCAGTCGACATGTAGGCGCAAGTTGGACAATTTTATTGATATATTTGAATATTTTTTTTTGTATTTTACCCCCTTTTTCTCCCCAAGTTTTTGATCTTGTCTGATTGCTGCAACTCCCCAACGGGCTCGGGAGAGGTGAAGGTGGCGTCATGCGTCCACCGAAACGTGACCCGCCTAACCTCACTCCTTAACACCCGCCAGCTTAACCCAGAAGCCAGCCGCACCAATGTGTCAGAGGAAACACCGTTCAACTGGCGACTGGAGTCAGCCCGCAGGCACCCAGGCGGCCACAAGGAGTCGCTAGAGCGCGATGAGCCAAGTAAAGTCCCACCGGCAAAAACCCTCACCTAATCCGGGCGACGACGCTGGGCCAATTGTGCGCTGTCCAATGGGACACATGCAATGCAGTGCCTTAGACCGCCACATGGGAGGCCCTAAGTTGGACCATTTTTATTCCCAGAATGCAACACATTTTGAAAAAGGGATCTGCTCGAACGCGTCATTTGAGCTCTCACACGGTCACACAGAGTATCTGCACATGTGCACGGGTATGCTTCACGCTGCTACAATGTGGTAGCTGCGGGACCACAACTGGTTCCTGGTTTTTGTGGTAATTGACCCACTACTGTTTACTTTGTGCCTCCACAACCTATGACCTGACCTATGACCTGACCCTTCACCTTATGCATAAGTGACATCCCAAAAAAAACACACAAACTAAACACAGAAATGGTTTCTAGCCTCCCACGGATAGGCTTTTTTCTGAAAAGAAATGATATAAAAACAAAGTAAAAATGTTTTTATCAAACTTGAACTAAATGAACATCTTAAATCTAGTAGAAATAAAAACGAATAGAAAATAGCAAAACTATAGCAACCTTGGTGTGTAACCCTGATCTCATCCGCTGTTGGAATGCAGCTCAGGCCGTCCCTGGAGGAAGTTTCCTGTCCATGTTTCCTGTCAGCTGTCCTTTCCTATCCTCTTCTGTTCTTTTTTTATAGTATACACTCTCAATAGAATAGATGCCGGGTGGGTCCCTATCATACTGTAAGCTAGTAGCCTTTCTAAAGCGTTGAAGAAGTCTTACAGTAGAGTAGCCCAGACATCACAGATTTACATAATTTAGACAGAGACCCTCTTCTTTTGTCTACCAATCAGTCATAAATAGCTCACCCTACTGTCCGCCCCCATACCATGTCCATTTGAGGTCAGTACAGCAGTAGACACTGGAAGTAGTGGGCTGCTCTGACATCCACCAGTACAGAAGCACCGTTGTAGTAGAGAATGGTTTCTCTCTGTGAGGTCACAGCCATATCCTGTGGGTATTGAACAAGTCAGGGATTGTCTCGACCTGTGTTGATTGTGTTGGGTTCTGTGCTAACATCTGCCAAACGATGTCGTCAGCCTGTATTCAACTCTGTCGGTATGTGTGAGGTGGTTGGAGTTTTGAATGCAGACCCACGTACTGTGTTGTATGGATGCCATGCCAGCTTGCTATGAGGCTCGGCAAAGGAGGTAGCTAGTCGCTAGTGCAATGTGGACTGGATACGTTTCTGGGAGAGAAAAGCAGCCATGAACTTTCGTGTAGGCCTAAGTTACGCTGTTGGACCTGACCTGTGGATAAAAGAACAACCTAAAGCTAGGAGGCCAGAAGACTCAGTGAGGTAAATTGATTAGACGTGTGAACTGGAAATGGAGCTGAAATGCTATTTCCCCTGTTGTTGATGTCCATATGAGCCGACTAGAAATCCATATTGACTGTGTCGTGGTGTCCTGATCTTGGGGAATGTTCAGCAGAGCGGGGTAGTTTAACTTCAGAAGCAGTGACCACATATCAAATTCAGTGGTTTACAGTTTTTGTCCCTCAGTGTGATAGTGATTGGCTGTGTAACTGACTGTGGCATGTATCTCTCTCTCTCTTTCTGTCTCTCAGTGTGACCGAGACTGTGTCGGTGTCCTCCTCCTCTGTGACCTCCTCGGGTGGAGGAGACGATGATGAGCAGGCCCTGCTGGAGCGCATGGCCAAACGAGAGGAGCGCAGGCAGAAAAGAATGATGGAAGCTCTGGAGCGGGAGAAGGATCAGAACCCCGGCAATGACGGTAACCGCGGGAGCAGGGAGAATAGTGTGGATGAGAGGTCCGTTGGCCGCAGGGGCCGTTACCAAGACAACGAAGAAGAGGTGGAAGAGCGGAACTGCCAAAAGAAGGAGGAGAGAGAGGCTGCTCCGGAGGAGGAAGAGGCTGAGCAGGGAGAGGAAGAAGAGGAGGAAGAGGTGGAGGAGGAGAAACCGAGACGGTCCTACATGAGAGAACAGGTCAGTCTATTCTTATTTTATAGACTTTTCTGTCCATTTTCATTTCATTTTCATTTTTCATTTTTTAAAAATGTACCTTATTTATCCATAGCAATAACTAGAAACGAGGTATGATATTTATTGGATTGGTGGCTGGAGTTTGCTGATCGTTTTATCTGATTTTGATAAAACGTGACACTCCCATTCCTTCTCATAGGAAGATACAGAAGAACAAGCAGTGGTTTTAAATGAGGTTGAGGAATCAGTCTATTCAGAGGTAGAGGTTGAAGAAGATGCTGAATTAAGTGATGAGGAAGAGGAACCAGATCAGTTAGAGATTGAGGAAGACTGTGGCATATCAACCATCCAAAACGGCTTGGATGTGGTAAGACCTTAACATAGAGGTGTGAAATGGGAGCATGAACATCTCTGGATAACTCAAATGTCTCCGGAATAATGATCAGAAATCATACTGTATAATAACTCTAAAGACAACTCATCGTGTCTTTGTCAATGAAGCAGAGTAGCGGTGTAGCCTAAAATGAATATTTCCCAGACATTGAAGTTCTCCAGATGCTAAATGTGGTCACAGTGTGGTTTTGCATCCACGGTAACAGAGCTACATCTTATAAGGTGTGGTTGTGGTCACAGTCGTGTGATTTATCTTTAACATGGTTTAATGCCATGCCATCCACAGAGTGGTCACAATACGGTCACTGTGTGTTCAGCTGCATGTTTGCCTCAGTGTGGAAGAGGTTGTGTGTGAAACCTGTGTTTTGCATCTGTTGTCATGTCTACTCTCTTTTCCGCAACCCCCTTGTTTTGCTCTCGGATGTGTGTCCCAAATGACACCCTATTCCCTATATAGTGCACTACTTTGAAGACTTGGGCCAAAAGTAGTCCAGTGGAGAACAGGGTGTCATTTTGGACAAAGCCAGGGTCACAGAGTGGAGTCACTGGTCCTGGTTGGAATGGTGTGATGTCACATAGAAGCACCCACACACAGACACAAGCATTCCGTCATTCCCAGAGTTCAGTGTGCTCAGTGTGTGTTCTGTGCCTGCAGGTGAATGAAGAGCAGAACGGAGGTCTGCACGAGGAGACTCCTCAAAAACACAGAAAAACAGAAAGGACCCTGAGGTAGGAGCCAGAGACATGCGTGCTCTAATGGTTTAATGCTACACGCAACACATGCATGCATGCGTACACACACATACAAACACACACACACCCTCTGTGGTCTTAGCTTTACATTGGTCATGATTCAAAATATGGGGGGAGGAGAGAGGTGGGAGAGTATTGCCCAAGGTGTCTGTAATGTAATTGAAAGGCATATTTATCCCAGCGCACACAAACACACTGTTGTTTTAACATGGTTGGTTTCTAGAGCAGAACTGCTGTGTTTGACACAGGTCATGTAATCCTAGCTCCCCAGAGGGAAGCACTGGAGTGAAACCTTAGACACACTGTTACCTTAGACAGTCTTAGTGTGTGTGTGTGTACGTGTGCATTCGTATGCTTGTGCGTGTGGCTGTCTTTCTACCTGTGTGACGACATTAACCTGTCTTCCTGTGCGTGTCCCGTAGCCGCGGCAGCGTGCACTCCCCCGGAGGCGGAGGACCAGGACGACGCGGCGCACCTGGAGGCGGAGCTTAAGCTGGAGGAGCTGAAGCGCCGCCGTGACGATGCGGAGAGTGAGGAGTTTGAGAGGATGAGACAGAAGCAGCAGGAGGCTGAGCAGGAGCTGGAGGAGTTGAAGAAGAAGAGGGAGGAGAGGAGGAAGATCATAGAAGAGGAGGAGAGACAGAAGAAACAGGAGGAGGCCGAGAAGAAGGACAGAGAGGAGGTAGGGGTCAAAGTGGACAAGGGGAGTGTCTCTTTAACAGTGATGTCACTCTTTCTCTCTCTTTCTGTGCCTCTCTCCTGCACGCGTTCTCTCTCTCTCTGTCTCTGTCTCTGTCTCTCTCTCTGTCTCTCTCTCTGTCTCTCTCTCTGTCTCTCTCGCTCCATCTCAAGACTGTTCGGTTGATTTAGTCATAACACCTGTTGAAGATAACAGCTATACGTCATAATCCTGCCTGCTTCACCATGACATTATCTTACTATACTGCATCCTTATCAGCACACTCCTATTTGAATCCCAATAATAATTCATTTATAGGCCATCGTTCTTCTTCCCCTGCTATATGACCTCACCCTAACATATCTAAGCTATGATAGTCAGTCCATAATTTGCCTGTTCAAGCTTTGCACTTGACACTGTACCATTCACTGTCCAACTCACCTAGTCTACTGTACTGTACTCTGTCTTATCCAGACAGGTTTCAATGGTTCCATCTCAAATGGCACCGTATCCCTATAAAGTGGACTAATTTCGATCAGGGCTCTGCGGATACGGCTCTGGTCAAAAGTAGTGCACTATATAGGGAATAGGATGCCATTTCAGACACAGCTTCTGTCATTTCCAGACAGGTCTCTGTGCTCATGTTGTGGTGTATAAGAGACTGTTTTGTGTCAGGGTGGGAGAGGCCTGGATATAGGTGGACATCAAATAGAAGCCTGGATATAGGTGGACATCAAATAGAGGCCTGGACATCAAATATAAATAGTGTTTACCTACTGCACCTACTGTAAAGTACCAATAAGAACAGACTGTAATACAGTAAAATAAACTGTAAATAAGTATTTTCACTAGAGGAGTGGTGCTTTGGCCAAAGTTCAATTTAGAGGAATATACATTAGTTATCGTTTGCGTGCGTACATTCTTGGTTGTGCGTGTGTGACCGTTTTAATAACTGAGAGTTCTGCTGTGTTCCGCGTCTCTCAGGAGGAGAAGAGGAGGATGAAGGAGGAGATAGAGAGGAGGAGGGCGGAGGCGGCGGAGAAGAGACAGCAGATGGGGGTGGAGACTGTCGACGGAGAGGCCAAACCCTTCAAATGCTTCAGCCCTAGAGGATCCTCCCTCAAGGTCAGTCGACCAACTTCTGACATTTGACCTCTCAGTCACCTCCCCCTGTGTTGTCTGTCTATGACCATGTTCGAATTACTTATCACATAGCTTTAACCCTGTCATCAATCTAGCAAGTACACTGCAGGGATCCTTAAAGCTACTCATGCTACTCAAGCTCCTATATAATAGCTTGTACTTCTTAGTCTTTTTCATGGCTTGATCTCTACCTTATCTTAGTTCACCTCATTCTGGGTAACAGGACAGTTTTACTCGGAACATTACGGCGTCATTGTTGTTGACAATATGTGTCTCTGTTCTGTTATCTTCTGTCTGTGTGGGTTTGTCTGTTGCTACTGCGTACAAGGCATGGAAACTGGAAACACCACAACTTATCACCATAAAGATAATATTTGTCATGGAGTAGTGTGTTTAATCAACTTTAATCAACTTAATCAACTTAGTGAATAAACGCTCCAGTGTTGCAGAAATAAACTCCCGTGCAGTGAATGTCCATGGGGGTTTTCACTTTTCTGCCAGTGGATAAAATCTAATTACTCCCAAGTTTATCAAATATCCATGTCACAGGCTGGGCTCACTGAAACCTGCCCTGAAATAGTCTTACTTTGTGTGTTAGGTAATAGGTAACAATCTAATTCCATTTGTTGTTGTTTGTGGTCTGGTCTGTTGGTAGACGTTAACATCCTTCCATTCCTCTCCACAGCTTTACTTTGTCATCATGTTCACTGTAGGTACAGCTGATGGTAGAAGTTGCCCATAGGCTACAGATCTAGAATCAGATTACCCTTCCCCATATCTAAATCTGAACCATTAGGACGGAGGAACGTAATCCAGACCCTAGATCAGTGTCTATGGGCAATGTTGTTCTACTCATAACTAATGCGTGTGTGATGCGTTGTTGTGAGGTTATACTCATTCCATTTATTTGCAGTGGAATGAGTTGTGTACCTTTTTGTTTGATTCAGACTTACACACTAGTCATTTTAGTAGTAGTTTTATTTATTTTAGTTGATTCCTCCAGTGTGTTGTTTCTGGAGTTCAAGTCACGATATCGTAGTTGTGACAACATTTCCTGTAGTTCCAGTGTAACGAAGACACAGGAGTACATACTCAGATCCTCTTGTACTATTCCAGAGTAGTGACATTGGGATACAGCGTTCCAGAAGTATTCCAGAGTAGTGACATTAGGATACAACGTTCCAGAAGTATTCCAGAGTAGTGACATTAGGATACAACGTTCCAGAAGTATTCCAGAGTAGTGACATTAGGATACAACGTTCCAGAAGTATTCCAGAGTAGTGACATTAGGATACAGCGTTCCAGAAGTATTCCAGAGTAGTGACATTAGGATACAACGTTCCAGAAGTATTCCAGAGTAGTGACATTAGGATACAACGTTCCAGAAGTATTCCAGAGTAGTGACATTAGGATACAGCGTTCCAAAAGTATTCCAGAGTAGCGACATTAGGATACAACGTTCCAGAAGCTGCAAATTGGAGTCAACACAGTGAGCTAGATAAAGAGAGCTGCTCCCTTCAAGAACGTCAGACTCGGAGGATGCAGGAAACCGATTAGGTTAATAGGATTAGTGTACCCGCGTTGGAATGGGAGCTCTTTAAAATGTGCCGCTGCAGCCTGAGAATGGGGTATTTCCTGTCAAGAGGAGTATTTCAGGAACACCCACATTCGGTAGCAGAGCCGAGCTAGAGACCAAGCAGGGTACTTTTTTTATTACATTTTTTTTTAGAGGGAGCAGGGATGGATGGTTGTTTTTTTCTTTTCAGGAAGGCTTTCCCCCCCTCTTGGCCCTGTTGTCGTATATCATAAACAGCAGTCGGAGCGAGGTTCCCACAGCGCAGGGCCTGAAAAAGGCCTGTGCTGCTCTGCTCTGTGCTTTTCCTGGCTGGGTGACAGTAGCTGTAGCTAGTGCTGTGGAGAACAGAACAGTCAGTCACGTTGTGTCTCGCTGGCCTAGGAAAAGCCCAGTCTAAACAGGGATGTAAATGGGTCTGGTAGAAAAAGGGGAAAGGTAGAACAGGATAAAGGAGGAGAAGGAGGGTGCTGCTGGGTTTGGATGGTCTGTGTGATGTGGGAGTACTGTGTGTATTTGGGGGTTTTTGTGTGTGTGTGTGTGTGTGTGTGTGTGTGGCTACTGCCTAATAAATGGTCGATGCATAATTCACTGATCTGTCTACAGATTGGTGAAAGGGCAGAGTTTCTGAACAAGTCGGCACAGAAAAGGTGAACAGTCGTTTCCCGTATAATTGTTTGAATCACAACCGGTGCTTTCAGTGTGAAGTCAATGCAGTTCCGTAGTAAAATGACCCCTTTGGCTAATTCTGTTGTTGTCATATGTTCTGAGCAGCGCGGTGAAGACGTCTCACTCTCCTGTCGTCTCTAAGATCGACAACAGACTGGAGCAGTACACCTCTGTTGCCCAGGTCAGAGGCTACACATCAACACAAATCACCTGACTAGACCTACTGTTACCAATGAGCCCTATGAGAACAATATGAGAACAATGTTGGAAAGACATCTTGTGTTGCCTGGGACTGTATAACTGTTACCATTGCTGATTATCATATCTAGCACATAGAGTATATTTCAATACTGCTCTGAATCTCAAAGCTACAGTACATGCTTTAGATAATGGTAATGATAGTATACTACAATATTTATTTATTTATAAGCCTACTCTGTATGGCACCTTTCTCAAGCCCATTTTAAACAAGTCACAAATAGAGTTCCAGATATAGAAACACAAAATAAGAAATGTCTCTTCTCTCCTTTGCCAACATCGACCATTCCCCACTCTGAATCCTACTCTAACATAGTCTCTCTCTCTCTCTCTCTCTCTCTCTCTCTCTCTCTCTCTCTCTCTCTCTCTCTCTCTCTCCCCCACTCCCTATACAGAACAAGGATATGCGGTCCCCACGCTCCGGTGCCGTGGACCTGCCAATGGTGACAGATGGGATACGTAACATTAAGACCATGTGGGAGAAAGGCAACGTGTTCAACTCGCCCGGGGGCGGCGGGGGCACGTACAAGGTGGGGACCGGGAAACAACAGGGACTCTGGAACTCCATTTGGGAGCGGTTTGGGAGGAAGTCAGGAGCGAGAGGGGGGGGCTGAGAGAGAGGAAGGGGCTCATTTCACTGCCACTTCCTGTTCATCCTCGATGACGAGCAGCCCAGGGCGTTCTGCTGGAGTTGAACTTTGCCCATGTCTTTTTTTCTGTTCCGCCTCTCCACACAGGAAGCAGCTGGGATGAAGATAGGTGTGGCGGGGCGCATCAACGACTGGCTGAATAAAACCCCCGAGAGCAAAACGCCGGGAGGAAGGCCCGCGGTAGGTCGTCTCCACGACAACCACTTACTGTACAGTGCGTTTGTCCTCTTTGCACTTCTTTATCTAAACCAATATTTATCCTTTATTGAGATAAACAACGTCTTTTTCAAGGGAGACAGCGAACAGACACTCATTATGGAACATACTATATGTGCGGCCCCAACTCCGTGTTGCTCCTGCACTTGATCTGTAGTATAAGCAAGTATTCATCAGACCAGAGACTTAAGCTCATTTGACACAACTGTGGGAAGTGTTGGAGTCAACATTGGCCAGCGTCCATGTGGAACGCTTTCGACACCTTGTAGAGTCCATGCCCCGATGAATTGAGGCTGTTCTGAGGGCGAAAAAGTGGGGGTGCAACTCAATATTAGGAAGGTATCCTTAATGTTTTGTACACAGTGTATACAGTATTTACTAATAGTTTTGAGAAGCGCTGTTAGCTACCATGTATATGTTGTACATGTATTAGTGATTGCCTACATATAATGGAGCGGTAGTAAGATGATGTGCTGTGTTGGGAGAAATCGTCTAGCGTCACCTAGGGAATTTGAAATATAAATCATTTTAAAAGAAAAATAGCAAAGTGGATGAGCTGTTGAGTTATAACCATGAAGTCATGAAGGAAAAACACATAGCACTTAACAGCAGTCATTTATTTGTGTTGTAAAAGCACATATCACATATTGTCGGAGTATGTATTAGTTTAATATGAAATGTGGCATGGTTCCTACCATGGATCACATGCAGGTTATCAGAAGGACTTAGGGATTTAGTCAGACAGGCTGCTTCCCATGCTGGCCTGCATGGATGCATTCCAACATACCAGTGATTAATCTCAAATGGTACCCTATTCCCTTTGTAGTGCACTACATTTGACCAGGGCCCATATGCCACAATTATCCCAGTATTTTTACCCAAAAGGCTCAGGCTTTTCAGTTTCCATCTACCCGGCACCCGTGTCTCACTGAGTCATGCTATGGTGGACCTGCTCTTAATTAGGAGCCAAGACCCTGGGTACTTTTCAGCTGGCATTTACGTAACGATTGTTAACGGTGAACTTCAACACCTTCTCACAAAGCAACAGTCTTGAATGATGCAAAAGTCGTTGATTCCGCTGGCCACAAGTCTTTATAGGGCGGCGGGTAGCCTAGTGGTTAAGAGCGTTGGGCCAGTAACCGAAATGTTGCTGGTTTGAATCCCTGAGCCGACTAGGTCGATCGCTCCTGTAAGTCGCTCTGGATAAGAGTGTCTGCTAAATGACTAACATGTAAATGTCACACTGGTAATAACGCAAGAGCTGACTTGAACATAAAACGCTGGCGGCCCACTGGTGTGGGGGTAAGTCTCCAATGGAAAAGCACTTATAAAGTACTCCCATAAGCCTCCGATCAAAAATAGTGCATGAAATAGGGGTGCCATTTTGGATGCACCCTAGTCCTTTATTCACTGTAGTCCACTCCTGGACCATATTTCAACTTCAGACAGTGTTTATTTAAAGACGTTCAGGCTGCACCCAGACCAGTTTTTTTTCTTCCTCAAACAGGCGCACAGTGTGAGGGCGGCACTAGAAATGAACGCAAAACTTACATACAGTAAGTAGCCACTGCCGTAACCACCGTAGGAGTCATAGATCGTGGTGGCGTAGTGATACACCGTGTGGGCCGCTAGAGGGCCGTTGCCATGGTGACGTGGCGTTTGAGAAGGAGTAGTGCAGAAGGTCAGGGCGTTGTGAGTGGTGTGGTGTGGCTGGTTATACGGTCGGTAACATGATACCTACTGCCGACCTTTGATGTGTACCTTTTTAAACAGCTATGAACCCCTGTAGTTTGCATGGACGTTAAAAGTGACTCACTTAAATCATTTACGTAAAAGACTTGATTGTTGAATCATGATCGCTCTCTGATATAGATTCTGATATGGGTGACTGACTTGCTCTCTGGGAATGTTTGGTCTTGTCTGCCTCTCTGCCTGCTGACAAATGACATCACGAAATGACTGCAACATCTATGTGTCTCCCTCTTGTGGTTAAACGGAGCACAACACAATTGCATTTCTGAAATCTTCTTTACTGTGACTGTCCTTCTTTCTTCTGTCTTCTTTCCTTTAGAAGCTTCTTCCATTCTTCAATCTGACTGTTTCTCGTTTCCTCTCCAAGCTCAGCACCTCCCTGCCTGGTAGTCCTTCTCTCTGTCTTCTCTTTCTGCCTCCTCTCTCATCCTTTTTCTCAGCACCTCAGGTATTGTGCAGTAATACAACACAACTGTTGACGTATTTCTGTTTCCCCAACTCAAATACTGTAGCCATTGTTGGAATTGTGTGTCTTGAATGTGAGACACTGATGCACCCCCAACCCCCCACCCACCAACCCACCCCCCCTCTCCCTCCCTTGTTCCATCCCTCCTGTCTCTCTCTGCAGGATCTGAAGCCAGGAGATGTGACCAACAAGAGAAGTCTGTGGGAAAACAAGGGCTCCTCCCCAGCCAAGGTAACCTGACCCACCTGAACTCTTCACACCACACACAAACACTCTTAGAAAAAAAAGGTGCTATCTAGAACCTAAAAGGGTTCTTCAGCTGTCCCCATAGGAGAACCCTTTGAATAACCCTTTTTAATTCCTGGTAGATCCTATTTGGTTCCAGATAGAACCTTTTGGGGTTTTGGAAAGGGTTTTCCTATGGGGACAGCCGAAGAACCCTTTTGGAACCCTTTTTTCTAAGCGTGTACACACACACACACACAGTGATTAGTGTGTTGGGCACTCTTATTGCTATATTCAGATAATCTAGCTGGTAGGATTGCATCACTCACGTCAAAATCGACTTTACCATCTCCCTCTGGTAGCTTTGGAGGAGCAACATTTGGCATAAAACTTCTGCAAAACATTAGAGATGATTCCATCAAATACTCTCCAATCAATTACTTTGATTCAGTGACACGGCAAACCACAAGACGAAAAGTTGTTGGCCGAAATAGAATCAAACACTTACTTTGAAGTGTAACTCAGTAAAATCTTTGAAATTCTTGCTTGTTGCGTTTTATATTTTGTTCAGTATAGTCACAGATATGCAACAATGACTGGAATGTGTACCATCATACTTTCTCACACAACTGTGTCCCAAATGGCACCCTACTCCCTACACGGAGCACATTTTCTATTTTACTACAGCCCTATTGGCCTTGGTCTAAAGTAGTGCACTACATATGGTGTAAGGTGCCAATTGGGACACGCATACAGTATACTCTACAGTACATTCACATGATGTCACACAACCACGGTACACTTAAGAGTATACCTGGGGAATGTTTTGAGGCCCAGTAGTATTGGTCTGTTAGTTAATAATATCATGTGATGTCCGTTTGCCAGCTATAGGGGGATAACAACGGCTTGTTGCTTTGTCTTGTTTTTTTGTTTGAAGAGCTCTGAAGAAGAGCTCTCTTAGCTAGTTGACTTCACCGTTAACTAGTCTGGAAACCCTGGAGAGGTAAAGATGTTTTAAAGATGTCAACTTCACTGCACTGATATTATCACTGGAATGAACCTCAGTCTACTATGGTGTCAGGTTCTTCTTCTCTTTTATTGGTAAAAATACACTCAGGCCTGGTCCCAGATCTGTTTGTAGCAAATGACCATAGGAGTTGGCAAGGCAGAACAAACAGATCTGGAATCAGGAAATATGCACTGTAAATAGAAGTCACTGTTAAGGGCCATGTATTGTGCTATTGCTATTCTATGGGTAATTAGAGCCTCAAGTGCCTTTCACAAAATGGCTGTTCTATATTGTTTTCCATCCTCTCATTTCTATGCCCCTCTTGACACAGCAGCACCCACGCTTCCTGTATAGTCCTTTCTACTCTGCTCTATATTTCAACTCATGTTGTAGAAGTACACTTCATTTTACACATAATGCATACACTTGGGCTTGCTAGCAGAACCAATCCTTTCTACTGCATGTGTGGGTCCTTTTAACCACGTCCTGAACAGGCAATTGTAAGGGCCGCTATCTCCAACCTCTACTGTGACCCTCATAAAATGCAGGACCCCATGGCGCTCCAATGACCACAGTGTTGGCCACAACCCCACCAAGTGGCCTCTGTTATTTACGAGGATGATATTTCACCGATAAAAAACACAATAATGATATTTATTTATGGAATGGCTCTAAATTTGGGCCCTGGAACAGAAGAGGCTTGTGAAAAAGGCCTTGCTCTGCAGTCTCCCGATAGCTGAACACACAGACAGAGTACAGCAGCCTGCCAGCAGTGCAGTCCAATCCTGTGGCGAGCCACATAGAGCTGGAGGGGCACTAGACTGCTGGTTAGTGCTGACGTAAACCAGGCGTGGAGCTGCGGAAGGTAGAAGGCTAGCGGTTATGAGCTGTGTTATTACCTAACCACACGTTGTGGTGATGTCAGGGGAGCTGTATGAGGGGATAGGGGACGTAGGGGCCTGATGGGCTTGGGATGAGTTCATGGGAGCGGGTGGGATATTAGGGTTTGCGTCCGGAATGTCTCTAGTCAAAAGTAGTGCACTGTGTAGGGAATAGAATTCCATTTGCGACACAGACAGGACAGCGTTTTACCGCAGGGAACTGTGGGAGATGTCGTCCACGAACCTCCACGACCAGGCTCTACTGGATAGGGCTTAGTGTGGTTATGTGTTTGTGTTTGTGGATGCAGGGTTTGGATGTGTTGGGCAGGATGTGACCCCTGTTCATGTTGTTTCCCAAATCCCCCTTTTGGCTGGAATAAGCTTCTTGGTTCATTACTATGCACTCTGTCTCAAACCTCTCAACTGAAGGCCCTAAAAAGAATGGAAATCATACTCAAATGAACATCAAACCTTCCTTATTAATGTAGAAGAGATACATTTGGTCGAATCGCAGCCTGAGATTGAAAGGTTCCAGTGCACACAGCTTCTCTCAGGATATGGGAGCATTGACTAAATGGACTGCTACCTCGGATGACTTTCTCTCTGGCTTATCTCTCCATCTATCTTCTCTCAGGTGACTGGCAGAGGGGAGAATAAATCTGTCGCCAATGGTGAGTCCATTCTGTTACCATTACCAACATAGTTCAAAGGTGACTGACTGTGTGTGTATCTGTGCCCATCTTGTTTGGGCTTATGCATGTATTTGTATCTATATTAGTCATAACTCTGTGCTCTACTGACAATACACACCCAGAGTCAGTGAGGTTAAAGGGGAATGCTCCATCTGAAAAAGGACAGGGAAAGAAGCCTGTTGTAATTTACGGACGACCATGTGGCCCAGCAGCACCCATAACTCCCTGCCTTCCTTCCCCAGCTCCCATAACTCCTTCCCTCCCTCCCTATAACACCATCGCCCCTGGGATCTGGTGCCAGCTGTAAATCATCTCTGTTAGCTGTTTGGCTCTCTGGCAATGGCGTTTTCAGATGCCACTTTCGCATTGTGTTCTATTTCCAAAGTGGCCTGCCCACCACAACTCTTTTGTCCCAGTAGAGAGAACTGGCCTTCAGGGATGCCGGACGTGTCTGTGTAATGTGTCGTTTGTCCAAACACCCCCATCCTCAACCCCCTACATCACCCCTCCTTACCCCGACCTGGATTCTATTGTTGGGGTCGGACCTTCCAGGCTGTGAACAAATGAACAGCTGTTGGGTTGAGACATTACTAGCTTGTGTGGTGGAAGATTATCACGCCATACACCTCATTTTGTCAGGGGCTAGCAGAGGAGAGGCAAACTCAACGTAACAAGCTCACTTCACAGTTCAGGCAAGGTGTGGCCCATATTTAGTCATTTCTGAAAATCTCGACCCCAGACAATCTGTGTTTCTCTCTACTTTAATGCTAAATGTGTTAAAGTAGAGCGAGACACTTGAAATAGCTACACACATCCAACATTTCTCGACACACACACACCTTGTATTCACCCCCCCCCTCCTCCTCTTTGTTGTCGCTGAGAGAAGGGCTAATGACAACATGACAGGCGGCAGTTATATAAATGGGAGTCGAGACAGGTAGGCAGGCAGGCACCTCGGAGGCATCTGACACCACATTGAACAGCATGCAACAACCCCAGTCTCATGCAGAAAGGCCTGCTTAACTGTTCTTACGGAAGGCTCTAGTCACACTGCAAAGACTTAACACCAGATCAAGATTACTACCAAGACAGAGGTCTCTTTGGCTGGCTAAATTTGACTTGACTGTGGGTAAAGGCATAATGGTTTTGTCTTTAGGCGAGACATCCTAAATATCTTTCTAATAGATACAGTAGTTAAATAAAGGTTAAATAATAAATACATTTTTAAAAATAAAAGGTATGTGTGGGTGGGTGGCTGGATGTGTGGGTTTAACCCATCTGAAATAGTTTAGAGGTTAAGAGTATTCAACTCTTAGATTTTGACTGTAGCTCTGATAGACTTGTCTCTGTCCCTCAGCAGGTATGGGACACGAATGATACAAAGAGCTTCTTCTGAAGGCTGGTGGGGACCAAGACAATCCAAGACTCTTCCTTTTCTTTGTGTATTGTACCCAAAAAATATGACCACCACCCTGAGGAACACCCAAGGAAATGAGAGAAACAGGAGATTTTATTTAATAAGCACTGTAATGAAACAAATAGCCACCGACTCGTAACTACAGTGTAGTGCCTTTGCACATCGATTTACTATGATTTACTTTCTCAACAGCCAAACAAAAGAATATGCTGTGAAATTTGGATGTTTTATGATATGGTGATTTGTTTTATATGTTATAAGCAAAAACTTGCAGAAGAAAAAAATAATAATTGAAATTAGATGTATTTCCCATGCGCTCTTCAGTACATGTGTACTTTTGATATAGTAGAGAAATGTTTTTTTATGAGATTTCCAGTTCCACAATCATCTCCGTGTTCCAAAGAGAGATATCTACCATCAGTGCTCTGTCCATGTCGTCCATCTCACTTCTTTTTTTTATTTATATTTAAAGCAAAGCTTCACACATAGCTATTTTATTCATGTTCACCAGTTCAGGAGAGAGATTATAAGCACTCCGTAGATTTGGCTTATTTCACTTTTTTTTTGTCTTACCAGTAGTGCAACAATGGTCCGAGTTAATATATGTTAGCACAGAAGTACATGTCCTTATGAATATTATACTGTATCTTTTATTACAGCTTTATACTCAAGATTTGTTTGGCTTTTGTACTCTAAAATTAAATGACTACCAACAGACAAGAGGCAATGAAAGGCAGTGCAAGCAACTAAAGAAAGTTGTATATGAAAAAGGCTATTATAACGTTTATTATCCTTGTTTCAATTTATTTATGTTTTTTTACGTGTTTTGTCATTGGCTGTTTTTTTGTGGCTTTTGTACCTGCTGTTTTTAAATCTCTAATTCACTTTGTTAAAACTTTCAAACGATCCACAATGTAGCAGGATGTACTTAGAGTTACATCCTCATCTTAGAGACTCTCTCTGACCCACAACATTCCACACCGCCGGGCTCATTCGCATACATGCTCCCATGGCTTCTATTTAGGAGGTTAAGGGACCTCCGCTTTGTCAGTGAGCTTGTCTGAATATAGCAGGCCAGATACATGTTTATACACTGTGCCTGTACCTTGAGACGGCATCGGTTTAAGCCGTATGTCGCCTTGCCATTTATAAGCCCAAATCTCATGTACCTAACTATAGGACTCTGAAAGAAGGGAAAGTGCACATTTAGATGTTGACAACGATAGAGGATTGAGTCAGTCAACAGAAGACAGATTTTGATTCCAGACCACATTTGCGCTTGACGCTTGTTCTGGGTTTGAGTTTTCCTAAAGTTGCGTTGTGGTATGTAAGATCGTGTTTCCAGCACAAATCCTTTACATACAACGGTCTCAAGGCCTTGTTATTGCAGGTACCGAATAAACTGTACCTTACACTTTGCCAACTCAGTATGACTTCAGCTGTTTCTTTCTTCTTCTTTTTTTTACCGTTTCATTATTGAGGTTATATGTTTCACATTTCATTAATTCATTTTGCATGACATGCTTTGTTAATATAGGTATTAAATAATGGTTAGCAGGGGCATTGTAAGATTGTTCTGTGTAAACCTTGACGATCACATTCCATGACTCCTTAGAAATACAAGCAATGGAGTCTGACCAAAATATATAACATTATTTTACATTGCTGTTATTTCATATTTTGGTAATTTGCTTTTCTTTCAAACACCCTCATTTATGGTGTGGAGTTAACTATGCAAGGCACACTATCTGCAGTTTCAGTTCAAACTTTGTGATGGTAGTGGGTAGTTTCCTACAAAATATATGTTCGGAAATATTTGTATCGTTGACTCAACAACTGCAATAAAGAGATATAAATTGTTCCAATTTGTCCAGTTTATTTTTTCTTTCTTTCTAACACTGAACTCACTGTTATTGGCTGCTTAGACAGTTTAACCTCTACCTATCTTGGAACTCAGAACCAAATGAATGTTAATAGTCTGTGTGAGTGACATTACATGACTATAGCTCTATTAGATCAGCCGCGGTTAAGTCATTGCTCTTACTTTAATGGTTGAGATATATATTAGGCTTCTTCTATCTCCAACAATAGACTTCACTGCCCTAGCCAATCAGAGATGAGAGGTGGTGACATTGGTGGCAGGGCTGTATTATGTGAGCCTTAGAGTCTCGTTGAACTTGTCTGTTTCTGGATCTCGAAGAATAAGACCAGCCCGGCACTACTTTACCATCTCTCTTTCCCGTGGGGTTTGGAGGTAAGGCTATTGACTGTGACCCCTGACTTGACTGTAACGGTAAACACTTTACGGGGATGCATGCATGCATGAATGCCTGCTCTGAGGCTGGACCTCTGTTTCATAACCCATGTCAATCCGGGCACTGGGGATGTGGAATAAATTCTCTGGGCAAGAGGGACCATATCATATTTTTTTGCATTCACAACTGCTGAACTAATATATTTCGGGCACTGCTAGAGAGAAAAGTTGATGGATTCTGTTTCTTTCCATTTGTTTGATTTGCTTCTCATGGCCCAGACTGGACAGAGACAGACAGTCAGTGGGCGCTAAGCTAGTCCTCTGTAGGGGGAACTGAGTGTTAGCATGCTTTGGGCTTTGACTTAATGCTGGTTAATGCTGAAAGCGGCACCCACAACATTCCTGCCACTGTCAGACCATGTTATTCCAGCGATCGAGCCAGGATCCAATACTGACCACACACATTAAAGCAAAACACCATTTAATTCCACAGGGAAACAAGTCTCATCGCCTGTGAATTCTTGGTGGATTTCAGTTAATATGTTTTGAGACAGCTCTTTAAACAGATGGTCTATACTCTACTTCACATCTCTCTTAGCTAGAGTTCTCTGTTGTAACCATTTGGGGGTCGGACTGGGACACTTGTCCTCAACTGAATTGAAGTCTGTGTTAACGAAATACACTATAGGCTAGCTACTTCAGTCCAAATGTATGTTATGCATAGGAGTGTGTCCCAAATACACTTCACATGAACTGGCATGTAAGGTCAGAGGATGGGCACAGGAAGGGACAGAAAAGGGGTTAGGGAAAGAGAGAGGGAGGGAGGTGAGGTGAGGGGTAATGGTTTTCTAATACAGGTCTCTAGGGTTGCTTCAGTTTTACTGTCATTGCAAATATGGTCCATGTTAAGATGGACTCCCATCTCCTCTGATAGATAGTTTCGTAATGGGATCATCTTAGGAATGTAAGGCATGTTGCTAAAAGCTGCCGAGATGATGGCCGTTGTATGTAAAGCTCTAGATGGCTGGCCAAACCCCTGTGGTCCAAAAATACCTGGCCTTGACTGGCATGTTCTTCATCGATTTACTGTGTGTGTGTGAGTACGAGCATGCAGGCGCTCAGTAAGCTCAGCCAACTTCATTGTCTGGAAGAGCACCTAACACCTGCTGATGAACTGTTCTTTATTATTGTTAAAAATAACCCCTCTGTATATCAACGGAGTGACACTAGTTTTATGATCTGATGATTCGTCTTTCAAACGGAATTTGTCTTTCATCTCAAATGATTCATCCACACGATAGCATTCTGACATTTGTTAGTTAAATATAGAACTATATAACCTCATGAAACTGTTCCTGTCTGTAAAGTTAATGATAACCTTCAGGTTGTCCCTAAAATGCACCGTATGTGGTATGACAAGGCCATCAGCTTGAAATAATACGTTGGAGTTGAATTAAAGTGACTGTACATGTCTGGGAGATACAGTTGAAGTTGGAAGGTTACATACACCTTAGCCAAATACATTTAAACTCAGTTTTTCACAATTCCTGACATTTATCCTAGTAAAAATTCCCTGTTTTAGATCAGTTAGGATCACCACTTTATTTTAAGAATGTGAAATGTCAGAATAGTAGAGAGAATGATTTAATTCAGCTTTGATTTCTTTCATCACATTCCCAGTGGCTCAGACGTTTACATACACTCAATTAGTATTTGGTAGCATTGCCTTTAAATTATTTAACTTGGGTCAAACGTTTCATTCCTCCTGACAGAGCTGGTGTAACTGAGTCAGGTTTGTAGGCCTCCTTGCTCTCACACACTTTTTCAGTTCTGCCCAAAAATCTTCTATGGGATTGAGGTCAGGGCTTTGTAATAGCCACTCCAATACCTTGACTTTGTTGTCCTTAAGCCATTTTGCAACAACTTTGAAAGTATGCTTGGGGTCATTGTCCATTTAGAAGACCCATTTGCGACCAAGATGTTGCTTCAATATATGCACATAATTTTCCTTCCTCATGATATCATCTATTTTGTGAAGTGCACCAGTCCCGCCTGCAGCAAAGCACCCCCACAACATGATGCTGCCACCCCCGTGCTTCACGGTTGGGAAGGTGTTCTTCGGCTTGCAAGCCTCCCCCTTTGTCCTCCAAACATAAGGATGGTCATTATGGCCAAACAGTTCTGTTTTTGTTTCATCAGACCAGAGGACATTTCTCCAAGAAGTACGATCTTTGTCCCCATGTGCAGTTGCAAACCGTAGTCTGGCTTTTTTATGGCGGTTTTGGAGCAGTGACTTCTTCCTTGCTGAGAGGCCTTTAAGGTTATGTCGATATAGGACTTGATTTGCACTTTTTGCACCAAAGTACGTTCATCTCTAGGAGACAGAAAGCATATGTTTCCTGAGCGGTATGACGGCTGCGTGTTCCCATGCTGTTTATACTTGCGTACTATTGTTTGTACAGATGAACGTGTTACCTTCAGGCATTTGGAAGTTGCTCCCAAGGATGAACCAGACTTGTGGAGGTCTACAATTTATTTTCTGAGATCTTGGCTGATTTCTTTAGATTTTCCCATGATGTCAAGCAAACAGGCACTGAGTTTTAAGGTAGGCCTTGAAATACATCCACAGGTACACCTCCAATTGACTCAAATGATGTCAATTAGCCTATCAGAAGCTTCTAAAGCCATGACATAATTTTCTGGAATTTTCCAAGCTGTTTAAAGGCACAGTCAACTTAGTGTATGTAAACTTCTGACCCACTGGAATTGTGATAGAGTGAATTATAAGTGAAATAATCTGTCTTTAAACAATTGTAGGAAAAATTACTTGTGTCATGCACAAAGTAGATGTCCTAACCGACTTGCCAAAACTATAGTTTGTTAACAAGAAATTTGTGGAGTGGTTGAAAAAACGAGTTTTAATGACTCCAACCTAAGTGTATGTAAACTTCCGACTTCCAACTGTATCTGCTATTCCTTAGCACATGTGCAAAGTGTCACCTTCTATTTCTAGAAGAGAGTAAAC
This sequence comes from Brachymystax lenok tsinlingensis, assembly GCA_030435695.1. NCBI lineage: Eukaryota > Metazoa > Chordata > Actinopteri > Salmoniformes > Salmonidae > Brachymystax > Brachymystax lenok. The sequence goes on from CM059809.1 coordinate 19,064,110, forward strand.
ACATTTATAGTGCACTGATTTACGATTGGGATGGCAGGCTGGTGATAGTAAAAATTAAATAAAAAAGTTTAAATTACTGTTATCTGTTTGCCTTAAACTGGAAATCTATAAAGAAAGTATTGGAAAGTAACAGCGCCTTTTAGTGCCTGGTGCAACAATGCTTAAATGTGGCCCCAGTGTCCACTGCAGTCCCAGACGCAGTGTAAGGGTTAGTGTGTTATCCAGACAACAGGTTATCCTGACTATAGAGAGAGGAGAGGCCCTCCATGCCAAGAGGAAATGGTTTAGGATTAGTCTTGGAGCTGTTTAGAGCTGAGGGCCTCAGGGCAGCCAGTGCCAGTGGTGAAAGAACACCACATACACTACTGCTCAAAAGTTTGGGGTCACTTAGAAATGTCCTTGTTTTTGGTCCATTAGAATAACATCAAATTCATCAGAAATACAGTATAGACATTGTTAATGTTGTAAATGACTATTGTAGCTGGAAACGGCTGATTTTAATGGAATATCTACATAGGCGTACAGAGGCCCATTCTCAGCAACCATCACTCCTGTGTTCCAATGGCACGTTGTGTTAGCTAATCCAAGTTGATAATTTTAAAAGGCTAATTGATCATTAGAAAACCATTTTGCAATTATGTTAGCACAGCTGAAAACTGTTGTCCTGATTAAAGAAGCAATAAAACTGGCCTTCTTTAGACTAGTTGACTATCTGGAGCATCAGCATTTGTGGGTTCGATTACAAGTACATTAGAGTGTCTAGTTTGAGAAACAGACGTCTCACAAGTCGTCAACTGGCAACTTCATTAAATAGTATCCGCAAAAGACCAGTCTCAACGTCAACAGTGAAGAGGCGACTCTGGGATGCTGGCCTTCTAGGCAGAGTTCCTCTGTCCAGTGTCTGTGTTCTTTTGCCCATCTTAATATTTTATTTTTATTGGCCAGTCTGAGATATGGCTTTTTCTTTGCAACTCTGCCGAGAAGGCCAGCATCCCAGAGTCGCCATTTCACTGTTGACGTTGAGGCTGGTGTTTTGTGAGTACTATTTAATGAAGCTGCCAGTATAGGACTTGTGAGGCGTCTGTTTCTCCAACTTGACACTCTAATGTACTTGTCCTCTTGCTCAGTTGTGCACCAGGGCCTCCCACTCCTCTTTCTATTCTGGTTAGAGCCAGTTTGCTCTGTTCTGTGAAAGGAGTAGTACACAGCGTTGTACGAGATCTTCAGTTTCTTGGCAATTTCTTGCATGGAATAGCCTTCATTTCTCAGAACAAGAATAGACTGACAAGTTTCAGAAGAAAGGTCTTTGTTTCTGGCCATTTTGAGCCTGTAATCAAACCCACAAATGCTGATGCTCCAGATACTCAACTAGTCTAAAGAAGGCCAGTTTTTTTGCTTCTTTAATCAGCACAACAGTTTTCAGCTGTGCTAACATAATTGCAAAATGTTTTTCTAATGATCAATTAGCCTTTTAAAATTATCAACTTGGATTAGCTAACACAACGTGCCATTGGAACACAGGAGTGATGGTTGTTGATAATGGGCCTCTGTACACCTATGTAGATATTCCATTCAAAATCAGCCGTTTCCAGCTACAATAGTCATTTACAACATTAACAATGTCTACACTGTATTTCCGATCAGTGTGATGTTATTTTAATAAACAAAAAAATTGCTTTTCTTTTAAAAACAAGGACATTTCTAAGTGACCCCAAACTTTTGAACAATAGTGTACATACACTGAACTCAATCACATCAGATATTACTGTACTGTGTATCTCTATTTGCGACAAATGAAAAATGTTACTAGGCCTGAGTGCGTTTAAGATGGTCCCTATTCCTTATCTAGTGCACTAGAGCCCTGGTTAAAAGTATTGCACTATATCAGGAATTTTAGACACAGCTTTGTGTGGGGAGGAACGATTCAAAGAGTTCCGTATTCATCAAGTATTTCTGCAATCCATCCATGCCCCTGTCAGTTCACCACTATATTCCTTCTCCCCGTGCTTATTTGTGTGAAACAGAAAACATCAGTACTCTTGTCTCTCGTGTCCAGGTAATCCAATCTAAACATGGCAGATGAAGAAAATGAGTAAGTATAGCCTATTTATCTTTGTCATCTCAGAAACTAGAGAAACAATAGCCTACACTACAGTGTATTTAGTCATGAAAATGTTAGTCAAAACAATGTCTTCCAACAAAATGTCTCATGTTTTTTGTTTGTTTTCTTTTCAGGGAGGAAGGTACAGTAAGACTTTGAGAATGTATTATTACCTTTTGACTAAACAAAATATGCTTCAAGCCACTATAGGCTGAGTGTACAAAACATTAGGAACACCTGCTCTTTCCATGACATAGATTGACCAGGAGAATCCAGGTGAAACCTATGATCCTTAATTGATGTCCCCTATTAAATCCACTTCAATCAGTGTAGATGGGGAGGAGACAGGTTAACAAAGGATTTTTAAGTCTTGAGACAACTGAGAGATGGATTGTGTGTGTGCAATTCACAGGGTGAATGGGCAAGACAAAAGATTTTGATTAGGGGTATGGTAGTAGCTGCCAGGCACACCGGTTTGAGAATGTCAAGAACTGCAACACTGCTGTTTTTTCACACTCAACAGTTTCCCGTGTGTCTCAAGAATGGTCCACCACCCAAAGGACATCCAGCCAACTTGACACAACTGTGGAAAGCATTGGAGTCAACATGGGCCAGCATCCCTGTGGAACGCTTACAATACCTTGTAGAATCCATGCCCAGACAAATTGAGGCTGTTCTAAGGAAAAAATGGGGGTACAACTCGGTATTAGGAAGGTGTCCCTAATGTTTTGTACACTCAATTGCACATATAATGCTAAGATTGACTATGTTAGCTATATTGCTGAGCTGACTTAACCTATGTCTGCGCAGTCGCAGAAACCCCCACAGAGGAAGGTAAAAGCTTTGTATGGCTTCGTGCATTACTTGGACTTTGTTAGATTGAGTGCCTGATGGATATACTGTAGCAAGTCTATTGTGCTTCTTGTGTCATTGTCAAAGCCTGTTATAGGCCATTCATTACTGTTTATAAACTATCCATGAATTTAAAAAAAGCATGCTTCGTGTACCTGATCAAAATATACGTTAAATGAGATCTTTTTAAGGTGACATTTAAAATGCTATGTCTGCATTTGTCTGTCAAGATAAACATGTGGAATTTGCATATAATTTGTATACTGATTTTCTACCCTTCTGTCTTTGTGGTATATGCTTACATGGACATTCAATCCATGTGTATGAGACGTATACCCTTTTCATGTGTCCATCTCCATATTCCATCCAATAGCTAAACATTGTTGTTCACTCTAGAATGGTTTTCAATCTTCTGACAAAGGTTGCATGAAATGTTTGTATGTTCTGTATGGAAATCATACTGATACTGAATCAGATTCAAACAATTGGATCCAATCTGATCATTACGTATGAAAATTAGTTTCATACCAGTTTGATGGTGTAATAAACAGTTTGCCTTGATCTTATCGTAGAAGTGGCCCTGACTACAGATCTAGGATCAGATCACCCAACCCCAATTCTAAACCACACTCATTGTTATCCTTAAACAATGTCTGACCCTAGGTCAGTGGTTAGGGCCAACTTCTACCAACACATTGCTTTATACTGAACCACTAATCAATCTTCTGTCCACTCATCAGTCGAGGTTGAAGTCCCAGCAGAGGAAGGTAAAGCTTGCCATGTGCTGTGAACTGCATGGAACAGATCTATACATACTAGTATTATCAAGATATACATATTGTACAGCTAAAGATTCAGTTTGCTTCAGGGATGAAATAATCTATATTCCTAGGTCATACATACTAGTTTCATAGAATGCATTTTGGCTCTAGTCACTTGTACCTTCATTTCAGATGGCATACAGTATTCCTATAGTTAGTGCTCCATTAATGATTTTGGCTGTATTAATTATGAACAAAACAATGTGCTTTATTCATATTTCTGATGTCCTTACAATAGAGGCTGCTCCTGCAGAGGAAGGTTGTGATTTTCAATGCTTCATATGTAGAGGTTCTGCATGCTAATATACATGTAATATACCCCACATACAACTTACAGTGAGGGAAAAAAGTATTTGATCCCCTGCTGATTTTGTACGTTTGCCCACTGACAAAGAAATGATCAGCCTATAATTGTAATGGTAGGTTTATTTGAACAGTGAGAGACAGAATAACAACAAAACAATCCAGAAAAACGCATGTGAAAAATGTTAGAAATTGATTTGCATTTTAATGAGGCAAATAAGTATTTGACCCCTCTGCAAAACATGACTTAGTACTTGGTGGCAAAACCCTTTCTTGTAGTTGGCCACCAGGTTTGCACACATCTCAGGAGGGATTTTGTCCCACTCCTCTTTGCAGATCTTCTCCAAGTCATTAAGGTTTCAAGGCTGACGTTTGGCAACTCAAACCTTCAGCTCCCTCCACAGATTTTCTATGGGATTAAGGTCTGGAGACTGGCTAGTCCACTCCAGGACCTTAATGTGCTTCTTCTTGAGCCACTCCTTTGTTGCCTTGGCCGTGTGTTTTGGGTCCTTTTCATGCTGGAATACCCATCCACGACCCATTTTCAATGCCCTGGCTGAGGGAAGGAGGTTCTCACCCAAGATTTGACAGTACATGGCCCCGTCCATCGTCCCTTTGATGCGGTGAAGTTGTCCTGTCCCCTTAGCAGAAAAACACCCCCAACACATAATGTTTCCACCTCCATGTTTGACGGTGGGGATGGTTTCCTTGGGGTCATAGGCAGCATTCCTCCTCCTCCAAACACGGCGAGGTGAGTTGATGCCAAAGAGCTCCATTTTTGTCTCATCTGACCACAACACTTTCACCCAGATGTCCTCTGAATCATTCAGATGTTCATTGGCAAACTTCAGACGGGCATGTATCTTGAGCAGGGGGACCTTGCGGGTGCTGCAGTTACCAATTGTTTTCTTGGTGACTATGGTCCCAGCTGCCTTAAGATCATTGACAAGATCCTCCCGTGTAGTTCTGGGCTGATTCCTCACCGTTATCATGATCATTGCAACTTCACGAGGTGAGATCTTGCATGGAGCCCCAGGCCGAGGGAGATGACAGTTCTTTTGTGTTTCTTCCATTTGCGAATAATTGCACCAACTGTTGTCACCTTCTCACCAAGCTGCTTGGCGATGGTCTTGTAGCCCATTCCAGCCTTGTGTAGGTCTACAATCTTGTCCCTGACATCCTTGGAGAGCTCTTTGGTCTTGGCCATGGTGGAGAGTTTGGAATCTGATTGATTGATTGCTTCTGTGGACAGGTGTCTTTTATACAGGTAACAAACTGAGATTAGGAGCACTCCCTTTAAGAGTGTGCTCCTAATCTCAGCTCGTTACCTGTATAAAAGACACCTGGGAGCCAGAAATCTTTCTGATTGAGAGGGTGTCAAATACTTATTTTCACGTGCGTTTTTCTGGACGTGTCATGGCTTGATATGCTTCTTGTTTTTGCACATCATTATTATTATTAGTGAATAATAGTAATTGATCCACTTACTAATCCTTCCCTACCGTTACCATAGAGACCACACTAGACGTTGAACCAGGTAATGCTTTCTTGCTTTTAACATTAAATGTCACATTGCTGCATGTTAGGATGCGCCCTAACTATGATATCATTATTATATATTTTTTTATCTGCAGTCTTGCCAGAGATAAGTGTTTAGAGTAAAAGTCTGTCTTGTTTGCTTCAAGCTTTATTCACATACTAATATTGTATCTTCACTATAGAACCAGAACCAGAGCCAGAGCCAGAAGTAGAAGGTAAAGGCCTTTTTTGCTTTACCATGGTCTTTAGTTTCTAGTATATATGTACACTTGTGCTACTAGTACACATTCATTAATGCCAGTGAAGTAATCTAAGACACATGAGCAATCGACATTATATTAATGTGGCGTACAGTACATATTTTCACAACACTGACTGAGTTATTTTTATTTTTTATATATATTATAATATATATTATTGTTCTTGACCTCGTATTTTTACACTCAACTGATCCACTCCTCGTTCTCTTAACCTTACAAAAGAGCCCACTGCAGTAGAAGGTAATTTTGATATTTTACCTCTACATTACGAAGTTTTCCCCTGCATGGATTATACCGTAACCTTCTGTCTGCAATAGTAACGTAACGTATTAAGTAGGCACAACAGCAGCATGCAGCTAATCTGGCCCACATGTGCTGTCAAAGCCGCAACAAAATATTTTTGCACATACATTTTCGCAATTATTTGCTTCATTCTTTATTGATTTATTAATGTTTCCTTGCAACAGAGCCCCTGTTGTAGTAGGTAAAGCTTTTCTTGGCTTCATCTTACAAATATGTGCAGTACATCATCTCATATTCTATTATTCGCTTCATGCTTTCCTATCTTTGCTAATCAGTCTGATGATGCTTTTATAATTGTGCACAGTAGTAGAAGGTAAAGCTTTTCTTGGCTTCAAATTCACTTAGTTTGAGCTACATTTGATATCCCAGATGTATGCATGTTATAAGCTGTATATAGTTTATAATAGCAATAAGGCACCTCTGGGGTTTTTGGTATATTGCCAATATACCACGGCTAAGGGCTGTGTCCAGGCACAGAACAGTCCTTAGCCATGGTATATTGGCCATATACCACACCCCCTCGGGCCTTATTGCTTAAATAGCACACCTTTCACTGGTACCATTTGGGCCACTTTAGCATACCCAACTAACAAACGTATCATATTGATAACCCCAATTACTGATTAATATGTACTGATTTAATATCAATAGACCTTTACAGCGTGTGCTTTTACAACGTCATATTCTCACACTTCACTGATTCACATTTCAGTCTATCGACTACTAAACGAATCATTCTCATGTCCCTCACATAGAAACACCTGCAGAAGAAGGTACCTGTTATTCGTTGTTGTCTTGTACAGAACGCAGGGAGTGTAGGCCTATAACTTTGGACTGTGACGGTCTGCTGTGAATGTTATTTTGTATTCCCTTAGTATCTAATACTTTGTGTTTCATACCATTCCGCTGCCTGTCAGAACATTGAGCCATCACTATGTGATAATGCATTGGTTTTGGTTTGCTTTAATACACACTTGCATACAGTAGGTTTCAATAGATAAGGCCTATCACTGAAATATCCTGCCGTAATAATCAAATTTGTTACCATAGTGTACTGTAAATGTGTGAATATTCTGTTGAAAGGTCTGTGTGTAATCATCCCTTCTTTTTTTCAACAGCCGGTGGAGAGACTCAAGGTGAGCATTGTCTAGTTCTTTGTAACTATAGTTCTAGATCTAGTCTTGTTCTATGTAACTAGTTCTAGGTCTAGTCTTGTTCTATGTAACTAGTTCTAGGTCTATTCTTGTTCTCTTTAACTAGTTCTAGGTCTATTCTTGTTCTCTTTAACCTCAGATTTCAAAATAGGCTTTACAGCGAAAGCACAACATTTGATTGTTTGAAGATAGCACCTCATATATTTTCCACATTAGCATAAATTCATGTCCAGCGCGGGTCACACAAAACCCATATAAGAGCTAAAATAAATCACTTACCTTTCGAAGAAGTTCTGCTGAGAGCATCCCAAGTGTCCAAGGAAGACATCCAATGGTTCTTTTGTTAGAAAAAGTCAATTATTATATCCATAAATCTCAGTTTGGTTGGCGCGTTATGTCCAGAAAATCCACCGTTGAGTCGCCTATTGAACCGTGAAGAGAACGCGTTCAAACTATACCTATCAACTTTGTCCAAACAAATCAAACATCATCTTTAATGTATCCTTAGGTACACTTTTATGTATATTTACTATAATATTTCAACCGGATGATAACCTGAACGATAGGAAAGGAAAAAAACAAAGAGCGCGCGAGACCGTGAACGCACATGTCATTCTATTTACTTCCAGGGTCCACGTCTAAATTCTTCTTCTATTGGCTTCTAATTCAACCTAACGTCTTGAAACCCTGTCTAAAGACTGTTGACATCCAGTGGAATCCATAGGTACTGCAGTCTGACTCCTAGATAACAGCAAATCCCATAGGCAGCCAGGAGAAAAAGGTCATCTAAAACAAAACTGCACATCCGGATGGATTTTCCTCGGGTTTTCGCATGCTATATCAGTTCTGTTATACTCACAGACATAATTTTAACGGTTTTAGAAACTTCAGAGTGTTCCCTATCCAATAGTACAAATTACGTGCATATCCTAGTTTCTGGGCCTGAGTGGCAGGTATTTTACTTTGGGCACAACAGACTCTCCAAAACCGACACCTCGGCTGCCGCTCCCTAAGAAGTTCTCGGTGTAGTTGTCAAGTTCACTGTATGTATTTTGTAGATATGTGTCTCAGTCTAATTATATTTTATTATTCGATAAAACAACAGACCGTACTGAAGGCACAAGTAGATTTCATTTTGAAACGTTTTGAAGTTTTGAAAAACGTCTGTTGAAACATTTTCAAAGATGTTTATGTTTTAAAATACTTTTCAAACCTTTGGATTTTTCAAAATTTGGTTAAGAGACATTTCAAAACATTTCGATTTTTACTAATCAGATTTATTATGATTTTGATCACTTCTTATTTCTACTTTGAATTAAATATAATATAATATAATAGCCTTTTCTGTTGTGACTTACAGATTCCAAAGCCAAACCAAAGTAAGTGTTAGATTCTATTTCGGCCAACAACTTTGTCTTGTGGTTTGCCGTGTCACTGAATCAAAGTAATTGATTGGAGAGTATTTGATGGAATCATCTCTAATGTTTTGCAGAAGTTTTATGCCAAATGTTGCTCCTCCAAAGCTACCAGAGGGAGATGGTAAAGTCGATTTTGACGTGAGTGATGCAATCCTACCAGCTAGATTATCTGAATATAGCAATAAGAGTGCCCAACACACTAATAACTGTGTGTGTGTGTGTGTGTGTCTGTGTCTGTGTCTGTGTCTGTGTGTGTCTGTGTGTGTCTGTGTCTGTGTCTGTGTGTGTGTGTTACAGGACCTGCACAGGAAGCGTCAAGAGAAGGACATGGCTGAGCTGACCTCTCTGATTGAGTCTCACTTTGTCCAGAGGAAGAAAGACGAAGATGAGCTCATCAGTCTCGTCAACAGGATCGTAAGTCCTCTACTGTAGCACTGCTGGAGCTCACACACACACACACACACACACACACACACACACACACACACACACACACACACACACACTGACACACACAGACTGCTGGAGCACTACATGGGCGTGTTGGTGAACTGCACACGTTATGAGTGACATTGCAGGCCTGACGTTCTGGTTGGCTCCCATAGCTTAAGCCCAGGCTCAGTGTGCCAACATAGTCTTGAGATACACAGATGAATCAGGTTGAATACTCTGTGTGTGTGTGTGTGTGTGTGTGTGTGTGTGTGTGTGTGTGTGTGTGTGTGTGTGTGTGTGTGTGTGTGTGTGTGTGTGTGTGTGTGTGTGTGTGTGTGTGTGTGTGTGTGTGCGTGTGCGTGTGCGTGTGTGTGTGCAGGAGAAGCGTCGTACCGAGAGGGCAGAGCAGCAGAGGATTCGTTCTGAGCAAGAGAAAGAGAGGCAGGCCCGTCTAGCCGTGAGTCTCTCATTGTGTAATGTTTCAATTGGGACGTCAAGGCCAACTGCGGCCCAAGTCGTTTTCTTCTCTTCTTTAACCTTCTGTTGCTCACTCCCCGATGCAGGAAGAGAAAGAGAGGAGGGAGCAAGATGAACAGCGTAGGAAGCACGACGATGACGCTAAGAAGAAGAAGGCCCTCACTACCATGACTCACACGTACGGTGGCATCCAACAGAAGGTTAGCGCTAGCTCCACACTCACTCACTCGCTCGCTCTCAGGATTACAACATTTGCATCAGATTTGCTGCCCCCTCGTGGTTATCTTGACACTTGCATGCCCTCTCGCTGTGCTGCGGTGATGTCCATCCACAGCAAGAGGGCAAGAAGGGAGCCAAGAAGCAGACTGAGAGAGAAAAGAAGAAGAAGATTCTGGCTGACAGAAGGAAGGCTCTGATCATCGACCATCTCAACGAGGACAAACTCAAGTATGATATATTTAATTACCCCAAAATACTCACGGGTCTTTGGCTGAGTCTCAAATGGCACCCGGGCTCTGGTCAAAAGTTATTCACTTTTTAGGGAATAGGGTGTCATTTGGCACACACATTGAAAGCTCTATTTCATTGTTGAAATGATCTACTGTACATAAAGTCGGAAGTTTACATACACCTTAGTCAAATACATTTAAACTCAGTTTTTCACAATTCCTGACATTTAATCCTAGTAAAAATTCCCTGTCTTAGGTCAGGTAGGATCACCACTTTATTTTAAGAATGTGAAATGTCAGAATAATAGTAGAAAGAATGATTTATTTCAGCTTTTATTTCTTTCATCACATTTCCAGTGGGTCAGAAGTTTACATACACTCATTTAGTATTTGGTAGCATTGCCTTTAAGTTGTTTAACTTGGGTCAAACGTTTTGGGTAGCCTTCCACAAGCTTCCCACAATAAGTTGGGTGAATTTTGGCCCATTCCTCCTGACAGAGCTGGTGTAACTGAGTCAGGTTTGTAAGCCTCCTTGCTCGCACACGATTTTTCAGTTCTGCCCACAAATGTTCTATAGGATTGAGGTCAGGGCTTTGTGATGGCCACTCCAATACCTTGACTTTGTTGTCCTTAAGCCATTTTGCCACAACTTTGGAAGTATATGCTTGGGGTCATTGTCCATTTGGAAAACCCATTTGCGACCAAGCTTTAACTTCCTGACTGATGTCTTGAGATGTTGCTTCAATTCATACACATCATTTTCCTACCTCATGATGCCATCTATTTTGTGAAGTGCACCAGTCGCTCCTGCAGCAAAGCACCCCCACAACATGATGCTGCCACCCCTGTGCTTCACGGTTGGGATGGTGTTCTTCGGCTTGCAAGACTCCCCTTTTTTCCTCCAAACATAACGATGGTCATTATGGCCAAACAGTTCTATTTTTGCTTCATCAGACCAGAGATCATGTTTTATTGGGGTCTATTTTTTTTCATCTTTGTCCCCATGTGCAGTTGCAAATCGTAGTCTGGGTTTTTATGGCGGTTTTGGAGCAGTGGCTTCCTTGCTGAGCGGCCTCTCAGGTTATGTCGATATAGGACTCGTTTTACTGTGGATATAGATACTTTTGTACCTGTTTCCTCCAGCATCTTCACAAGGTCCTTTGCTGGTGTTCTGGGATTGATTTGCACTTTTCGCACCAAAGTACATTCATCTCCAGGAGATGCGTCTCCTTCCTGAGTGGTATGACGGCTGCGTGGTCCCATGGTGTTTATACTATTGTTTGTACAGATGAACGTGGTACCTTCAGGTGTTTGGAAATTGCTCCCAAGGATGAACCAGACTTGTGGAGGTCTAACAAAAAATGTCTTTTGATTTTCCATCATGTCAAGCAAAGAGGCACTGAGTTTGAAGGTAGGCCTTGAAATACATCCACAGGTACACGTCCAATTGACTCAAATTATGTCAATTAGCCTATCAGAAGCTTCTAATGAAGCCATGACATAATTTTCTGGAATTTTCCAAGCTGTTTAAAGGCACAGTCAACTTAGTGTATGTTAACTGCTGACCCACTGGAATTGTGATACAGTGAATTATAAGTGAAATAAAAAATTACTTGTGTCATGTACAAATTAGATTTCCTAACCGACTTACCAAAACAATAGTTTGTTAACAAAAAATGTGTGGAGTGGTTGAAAAACGAGTTTTAAATGACTCCAACCTAAGTGTATGTAAACTTCCGGCTTCAACTGTAAATGCATATAGTTGCTTAGAAAGTCTCCTGTGAAGGAGAGACCAAAAGTAGAACCTCATGCGCTGACTGAACGCTGGCTTCCCATTTGTTGTCATCCTGCAGGGAGAAGGCCAATGAGCTGTGGCAGTGGATGATGGAGTTGGAGGCGGAGAAGTTCGACCTCAGCGAGAAACTGAAGAAGCAGAAATACGACGTAAGTGTTCTCACTCAGGTCCAAGCTGTGGTGATAAAACCCATGGCTGTTCTATGTATTGTGATCCACGGGGTAAAAACAAGATCACTGGTCGTGCCAATGACAGTACGGTGATGATTGCAAGATTGTGATGTTTTACTTCAAATGGGTCTGGGTCTTTTTCATGTGTCTTGACCTCCATATCATCTCCTCTGTCATCCAATGACTGCATACCACAGGAGGCTGGTGAGGGGAGGACTGCTCATAATAAATAATGGGAGTGAATTGAGAATAAATGTACTTACTACAACTGTGATAGGGTTTTTCTCACCTATCTTAAAATGAATGCACTAACTGTGTACGTCTCTCTGTATAAGAGGGTCTGCTAAATGACTAAAATGTTCATGTAAAATGAATGGTATCGAACACATGGAAACCACGTGTTTGATACCATTCCATTTAATCCGTTCCAGCCATTCCTATGTGCCAGTCCTCCCCAATGAAGGTGCCACCAGCCGCCTGTCCTCTATACCAAAAGCATTACATGTGTCCCTTAACATGCTGTAAATGCAGTACATTTCACTGAGAGTAACTTACACTCATGAAATACAAAGCAGTTTAAATATATACATGCTTAACAAGCCACATCCCCTATTCTGAAACTGGTAGTGTTAATCCTACTGCCTAAGAGGACACCCTACGAGAGGCACACCTGTCTAAAACTCTGACTTGCTTCCAGATGAATGTTCTCCAGACCCGAATCAATGAGCAGCAGAAGTTGTGAGTAATCGGCTGTGGGGGCGTCAACCTCACTGTTGTGTAGTCCGTTGTCGTCAGAGTGAGCGTTTTTTATTTTACACTCGGGGCTCAGGTACGCTCAACCGGGTGGTGGACCACAGGTGAATACTTTCGACCACAGGTGAACCACTGGTGAACCACACACTCCTCAGACAAGTGGTGGTGCAGCCATGCCGTGGCTCCAAACTGCAGGATCCCAGGGTTTCCCTACAGGTGTCAGTCAGTGTATTGTCTCAGTGCTTAGGCAGCCTCCGCTGTGTGTCCCTTCACAGATCAATCAGCTTCTGGCCCGTGTCCAGGACCACCAGAGGTAAGTACCCAGAGCCACACTGGTCAGTTTCTCCTCTATTTAAAAGAGCCTGGGGGGCCTAAACCAACCGACAAATTATAATGAATGCTACTCATTAAAAGAAACCATGAAATAAAGCCCAGTGTTGGAGTACTATCAAGACATTCAGTTTGAGTTTCTCAAAAGTCTAAAGTGGCTTCCTCTCTTCGTCTCCTCTCCTTAATCTGTATTGATCTGAAGACACAGGATATGTGAAAGCAACCTTTTCTGCTTTTTTTTTTTTTTCATCAGTGCAGATGAAGGAAAGGAGACAAGGAGAAGGAGCTACTCTAGACTATTGAGATACACCCATTGTCCCTCATCTATTCACTGTTCCGCCCCCTGTCTTAACCTCAAGGCCTTTTAAAGTCACATGATCCTGCTTGAAGAGAACTAGCTCGGAGCATATGATCCAACCTGGGAGAAAACATTAGGATCGAAGTGCTGCATCCTAATTTGACCAGTCTTTAGCGTGGCTCCTTCCGTTCCATCCATCCATCCCTCTCCATTCATCTAGAATAGACCCCAATAGTCTGGGAAGATCGTGATCCTAATCAACAGCCTACTATTGGCCCCAGAACATTGTGTCATCATCAAAACTGACAGTAGATTATAGTCTCTGTAGGCTAAGGAACTTAGTTACGTCGTATGTATTGCAGTGCATACAATATGTACTGTAATACCTCCAAAACATGACCTCTGGAAAAAAATCTGTAAGTAAAAGTAAAGGACAGAATCCAAGATGTCTGGGTTGACTTCTGTCCACTATCTGCAGTCTCACTGTTTTCTGATGGTAAGTTGAATTTTACATACAGGTATTGGCTGGCTATAGCTTTTTAACTCATATGTCAGACTTTAGGAATGATAGATTGATAGCCTATGATAAATTATAAATTTAAATGGTGTATTATGGGTGAAATTCTAACTTCCAATTCAGTCAAAAGTTCACTTAGTCATGCATTGATGTCAATGGGAAACTACGAGAAAATGAAAGCTAGGATTTGGCCCTAAGAGAACATCATGGTAAGATCGCTGAAGATAGGACACGATCGCCATGTCATTCATTCATTCATCCTCGTCCTTCACTAACCCTCGGTCCTGTTTGTGAAAGTTCAGTGTTCCCTTTCATCCTGTGATGCATGCCAACTCTCACAGAACTGTCTCTGTTTCCAATCCCCCCCTCTCCCCGCTTTCATACATCAGTCTATCTATCTCTGACTCGTTCTTTCAAAACTCTACTCTCTCTCTCTGGTCCTGTAATCATCATAGAAAATGTTTGGGATAGATATGCTGAAGACGTTCCTGATAGAACCTTTGAATGTCCACCCTATACATGTCCTTGATATTTAAAATATTTTGTTGGTCACATGTATTCACCAACATTAGCATAATAATCACTTTTAGTGTTCTTTTTAGCCCCTAGTGGAGCTTATCTCTTTCAGCTCTTAGTATAACTACATGTATTGTTCCTAAGTATATCAATATAATAGCGACACCTACTGGCCAGATAGAAGCAGTGACAGAGGTGTTTGACTGGTCTGTCTACTCTGCGTGGTTTCACAGTGCCAAAGGCAGAGGCAAGGCCAAGGCGGTCAGGAGGTAATGAGACCTGGCAGGATGAAGTCTCCAGGACTGAGACGCAAGACGACGATGGAGGATTGTTTTGTTGTTGTTCTTGTTATCTGTGCACATGCAAATTACTATGGAAATGTGCTGTTGTCACGGTCACTGTTTGCTGTGCATGAGGCTAGAAACAATAAAAAGATGTTTGCTTTTTATTGTGTCTGATTTAATTTCAAAGAAAATGTATGAAAAGTTTGAGGCCGAAAAATATGAAATATGAAAATATGAAAATATACGGACGACTTCTGCAAGTCGCTTTGGATAAAAGCGTCTGCCAATTTGTATATATTATATAATGTACAATACTGTGGCTCCAGTAGTGCTAAAGCTTTCGTCTCAATTCCCTGAGGTCGTGAATTCAAATCTAGCGTCCTTCTCTCCCTCCACTTCTAGCTGATAACTTAATATAACATAAAGCGTTTCGAGCATCTGGGAAAAGCGTTATATAAATCCAATCCATTATTATTATTAGACAAGGCAACAAGTGATTGAAATAAATACATGTATTTGTTAACCACACATGGAAAAGCACAGTACAACATAACACATAATAGTTCCTGCACAGTGCAATCCCTTACAGAAAAAACACGACTTCACATGTAGAAAATCACAACTTCACATAAAAATTTACACTTGACAACATGGTTTTGTAACACTTCACATGATGTTTCACAACCTCCTGTTACCCCACCATATCTGTGTCAATGACAACATGTAAGCACAACAAATGACAACATGTAAGCACATGTGAAAACATGATCTCATGTGTTCCAAAAATACGTTTGCAAGTTAGTTCAAATATGAAATTTCACTTGCACATGATTTCAGTTGTGAAGTGTTGCAAAAACAATTTCACATATGACATGTCACGTGAAGTGTTCAGTAACACGCTTTCACGTGATATTTCACATATGAAATCATTTGGGATTTCCGTAAGGGGGACACCATAAACCTGAATTTTCTTCTACACCACCAGGTATGTGGCCATGACAGACATCGGCCACAGATTTTTGTCAAGAACACATTTTTGCACTGCTCAGGGACACTTAACATTAAGTGTGCCTAAATGCACTCAGGTTTGAACTTGCACAACTTTTGGTCTGGAGTCCATTAATATCTCAGCAGTGCTTTGTAACTTATTTGTTACCAAGAACATATATCAACACACTCTCAAAAATAAGAGTACATTTACGGTACAATGTTGTTCCCTGGTTTACAAAAGGTCAAAGGTACACTTGAGGTACCTTCAGAGGTACAGTTGAAGTCGGAAGTTTACATACGCCAAATACATTTAAACTCAGTTTCTCACAATTCCTGACATTTAATCCTAGTAAAATTCCCTATCTTAGGTCAGTTAGGATCACCACTTTATTTTAAGAATATGAAATGTCAGAATAATAGTAGAGAAAAAATTATTTATTTCAGCTTTTATTTCTTTCATCACATTCCCAGTGGGTCAGAAGTTTACATACACTCAATTAGTATTTGGTAGCATTTCCTTTAAATTGTTTAACTTGGGTCAAACGTTTCATTCTTCCTGACAGAGCTGGTGTAACTGAGTCAGGTTTGTAAGCCTCCTTGCTCGCACACAATTTTTTTCAGTTCTGCCCACAAATGTTCTATAGGATTGAGGTCAGGGCTTTGTGATGGCCACTCCAATACCTTGACTTTGTTGTCCTTAAGCCATTTTGCCACAACTTTGGAAGTATATGCTTGGGGTCATTGTCCATTTGGAAGACCTGTTTGCGACCAAGCTTTAACTTCCTGACTGATGTCTTGAGCTGTTGCTTCAATATATCCACATCATTTTCCTACCTCATGATGCCATCTATTTTGTGAATTGCACCAGTCGCTCCTGCAGCAAAGCACCCCCACAACATGATGCTGCCATGCCCGTGCTTCACGGTTGGGATGGTGTTCTTCGGCTTGCAAGCCTCCCCCTTTTTCCTCCAAACATAACGATGGTCGTTATGGCCAAACATTGTTGTTTCATCAGACCAGAGGACATTTCTCCAAAACCGCAGTTGCAAACCGTAGTCTGGCTTATTTATGGCAGTTTTGGAGCAGTAGCTTCTTCCTTGCTGAGCGATATAGGACTCGCTTTACTGTGGATATAGATACTTTTGTACTTGTTTCCTCCAGCATCTTCACAAGGTCCTTTGCTGTTGTTCTGGGATTGATTTTCACTTTTCGCACCAAAGTACATTCTTTTGATTTTCCCATGATGTCAAGCAAAGATGCACTGAGTTTGAAGGTAGGGCTTGAAATACATCCACAGGTACACCTTCAATCAGAAGCTTCTAAAGCCATGACATAATTTTCTGGAATTTTCCAAGCTGTTTAAAGGCACAGTCAACTTAGTGTATGTAAACTTCTGACCCACTGGAATTGTGATAGAGTGAATTATACGTGAAATAATCTGTCTGTAAACAATTGTTGGAAAGATTACTTGTGTCATGCACAAAGTAGAGGTCCTAAACAACTTGCCAAACTATAGTTTGTTAACAAGAAATTTGTGGAGTGGTTGAAAAACAAGTTTTAACGACTCCAACCTAAGTGTATGTAAACTTCCGACTTCAACTGTATATGGTACTGGTCGGTACCTTTTAAGGTACATGTGCAGATAATCTAGTAAAATGGTTAAAGCAATATTTACCCGGGGCCTCCCGAGTGGCGCAGTGGTCTAAAGCACTGCATCGCTGTGCCACTAGAGATCGCGACCGGGAGACCCATGGGGCAGCGCACAATTGGCCCAGCGTCGTCTGGGTTAGGGGAAGGTTTGGTCGGCAGGGATGATCTTGTCCCATCGCGCACTAGTGACTCCTGTGGTGGGCTGACACAATTGCCAGGTGTACAGTGTTTCCTCTGACACATTGGTGCAGCTGACTTCCGGGTTAAGCGCCCAGTGGCTGGATTGTGTTTCAGAGGGCTCTCGACCTTTGCCTCTCCCGAGTCCGTACGGGAGTTGCAGCGATGGGACAAGACTGATGGATACCACAAAAAAGGGGTACAATTTAAACAAATTAAATATATATAAATTCAGCAAAATAAGAAACGTCCCTTTTTCAGGACCCTGTCTTTCAAAGATAATTCATAAAAATCCAAATAACTTCACAGATCTTCATTGTAAAGGGTTTAAACACTGTTTCCCATGCTTGTTCAATGAACCATAAACAATTAATGAACATGCACCTGTGGAACGGTCGTTAAGACACTGACAGCTGACAGACGGTAGGCAATTAAGGTCACAGTTATGAAACTTAGGACACTAAAGAGGCCTTTCTACTGACTCTGAAAAACACCAAAAGAAAGATGCCCAGGGTCCCTGCTCATCTGCGTAAACGTGTCTTAGGCATGCTGCAAGGAGGCATGAGGACTGCAGATGTGGCCAGGGCAATAAATTGCAATGTCCGTACTGTGATACGCCTAAAACAGGGCTACAGGGAGACAGGACTGACAGCTGATCATCCTCGCAGTAGCAGACCACGTGTAACAGCACCTGCACAGGATCGGTACATCTGAACATCACACCTGTGGAACAGGTACAGGATGGCAACAACAACTGCCAGAGTTACACCAGGAATGCACAATCCCTCCTTCAGTGCTCAGACTGTCCGCAATAGGCTGAGAGAGGCTGGACTGAGGGCTTGTAGGCCAGTTGTAAGGAAGGTCCTCACCAGACATCACCGGCAACAACGTCGCCTATGAGCACAAACCCACTGTCGCTGGACCAGACAGGACTGGCAAAAAGTGCTCTTCACTGACGAGTTGGGGTTTTGTCTCACCAAGGCTGATGGTTGGCTTTGCGTTTATCGTCGAAGGAATTAGCGTTACCTCCTAGGCCTGTACTCTGGAGCGGGATCGATTTGGAGGTTGTTGGGGTAGGTTCCTTGTTCCTTGTAAATCATTGGCTTATTGGTGAAATTAGCAATCAGACAATATCTTCTTTAAGTAAATCAATCAAACCTTTATTCATGCAATTGCAGACAGAAGTTGACAACGGAAACACAGCATGCATGTTTCAGAGTAAGTTCTTCAAAATAAAAAAAGTCAAAGTTGCTTTAATATGCTTGCAGTCAACCCCTAGTGATGTAACTGCCTACGTCAACACCTTCTACTCATGAGACCAAGCCCATGCATATACAGTTATACAAACTTGCAGGATCTCAATTCCATTGAGCACGTCTGGGACCTGTTGGATCGGAGGGTGAGGGCTAGGGCCATTCCCCCCAGAAATTTCCGGGAACTTGCAAGTGCCTTGGTGGAAGAGTGGGTAACATCTCACAGCAAGAACTGGCAAATCTGGTGCAGTCCAAGAGGAGGAGATGCACAGCAGTACTTAATGCAGCTGGTGGCCACACCAGATACTGACTGTTACTTTTGATTTTGACCCCCCCTTTGTTCAGGGACACATTATTCAATTTCTGTTAGTCACATGTCTATGGAACTTGTTCAGTTTATGTCTCAGTTGTTGAATCTTGTTCATACAAATATTTACACATGTTAAGTTTGCTGAAAATAAACGCAGTTGACAGTGAGAGGACGCTTCTTTTTTTGCTGAGTTTCTATTTTTTTTTAATGGAAAAATTAAATACAAATATGATTTTGCCAATATATTCAATCATTACTGCGGTTTGAAATGTAGGTGGGGCAATGTGCTGGCGGGGGCTCATTAGCATATGTTGGGCTATTTGTTGTATTTGTGCCAACCGTCAGTGGAAATTTTGAGTGATTTATCATTATGTTGATGATGTTTTAGCCCATTTTTTGACACTGTCAATTCTGCAGTCTTTGTAAGAACAGCTGATAGTTAAGAGCTGCACTGTTAAGAGGTTACTGATTCTTTCCAGTAGCATAATGGCAGCTGGTTCATAGAAAGTTACATTGTCAATAACTTACTGTCAACTAGCTGCAGGTGGGTTATAGGAAGATTCACAGTAACTTACTGAAGCTAATCTGTCACACTCACGGACATGGTGGTCTGGTAGGAAAGTGGGTATTACGATGACATGTGACATGGTGACTAGCTAAACATGGTGACTAGCTAAATATTGTTTGGCTCTTTGGCATCACATGCACTTATTGTAGCTTTTAATAAGACTGGATAACCAACCGTGTACAAACTCGGTGTTTATGAACAGAATACAACAGACCACATTAACTGGGACTACATTCCCTCTCATGGGAGACCAAAAAGAGCTAGTGAAAGCCACGCCTGCAATATTCTGCCACTGCTACAGTATGCTGCCAATCAGCAAGTGATGCACATGTTGTCAACAGAAGAGTCAGTGTAGGTTACTAGCATGTATTGCTAGTGAAAGCAAGTTGCCTGTAGGTTACTGACAACGTTTTGCCAGTTAGTTACTGTGAATCTTACAGTAACTTACTGACAAATGGTTTTCAGATAAGAAATGACAAATTCACAGTAAATTCTGGCAACAAAACACACACTGACCTCTTTACAGTGCAGCTCATTACCGACACATTCTCTTACAAAGTTTGTAGAACAGACAATGTCAAAGGAGGTGCTCAACTTGACGTGGCATAACCATCAAATGTTTAAACTTCTACTGATGGTTGCCACAAATACATATATATTTGACCATGCCCCCAAATATGCAAATGAGCCCCACAATGAATTGCCCCAATCTATCAAAGCACAGTGATTGTACCTTATATTCAAAATACTGGATGGAAAAATGTCCCATTATACCTACAAGGTACCGAACTGTACCATGTGAGATCATATGTGTACCTGTGAAGTTTACGTTTTAGTTTTTTGTACCCCAGGGAACAACACTGTTCCCTAACCATAGCCTTATTCTTTGAGTGTGTGTTAATACATATTCCAATCAATAAGTATGGATGACGTGGCACTGCAGAAACATTGATGCATTCAACCAAGAGGTTGCAAGTTCAAATCCCCGTAAGCATTCAAGTATGCTCTATATCAAATGTCCTTGAGCACTGCACGATTTACTTTGATGTTATGTTGGTTGTGATAATTCGACAATTAATTACTTTATTCTGTGCAGCTTTTAGCAAAATCCAGAAATGTATTCTTGCCAATAAAAATCGGTCGCCATGGCTCTTTCAGGCTCATACCCATAGTGGTGTAGCAGGACATTTCAGGTCCCAAGTTTGGTCACGGTACAAAATTGCACAATATATTTTTTTACAGTAATTGAAATAAGAATACAGCAGCATACGGTCATTTTATTTTAAATAACACCTTCAAGTTGTTCGATAAATAGGCAAAGTGCAACACATTTTTTGTGCCAATATACACTGAGTAGACAAAACATTAAGAACATGCTCTTTCCATGATATAAACTGACCAGGTGAATCCAGGTGAAAGCTATGATCCCTTATAGATGTCACTTGTTAAATCCACTTCAATCAGTGTAGATGAAGGGGAGGAGACAGGTTAAAGAAGGATTTTAAGCCTTGAGACATGGCTTATGTATGTGTGCCATTCAGAGGGTGAATGGGCAAGAGGAAATATTTTAGTGCCTTTGAACAGGGTACGGTAGAAGGTGCCAGGCGCACCGGTTTGAGTCAAGAACTGCCACCCTGCTGGGTTTTTCCACACTCAACAGTTTCCTGTGTGTTTCAAGAATGGTTCACCACCCAAAGGACATCCAGCCAACTTGACACTGTGGGAAGCATTGGATTCAACATGGGCCAGCATCAGAGTCCATTCCCAGACAAATTGAGGCTGTTCTGAGGGCAAACGGGGGGCCTGCAACTCAATATTAGGAAGGTGTTCCGAATGTTTGGTATACTCGATCTCCCTTAGGTCCACAGACCTGGTGGTGCAGCACAAACTTCAAGTAATTATCAACCAGCAAGTTGTGAATTCAAATCCCAAGTGAGGTTGATTCCCAAGTAATCAGCATAGAACAGCATACCGTTCTTTAATGTTTTTCATGGATGCACCACATATTGCCTGCACATTGTAGACATAAAATGACATAGTAAGCAGCATCAGTACTTTTGACATTAGAACTTAAATACATTTAATAAATAAAGATCTTTAGGGTTACAGTATATTTTGGGGTGTTATACATTTTCATAAACAATGTGGGATGGCAGTATAAAATGTAGAATATTTACAGAACTTGAAGGCTCAGGTGTGAAACTGAGGTTTGAGTTCCAGCATGGATTTAGGCTACAGAAAGAACAATCCAGCAATCTCTCCCTGTTGTGTTACACTCAGACAGCTGAAGATAGGACAAGTTTGGCCTTCAAACATTCTTGGTTATAGCTACACAGTACAGATATGTCTTAATGAGGTATCGGTTTCTTATACAGGTGAGCGATGATATGTATTGAGCCAGTACCATGTATCAAATCAACACACTTCCATGAACCACAACAGTGCATTTTCATATTGGAAAATCCCAAGTCTTCCAGACATGATTAGTAGATTACAGATTGACTTCAGTGGAGCTCTCCTCCTTACCATAGACGAGTCTCTCTGATCTCGGCAATGACCTGACTGGCCTTCTGCAGAGCCTGTGGACACACCATGAGATACACTTGACTGTGAAGCTTGTTGTGAGTATTGCTTCCTTTAGTTGCTTTTTTTTTATTATATACTTCCTGTACAATGTCAACGTCTGGATGTGTGTCAATCCTCTCTGTTCATGGTTAAGGTACCAACCTCTAGCATGTCTGCAGCCTCCTTGCGTCTCTGGGCCATGTCCTCAGACTCAGTGAGCAGGTCGTTGAGAAGACCAGACTTATAGAGCTGACCCACCAGCTCACTCTGCAGACTGTCCTTCACATGGTTCACCAGGAAGTGCATCACTGCCTTGGGCACACTACAGTACGGAAGAGGGAGGGAGAAAGAGTGGGGGGGGGGAGAGAGAAAAGGGAGAAATCTGAGCTGCTGGCCTAATGGGAGCAAATACCTCTAGACTTCAACACTGCACAGAAATACCACGGGTGGCAAGTGGCCTAGGGGAGCGTTGGGCCTTTAACTTAAAGGTCGCTGGGTCCAATTCCTGAGCCGGCAAGGTGAAATAATCTGCAGCTCTGCCCTTCAGAAAGCCAGTTAACCCCAAACAACTACTGCTCCCCAGGCACTGTGGATGTCTGTTACGTTCCCCAGTTTCTGTGTTGTGGGTTTCAGGATTGGTTCCTGCATTCCAAAGCAGCTGATTGGTTTGCCCATCACTAATTGGAGCTCTGACCCCGCCCTCTCATCAGGGGATACAGCTGTCTGCAATTACCGACTCCTTCTGCAGCTTGAAAAGCCAGTGTTCCTCTGTTAGGAGAGAGAGCTTCTTTGTATGTCCTGTGTTGGTCTGTATAAGTTAAGTTGTTTTTTTGTAGCTGATCCTGCAGAGGTATTGAACTTAGGACTTTGTGTTTTTTTTTGGTTTATTTAAGTTGTTCACTAAGTTTAGTGAGCTATTCAGTTTCATTTGTTCCCAGGGGGGGAAGGGGAAGGCACGTTGGGAGTGTTTAGGCAAGAGGCCTGCAGGCATACACCCGTAGTATGTACTCTGTCTATGCACACTAGGTAAGACCTGGGCGGACCACCCCCTGTATTTTGGTTAGAGTGCCAAGTGGTTCTAAAACTTAGGTAAAGTAGTGGGAAGGCAGGAGAGGGGACAAACTTTTACTTTCTTTGCTTGGGTTCTGTCCAGCCCCCTTTTCCCCACATTACCGTGTGTAGGAATAAATTCCCTGTAAACGGTATTTTTCTCTGCCTCTGTCATCCTTACCCACACCTACAATCACATACCTTTTTTTCAGTCCACAGGGAAGTTAAGTTGTAGTAGGGTGTTGCGTTCCCTCTTCCAAGAGGCGTACGTAACAATGTCGATTTAAGGCAGCCCCCTCTCTGATTTAGAGGGTTGGGTTAAATGCGGAAGACACAGTAAGGTTCAATGCATTCAGTTGTGCAACTGGCTATGTATCCCCTTTCCCAAAGGGACAGTGTCAGAAAGCACCTGTCTTGAATGTTTTTCCGGACGATGAGAAAGTAGGACTTGATGAGTCTCTCGATGACCTCTCAGTCACGTTGCTCCCGAGAAGACAACTTCCTGGCAACAGGAGCAGGCTGTGGGAGGAGCAACAGCATCAGCCAATCACTGAAGGGCACCACACAGAATTTTGAAATTGAATAACTGTATTATTCGCTCACCACATCCAGCAGGTTGACGGCAAGGCCCTTATGAGGGCTGGAGGGGCCAGCGCTGGGGGGCCCCCCTCGTCCCCTTTCTTCAGCATGCCTCTCCAGTTCCCTGGGGCCCTGCTCCGGGAGCCTGAGGTTACACACAACACAAACAATCAGATGTAAAGCTGTTTTTTACAGCAACTTGTGCCTCAATGTGCTTTGCAGAACCACAATGCAAATGTAGCGCCTCTCTAGCGTGTTTTACTTTAATGAGAGGTGGCTATCCTGAGTTCTTTAACTCTCCATTCAATCAAATAAGTGTGGTTTCCCTAATGAACTTATCAGTAGTTAACTTGTGGGTGGGTGTAATTACTAACTTATTTTACAAAGTACTATTTTTCCTAATTAACTTAAAATATCAAGAGTCAGTAACCACAACGGTTTTATAAGAAATATAACAGATTTACTTTGAAAAAGGGGGTCAGTAATTAAATATGTCTCGTCACTTTTCAGCTCACAAATGCATTACTATTCACCTTCAAACATAAGGGCCCAATAAAATAAAATAGCCGGCAAAACCTAGCTTAATTTTAAATACCATTCAAATGTTCAAATGATGCAGGCCTGAATGTAGCTCGGGTACGTTGTAGCCTTAAACCAAATGGCTGCTTCACCACACGGGCCAAAACAAAATAATGGTACCTTTATTCAATGTGACTGTAACCTCCCGCGCACAGGATCAAAGGCGTCAGAAGACAGGCGGAGAGGATTCGAGATGAATAGAAGACAGTCGAAGAGAAAAGTCACATGGTTGACGATCTGGGCAAAGTCCTCCACTCGGTGACACTATCCGGCTCCGTCACGGTCTTTGATCATCGTCGGTCTCATAGTTCCACACAGGCTTAACTAAACGAGGTCGCTGGCCGCTAGCTTGTTAGCAAAGTCCATGCACCATCACTAACCACTATATCAGCGGCTAACTTCAACTTATTTCAGTCTTCGTATGCGGAGTAAGCCACCCACACAGACAGAATAATCACCATTAATGTTTCGTATAAGAGTTCTGGTTGAACACTTTCACTAAACTGGTTCATTCCTTTCAACTTAACCGTGTTCTCCTTTTTCAACCCAAATCCAACCACGCGTTCTCCTCTCTCCTTCCTCGACCCTCACTCCCTTGTCCTTTGACCTCAACTGTGAATGGTTCATACACAAACTTTCAGAAATAAAATAAATTCACAAAGCATTTGTGTAATTCTTTCTTCCTACTCTTACAGGCATCTTTAAAGCATTTTTACATATATTATGACCCAACAAATATTTAACATTTTAAGTGCTGTATTTAGTAAACCATGAACATTACCAAATATACATTTCTCTCATGGAGCAAACTGTAACTTAATTGCTGGTCAATGAATCTTAACATTTTAACCTTGAATTATATTTATTACTCTATGAAATTATTTATTCAAACGTATAAATCTTATACTAATGAATATATTTCAACAGGGTTACACAAACTAATCTATTTAATTCAGAGCCTAGCTCAAACGCACAGAGAGGGATAAGGCAGAGAGGACATTGTTAAGAGAGGGCATGAGGGCTGGAGCAGACTGAGAACACAGAGCAGAGCACAGCAGAAGGCACGGAGCATGCCCATCTCATGCCCCACCTTGGCA
This sequence comes from Brachymystax lenok tsinlingensis, assembly GCA_030435695.1. NCBI lineage: Eukaryota > Metazoa > Chordata > Actinopteri > Salmoniformes > Salmonidae > Brachymystax > Brachymystax lenok. The sequence continues at coordinate 19,089,700 of CM059809.1, forward strand.
CCCTCCGCGTCCACAAAGGCAGGGGGCTTGGTAGGAATGTGAGGCTGGCAGAGAGGAACATTAACTATTGACTAAGAGGAGGAATGGAGAAGGGACTTGTGAAGAAAAGACAAGGGACAATTGGTATTATATTGCGATTAAAGAGAGCTGGAGAGATTGAGCTTGGGAGCCATTTTGTTTAGAGTATTATAGAAGAAATTCCGAGTACGGTGGTTAGTTAGTTACCTTATCCCTGGGGACTGCAGTGGGCAGCTCTCTCATTCGGTTTCTCCTCGACTCCTACAGGACACAGACAGAGGAAAGTTGCATCCCTTTTACAACACACAATGTCCTCTGTTGCTTAGTTGATTCACGGTACCACCCATATGTAAAATGTATGCGCATAAAGCGTCTGCTAAATGGCATATATTATCATATTATTAAATGGCATATATTATCATATTAATTATTAAATGGCATATATTATCGTAATATTTTTAAGTGGCATATATTATCATATTATTATTAAATGGCATATATTATATTATTTTTTACATCACAACTATTATCATACAGAATTCATGTCAACAGAAAAGATAATGAGCTGTCACCTCTACGTTGTTGTTCATGACCCCACAGGCATCAGCAAAGTCAGGGTGTTTGGTGTTGATGTAGGCCAGCTCCATGGCCACCAGATTATACACCTGAAATAGGAGAGTTGTATGTGATGTGATACAACAACCTGATGCAATTGGCATACAAATAATTACACCGTTTCAACCTGAATTTACCATCTTATTGGTGATAGGCAGCCTTTTCCTGAGCAGAGAGGTGACCACTTCTACTATGGACCTTTGGAAATCTCAACTCCTATGGAAAACACAGGTGTGCGTGTGCGTGGACGTGTTTAACTATACTTGTGAGGACTAGAAGTCCCCACAAGAATAGTAAACGAACAAAAACTGGGGACATTTTGTTGGTCCCCACAAGGTTAAATGCTCTTTCTAGGGGGTTTAGGGTTAAGGTTAGAATTAGTGTTATGATTATGGTTAGAATTAGGATTAGTTTTAGGGTTAGGAGCTAGGGCTAGGTTTAGAGTTATGATTAGGTTTTTGGGTTAGTTATACAAGACTGTGTGTGTGTGTGTGTGTGTGTGTGTGTGTGTGTGTGTGTGTGTGTGTGTGTGTGTGTGTGTGTGTGTGTGTGTGTGTGTGTGTGTGTGTGTGTGTGTGTGTGTGTGTGTGTGTGTGTGTGTGTGTGTGTGTGTGTGTGTGTGCAGTGTCTACCTGTGTGCTGTAGTTGCTGCAGTGCTGGACGATCCTCTGCATCTCCTCATGGACCAGCTCTACACAGCGCAGGCTGGGATCCTCCAGTCTCTTCATCTGCTTCTTCACCAGCAGCTCAAACGACACCTCAGGCACAAACCGAGACGGACGAGGGCCCTAGAGAGAGCGGGAAAGAGGGAGAGAGCGAGAGAGAGAAATTAGAGACTAGAGACAGACATGTACCGTGTGTTGTTCAGACAAAGCAGCATTAAGAGAAAGAGAGATGATTATTTATACATTCCCCAGTTCGAAGGAATGCCCACTCTTTAGTCAATACTGTTGTTAGAAGGAGAGAAGAAGAACCTCTCAGTACTTCTACTCACAGTGGCGTTCCTGATGGCAGTCAGGATGTCTATGGTGTCGAGTCCTCCCAGGGGATCCACTGACTCTAAAGTTCGCCCCAAAAGTCTTGTGAAATATGTAACAGATTCTGGCACCACCGCATCAGAAAAAAAGAGGATAGATGAAGTTGACATGTTGTTGACAAACATGATGTACTACTATGAATCAAAGGAATAGTGGCAACATTCACATCTCAATGCTACTCATCTCAAGCAGTCCATAATACAGGTAATACTACATGAAGTGCATCTGGGTTTTCACAGGCATTTTGCCAACACATCGGGCACCTCCTTGTGGAATAGAGAGGGTACTACTACTCACAGCTTGGCTGTCTCGATGTACTTGGCCGTGCCCTCGATGGTGTGGCAGTACTCCGCAGCGAACTTGGTGATGTTCTGCAGCATGGTGGCATTCTGGTCCTCCACGGGCTGGCCGTAGCTGCTCAACAGAGACTGGTACTGGGCCGCCAGCACGTTGATACGCGTCTCCAGCTCCGGTAGACAGTCTCTGACGTGGTGCATCAGTAACCTAGCAGGGACAGGAGAATTAGAATCATAGAATTACAGAACATTGACTTGAATGGGAATTCCAATCTAGTAGTTCTAATTCTATGGGCACAGTATCTGAGAACTTGAAGTTTCATTAGATAGAGTATGTTACTGTAATGAGATATTTAAAATAAATAAAGTTCATGTTCAGTTAAGTGTGGCATTTACCAATCGGTAATACACATGATTTCCAGTGTTCTGTTTGTGACACTCGGGTCGAAGGTCACTAGCCTCGATGCAGTATGTTATGGATTAAACTCATATCTGTTGATAGTGATTTGACGCCAGACTGGAGGTACAAGGACTGAGGACACACTGATTGTTATTGTATTGTCTGTGAACACTGTGATTCTGTAGTAGCTGACAAAGTCACTGGTCTTTTGTTTTGACTTCCTACAAGCCTCTTGGCTGGTGTTTACAGAACAGTTGTCAGCTGATTAGGAGTGCATACAGTGCATTCAGAAAGTATTCAGACACCTTGACTTGTTCCACATTTTGTTATGTTACATACAGCCTTAATCTACATTTTCCCCCATCAATCTACACACAATACTCCATAATGACAAAGTGAAAATAGGTTATATTCTTTTGCAAATTGTAATTTTTTTTTAAATAAAGAAATATCTTATTTACATAAGTATTCAGACCCTTTGCTATGAGACTCGAAATTGAGCTCAGACGCATCCTATTTCCAATGATCATCCTTGAGATGTGTCTACAACTTGATTGGAATCCACCTGTGGTAAATTAAATTGATTGGACATGATTTTGAAAGGCACACACCTGTATATATAAAGGTCCCACAGTTGGCAGTGCATGTCAGAGCAAAAACCAAGCAATGAGGTCGAAGGAAATGTCCGTAGAGCTCAAAGACAGGATTGTGTTGATGCACAGATCTGGGGAAAGGTACCAAAAAATGTCTGCAGCATTGAAGATCCTCAAGAACACAGTGGCCTCCATCATTATTCAATGGAAGAAGTTTAGAACCAGGCAAAACTCTTCCTAGAGCTGGCCGCCCGGCCAAACTGAGCAATAAGGGGAGAAGTGCCTTGGTCAGGGAGGTGAACAAGAACCTGGTGGTCACTCTGACAGAGCTCCAGAGTTCCTCTGTGGAGATGGGAGAACCTTTCAGATGGACACCCATCTCTGCAGCACTACACCAATCAGGCCTTTATGGTAGAGTGGCCAGACGGAAGCCACTCCTCAGTAAAAGGCACATGACAGCCTGCTTAGAGTTTGCCAAAAGGCAACTAAAGACTAAGGCCATGAGAAACCAGATTTTCTGGTCTGATGAAACCAAGATTGAACTCTTTGACCTGAATGCCAAGCATCAAGTCTGGAGGAAACCTGGCACCATCCCTACAGTGAAGCATGGCGGTGGAAGCATCATGCTTTGGGGATGTCTTTCAGCAGCAGGGACTGGGAGACTAGTCAGGATCGAGGGAAAGACGAACGGAGCAAAGTAGAGAGAGATCCTTGATGAAAACCTGCTCCAGAGCACTCCGAACCTCAGACTGGGGCGAAGGACAACAACCCTAACAGGACAACTGCAGAGAAAAATGGGAGAAACTTCACAAATACAGGTGTGCCAAGCTTGTAGCGTCATACCCAAGAAGACTCGAGGCTGTAATCGCTGCCAAAGGTACTTCAACAACGCAATATGAATACTTATGTAAATGTGTATTTTTTAAACGTTTTTTTTTTATAAATTAGCAACATGTCTAAACCTGTTTTTGCTTTGTCATTATGGGGTATTGCTGTGGTGTAAAAAGTACAAAATTGTCATACTTGAGTAAAAGTAAAGATACCTTAATAGAAAATGACTCAAGTAAAAGTAAACGTCACCCAGTAAAATACTGCTTGAGTAAAAGTAAAAAAATATTTGGTTTTAAATATACTTAAGTATCAAAAGTAAATGGAATTGCTAAAATGTACTTAAGTATTTAAAGTAAAAGTATAAACAATTTCTAATTCCTTATATTAAGCAAAGCAGACAGCACCATTTTCTTTTTTATTGAAGGAAAGCCAGGCACACTCAGACACTAAGACATCATCTACAGATAGCCAGGGGCACACTCCAACACTCAGACATAATTTACAAACAAAGCAAGCGTGTTTAGTGAGTCCGTCAGATCAGAGGCAGTAGAGATGGCTGTCCTGTCAAAATGTAACGGGTGTCAGGGAAAAATTAAGAGTAAAAAGTACATTATTTTCTTTCGGAATTTAGTGAAGTTGTCAAAAATATAAATAGCAAAGTAAAGTACAGATACCCCAGAAAATGACTTAAGTAGTACTTTAAAGTATTTTTACTAAAATACTTTACACCACTGGGGGATTGTGTTTAGATTGATGAGGGGGGAAAACTATTTAATCAATTTTAGAATAAGGCTGTAACGTAACAAAATGTGGAAAAAGTCAAGGAGTCTGAATATTTTCCCGAATGCACTGTAAGGGCCTTCTCAGTGATGACCAGTTAGACATTTTCTCTGCTTCTGTGCTGGAGGGGTCTTCCTGCTGCAACTTAAAAATAAATCGGATTGATTTTTGATTGACTTTATCTGTGAATGCTCTTCTCTTTTGTTCACCTTGAAATTCCTATTACAAAATGGGCACAATATCTGAGATCTCAACGTTTCATTAGATGAAGTAGGTTGCACTTAGTGATTCATAGGTTGTTTGGATGACCACTGAAGGGTTAAAATTGATTTGGGGAGCTTCTAAAGATGCCACCATTGATTATGTTGTTATTAATTTGCTTACGTGCCATTGTACTTATGCTCACTGTATAGCTGAATATTGAGGCCTCTCTGCGTCTAGCTCTCTGCCAAAACACGCAGCCCCGCGCCTGTGAGAAAAGGTGAGAAAAGGGACTGAGGGTGATAGCGAGACGCAGAGAGACACCGTCTGTTTTTCTCTGAAACAAGGGCAGATTTGCATACCGCTGAGACAGGTTCTCAGAAACTTTGTTAAGAATAACTTGTTCTTTTAGCTGCACATGCACAAGGTTTTGACATAGGAGATCACCCCATAAGGTTTGATCTTGGGTCTATAAGATCCTGTCTTTCTTTTGTTCGAGGCAGAACTCAGGAGAGACATAAGTTGTATGTTGATCTTTGACTTTTGTCTACAGCTGTATTCTAATTAAAATATCTTAATTTTATATATATATGCACATTTTGAGTATTCCTTATTTGTTAAGTAAATAACAGAACCCAGAAAAGTGGAACCAACACCACCATTTTGGCTGGTCAGAGCTACAAACCTTTACTGGCAAGTGTTGTTGGAAGCCACTACCATTGCTCATGTGCTTATGTAATACTTAACTTCACTACAGAGGAAACAATAATACTCTTACCTGTTCAGAGTCCTGGCCAGATATTTGGTTCCATTTCTATTAGCGAGAGAGGGATACTTCTTCTGCAGAAAAGCATGTTCATCTCGGATGGCATCGCTCGCTGACTTCTTATTGTTGATGTCCAACTGACTCCTTGCATGAAACAGAGACATGTCGGCTTCACAATAACACAAGACAGATTTCAGCTGATGTTAATGGAAGATAGAGGCTATTATTGGGAGTGAGTGTAATGTGCTACAGTAGAGTATAACGCCAGACCTGTTGACCACTCCGATGAGGCCCAGTTTGACAGGGATGACCCGGCCCATTAGGACGTCCATAGCATCAATACCAGTGTCCATCAAGTCCAGATTGGTCACCACCGCCAGTGTCCTCCTGCCTGTACACAACAACAGACTAGAGAAATGAGTCTAACACAACATACTGTACACAACATACACTTTAACCAGTCGCAGGGAGAGATAAGTGGCTGCCCAAATACTGTGGATGAAAATGAGCATTATAGCCCTTTTACATTGATGTGAAAACTGAAATGAGGGTCAAAGCAGAAAAACCCTGACATCCAAACTGTCCCCATCAACTAAATAAGCGGAAAACAACTCAAACCCAGTACTGACCGTCAAGGTCGACCTCGCGGGCCATTTTGAGGGCCTCTGAGGTGGCCATGTCTGTGTTGGCAGCGGTCACAGCCAGGATGATGGAGTTGGGGTTGGAGATGTGCTTCAGGATCAGCTCTCTGATCTGCACCTCTATGTCTTTGGGCTGGTCTCCCACTGGGACCTGTAGGAGGAGGAGGAGGGGTCTTTCTAGTGTATCAAGCTCCAGCCAAGGTTTCAGTTGCCGTGCAGGTCTGCTAGGCTTCTAGCTTTTCCTACGCAGAGCAGACACTTAGTACAATTCATCTCCATCTCTAGTCACTGTTACCTTGGTGATGCCGGGTAGATCCACCAGAGTGAGGTTCACCACATTAGGAGAGAAGATCTTCAGGTGAATAGGCTCATCACTGATCCCCTATAGGAAATACAATGACAAACAATGACTAGCTTTGTTGAAATGGTTAGGGATGTATAAAGTTCTAAATAATTACACTGTGATTGTCTTACCTTGTCAGTACCTGAAATTCTTTCCGTTTCATTTTTGATTTCCTGCCTGATTTAACTGAAGTCTGTGTAGATCTGAAAATACCAGCTTTGTTAATGTGTATTTTCTTCAATCAACAACACAGTAAACATAATATAATGAGTAGCAACATGTATCAATGTTTGAGATAAGTCATACCTTGTTTTTGGTGTGTAATAATTAGCCCCATTCATCTCCTTCCAAGCCTGTGGAATACAATAACACACGGTTTTCACCTAACCAAAATAAGGTCGACTGCGTTGTGTGCGCGACTGCATTGTGTATTGTTGGGACTTGTAGTCTTCAAGATACCAAACGCTCTCAAACGCTGAATTTTCCAAATAGGACTGCATTTCCCAAGATAAAGCCGCTGCTCAAAAACATATTGTAATGTAGTTTTTCCATAGTTGTGTAAGATTCAGATCGCTTTACTGGTCAATTGCACACAAGCTCCAACGGAAACTTGACATTCTCTTTTAACCCAACCCCTCCAAAAGACACTGGGCAGCTGGGGAGCTGTTGTGGGGGTTTTAAGTGCCATGCTCAAGAGCACAACGGCAGGCAATAGAATCTATGATTTGATACCATCAACAATCCAGTTACCAGCTCCCGTCAGACCGAGGACTGGCAAACCTCCGGTTGCTTGCTCGCCTCTCAAACCGCTAGGCTAAAATAGTAGCTACATTATAGTTGCAGATGAAAATATACACATAGTGTTTTACATGAATTGATCAAATGTCAGAACATGAATAGAATAGACAGACATTTAGAAGATACTACAGTCATCTAAATGCATGGACTAAGAGAATAGAACGTGATCTAGAACACAACAGGATAGAATGATAGGAATTGTACAAACACATTTTAGTCTACAGGGACCTTAAGAGTAAATATATGTTTTTAATTTCCAAACAAGTACTACTCCTCATCCTTTCAACATTTAAAAATAGTTCATCCTTAGGATTAACAAAGTGCAGACAGCAGTCAATAACTGAACATTGGTTTCACACAAAATGACAAATCAGGCAGCAATGTCGAGGTAAGAGACAACAGAACAGAGAACAAAAAAGGTGCCGACTGCAAATATTGCACATAATAAAATGACAGAAGAGGCACACTTTGCAGGAAAAAAAACAAGAGGTAACAGTTGATAATGGTGTTTAACCATGTTAAATACACGTTAATAGCTAGGTTCTCTTCAACTTCACAATGAGATTCAACTCAAGTGCTCTATTCACAACTGGGAACAGTTTAAGATGGGCCTTGAAGTAAGTGACAGCAACTTAACACACTGGGGGGGCATAATAAGAGAACAATCAAATGCAACAGCTCTAAAATTACAAGGCACAAGCAATATAAATGTGCTATAACACTGACTTTGTCATGATATTGGAAGAACTCTTTCTGAAAGAGAGAATTACTTTGGTTTTGCATAGTCATTTTAATGCCCCGGAAGGAAAATAAAGGGACAGATGATATAAAATGCTTCTTTTTTTTTTCTCCCTTCAACTCAATACAATTGCTACTCTCCAACAACGATGGAAGCCAATAGAGAACCTGAGAAATGGGAGAGTCGGTGCTTAGCACGATGTAAACAAAGTAAATTGATATCCAAATAGAGACGTCGTAACATGCAATGCTATCTATAAGTAAGAACCTAATACATAAGCCCAGTTTAATTGTATCCAAAATGAGCGACAGGTATTGCTTGAGAACAGTTTGTTTTATGGCCCAAAAGGCGTCAACACATTTATAGCACACTTTTTTTCTTTCCAAAACCACCCAAAATCATGTTCCACAAAGTCCTAAATTAACAGTATTTCCAAAATAACCACGATAGCTAAACTCATACCCAGTGAGTAGTGGGATGTGTTTCTGGTGATGATAAATCAAGAACAGTCTGTGAACGTGGTGACCATGTTCCCTCTGCGCTGTGTCACTGTCCTGCAGTGTTGTTCTGCTGAGCCCTGGAACCGGCTGTCCGCCCCGCCCGTGTGTCCGTTAAACGAGAACATCTTCTCCATGTTGTCAAACACGTCATCAAAGAGTTCTCCACCAAAGGAGCCCTGGAAGTGTCTCTTGTGCCTGTGCTGGGCCTCCTGATGGGCCTGGAAGTGGCTGTTGAAGGCCCTCTTGTGATGGGCATGATGGGAGTGCTGGTTATGACCGAACAGGTCAGAGTCTCTGAACAGGTCATCAAAGTTGAAGTTAAAGTTCTGGTGGAAGTGCTGTCCACTCCTCCCACCTCCTGTGCCTGGCTCACCGGGGGAGGGGCCATGTCCAAACTGGTCATACTCCAGTCTCCTCTTATCGTCTGATAACGTCTCGTACGCTGGCAAAGGAAAGGAAACATAAGTCTCTTGGTGGTGTCCACAGACATCAGAAAAAACACAAATGCTTTAACATTTAAAAACTTCATAACTGACTGTAATGGGAATATTAAGATCAATAGAGTTTATATTCAGTTAATCATATTTATGCGTTTTCCCTTTCAGTATTACACATGATTTCCAGTGTTCTGTTTGTGACACTCGGGTTAATGGTCACTAGACTCGATGCTGACTGTTATGGATTAAACTCATATCTGTTGACGCCAGACTGGAGGTACAAGGACTGAGGACACACTGATTGTTATTGTATTGTCTGTGAACACTGTGATTCTGTAGTAGCTGACAAAGTCACTGGCCTTTTGTTTTTGACTTCCTACAAGCCTCTGGGCTGGTGTTCACAGTACATTTAGTGTTTCTGATTAGGCTAATGAGCCTTCTCGGTGAAGGCCAGTTAGACATTCTCTGCTCCTGTGTGGGATATTGTTATCCCTGTTTGCAAATATGTAATTAAACCAGATACATTTTTTAATTGATATTATCAATGACTGCTCTCCTTGTTCACCAGAAAATGTCTATTACACTGACAATATTAGAGATTGGAAAAACATCCATTACTTGTTGAAATGTTTACCTTAGTATTAATACAATTACAGGATGAATGATTAACACTCCATCCAATACATTTGATGTGGACTTGACGTAACGAGCCCTAATGTAACAGACAAGGGGAGCGCCCATCTACCGAACACAGAAGTTGACAGGACTCACCCTCAGCTATTTCCCTGAACTTTGCCTCTGCGTCAGGACTCTTGTTTCGGTCAGGATGGTACTTCATGGCTAGCTTATGGAAGGCCTTCTTGATCTGGCGCTCGGAGGCATCTTTTGGCACACCTAGGATGTCATAGTAGTCCCTCTGTGCCAGTATGAACTCAGTTATCATGACAATACATACTGCTAACATTAGGACTGACTGTGCTGTGGCCATATTGGTGGTTAGCTCTTGCTTCCCTGCCCAGGAAAGAGAGAGGTTTGACAGTTAGTTGACAGTTTGTTACTGACACAAGGAAATTTAAAAATGTAAAGTTGACAAAAGTATAACCATGTAAGCATGTTTTAACCAGTGCTGTAGAAACGAAGCACGGCATGGTAAATCTGTAAAACTTGCTGTGTGACATAGGCTTTTCTTTTTCTTTTTTAAAAATACCCTGCCTTTAGCTAGGGACATTATCTACAAATGTATTTATTGTAGTGAATAGACGGTTAAATCAGCCACAGAATGATCCAACCCTTTACATTGTATTTAAAGCAATTGGTAAGGCAGTTTAAATCAGTGAAAGTGTGTGGGGGAGAAAAAGAGTGTCAGAATAACAAGCACATAGAGACTGTGAAAACTACTTGAAACAGTTCTTGTTCTCTATGCTAATTCTAAGCTCAAATAAGCGTTTAATCAAAATAAGAGAGGGAATTTACCTTGAAAAGCACTAACATCAGCCTCCGGGCTCTTCTAGCAGACCACACTAACACAGCTGATCAGAAGGTGACAAGCCGTAACTCCACGACTCGCAATCCTATTGGTTCATGTCTTCAACTACTGACTCGAAACACCACGATTGGCTGAAACTAGGGGCGTTGTGGATCTGCGTTCCCGTTCCGGTGCCCTCCGGTCCTGTTGGTGGCAGCAGGAAATGTGAAACCACAGCAGAAGAAAACAAAAAGAAGACCGATTGCTACACTGTAGCGGACTGGACAGTAGACAGACGATCTCAGGCTAGCGGCGGTGTTTATGTCAATAAAAAAGGTAAGTCCTTATCCGTTTGATCTCAATGTTGATTACATATTTGCATTTCCATATAGTGTTATCCAATGCCTAATGTATCTTTAGGGAAATAGAAGTATCGAGCTAGTGTATTTCATATGCTTTACATATCACCAGAGTGAGTCCCAAGGCTATTTATTGCTGTCCAATAGCTAAATTCTTCCTATCTAGAATGAGTACACGTTTGCGGAAAAAGTATGCAAGGAAATAAAAAATAAAAATGTTTGCCTTTATTGGCAGAATGTGATTGAGAGGGTGTTTACACCAGATAAATGTGTCAGGCCAGGTGCCAAGGTTTGTTGGCTGTAGAACTAACAGTAAGGTCCCATGATGAGAAGTAGGTTAATGATAACAAGCTTATGGTTTTCTCTTTTTGGAAGAGGCTAACCAAGACCTTTGGTAACCTGTTTGTGGCTGTATATCCTTGACCTTTTACCTACATTTGCTATGCTGAAAAATATCCACCTGGTCTCAGGACCTTAAACCCAAGTTCTCTCTTTTCAGCAAAGCTGTGTTTCTGACCTAGGCTGTAGTGTTGAATAAAGTAGTGTGGTGCTGTTCCCTCTCTGAACCCCCTCCCTCTCCTGCTGCCCCTCCTGCCTCCTGCTGCTGTTCCCTTGAAGACCTCCACCCCCTCCTATCCCTCCTGGTGACCCATGTGATGTCGTCCCCGTGCTGTGGCTTCCTGGCGCAGTACACCCACCATCACCTGGTCGCCTTCCTCCTCACCTTCTTTAGGTAAAGTCAACTCCTGAACTCCCACCAGCCTTGTAGGGATCTGGTATAAGACGCTCTGAATGTTCAGAGTTCTTATTCCAGTTTCTTTTTCCCTAAATGCTCTCTACACAAGCACTTATACCAGAGCATACATTTGATACACAGGCTCACTTGTGCTCATATAGGCCTGCATCCTCCTTAAGTAAATACAGTACTAAGCCAGGGGCCCCAACAAGTGAGCTACAGTACTCACAGCCTTATACAGCTCTCCACTGTAATTACACTGTAAGGTCAGACTGGTTTTCATCAGAGTAGGAGAAAGTGAACGTATCAGACAGTTGAGCAGTAAGAATCAGATTCATGCTGGAATCTCTGCTTCTCACATTCCCTATCCTGACCTCCCTACTCTGAACCCTGACCTTTGACCCCATTCAGCTGTGCCAATGATTTTTGTGGCTGTGCTTTCCAGGCCCTGTCACCAAGAAGTGACGTATAGCCTAGAGTTTTTATTCCAGGTTATAATCTTGAGGAATTTATAAACTCAGCAAAAAAATAAACGTCCTCAAACTGTCAACTGTGTTTATTTTCAGCAAACTTAACATGTGTACATATTTGTATGAACATTACAAGATTCAACAACTGAGACATTAACTGAACAAGTTCCGCAGACATGTGACTAACAGAAATTGAATAATGTGTCCCTGAACAAAGGGGGTCAAAATCAAAAGTAGCAGTCAGTATCTGGTGTGGCCACCAGCTGCATTAAGTACTGCAGTGCATCTCCTCCTCATGGACTGCACCAGATTTGCCAGTTATTGCTGTGAGATGTTACCCCACTCTTCCACCAAGGCACCTGCAAGTTCCCAGACATTTCTGGGGGGAATGGCCCTAGCCCTCACCCTCTGATCCAACAGGTCCCAGACGTGCTCAATGGGATTGAGATCTGGACTCTTCGCTGGCCATGGCAGAACACTGACATTCCTGAGGGAGGAAGATGTCTTCCCTGTAACGCACAGCGTTGAGATTGCCTGCAATGACAACAAGCTCAGTCCGATGATGCTGTGACACACCGCCCCAGACCATGATGGACCCTCCACCTCCAAATCGATCCCGCTCCAGAGTACAGGCCTCGGTGTAACGCTCACTCCTTCGACGATTAACGCGAATCCGACAATCACCCCTGGTGAGACAAAACCGCGACTCATCAGTGAAGAGCACTTTTTGCCAGTCCTGTCTGGTCCAGCAACGGTGGGTTTGTGCCCATAGGCGACGTTGTTGCCGGGGATGTCTGGTGAGGACCTGCCGTACAACAAGCCTACAAGCCCTCAGTCCAGCCTCTCTCAGCCTATTGCGGACAGTCTGAGCACTGATGGAGAGATTGTGCGTTCCTGGTGTAACTCGGGCAGTTGTTGTTGCCATCCTGTACCGGTGTGATGTTCAGATGTACCGATCCTGTGCAGGTGTTGTTACATGTGGTCTGCCACTGTGAGGATGATCAGCTGTCCGCCCTGTCTCCCTGTAGTGCTGTCTTAGGTGTCTCACAGTACGGACATTGCAATTTATTGCCCTGGCCACATCTGCAGTCCTCATGCCTCCTTGCAGCATGCCTAAGGCACGTTCACGCAGATGAGCAGGGACCCTGGGCATCTTTCTTTTGGTGTTTTTCAGAGTCAGTAGAAAGGCCTCTTTAGTGTCCTAAGTTTTCAGAACTGACCTTAATTGCCTACCGTCTAAGCTGTTAGTGTCTTAATTACCGTTCCACAGGTGCATGTTCATTAATTGTTTATTATTCATTGAACAAGCATGGGAAACAGTGTTTAAACCCTTTACAATGAAGATCTGTGAAGTTATTTGGATTTTTACGAATTATCTTTGAAAGACAGGTTCCTGAAAAAGGGACGTTTCGTAGCTGAGTTTAGTAGTTGTTTACGGGTTGAGTACTGCACACCAGCTGGTTTAAACAGCTAATACAGCATTGGAAGGCCCTGGATGTTTCTAGTCCCTTGTTGTGCTAGGAATATAACAGAGCTTTATTAAGTTTCCTCTCTCTCCAGCTATGTCCTCCTGCACGCCTCGAGGAAGACCTTCAGTAATGTGAAAGTGAGCATCTCAGCCCAGTGGACTCCCTCTGTGCAGAATGCCAGCTCCTTCTCACCCGGGGAGGTACGTACTCCGGAGGATGTGGATTCACTTCCTTGAATTATCCCTCCTTTCCGCCTCCCCTGAATGATGACCTCTGATATAATGACTTAACTCCTGGATGTCTGCTATTTTGCCTCAGTTTGCACTATTGGGTTTGTTTAGTGATCTCTTCACGTGCAATCCTCAATATTTACTTTGTGTGTAGTGGATGAGGAAGTGTTATCACGTGTGGAGCTACTGACGAGGGCTCTGCACATGATCATATGTTGAAACAGACCATGAAGTACAGCTAATACTAATGGTTAAATAAATCCCTTTATTTCGTTACTCTGACAAGGTTTTAGTTTTATATGATATAAAGTTTATTTATTGTGTTACTGTACAGTTGAAGTCGGAAGTTTACATACACTTAGGTTGGAGTCCACTCCACAAATTTCTTGTTAACAAACTATAGTTTTGGAAAGTTGGTTAGGACATCTACTTTGTGCATGACACAAGTAATGTTTCCAACAATTGTTTACAGACAGATTATTTCACTTATAATTCACTGTATCACAATTCCAGTGGGTCAGAAGTTTGCATACGCTAAGTTGACTGTGCCTTTAAACAGCTTGGAAATTTTCAGAAAATGATGTCATGGCTTTAGAAGCTTCTGATAGGCTAATTGACATCATTGGAGTCAAATGGAGGTGTACCTGTGGATGTATTTCAAGGCCTACCTTCAAACTCAGTGCCTCTTTGCTTGACATCATGGGAAAATCAAAAGAAATCAGCCAAGACCTCAAAAAAGTAGACCTCAACAAGTCTGTTTCATCCTTGGGAGCAATTTCCAAACGCTTGAAGTTACCACGTTCATCTGTACAAACAATAGTATGAAAGTATAAACACCATTGGACCAAGCAGCCGTCATACTGCTCAGAAATGAGACGTGTCTCCTAGAGATGAACGTACTTTGGTGCGAAAAGTGCAAATCAATCCCAGAACAACAGCAAAGGACCTTGTGAAGATGCTGGAGGAAACAGGTACAAAAGTATCTATATCCACAGCAAAATGAGTCCTATATCGGCAAGGAAGAGGCCACTACTCCAAAACCACCATAAAAAAGACAGACTACGGTTTGCAACTGCACATGGAGACAAAGATCGTACTTTTTGAAGAAATGTCTTCTGGTTTGATGAAACAAAAATAGAACTGTTTGGCCATAATAACCATTGTTATGTTTGGAGGGAAAAGGGGGAGGCTTACAAGCCGAAGAACACCATCCCAACCGTGAAGCACGGGGGTGGCAGCATCATGTTTTGGGGGTGCTTTACTGTAGGGGGGACTGGTGCACTTCACAAAATAGATGGCACCATGAGGAAGGTAAATTATGTGGATATATTGAAGCAACATCTCAAGACATCAGTCAGGAAGTTAAAGCTTGGTCGCAAACGGGTCTTCCAATGACCCCAAGCATACTTCCAAAGTTGTGACAAAATGGCTTAAGGACAAGGTATTGGAGTCAAGGTATTGGAGTGGCCATCACAAAGCCCTGACCTCAAGAAATTTGTGGGCAGAACTGAAAAGCTTGTGCGCGCAACGAGGCCTGCAAACCTGACTCAGTTACACCAGCTATGTCAGGAAGAATGGGCCAAAATTCGCCCAACTTATTGTGGGAAGCTTGTGGAAGGCTACCCGAAACGTTTGACCCTAGTTAAATAATTTAAAGGCAATGCTACCAAATACTAATTGAGTGTATGTAAACTTCTGACCCACTGGGAATGTGATGAAAGAAATAAAAGCTGAAATAAATCATTCTCTCGACTATTATTCTGACATCTCACTTAAAATAAAGTGTTGATCCTAACTGACCTAAGACAGGGAATTTTTTTACTGGGATTAAATGTCAGGAATTGTGAAAAATTTATTTGGCTAAGGTGTATGTAAACTTCCGACTTAAACTGTATATATCTTTGATCGTCTATTCTGAATCTTCCTCCAGACATGGGAGGCACATAAACTGTTTGCAGACTCCGATGGAGCCACTCTGTTCCTGGGTGTCCTCGACACCATCTTCCTGTTTTCCTACGCCGTGGTGAGTGCCAGGGCCAGCTGGGGACATGGGAGACATACTGGTAGTCTAGCAACAGTGACTCAATGTAATCTAATCAGTCAGATCCAATTTACTCCTCTCTCCTGCCACACGCTAATACGCACATTTAAACTAATGTATGTTAATTCATTAATATTATCTTTCCTTATCAACATGGAAACAAGCACGCTGATGCGTAGTCAAATCGGGAGGACAGGGTAAACATGCGTGTGTTGTTCACTTCTCATGCAGGGCCTATATATGAGTGGAGTGATCGGTGACCGTATGAACCTCCGATATGTCCTCTCCTTTGGTCTGTGTGGCTCAGCCATAGTGGTAAGTGGGGCCACTGCTTTTATATGTTATATACGTCTACACAGTTGTTACATCAGATTTATACAATAGGTACTTAGTGAAGACGTAATTACTACAATAGTCATATACTGCAGATTCTGCATTTTGATCCCATTATATTTCATTGTGTTTATTTAGTGGCGTAATCCAATATAACCTTCTGTTTTTCCCTCCTACACTTCCCAGGAGTTTGTGTTTGGTACCCTGACTGAGTGGCTGCAGTTCTATAACATCTACCTGTATTGTGGCCTTTGGGTGCTGAACGGCCTACTGCAGTCTGCTGTCTGGCCCTGTGTGGTGGCAGTCATGGGGAACTGGTTCGGCAAGTCGGGGTGAGTATCATATCACTCTCTCTGCCATGACACTAGTATACACCAACACTGATCGTTCGGGCTGGGAATTGCCAGGGGCCTTACGATATTATAACGATACAATATGTATTGCGATTCCCACAATTCTATCTGTATTGTGATTCGATATTGTGATTTTGAACTAGTTTAGAACTAGTTTTGGTCAGTCATGAAAATTAAAAGTGCTGAAAACAAATGGGCTCCCTAAAAATAAGATGGAGAACAAGCTATGAAGGGAATATACTGGAGCAAAACAAAATCAGATTGTTTGTCTAGAAATTAAAATAGGGTGTGCCCACTAAAGGTGTTAACCCCTCTGCATCTATCAAGACAACTGGAGCACTGGGCCAGCCGCTCTTAAATAGCACCTGGGCCAGGACAGGCAACACGCCTTCCCACTAGCGAGATGGCAACCAGCATAGGTGTAACCGATACTGACTAACAAGGTGACACCCTATGTGCTAACGAGCTAAAGTCCAACCTCAAAACATAAATGGAAAAAAACCAAAACCCTGTAACAATACTCCACCCTACCATGAGACATCCATGCCTTCATCACTGATAAAGATAAACGGTTGAGTTTGATATCATTTAAAAGCTTATAAACAGGGTTTTCAGTCTATTCTATGATTATTTATTATTATAAAAAAATATATATAAACATTTTAATAGAAAATTACATTTTTTTTAAGCATTAACGTTAATTATCTAAAAACAAGTGAACTCAGATTTGACACATTTTCACAAATGTTGTAGTTTAGACACTAGTTTACATAATCTAAGACCTTATTTTTACATCAAAGGTGCAGTCAGAAAGTGATCTGAAGTCATACGAAACAACCCTGTGATGTACTGATTTATTCTTGGTTCCATTGACTCAATGTCACAGAAGACAAGGTTGTAATTGAGTATTGTGTTGAGTATGTTGTGTGTATTGTGCATGTTCTTGAGAGTAACCGCAGTATGTTTCCTTCTCCCTCCAGGCGAGGTTTTGTGTTTGGCCTGTGGAGTGCCTGCGCCTCTGTTGGGAACATTCTGGGAGCTTTCCTGGCATCCAGTCTTCTCAAGTACGGTTATGAGGTGAGCGCAGACACACACAGATATCCCTATTACAGATCCGCTCTGGGGCTCACCTTTTTATAAGGTCTAGATGGAAAAACGGACATGCTATGTAGCACAGACAATACCTGGTATGGTCTAGTTAGTAAGTCTAGAAGAAAAATGTCACTGCATTTGTTGTCTAGAGAAAAAGGAAGTTATGTGGTTGTGTCTCTCTTTCAACCTCTTGCTACATAGTTAGCTACATAGCATGAACAGCACAATACAAGGCACCTCAGTGTTATGCTGTGTTTCTGCAGTATGCCTTCCTGGTGACGTCAGTGCTGCAGTTTGCCGGTGGGGTGGTGGTGTTCTTTGGTCTGCTCACCTCCCCTAAAGAAGTGGGTGAGTATTAGGTCCACGTATGCCCAGTTTCCCTCATTGGTCTGGCATTGTCTCCATATCATTGTATCATACTGTACATTCTTTCACTTCAAGTTTCAAGTTCTATTAGTCGTGTGTACAGGATACGCATGGTATGCACTGTCCAATGAAATGCTTACTTGCAGGTTCCTTCTTGAAAATAATAAAAGATAAGAATACGAACATAAAGTAAATGGCTCAGTAGAATAGAATATACATTTAAGCAACTTCCTCCTTTCTGTGTCATCTAATTGTATCAATTCTCTTGACATTCATATTTATTGTCCCTTGAGGAAGTAAAAAAACAAAATATATATATATATTATTTTTATTTGTGAGGAAGTTGTAGTAATGTGTGGAATATGATGTAAAAAATAAATGTCCCTTTTTCAGGAACCTGTCTTTCAAAGATATTTCATAAAACTCAAAAACAATTCACAGATCTTCATTGTAAATGGTTTAAACACTGTTTCCCATGCCTGCTCAACTGCGTGAACGTGCCTTAGGCATGCTGCAAGAAGGCATGAGGACTGCAGATGTGGCCAGGGCAATAAATTGCAATGTCCGTACTGTGAGACGCCTAAGACAGCGCTACAGGGAGACAGGACGGACAGCTGATCGTCCTCGCAATGGCAGACCACATGTAACTACACCTGTACAGGATCGGTACGTCTGAACATCACACCTGTGGGACAGATACAGGATGGCAACAACAACTGTCCGAGTTACACCAGGAACGCACAATCCCTCCATCAGTGCTCAGACTGTCCGCAATAGGCTGAGAGAGGCTGGACTGAGGGCTTGAAGGCCTGTTGTACGGCAGGTCCTCACCAGACATCACCGGCAACAACGTCACCTATCGGCACAAACCCACCGTCGCTGGACCAGACAAGACTGACGAGTCACGGTTTTGTCTCACCAGGGGTGATGGTCGGATTCGCGTTTATCGTACTCTGGAGTGGGATCGATGTGGAGGTGGAAGGTCACAGCATCATCGGACTGAGCTTGTTGTCATTGCAGGCAATCTCAACGCTGTGCGTTACAGGGAAGACATCCTCCTCCCTCATGTGGTACTCTTCCTGCAGGCTCATCCTGACATGACCCTGCAGCATGACAATGCCACCAGCCCTACTGCTCGTTCTGTGCGTGATTTCCTGCAAGACAGGAATGTCAGTGTTTTGCCATGGCAAGCAAAAAGCCCGGATCTCAATCCCATTGAGCACGTCGGGGACCTGATGGATCGGAGGGTGAGGGCTAGGGCCATTCCCCCCAGAAATGTCCGGGAACTTGCAGGTGCCTTGGTGGAAGAGTGGGTTAACATCTCACAGCAAGAACTGGCAAATCTGGTGCAGTCCATGAGGAGGAGATGCACTGCAGTACTTAATGCAGCTGGTGGCCACACCAGATACTGACTTACTTTGGATTTTGACCCCCTTTGTTGAGGACACATTCACATTCAATATTCAATTTCTGTTAGTCACATGTCTGTGGAACTTGTTAAGTTTACGTCTCAGTTGTTGAATCTTCATAAAAATATTTACACTTCTTTTTTTGCTGAGTTTAGCTACAATGCACTGTGTGACTCTTGATGAAGAGTGTTGTTTCTCTGTCCCATCAGGTCTGTGTTTGGAATCAGAGACAGGTCTGAGACCAGTGGAAAGAGACGCAGACAGCCACAGGCCTCTGATGAGTGATGAAGAGGATGAGGAGGGATCAGAGGAGGTGTGTCACGGAGGGTACTACACCATCCAGCAGGGGGATGAGGAGCCACGGGAAACACCCAAAGCCATCGGATTCTGCCAGGCCTTCTGCCTACCCGGGGTGCTGCCTGTGAGTGGGATATTACTAGAGCTCTCTTTGTGTCTCTTTCTCATGATCCCTCTAACTCTCTGGTCGGCTGTCACCTACTCTCTCTCTCTCTCTCTCGCACTCACCCTCCTATCTTCCTCTTTCATTCACCCCTCCCTGTCTATATCCTTATCTATTTCTATATCTATCATCTTATCATCCTCTCTGCTATCTTTTCCTCCGGGTGTAAGAGTTTCCATTCTATCTCAATTCTTTGGCTGACAGTTTTGTTTAGGAGGGGGTGAAGATGTCGCTAGTTGCATTAGTATCTTTCTCTCAACCTCTCCTCCCCAGAACCTTACCTGTAAAAATGGACCAATAAAGCATGTATTGTATTATGGAGCATCTGACGATCTGAAGATTTTAGTTCCGGCTTTCTGGGATGACTCTCTCAGTAACTGGTGACTGTCATCCTCTCTCCCCAGTATTCCCTGGCGTACGCCTGTCTGAAGCTGGTCAACTACTCCTTCTTCTTCTGGTTGCCCTTCTACCTGAGCAGGAACTTTGGCTGGAAGGAGGCCCAGGCTGACAGGCTCTCTGTGTGGTACGACGTGGGAGGCATCCTAGGTGAGTGTTACGGGCCAAGGCCTAGTTAACACTAGCTGTATTGACTGGTTAATAATATGAATGACATTGGTGTTGTTGACTACGGTTTAGATGTGGTAACGTCCTAGCTAGCTGTGCGGAGTAATTTATCTATGCTGCCTAAAGGGGTCTACGCAAACGGAGCCGACGGAGGTCCGTTTGCAACGCTCTCTGCGTAGTTCCACGTGAATTTGTGCGACTGAATTGTTGGAACGCGACGCAAACGTACCTCCGTCGGCTCCGTTTGCGTCGACTGTGTAGACCCCTTTAGACGGTACAGGAAATGGTGTATTAATCTTCTGCTCTCTCTCTCTCTCTCTCTCTCTCTCTCTCTCTCTCTCTCTCTCTCTCTCTCTCTCTCTCCCCAGGTGGTACGATCCAGGGCCTGATCTCAGACTTCATGGGGAAGAGAGCTCCAGTGTTAGCCGTCAGTCTGCTGCTGGCTATGGTAGCCCTGGTAGGGTACAGCCGTGAGTACTCCTCCTTATTTCATCTGCCGTCCTCCTTTTTTCTAGCCCAAAACATCTCACTATATTATTCAGGCCAACATTCAATTTTAATGTGATCCACTTTATTTAAGAAATAGTATTCCCAATTATAATATTTTTTTAGGTCTGAGTGGAAAAAATTGAAATTGTTCATTATTGTGTTATGTCAATTGTAGACCACCAGGGGGAGCCCTTGATGGCTGAAAAAGAAAAATAGAACTACATCCCTTGCTGTCATACACAATCCACAAAAAAACATGTGAATTAACCCTGTGTTGTCCCCCCTCAGACTCCCCTCCGGACCAGGTGGTGAATGCAGCTCTCCTGGCCACCACAGGTTTCTTCATAGGAGGGCCGTCCAACATGATCAGCTCAGCCATCTCTGCAGACCTGGGGCGACAGGAGGCCCTCAGGGGCAGTCAGGAGGCTCTGGCTACCGTCACCGGCATAGTAGACGGGACCGGGAGTATTGGAGCTGCAGCGGGACAGGTAACACACACTAGAGACAGAGAAAGTACACACATACACACAGAAATGCTGTGCTTTCCAGTGATTTAATGTTGAGTTTTTTACCTTCCAGTATTTGGTGTCCCTGATCGAGAGTAAACTGGGCTGGATGTGTGTGTTCTACTTCTTCATAGTCATGGTAAGATCATCTGTCTAATCCATAATGTGAGACAATGTTCACGTCTTCCATTAATTAGTCACTCATTCTCCTCAGGAGCATCTTACATAAGGTACTGTGTTGTCCCTTGTTGTGACATATTGGGTCCTGTTATTTGATTTCCTCACAGACAGGAGGCAGCATAGTCTTCATCTTGCCGCTGATCGTGACTGAGATTCGGGCCATGTGGAGGGACAGACAGGCACGGACACAAGAGCTGTGAAGCCTTCCTCACGGGGCCCATGTTGTTTCCTACTCCTTCCCTATGGGGCCTACTGCCTGTCAGTCAGACTGTGTCCGCTGATCACTACTGTAGATGTATGTACAACATGAATGTGTGTCCAATCTATGTATATATTTGGTCTGAAACACGTTTTTTTAAAGACATTACTTCAGCGTCTTTTACGAGTGGGGGCAGGGCCCTCTCAATGTTCGTGGTCTGAGATTGGAAGTTCCAAGCAGCTAACAATTATTCCAATTCCTTTACCTGTTTACTGGAGTGTATAATGATTACTTGTATAGAGGGATTGGATTTGCTCTCAGTATAGATCAGATGTCAAAGACACACAAAAAAACACTCTCTCACTCCATCACTCACTCATAGAATCTCAGTCACACATTTTTAGTCATTGCCTGTAGCACACACTAGTCAGTGACCACGTTTACATGCACACAGTACTCTGGACAGTAGCTAATATGCCGCAGAGGTCTTATTCGGGGTAAGTTGTTTACATGCACTTTTGATATCCCGCCCACAAGTATTCCTGTACCGATGAATAAACAGAATATTCCTAATTTTAAATTGATACGGGTTAAATATTAACTGAAATAAGGCCTATAGCCTCTCACATGTAATATAATAGTAACTCCTGTAGAATTATGCATTTCTAGCAGTGAAATTACTCAACAAATGTTAATTTTATCTCGGAAACAGGAGTGGAGAAATGTGATTTCTTTCAGCAGCTCTTGAGAAAAATGCGAGTGCCGTGTGTAATGTGTCATCGTTGACACTGTTATGCAAGCAGACAGCATTTCAACCACATAAGACTTTAGTTTGTATTGGGTGCATATTTTATCATAAACTTATTTAATCGTTTTCTCCGTTTTTTTATTTTATTAAATCCAGTCAAACTGACATTTGGACATTTTTGCACAGACCAATCTTTCCGTTGTTCTCCCCGGTCCCTAAACGAAACGGACAACTGTACCGGTGTCAACTAGATTACTAATGTATTTATTCTGTCGATGTAAGACATTATTCTGGTGAGCACTACTTTATTTGGTCTTCTGGGGGGCAACAAGTTATGACCAGAAGAGAAGCTGCATGTATCTAACTATAGTGGACAAACAAATGTCCTTACAAATGTCGGAAATTGTGAACAGAAAGTTGTCTAAATTAGGCTACACGGTATCAGCAAAATAAATGATTATCGTGGATGGAACTGCGCACGTTGACTACTTTTTGAAGTGATTTGTTTAACAATCAGATGGAGACCACACAACACCCAATTATACCTGAAACTCAGTCTGCACAGACTGCGAAAAACAACAGTCAACGGGATAAGATGTTTACATGCCACAGTATCCCATCTAAGATCTGCAAATCCAAGGCATTTTATCCGGGTTTCTCATAACGGGGATACAAACTTTTTCGGGTTATTCTAAACGAGATATGTTTACGTGTGTCAACTCAAAAACGGAGTACCCCGAATAATAACGGAATATTGGTGTGCATGTAAACCTGGTCAGTGTAAACGGACGTTTGCTGATTTTTTTTTAAGTCTTAACGGTCTGTAAACATTTACTGCACGCCTCTGACATATTTCCCTCGCGGGATGTATTTATTTAAAGAACAGTAAGATTACATCAAAGTAAAAAAAGTCATGTCTTATCAAAATGAGTTAAAGGTATACTGATTGTATTTACTGTAGGTACATAAAATTAAAGGTACAATTAGTTATTCTGGTTGGATTGGGATCAGTTGCTAAATTACTGTAGTGGTTTTAACCAAGGCCACAAGTGCATTTCAGCTGGTCCAGGACCTGCTAAACTTGATTAAATTGAATGTTTATTTAACTTTTATCATTGTCGAATGTATATTCTTAATCTGTGGTAAATGTTCGTTTTTTTTCCCCATATGTGCACTTTAAATTAAAGTTTTAATGAGCCTATGTTTTATTTTTTTTTAAGACAAGCAAATGGACTTTTTCAAAACTGTTGACTCCTATCATTTATTCTTCCCAATGGAATTTACGATATATTATTTGGGGAAACCACCTCAATGAATTTGAACTTCAATGACCTAAACTGTATTCACACAACTGACTTCTTTGTGGAAATCTCATAAAGCAATGAAACAAGCGTTTAGAAACATTGAAGTTAGCATACTTGGCAGGGTGATTTATTTTCACATGTAAAATGGACATAAATGCAGAGGATCTGACTTTCGGAGTAAATGACTAATGGGATAGACATCCTGTAGAGGTGTAGTGGATAAGTTCTGCTCAGCCTGCTCAACCCTGTTACAGATGTGTTACGTCACTTCAGAACCACCAGGAGGAGCCTTTAAGGCAAAAATAATACCACAAAAATGTGTAGTTTTAGTAGGTCTAATAGAATTAGTAGGTCTAATAGTATTAGTAGGTCTAATATAATTAGTATACTCTGTGTAGTATTAGTAGGCCTAATATAATTAGTAGGCTTAATATGTGTGGTATTAGTAGGCCTAATAGAATTCGTAGGCCTAATATAATTCGTAGACTTAATATATGTAGAATTAGTAGGCCTAATAGAATTAGTAGGTCTAATAGAATTAGTAGACTTAATATGTGTAGAATTAGTAGACCTAATATGTGTAGAATTGGTAGGCCTAATAGAATAAGTAGACTTAAAATGTGTGGTATTAGTAGGCCTAATAGAATTAGTAGACTTAAAATGCGTAATATTAGTAGGCCTAATAGAATTAGTAGACTTAATATGTGTATAATTAGTAGACCTAATATGTGTAGAATTAGTAGGCCTAATAGAATAAGTAGAGTTAAAATGTGTGGTATTAGTAGGCCTAATAGAATTAGTAGACTTAAAATGTGTAATATTAGTAGGCCTAATATGTGTATAATTAGTAGGCCTAATAGAATTAGTAGACTTAATGTGTAGAATCAGTAGGCCTAACAGAATTAGTAGGCCTAACGTGTAGAATCAGTAGGCCTAATAGAATTAGTAGGCCTAATATGTGTTGAATTAGTAGGCCTACTAGATTTTCCAGCTGTTGACACTGAAGATCATATGAATGTATAATGAGGTAGCAGATTATGAATGAAGACCAGTCTAAGCAAACAGTACTTTGTAGTATATTTATATAATTTAATAATAATTGGAAACGTACTGTAACAAATTAACATCAAAGTCCACAGTGCACCAAAAACCGGACATTGAATCTTCCACAAAAATGTTCACAATTTCAACATTTGTAATTTTATTTTCAACCTATTACCAAACCAAAGTTAATATTCTGTTCCCATGTAGTTACATTGTAGTACGCTTTCAATACATTAACCATTATCATTATCAAAAACATATATGAGGATATTATTCATTCATGCATATAAGGCATGCAATACTATGTTTTGATATACCTGTGATAGACAGGTGAATTCGATTTAGAGCTAAGTTTATTTTGCCACTGTGGGACACTCTGGGCCAGGGGGTGGAGCAGCCCAGTAGCGGTATACAGATCAATGATCATTAACTTATCACAGTTCGCTTGCAATGGGAATTCTGGGAAAACCAGAAGTCAGTAATATTAGGGCTGAGTATTACCTTGTTTTAATACTGTTGTAATATCAAGAAAGCACCTAATATCTATTTATAATTTTGTGTCCGACCCAAACTATGATAGCCCATAGTCTGTGTCCCAGTTCAGCAGTGAAGGTTTAGTTTTTCTAAACACTTCCCCTTCCATGAGAGTAGCTCTATAAAATCAGAAATATAGAATTATCTTGTCAATAATGTTTTAGTTCAACACACATAATCAGTTAGTCTTACCGAAAGGGCATTTATAATTATTTCCCTACAAAAACAAGATACATAGTTAAAAATAAGTTAACAGACTTTTAAAGTTTTATTTTGAACACGTTGAAAGACAGGCGCATATAAACCAACATACACATACAGACTCAAGTCCAATCACACACACAAAAAAACACCAAATATGATTAAATAAAAACGGATAATCGATTCCATTTGTGAGGTGAAGAGTGTAAACGGAAGTCAAGACGTTCTGTTGACATGACTCAAGTCAAGAGGGCGGTGTTATAAGGACCTCTATGGTTCCAGACAAAAGCCCTCTAGAACACAGGCCACTCTAGAACACAGGCCACTTGTCTGGCTATAGAACCACTTTGATTCAGGGTCTCGGACATCATTCTGTTGCTGTCTATTAATAAAGTCCCTGCCCCCATCCTCCATTCTGTCTAGTTCTGGGAAGCCAGTCAAAGCAAAGCAAGCCAGAGAGCTAGAGATAACAAAGCTCAGGACTCCCAGAGGACCTGAGTTTCCTCAGTCCTGCTTTGAGCTGGAATGGGCCTGTCACTCTGACACACTGACTCTTTTACCTGATGTGTAACTAAAGCCTATGGTCTGAACCCGCTTTCCCACTGAACCAGCTATGAACTCTAATAAAAAATGATCTCCTGTAGTTTCCAACAAATATGTTGGAATTATTTGACATTTTTTATTTTGTATATATTTTTTCTATTCTTTTCACTTTTTTTTGTCAATCACTCAATGAGGTAGGTAATCCAGATAATGTCTATTTGTTCAAACAAGACACATTTAGGGAAAGGAACTCCCTGTAGGACTGCTATTTTTGCCACCATTATTTACAGTATTGCGATGTGACGCTGGCTATGGAGAATGAATGGCATAAAATTTGGAATGTCATGCCAACGGATACATCTGTGATGCTGTATATTAACCATCAGGTATATCTGAGATGTATTTGGAGATGCTTAAGGCATGTGGATTTCTATGTCCCTGGACTCAAGCCAATGCTTACAGATGACTCCCAAATAATATATTTGTTCTTTTTTTTTTTTTGGTCAATTGCCTCAGTTGTCACAACAGTCTAGTATTTAGCACAGCAATGGAAATGTGTTACAGCTCAGCTCCTCATAAAAATGATAATTTACTGACAGAACCTGGAATGTTCTGTATGCATTAAGGATCAATGTACTTTTGTGAACTGCAAACCCATTATAGCTTCAATTCCAAACAATGTCAAAGCTACATTCCTTCATACAGAAAAGATCCGTGTTCAAAACCTAGAGGCTGTCGTTATACAAAGACAAGAGTAGAGAATGCTACATTGTTTAAAGGATTTAGCTAACAAAGCAAACATACAAGGTATATTCAGTTTCGTTACCAAAAAGTTTCCAATAATATGTTTTACTACCTTAAAAAGATAAAGCGGGATAAATAAAAAATAAAAAAAACGATTTCTTTTATTCAGTTGTGCACCGACATTTTGGACAAATTTCAGAGACGGTGGCGCCAATGGTGAAGTGTACGTCAGCCATAACAACAATATCTGAGAATTAACTTATTTAAGCTCGTTTCCTACTGACACCAAATATCACTCTGTAATAATACTCAAACCAAAAAGTTTAGGAATAAAACAATTACCGTAATAATAGACATTTATATTACTCAATTAGATGTATCATTATCATGCCGATGCCTGATAGCCTAAGTGATGGAACTTCACCGTTGACCTTTGCACCCTAGGCTAATCGTGGTCACGTTGCCAATTTGACCTGAGGTGACCCTGGGGCCTCTTACTCGCGTGGCTGATACTTTTACAGCCGTGGTGAAACTGAAGACTACACGTGGAGTGAACTCCTCTTAGAGAGGTTGTTAGTGTGGGCCAAGGGGGTTGGGAGATAAATACTATACCAAGGGTACTGTTGGAAGAAGTCTCTTACATCAGAGCCATTGAGGTTTTTTCCCGATGAGTGCATTTGAATTATTTCACAGTATAATCTAAAGCTTAGACAATCATACAAGCTTAGAAAATATAGATGAAATACAGCTATATAAATATATATACAAACATATCCATCATGTCCACTTCCTTTTCCACTTCCTTTAAGACATATTGTAGCTATGAGCTTTTCGGCCGTCAGAGTCGCTACAGAAAGCTGCAGAAATGATATATTCATCTTAATGAGGTGATTTCCAAATGGAGCATGCCCACTGAATGGTACTCTTTCTTGGGCTGTGTTTACTGCCGAGAGGACCGTTTGTGATGCATGGCCCTCCTCTTCTTCACGACAAAGAATTCTGTGGATGACCAGCAGAGAGAGAGAACATGTGTTAGTTCCCAATCCCAATAATGTTCTATCAGGAAAATAATATGTGCATCCCAAATGGCACCCTATAGTGCACCACTTTTAACCAGGGCCCATAGGGTACAAAAGTAGGGCACTAGATATAGAGGATAGGGTGCAATTTGGGACACACACATAAATGCTTATAACAGGGTTATATAAACTGTTTGGAGACATAGCATAGGTAACACAGTGTTGTTGCAAGGCCTGTTCCTAACGTAGTTCCCATACAGTGCATTTGGCAGCACACTGAGTTATTCACCGCTGTCGCTCAACGATTAATAAAGGTTAATAACAGGTTAATAACAGGTTAATAACAGGTTCTTATGAAGTTCAAAACAACCTGTAAACTTATATTATCTCTCTTTAAATGAAGACCTCTGGGCTTATGGTTGCTATAATCATAATACAAAATATACAACTCTATTTATGACTATTATTTATTCATTATCATTATAATTATAGTCAAGTTAACCTCTGGACTCCACTACTAGAGAGAGTTAGTATGCTTTTTTTCGTATGGCTTTTGTATGAAGCCCAATAGAAGGAAAATGAAGGAAGGAAAGTGCACCACTTCTCCCGTTCATTGACACTGACCTGTTATGGCGGCTTGTCTCCGTTTGACTGCTCCTTCCCTCTGGCTGGCCGTCTTCTTCTCCGGCCTCTGGATCGTATAGCTCTCCCTGGTGGTCACCTCCAGGTACTCCTCACCACAGCTGGACGATCCTGGAGACGATGCCCGTGCCAGCCTGACATTCTCTCTCTCCGCCCTCTGCCCGTCGATGCCAATCACCGGCTTCCTCACCACACAGCTGCGGTAGAACGCCGGCACATCCTGGCATTTCATCTCCTCCCACTCCACGCTGGCGCCCTTGGCGGCCGGCCGGCCGTTGTTGAAGTCAAAGTCCCAGCGCTTGTTGGCCGACTCCACGCTCATACACAGGTGCCTCTGGAAGTCCTGTTGCAGCTGCTCGTGGTCCACAGGCCCAAACAGGTTCCTCCTCACTGGGCCCTGGGCCCTGCGCTTCAGCTCCTCTACACTCCGACAGACC
The DNA here is from genome assembly GCA_030435695.1 of Brachymystax lenok tsinlingensis. NCBI lineage: Eukaryota > Metazoa > Chordata > Actinopteri > Salmoniformes > Salmonidae > Brachymystax > Brachymystax lenok. Next base: position 19,118,632 of record CM059809.1, read on the forward strand.
AGCATGGCCCCGTCAGATGATACTGATAATGATTCCATCTTAATGTCCCTGAGAGAGAAAGGGAGAGGGTTAGAGGTGAGGTGTCTGTTTTTTCTATGAGGTGTGGCCCAGGTCACTATTGGTGTGGTCTAGGTTTAGGCTACGCACAAACACACTCATACCAACACACACTAAATACACAGAACGCCTGTTCTGTTCAGCGTTTGCCCTTTTGGGGCATCGTTGAGTTTTATGTGATCAAACACACATGCCCTACCGCCCTCAAACTCAACTCTGGACCTTGAAGACAGTTCCACTGCATTTCATCATTGTTTCCCTCTAATCAGGGATTGATTTAGACTTTGGACACCAAGTGTGTGCAATTAATAATCAGGTAGAACAGAAAACCAGCAGGCTCTGGACATCGTAGGGTAAGAGTTGAGTACCCCTGCCCTACCTAACCCACTTAGTAATTAACCATATGGTAAGAGACCCACACACCAAATAAATCTCCAACATCCACAGAATCAGAACACCTGAAGTATGTAAAAATGAACCTGCTCTACCTGCTCTGGTCTCTGCTCTGGCTGCCAGAGGTGAGAGGTCCGGAGGAAAGGTCACATGGTGCGGAACGGGAAACGTATTGGGGGATGTTTCACCTCATGTGAGAATGTTTTATGTGCTCTTCTAGTCACCCCATGTAATTACAGGGGTACATTCTGAACTATGTCATCGTCGTTAAGAGTTGGAATAAAGGCAGAGAAAGGCAAGCGACAGCAGCGAAGTCCTGCATGGCAATACTCTGAGAAGTTAAATGAGAAGGAAATGCAAGCAGTAATGGAGGTACAGGTGTAATCCGTGGTGACCCGTCAGTCTTGAGTAAGGCAGCTCCAAAACGCAGGTGTTTCAGCCTAGCTCAGTGCTTCCTGTGGTGGCGGGGTGGGCCAGCAGAAAATAGGAGCATTGCGCCGTGATTGGCTCAGTGTTCTGTCACTCATGGGGACCTTACGCAATCGCCAAGCTTAAGTCCTTAGAAAAGGTAGACATCCAACATTTCAGCCTTTTGGGTCCTGCCATAGAGTGATATTACAAGTGCCCTTTCAAGAAGGCTCAAGGTCTTTGGCCACAGAAATTACATCAAATCTCGTTATATGTACGGTAGCTTCTAATTGGACTGATCATGTCAACATCTTACTTTCACAATCTTAGCTAGCGGTCATCATCATGAATCAAATTGACAATCTACTGCCAAATCCTTTTTAATCCTTGTCATATGAAGAGAAATAATGAAGAGACAATATAGATAAAACGTATCGACCATTGGACATAAACATTACACAACAATTTGGAGATCGCAAATTCAACAATGAGTGGTTTGTAAGGGATCGGTGACAGTGGCTAACTGCAAGCATTGCAACTGGGAAGTCTGGAATAAACAGCTCAAACTGGGAAAATACGTTTTGAACGGTCATTCAACTCGGAATTGTAAATCCGGCATCTTTCTCTTTGATGACAACATTTGCCCACGGAGAACCGCCGTGCCACTTTTTTAGAATGACAACATTCTATGTTATAATTGTGTTATTTGACATGTCAAATTAAAAGCTTATTTAACGCGTCAAATAGTGTTTGTTATATGACGTGTATCTTTTTTTGACACCCACCCTAATAATTTGGTCTATTTACACCTATTAATTTTGCCTACTTTTCTAACTTGGTGGTGCACATGTAGCCTATAGCCTGTTTTAGAGAAATGCAATCATTGAATATTGTAAGAACTTTCAATGTCTGTTTATATTCCCCCTTTGTTCATCCTACGGTTCTGACTTGTTGTAAGAACGGCCCATGTTCTGAATTCTGTCGCCGTACATTTTAAAAGTGCTGAACAAATAGTTGTATTGACTATGTCAAAATTACAGATTGCCTCTCATCCCCTTATGCCATAGTTTGTACAATATTTTCTTTATTTTACTAGGCAAGTTAGTTTATGAACAAATTCTTATTTTCAATGACGGCCTAGGAACAGCGGGTTAACTGCCTTGTTCAGGGACAGAACGACAGATTTTGTACCTTGTCAGCTCGGGGCATTGAACTTGCAACCTTTCGGTTACTATTCCAACACTCTAACCACTAGGCTACCCTGCCACTCAATTGTCAGTAGAAATCACATCTGTTTAAGCAAGTCAGCCATCCCACATTTTTTTATCCCCCCACCAAGATTGACAAGCTAAAATCGCCACTGGGTGTAATGCTTAACCACCTGAAAAGGCAACCCCGTGAGACCCCAAATAGTTGCCTGTAGCAACACATCTGCATTGTGAATTTTAACGGAAAAACTGATCCCAACATTTTTTTTAGTTTAAATGTTAAGAAATGTTTACCATTTGTCACATCCCTAATGGTTAACACATTTTAAGGTTGAATACTGACACTTTTATAGCTTTAATGAGGCGTACACAACTGTATGAGTTCCTCAAGAGCCTATGTATATCCAAATGTTGGGATAGTTAGCACTTTGTTACAATATGGAAATAATAATGTTATTCATTTTATATTAAAATATGTAATGTGCAAAAATATTCTAGGAACATTTTATTTTGCACTGTACAAACTTTTTAACATCATGAACAAGAATGACATTTAGTCTCACAGGTGGCCAAAATTAACTATCTGAGAGCCACACCCCTTATAGGAAACCCCTCCTGAAAATAACTATGTAAAAAAAGAACCATGGCTAAATTAACCCATGTTGTGGTAATCCCAACAACCCAACATGTTGGGTTATTCAAGAAAGAATTCAGCATGTGTTCTGTCCAATATTTACCAAATAACACAAATTGTGTTGTTTTTAACCCAGCATTTTTTGAGTTTCAGAATCTTGAGGAAAACAGGGGCAAGAGCCAGGGAATTGATGGGGTTGAGCATTGCACAATGGCCTGTCAACTGTATTAAAACAAATGTGCATTATATTCGTTGCTCTCTAGCTATAGATATTGAATAACTTACATAACGCATAATCTTAAAGTGTATAGTAGGCCTAGTAGGATATAGGTTAGTCCTTCTATGCCAAAGATGCCCATACTCTCTACATTGCGTTCATGACGCAGTTTGAGAATATTCTTACTAGCCTGTTCAGTGAATAACCAATATTTTCAAAGTGGTTTGAAAACAAGTTTTACGTTATATCCTTTGATTGAAATAAGTATTCTTTCCAATAACATATTTTGTATGAAAATAAAAACCTTATCCTAAACGAATATAAACTGCCATTCCCTCAACAGCAACAGCTGAACTCCTTGGGAGTGAAAGTTGTTTGCGTCGAAAAAGTGGGCGCGGTAACTAGATCATTTACAACTCTGGAATCCCCAGACCCACACAAACATTCTCAACCTCCGATAATAATTATGTCCAACTTCTCCAAATAGCCGATACGATGAGAAAAAGTTTGAAACACATTTTAAGAGTACAGCACTCGATATCATTGCCAGATGTTAAAATAGATTCAAAGTAGCCTTATTGAAGATAACACAGCAGAAGTATACATCACAGATGACGCAGTTACATTGGCATACTACATGAGATGTTGGCCCATGAGATGCAACAGAAACAACACACATTGACAATAAAAACCCGAACAGCACAGATTTGCCTATGATTTGCCTCTGCAAAGTCTGAATAAGAATGCAAAACGACTCAAATGCTGCCAATATGCGACTTCTCTTACCAGCAGTGTCCAATGATGCACTCGCATAAGAAATAATGTTGCGATTCCTGATGTTGTGGGTCAAAAATGACGCGCCTCGTCGAAAGTATAGACTGATACTCTTCACTGCCCACGACGAACTAATATAACTTTAAAAGCTTCTAGTTATTGCGCTCCCTGGTCCCCTTATGTGACTTGTTTGTTCCTACAAGGCAATGGGACGTCCTACCGCCACAGAAGACTTAATCACGTGATAATGATCATAACAATCGGGTTTTTGGAGCTGGACCATTGAGCTGGACAATGCCCAAGGAAAACACCTTAATGTAATCACTCATTCCTGATGTCTTCAAATAAATGTCATCAAATGACACAAAGGGTTGGTACATCCTGTTCTTGCATTCTTCAATACGTTTAGGAAAAAAAAGCTGCTATCTAGAACCGAAAATGGTTCTTCGACTGTCCCCATATGAGAACCTTTTGAAGAACCCTTTTTGGTTCCAGGTAGAACCCCTTTGGGTTCCATGTAGAACCCTTTCCACACACAGAGGGTTCTACTTGGAACCCCAAATAGTTCTACCTGGATCCAAAAAGGGTTATCCTATGGGGACAGCCAAAGAACCGTTACGGAACCCTTTTTTCTAAGAATGTAGGCTAATGCAAAATCTGGCATGCAATAAAAATAACCTTGGTATAGACTACTTTCTTTAAATCAAGAGATTTTGTATGCGTTTTTCAAAAGATTTCCTACCTCGTTTTCATCATAAGGAATTTTTGAAGTACAGTGGTAAGATTCGAACTGCGCGCAAAGACTTGTTGCACTGTGGCAGAGTTCTCCTCTCTAGGTAAAATATCTTGGCACATAGGACCCATTTACCCAGCTCTTTAGAATCTTGGCACATAGGACCCATTTACCCAGCTCTTTAGAATGTGACACATTCTTATGTTGGCATTGCGTCACGTTTTGCCGTAACTCCGTTCCAAGACCATAAGTCACGTTGCATGTCAACGTGAGCTAGTCAACCCTCTTACTCCATTTTGGTTTATATAACCTCCGTTTCATTTAGGAACAGTCATCTCCCGCTCGAAAAGTTCTCAATGGGATTTACTAGGCACACAATGTTTTTTGTTGTTGTTTTGCGGCATTTTCTAAAAGTTTGACCTATAATTTGAGGCAGTCAGATTACTATTTAGAACAGTAGGTTACAGATCAAAGCATAAGGCCCATGTTAGTCTATTATGTTAGTCTAGTTAGTTTATTGGGCTATCTATTAATATTAGTCCTAATTAACATGACTTATTCTAACTAACATTAATTACAATGTTAGTGTACATAAACTAATATTTAATGAAAATGTATTAAAACATGCACAAAGTTTTATTAATACACTATTATAGTAGGCCCACATATGGACAACAACAAGGCTGTGTTTACACAGGCAGCCAATTCTGATCTTTTTTTTCACTAACTGGGCATTTGACCAATCAAATCAGCTCTGAAAAAGAGCTGATGTTGAAAATACCCGATGTGATTTGTCAAAAGACTAATTCATGGAAAAATATCAGATTTGGGCTGCCTGTGTAAACTGCAGCCAAAGTGTCACGTTATTATTGATGATTTATGTCTCCTTATACCTTTAATTTGTGTGTTTAGTCTCCTGGTCTTACACTCTCACAGAGAGGATTAAATTACATCAATAAGATAAGAAATAAATAAATAAACTGTTGTTTGCTTAGGCTTTACAAAATTGTTAACCATTTCTAACGACTTAATTAACATTTCCAGTGAATAACTGAGTGGAAGATTAGTGATTAATATGATAATGACATTTGCATCTTTGTTCTAAATTAATTAATCTTCAGCCTATAAACATTTCTACATCTGGGATTCAGAGGGGTTGGGTTAAATGCGGAAGACACGTTTCAGTTGAAGGCATTTAGTTGTACAACTGACTAGGTACCCCCATTTCCCTTTCCCTTTCAACACATATCTCCTACATATGATACATAAGCCTACCTAAAGTACATTTAATTAACTAACCTGGTTTATAGCCTGCATGATTAATAGATATAGCTAGTTGTCCTTGTACAGGCTACTTACATCTCTGTCCAATCCTTTTTCTTTTTTTGTATCCCATAAACGTTATGTTTGTGATTCAAGGCTAATCTGTCGACAAGAGTGACATTGTAACCTAGGCTACACAGTCCAGTTTTAAATTAATGTATATGGTGTCACTACTAAAGTAATATCTCCTTCCTTGTATCTTTATTACATACCGGCGGATCCCCTTCCTCGTCGGTCCTTTCTCCTCTTTCAGTTATTACATAGGTTCTGTCATTCTTACATGGCTGTGGGGTGACATCATAGGGACTGTTTGTTCAGGGGCCAACACCCATCACCGCTCCTCAGTCTGAGCTGAGGTTGCTCCAGGTTTCCAGAACAACGGCTATTGCTATTTATACACATCAGCTGATGTAATGTATAAGACATACAGTATCACTTTCCCACTGAATTGTATACTGGCAACCCAAACGTGGCAACTAGAGGTCACTTTTCAACATTTGACTCGGAAGTTGATTGTACTGCTTAACTTAACGTAGGCCTTCTATATGTTCTGGAGCGTTGATGCCGACTTTTCTGGTGGTAGTATTATCATAACACAGCTGGCCGACCAGGCCTTCTCCCGTCTTCACCTATCTCTCCATCTCTCCCCTCTCTCTCTCCCTCCGAGACGAGTTTCAAACACAGATAAGTATGATCTGTAGAGCTGGCAAGGATGTGTTTGAGATATAGTCTTTGGTTCGAGTGCATTTTGTTAGTTGCACATTATCAAATAAGGGTTAGGCAGGATTCTTCCAGAAGAGAATAACTGGGCGTCTCCATTTGATTCCAACTCAGTCATGGTGACTATTGTCTTATGACAGAGTAATGGGTTGACTCACTCAATGACTGTTCCCGCTCTTGAGAATGTGCCCATGACAGTGCCCACGACTCTCTGAATTCAGCTGGTACCATTAAGAACAAATCAGTCTGTGTGCATAGCAAGGTTGGGCTCAATTAGAATTAAAGGCAGTCAATTCAGGAAGCAAACTGAAATTAAAATTAAATGATCGAGAAAAAAAAGGGGGCATCTATTTTTAACGGCTTCTTAATTGACTGAAAATGAGAAGTTATTCATGTCCAAAGTTTTAACATTTTGGGGACTCAAATTCAATTGGAATTGAGCCCAACCCCGGTGCATAGTGGTTTGTATATACGTTGTAATGTTTGGAATATCATCAGCAGACCATGAAGCTCCTCCATTGTTTTCCCTCGACCCTGTCCTTATTTACTGTCTATCTATCGTTCTCCAGGCCAGTCTTTAATCCTCCTGTCTGTCTACAATAGAATTTAACCTTACTGTTTGTTGATTCCTCCATTCACAACACAGTATTGCTAAGGACAGCACATTGATAACCCATGTTGTCTACAGAGTACAGGCCCTTTAGAAACACACACTTAGCACAACAGCCAATACCCTAACTGGCACAAAGTATATTGTATTGTATGACTGAGTAGGCCCTGTTATGTATTGTGTTGGACGATAATAAAATCATCTAAAAAAATACCTATCATTGGTTTGACATGGAAGATGTTTTAGAACGATCTCATAAATATGTATTGGTCTTGTAAAAAACACTACAGAAATCAGTAACCTTTCTGCTATCGCTACAAGAATGTCCCACACTGAATCCCATTGGTCAAACTCAGGATGTAACACAATTTTCTAAATGGAAAAAAAAGGGAGAAATTTTGTCAATGGGCTGCTGAGTGTGAGGAAACTCTGAAATGAAATACTTGCAGGCTTATATGCCCCAAGGTGGTAAATGTGCACAGAGCGTAGGAGGCACTGCAGAGGACACAGTTCTCAGTTTCATGTCTACAGGAAGTCTATAGTAAGAGGAAGTGGAGAACCACAGAGAGAAGGACCTCAGTTCACACGTGTAGGGGGTTTTACATGCCCTTCTGACAGAATGAACCAAGGCACACAGATACTACAGAAAGTATCAGTTTATACGCTCATGGAGACCATGTCCCACAGGCTAGTATCACAAGCACATGGGGTTTCATTTGTTGGTTGTCAACAATTCAGGGCACCCCATAATATTAAAAGATTCTCCTAGAAATTAGGACATTCACTGCCTTTGCTGGCTCTTGTGTGGTCCTGATTGTGATACCACATCATCAGACTTTGGCTACAGGGAAAGAAGAGAGGCAGGCTGTCAGATTCCAGTAGTGACATGCCAGCTTCTACCGTCGATTAATTGAAAATATAAGAGTACTAAAATACTACTACCTCACATTTTCTGTCTCCCTAAGGCTCAATATCGTACTCCCTCAAAATTCAGCCACATAGTATATATTGCAACCCAAGCTGTGCAGAGCAATAACGGTATGGCAATAACAAGCAGCAAACCATGACAGACCCCCCACACCTCCAATCTCCCCCCATGCTTGAGTAAAGGAGGGGAAAGGAGGTGTCCGTAGGGGAATAGTAGTCTTCCATAATGTAGGAGTTACAGGTGGGTGAGGAGGGGAGAGGGGGACTGGGTTTAATTTCATGGGGGATGAGTGGTGAATGCAAAGCGGTGGTGGGGATCGGTGGGGGTGTAGGGGGTGTAGGGGGTAGGTTGGAGAGGGAGAGGGTGCAGCAGCTGGATATTGTCAGGGGTGAACTGGGGGAGTAAACATATCAGGGTGAACTGGTTTAAGATTAACTGTGCCTGGGGATGCCAGGCCTGGTGCTTGTTTTTGGGGGCTTAGCAGGAATGTTTTTTTGGGGCTACAATAATGTTTTTGGGGGCTTAGCAGGACTGATTTTGGGGGCTAGCAGGAATGTTTTTGGGGGCTAGCAGGAATGTTTTTGGGGGCTAGCAGGAATGTTTTTGGGGGCTAGCAGGAATGTTTTTGGGGGCTATCAGGACTGATTTTTGGGGGCTAGCAGGAATGTTTTTGGGGGCTAGCAGGAATGTTTTTGGGGCTACAATAATGTTTTTGGGGGCTTAGCAGGACTGATTTTGGGGGCTAGCAGGAATGTTTTTGGGGGCTAGCAGGAATGTTTTTGGGGGCTAGCAGGAATGTTTTTGGGGGCTATCAGGACTGATTTTTGGGGGGCTAGCAGGACTGATTTTTGGGGGGCTAGCAGGAATGTTTTTGGGGGGGCTAGTAGGAATGTTTTTTGGGGGGCTAGCAGGAATGTTTTTTGGGGGGCTAGCAGGAATGTGTGTGTGTGTGTGTGTGTGTGTGTGTGTGTGTGTGTGTGTAGATACAGTATAGACATGTCTAGATACAATATACAGTGCATTCGGAAAGTATTCAGACCCCTTGTTCCACATTTTGTTACATTACAGCTTGTTCAAAAATGTATGAAATAATTGTTTTCGTTCATCAATCTACACAATACCCAATAATGACAAAGCAAAAAAAGATGATTTTTTTTCAAATGTATTAAATAAAAAAAACAGAAATATCTTATTTACAAAAGTATTCAGACCCTTTGCTATGAGACTCGAAATTGAGCTTAGGTGCATCCTGTTTTCATTGATCATCCTTGAGATGTTTTTACAACTTGATTGGAGTCCACCTGTGGTAAATTCAATTAATTGGACATGGTTTTGAAAGGCACACACCTGTCTATATAAGGTCCCACAGTTGACAGTGCATGTCAGAGCAAAAACCAAGCCATGAGGTCAAAGGAATTGTCCGTAGAGCTCCGAGACAGGATTGTTTTGAGGCACAGATCTGGGGAAGGGTACCAAAAAAATTCTGCAGCATTGAAGGTCCCCAAGAACACAGTGGCCTCCATCATTCTTAAATGGAAGAAGTTTGGAACCACCAAGACTCTTCCTAGAGCTGGCCGCAAGGCCAAACTGAGCATTCAGGGGAGAAGGGCCTTGGTCAGGGAGGTGACCAAAAAACCTGATGGTCATTATGACATGGCTCCAGAGTTCCTCTGTGGAGATGGGAGAATCTTCCAGAAGGACAACCATATCTGCAGCACTCCACCAATCAGGCCTTATTGGTAGAGGTACATGACAGCCTGCTTGGAGTTTGCCGAAAGGCACCTAAAGACTCTCAGACCATAAGAAACAAGATTCTCTGGTCTGATGAAACCAAGATTGAACTCTTTGGCCTGAATGCCAAGCGTCACATCTGGAGGAAACCTGGCACCATACCTACGTTGAAGCATGGTGGTGGCAGCATCATGCTGTGGGGATGTTTTTCAGCGGAAAGGACTGGGAGACTAGTCAGGATCAAGGGAAAGATGAACGGAGTAAAGTACACAGAGATCCTTGATGAAAACCTGCGCCAGAGCGCCCAGGACCTCAGACTGGGGCGAAGGTTCCACTTCCAACAGGACAATGACCCTAAGCACACAGCCAAGAAAACACAGGAGTGGCTTTGGGACAAGTCTCTGAATGTCCTTGAGTGGCCCAGCCAGAGCCCGGACTTGAACGCGATCGAACATCTCTGAAAATAGCTGTGCAGCGACGCTCCCCATCCAACCTGACAGAGGTTGAGAGGATCTGCAGAGAAGAATGAAAGAAACTCCCTAAATACAGGTGTGTCAAGCTTGTAGCATCATACCCAAGAAGACTTGAAGCTGTAATCGCTGCCAAAGGTGCTTCAACAAAGTACTCAGTAAAGTGTCTGAATACTTATATAAATGTTATATTTCAGTTTTTGGTTTTTTATATATTTGTAAAAATGTCTTAAAACTAGTTTTTGCTTTGTCATTATGGGATATTGTGTGTAGATTGTTAAGGGAAAAAAGTATTTAATCCATTTTAGAATAAGGCTGTAACATAACAAGATGTGGAACAGGTCAAGGGGTCTAAATACTTTCCGAATGCACTGTACACAGGTGTGTGTATGTACAAAGGTGTGTGTATGTATACAGGTGTAAGTATGTATACAGGTGTGTGTGTACACAGGTGTGTATATGTATATAGATGTGTGTGTGTATACAGTAGTGTGTATACAGGTGTGTGAATGTATACAGGTGTTGTGTATGTATACAGGTGTGTGTGTATACAGGTGTGTATATGTATATAGGTGTGTGTGTGTATACAGGTGTGTGAATGTATACAGGTGTGTGTGTATGTATACAGGTGTGTGTGTGTATCCAGGTGTCTGTGTGTATACAGGTGTGTGTGCATGTATACAGGTGTCTGTGTGTATACAGGTGTGTGTGTGTATACAGGTGTGTGTATGTATACAGGTGTGTGTGTGTATACAGGTGTGTGTATGTATACAGGTGTGTGTGTGTATACAGGTGTGTGTATGTATACAGGTGTGTGTGTGTATACAGGTGTGTGTATGTATACAGGTGTGTGTGTGTATACAGGTGTGTGTATGTATACAGGTGTGTGTGTGTATACAGGTGTGTGTATGTATACAGGTGTGTGTATGTATACAGGTGTGTGTGTGTATACAGGTGTGTGTATGTATACAGGTGTGTGTGTGTATACAGGTGTGTGTGTATGTATACAGGTGTGTGTGTATGTATACAGGTGTGTGTGTGTGTATACAGGTGTGTGTGTATGTATACAGGTGTGTGTGTATGTATACAGGTGTGTGTGTGTATACAGGTGTGTGTATGTTTACAGGTGTGTGTGTGTATACAGGTGTGTGTGTGTGTATACAGGTGTGTGTGTATACAGGTGTGTGTGTGTGTATACAGGTGTGTGTGTGTATACAGGTGTGTGTGTGTATACAGGTGTGTGTATGTATACAGGTGTGTGTTTATGTATACAGGTGTGTGTGTATGTATACAGGTGTGTGTGTATGTATACAGGTGTGTGTGTGTATACAGGTGTGTGTGTATGTATACAGGTGTGTGTGTGTATACAGGTGTGTGTATGTATACAGGTGTGTGTGTGTATACAGGTGTGTGTATGTATACAGGTGTGTGTGTGTATACAGGTGTGTGTGTGTGTATACAGGTGTGTGTATGTATACAGGTGTGTGTGTGTATACAGGTGTGTGTATGTATACAGGTGTGTGTGTGTATACAGGTGTGTGTGTGTGTACACAGGTGTGTGTATGTATACAGGTGTGTGTGTGTATACAGGTGTGTGTATGTATACAGGTGTGTGTGTGTATACAGGTGTGTGTATGTATACAGGTGTGTGTGTGTATACAGGTGTGTGTGTGTATACAGGTGTGTATACAGGTGTGTGTGTGTATACAGGTGTGTGTGTGTATACAGGTGTGTGTGTGTGTATACAGGTGTGTGTGTGTGTGTATACAGGTGTGTGTGTGTGTATACAGGTGTGTGTGTGTATACAGGTGTGTGTGTGTATACAGGTGTGTGTGTGTGTATACAGGTGTGTGTGTGTATACAGGTGTGTGTGTGTATACAGGTGTGTGTGTGTATACAGGTGTGTGTATGTATACAGGTGTGTGTGTGTGTATACAGGTGTGTGTGTGTATACAGGTGTGTGTGTGTATACAGGTGTGTGTGTGTATACAGGTGTGTGTGTGTATACAGGTGTGTGTGTGTATACAGGTGTGTGTGTGTATACAGGTGTGTGTGTGTATACAGGTGTGTGTATGTATACAGGTGTGTGTGTGTATACAGGTGTGTGTGTGTATACAGGTGTGTGTGTGTATACAGGTGTGTGTGTGTATACAGGTGTGTGTGTGTATACAGGTGTGTGTGTGTATACAGGTGTGTGTGTGTATACAGGTGTGTGTGTGTGTATACAGGTGTGTGTATGTATACAGGTGTGTGTGTGTATACAGGTGTGTGTGTGTGTATACAGGTGTGTGTATGTATACAGGTGTGTGTGTGTATACAGGTGTGTGTATGTATACAGGTGTGTGTGTGTATACAGGTGTGTGTAGACAGGTGTGGCAGACACAGGTGTGTGTGTGACACAGGTGTGTGTGTGTGTATACAGGTGTGTGTGTGTATACAGGTGTGTGTGTGATACAGGTGTGTGTGTGTATACAGGTGTGTGTGTGTATACAGGTGTGTGTGTGTATACAGGTGTGTGTGTGTATACAGGTGTGTGTGTGTATACAGGTGTGTGTGTGTATACAGGTGTGTGTATGTATACAGGTGTGTGTGTGTATACAGGTGTGTGTGTGTGTATACAGGTGTGTGTGTGTATACAGGTGTGTGTGTGTATACAGGTGTGTGTGTGTATACAGGTGTGTGTGTGTATACAGGTGTGTGTGTATACAGGTGTGTGTGTGTATACAGGTGTGTGTGTGTATACAGGTGTGTGTGTGTATACAGGTGTGTGTGTGTATACAGGTGTGTGTGTGTATACAGGTGTGTGTGTGTGTATACAGGTGTGTGTGTGTGTATACAGGTGTGTGTGTGTATACAGGTGTGTGTGTGTATACAGGTGTGTGTATGTATACAGGTGTGTGTGTGTATACAGGTGTGTGTATGTATACAGGTGTGTGTATGTATACAGGTGTGTGTGTGTATACAGGTGTGTGTGTGTATACAGGTGTGTGTGTGTATACAGGTGTGTGTGTGTGTATACAGGTGTGTGTATGTATACAGGTGTGTGTGTGTATACAGGTGTGTGTGTGTGTGTATACAGGTGTGTGTGTGTATACAGGTGTGTGTGTTTATACAGGTGTGTGTGTGTATACAGGTGTGTGTGTGTATACAGGTGTGTGTGTGTATACAGGTGTGTGTGTATACAGGTGTGTGTGTATGTATCCAGGTGTGTGTGTGTATACAGGTGTGTGTGTGTATACAGGTGTGTGTGTGTACAGGTGTGTGTGTATACAGGTGTGTGTGTGTATACAGGTGTGTGTGTGTATACAGGTGTGTGTGTGTATACAGGTGTGTGTGTGTATACAGGTGTGTGTGTATACAGGTGTGTGTGTATACAGGTGTGTGTATACAGGTGTGTGTGTGTATACAGGTGTGTGTGTATACAGGTGTGTTTGTGTATACAGGTGTGTGTGTATACAGGTGTGTGTGTGTATACAGGTGTGTGTGTATACAGGTGTGTGTGTATACAGGTGTGTGTATGTATACAGGTTTGTGTGTGTATACAGGTGTGTGTGTGTATCCAGGTGGCTGTGTGTATACAGGTGTGTGTATGTATACAGGTGTGTGTGTGTATACAGGTGTGTGTGTGTATACAGGTGTGTGTGTGTATACAGGTGTGTGTGTGTGTGTGTGTACAGGTGTGTGTGTGTGTACAGGTGTGTGTATGTATACAGGTGTGTGTATGTATACAGGTGTGTGTATGTATACAGGTGTGTGTGTGTGTATACAGGTGTGTGTGTGTGTATACAGGTGTGCGTGTGTATACAGGTAAGTGTGTGTGTGTACACAGGTGTGTGTATGTATACAGGTGTGTGTATGTATACAGGTGTGTGTATACAGGTGTGTGTGTATACAGGTGTGTGTATACAGGTGTGTGTGTGTATACAGGTGTGTGTGTACACAGGTGTGTGTATGTTTACAGGTGTGTGTGTGTGTATACAGGTGTGTGTGTACACAGGTGTGTGTATGTATACAGGTGTGTGTATACAGGTGTGTGTGTGTGTGTGTGTGCATACAGGTGTGTGTGTGTATGTCTGTATTTAGGGTACAGAGTCATCTGTTATTTTCAGAGTGTGTCTGTGGTTTAAGGTGATGACATCCCTGCTCTTTGAACTGTGTTTTTCCAGTAAGTTTTTCCGGGTCGGTGGGCCAAGGAGTTAACTCTATCCTTTGTTTTCGTCCCAACGTATGTGCATGATGGGAAGTGACTCTCTAGCCCTCTCTCAATGACACCCTAAACCACACCAATAGCACATTTTCTACTTTACCTATGTAATCCAACATACTTAATGTAAGGTTTTGAGCTAAATTTGTACATTTCAGACCCATACTAGTCTTGAATAGCATCTGTTCATTGTCTTTTGGAGGTCAGGTGAAATGCTATTATGATTCCTGTGGTGTGTTTGTATCCTTATCTTCATCTGGTTTACATCTGGTTTACATCTGGTCACAGTGTATAGGGCCCAGGCCTGCGTGTGAATGTGTAAGCGTGTGAGCATATGTGAGTGAGGTTGTGCGTGCAATTAGCAAGGACCCCTCTCTCCTCCAGCTGGATGAAGTTTGCTTGAACCACTCGACAACCGTGATGGTGAGGCTTGATGGGTTAAATCATGTGTCAAACTCATTCCACAGAGGGCTCGAGATTTTCGCTCCTCCCTTGTACTTGATTGATTAATAAAGATCATTAATTAGGATAGAACTCCCCTTACCTGGTTGTCCACGTCTTAACTGAAAGGGAAACCCCAAAAACAGCAGACACGAGGCCCTCCATGGAATGAGTTTGACACCCCTGGGTTAAAGTAATAGAGTTGACGTCCAGATAACTGAGTGTCTCCTGTGAGGGGAAACATTAGGGAGGGGGGCAGAGAGACCCTGTGCTGGGGTCTGCTCAACTGCTAAGGGAGCTAGGGTGTTGACGGTGACTGGATCAAGTGGGCTCTGCTCTTTAAAAACGCTCTGGTGTGGAGTCAGTCTGATCTTATGAACCTGACTGAAAGAGAGGGAGAGGGAGGGGAGGGAGAGAGAGAGAGAGAGAGAGAGAGAGAAAGAGAGAGAGAGAGAGAGATTCTTCCACTCCCAGACTGCCCCCTTTCTGTCTCATGGCTCGCTTCACTGCGATGTAGCCAAGGTCATTACATGGGGTTGAGTGTGTAAGACTCCACAGACCTACTCTCTGGAACAATGGGCCTTGAGCAGTGAGCAGGGCTGAGTCGGAGACATCTGGCTATCTGCTCCGGAATAATGTTTTGATTATACCTTTTGTTAAAGAGACCCTCAGTGAGCTCTATTACACTGGAGGACTGACTGGGGATTCAAGATCAGTCCTTGGGGGGGGGTTAACCAATGGCATGTATCTGTGCATGTGTGTGCATACCTCTGTGGTTACTTGTGTGTATTTATTTTTGGAAAATGTGTGTGCTTGTTTGAGAGAGATATACAGGAAGCAAGGGCCCATTCTAAATCCCTAAGTAGAGGTAGTGGACAGAGGTCGCTACTATGATGAGTGCTTGGGGAGTAGTGGTTTGTTACAGTGCATTAGCAATCATCAACAAACAGCACACGTTTAAAACATTTTGGGGTTTGGGAACAATAAAGGTTTGGTAACAAGTAAAGTGAAGTCCTTACCTCATCTAAGAAGAAAAGCCAGAGAAAAAGCCAACAAAGCCAAAGGATAAGTCATCATCCTCTTGTTTTTATCTTAGCGTTAAGGCACGAGAGAACTGTTTCAGCCCGAAGGCTATGATTTAATTAGGGTCTCTTCCGCCACGTTGATCCTCGACAATGTGACCCCACAGGGGTGCCTGCTCAGCCCCTCCTGTACTCCCTGTTCACCCATGACAGAGTGGCAACGCACGTCTCCAACTCAATCCTCATGTTTGCTGACGACACAACAGTGGTAGGCCTGGTTACCAACAATGACGAGACCGCCTACAGGGAGGAGGTGAGGTCCCTGGTGGAGTGGTGCCAGGAAATTAACCTCTCCCTCAACGTCAACAAAATGAAGGAGCTGATCTTGGACTGCAGGAGATAGCAGAGAGAGAGCACGCGTCCGTCCACATCGACAGGGCAGCAGTGGAGAGGGTCAAACGTTTCAAGTTCCTCTACGTTCACATCACTGACGACCTGAAATGGTCCCTTCACACCGACAGTGTGGTGAAGAAGACACAACCGCAGGAGGTTGAAGAAATTTGGCTTGGCCACCTAAAACCCTCCCAAACCTTAACAGATGCACAATTGAGAGCATCCTGTCAGGCTGTATCACCACCTATTACGGAAATTGCACCATCCGCAACAGCAGGGGTCTCCAGAGGGTGGTGCGCCTGCCCTCCAGGACAGCTACAGCACCCGTGTCACAGGAAAGCCAAGAAGATCATCAAGGACCTCAGACACCTGAGCCACGGCCTGTTCACCTCATTACCACCTAGAAGGCGGAAACAGTACAGGTGCATCAAAGCTGGGACAGAGAGACTGATAAACAGCTTCTATCTCCAGGCCATCAGACTGTTAAACAGTCACCACTAGCCGGCCTCTGTCCAGTACCCTGCCCTGAACCTTAGTCACTGTTACTAGCCGGCCTCTGCCCAGTACCCTGCCCTGAACCTTAGTCACTGTTACTATCCGGCCTCTGTCCAGTACCCTGCCCTGAACCTTAGTCACTGTTACTATCCGGCCTCTGTCCAGTACCCTGCCCTGAACCTTAGTCACTGTTACTAGCCAGCCTCTGCCCAGTACCCTGCCCTGAACCTTAGTCACTGTTACTAGCCAGCCTCTGCCCAGTACCCTGCCCTGAACCTTAGTCACTGTTACTAGCCAGCCTCTGCCCAGTACCCTGCCCTGAACCTTAGTCACTGTTACTAGCCAGCCTCTGCCCAGTACCCTGCCCTGAACCTTAGTCACTGTTACTAGCCAGCCTCTGTCCAGTACCCTGCCCTGAACCTTAGTCACTGTTACTATCCGGCTACCACCTGGTACTCTATCCTGAACCCTAGAGACTGCTGCCCTATATACACTTTCTTGGTTACTACATGGAATCATGTAGTAACCAAGAAAGTGTTAAACAAATCAAAATATATTTTATATTTGAGATTCTTCAAAGTAGCCACCCTTTGCCTTGACTGCCTCATGAAGCTGGTTGAGAGAATGCCAAGAGTGTGCAAAGCTGTCATCAAGGCAAAGGGTGGCTACTTTGAAGAAACTAAAACCCTTTTTTGGTTACTAAATGATTCCATATGTGTTATTTCATAGTTTTGATGTCTTCACTATTATTCAACAATGTAGAAAATAGTAAAAATAAAGAAAAACCCTTGAATGAGTAGGGTCTGTCCAAACTTTTGACTGGTACTGTATATTCCAGACTCTGCTCATTCTGATATTTCTTAAAGTTTGGACAATGTCATCTGTGAATCAGCTGCAACCAGCAGTGAACAGGCACTACTGTTACAACAAGTAGCTTTGTCTCCATCTGCTGGATACAATGCATTTTCCACCAACATCTGATGAGCAAATGGAAGGGTGACTTTGACTCTAGTCAAAGTCACCATTATTAGTCAGTTGTACAACCAAATGCCTTCAACCGAAATGTGTCTTCCGCATTTAACCCAACCCCTCTGATTCTTTTCCTTGTCAGCTCGGGGATTCGAACTTGCAACCCTCCGGTTACAGGTCCAAAGCTCTAACCACTAGGCTACCTGCCACCCATGTATGGTATAGGGAGTGGCCCATTGACTCTATGTATGGTATAGGGAGTGGCCTATTGACTATATGTATGATATAGGGAGTGGCCTATTGACTATATGTATGATATAGGGAGTGGCCTATTGACTCTATGTATGGTATAGGGAGTGGCCCATTGACTCTATGTATGGTATAGGGAGTGGCCCATTGACTCTATGTATGATATAGGGAGTGGCCTATGATATAGGGAGTGGCCTATTATATGTATGGTATAGGGAGTGGCCTATTGACTATATGTATGATATAGGGAGTGGCCTATTGACTCTATGTATGATATAGGGAGTGGCCCATTGACTCTATGTATGATATAGGGAGTGGCCCATTGACTCTATGTATGGTATAGGGAGTGGCCCATTGACTATATGTATGATATAGGGAGTGGCCCATTGACTCTATGTATGATATAGGGAGTGGCCCATTGACTCTATGTATGGTATAGGGAGGAACCTGATGCTGTCAGGTGTCAAGACTGATTTTTTATGCCACACCCATCTGAAAATTGGGAACACATAGTTCTATTTGCTGTAGCATTCCTCTGTTTACACATTCCCTTGCTGTAGTTATGGAACTGCCAACCTCTCAACTCATCATTTAAATGACGCTAAGAGGAGCTTTAGTTTGAGGTGGTTTTAGTACATCACCGGGGCCAAGTGTCCTGCCATCCAGGACCTCTATACCAGGCGGTACCAGAGGAAGGCCCTAAAGCTTGTCAAAGACTCCAGCCACCCGAGTCATAGACTGTTCTCTCTGCTACCGCATGGCAAGCGGTACTGGAGCGCCAAGTCTAGCTCCAAGAGGCTTCTAAACAGCTTCTACCCCCCAAGCCAGAAGACTCCTGAACAGCTAATCAATTGGCTACCTTTTGTTCTCTATGGGAGAGACAGTGTGTTGCGTGCCGTGTCAATTTGCTCTGTTCAGACTGTACATGAACAGCGTATTCTACATATTTAAACCAGGCTTACCAGGCTCTCAGAAACAAATTGACACATTAAAAACATAACCAATTATACTACTATACTAGTATACACTCTTAGAAACAAACTGCTATCTAGAACATAAAAGGGCTCTTTGGCTGTCCACATAGAGGAGTGCAGACCCTTTGAAGAACCCTTGTTGGTTCCAGGTAGAACCCTTTTAGGTTCCAAGTAGAACCATTTTGGGTTCCATTGGGTTCCATGTAGAACCCTTTCCACAGAGTGTTCTACATGGAGCCAAAATGGTTCTACTTGGAACCAAAAAAGGTTATCCTATGGGGACAGCCAAAGACACCTTTCGTCACCTTTTTCTTCTAGGAGTGTCGAATCATGTAAGCCTGAAGCTTTTTGTCAGTCTCGTTTGACAGCAGTCAACGACCTAAGCGTACTGCACCCACCTGTACACTCCTTTATGGTACTTTGCATTGCGTGATCTTTATGCTCAGTTGAAGTCAAATTCCAGAACATGTTGGAACAGAACAAACCCGAAACTGTTTGCCTGAAACCAGGGGTAACTCCTCACGGCATGGCTGTACCCATTCAGTCTGCACTCCTCTGTTTCAATAGGGAATGTTTTTGATGTAGTGTGTGGAACAGGGGAAGAGGCTGCTGTCTCCATGCCTGTGTCATCCCCCCAGTCAAAAAACACCCCAGGCTCACTTTTCCAATTCCTGTTTTCTGTTTTCTGTCACTGCCATCTTTGTTTTTCATTGCCTTGTTCAGTCCCCTCTAGTGGTTCTGTCAATAAGCCAGTCATGACAATGACACGTGGAATTTTTTTCATTACCTTTCCCCAGGGCACTGTGTAGTTCACTACCCATGCCTCTCTTCCACTCCTGTTCACACCCTCTCTCTCTCGGATTCTCTCCCTCTCTGTTTGTTCCTGTCCTGTTCAGACGAAGCCTGCTGTGTTCCCTAGCTGGCTGTATTGCTGTTTAGGGAGGAGTAGAGCTGTGTACGGTTGAGCAGGACAACGTATGACCGCGTAGAACAGTCTAGGGCTGTGTGTAGGGCTCTGTTAGGGCAGTGTAGGACACGAGGGCTGTGTTGGGCTGGCAGAGGTAGGGCTCTCCGATGGCCTGCCCGCAGTGCCCGGCCCCTGGGTCCTACACCTCGGTCATCATCCCTCTCCGGAGCAGCCTCTACAGTCTTGACGCCCTACGCTTCTACCTATGGGTGAGACCTGTGTGTGGGTTAGATCTGTGTGTGTGTGTGTGTGTGTTGATGAGTGTGTGTGTGTTGATACTTGTCTGGGGCTTCAGTTTGACAGATTCATAGGTAAGAAATACTTGCGTGAGTGCACAATGTGTCTCTGTCTGACTGACTGACTTATTGTACCATACAGTATGTTCTGTATATTACCAAAGTGAGTGTATCGAGACAGGAATGCCGTTGTGTGTATTTCACATGGCCTTATTTTCCATAGGATTATGTAGAGAACTGTAGTTGTGATTATCGATATTCAGTGTCTGTTCAACATGACATGAGAGAGGGAGTTACAATGAGGTAATCAATTCCAAATGTTGCAAACACCAGCTATTGTATTGAGTTTGTATTGAGTGACACCAGCCATAGTAGCCCCCAGCTTCCATCTGGAGCTTCATTACACACATAAGCCTACACAATTACATTTTGTCATTGCTTAAAATGACTCTATTCACTCCTTGTTTCATGAGGTAGTTCTAGTTTCATGGATACAGATCCATGTTTTGGTCTTCCACGGCAGAGCAGCATGACTCCACTACAACAGCCACCCCGATGACAAATTCCCACATGTTTAATCCAGCTCCTCACAGCTTCCTGGCAAAAGCCTAAAGACAGTATTCCAGTCACACTGTAGTAGGCTACTCATCTGCACTCTATTTCCATGTCCAGCACAACATAGCCATACGTAGCCATACTAACTTCCCTTTCCAATACAAATCTCCTATATGGAAAATAAACCTAAATGAGTTTGAATGTTGCCTAAATATCACTTCTTGTTGTATCAGATAAAGAAGCTGAAGGACTTGGAAAGGGAGAAGGACTCTCTGTGGGCCGGGCTGCAGGTTCTGGAGCAAGCCCGGCTCTGTTACCGACATATACTGGAGGACAACAGAGCCAGGCAGGCTAACGTGTGCACCAGGGATGGGGCAAGGGCAAAGGAGTGGGGAGGAGCGGTGAGTTACTACAGCGAGATGGAGACTGTTTTACACAGATAGACGTAGATACAAAACTTGGCAAATTGTTCTCCATGTTGGCACCAACAATAAAATGAGTAGTCTAACGAGAATTTGATTTAGGAATGTTATGCCTTGGCAAGCTGAGCTTGCAGACTCTGTATGTCTATGTCTTTACAAGCATACAAAGGTCGTTAAAACATCCTGTTGATATTAAACATATCACTTCTCATCACTCTGTACAGGGGGCGTCATCGTGCCTCCTGAGGTCTCAGATCCAGAGGGTGAATGGATCTTTGGGTAGTCTGATGAGTAAGCCCAACGTAACCAGCCGGCCCTCCTCTGCAAAGAGGGACGGGGTCGAAGTATCAGACAGCGAGCTACGGTGGCAGAACACGGTACTGGTACAGGTGAGAGAGAACCCCTTTAGTATCTTTATCCTTGATCTCCAACCCTGGTCTTGGAGAGCTGCAGGGTGTGCTGGCTTGTTGATTTCACAGCCTAGCACTAACGCATCCCACTTCGGTTCTTTTGATTACTGTTGGTAAGTAGATGAGGTCATTTTTCATATGTTTTATTTTGGCAGGAGGTGAGTGAGAAGAATTTCCAAATCTCCCAGTTGAAGCAGGAGAGAGACAGCCTTTTGCTAGAGCTGAGTCTGCATCTGGGTGTAGAAGTGTAGTGGGCATCCTGACTGAGTTGTTTGTACACTGCTATCAAGCCCATTTCACTGCTATCACACATGAACACACACGTTGACTAAGCACTGCCTCATAACTCTTCAGCTAAAGTTCTTCAATGTCATGATTTCATTGTCTCTCACCACTGTAAATATGTTTGAAAAATAATAATTCAATATACTGTATGTACACAAAGAATATGAGTGTGTTATTGTCTCTTTGTCTTGTCCAGTCCTGTGGAATGGTTTGCTGAATAACCAGACTGACATTTAGGATCATCACCTCAGGCGCCGGTCCTCACCTTCCAAACTGATATACAAATGAAAAGTGGTCTAATTATGTGTGTCTGTCTATTGGACATGTACCACCTGTGAAACACAGAGCAACACCAAATATCCCCAGAAGGGGGCAGTAGACCCTCAGCTGTGCATATGCTGCAGCTCAAACTCTACAAACAGAACATAAGCAGAGAGACAAACTATAATATTTCGATGATTGTCCAGTTATAAGATTTTTTTTTTAAGAAATTGAAAAAGCCATCTGTATCTCCAAGAACACTGCAATCTGATACACCAATTCCTTAGCGTAGATTTGTCTCTGGGCAGTAGCCAGTACCCTGCCAGCACCCTGTACCTTACTCTCTGTCACCGTTCGTCACAGTTCACATTCCCGCCACAAGCCTGTGGGGTTTCTGTCAATACACGTTCCCGCTCCTCCACCGGTGGTCCCGCACTGATGTTACCACAGCTGATAAGACTTATCTAGCCTCTCTATCACTGACACATGGCTGGCTCACACACACACACACACACTAACACACACACACACTAACACACACACACACACTAACACACACACGCACCTCACGAGGATAAACACACTTAGGCAGCCATGCCCTGCAGTCCATCTATTTGCACAAACACTATCAGACTAAATATCATTCCCCTGCTGGCTTTTATGGGCTATCATGAACAGGAGCTTTGGGAATGTTGTTTTAGGAATACTAGTGCCATCTACTATATGGCAGCAGCTTTATTTATCTAACGTGCTATGTTTTCTTCCTACTCTTGTTTTCATTGTTCTTGCCATCTTCTGGAGATGTGGACCACTAATCTTCATCAAATGGAGAGAATGGCGGTGTCATTGTCCCCCAGAGAGTGTTCATCCTGTACCGATACTGGCCCGGTGTCTCTGCTAATTTGTTTGGCCCAGAGAAGTAATGTTGCTGCTGTTTGTCTGTGTTTGGAATGATACATTTCCCGTCAAAGATGTATAGTTATCCCACAAAGAGAGCAAGAGAGGCAGGGCACTGGGATGGACGTACCCATGTACTGCACGTTTACCAAGGTACATATAATGTGCTATCATTGGCCAGTTTTCAGATTATGACAACTGCCTAAAAAGCAGCTATTGGACTGAGAGAGGAGGCTTGCTCAGTCAGCTTGGACAAGGAAAGTTGAATGCTACTGAATTGTCACACCAACACATCAAATACAGTATGTTGCACAAAGGTGTACATTTCTTTGGCCAAACAATACTGATAAAATCTGTTTTGCATTGGATTGCATTCATAAACACAACCACATCCAAACCTTTTGAAACAACAAGAAAGAAAAAAATTGCACATCACTAGGCAACCGAGGAATGTGTTTGACTGTGATTAAAATCTCAGTGAAAAAAAGAAAACATCCGTTACGGAACGTGTTTTCATATAAGCATCTCCTGTTCCCTCTCTACAGACTGCCACTGAACCATCACGTCCCTGGGTACCAGCACTCTGCTAATTATTGGTTCTAATTCACACTGCAGAGCCAAACAATCTTTTATTGAGGATGTCATGCTTCTATGACACTGACAATCATTCTTCCTTGCCAGCGTGGTTCATTGACTTTCAACTCTGCTGGTCTCCCACTTAATCTATCCTGTACCTGTTGTGATTTATTTTCTTATTCTATGGTTTTCCTATTAAGGAGAATTAGAATATACGTGCACCTACTTCCCTGCAGGTCTGTAGAGGTGTGAAATGTAAACAGATAAATAGTTGAATGGCTTTCTCTGTGCTGAGGGTTTTTTAATGCATTCCACAGACTATTAGGATGGAGAACTTCCTACACACCCTCAGATGGCACCCTCAGATGGTCACTAGCTTTGAAGTACTCAGGAAGTCTAATATACTTCACAGAGGGTCTAAATTAATCTATAACATCTCCAAGATGTTTTTATCTCCAAGATGTATTACAGTAAAACAGTAGTGTTGTGTTTGCATCAACAAAGTCCTGTGTATTTTCTTTTCTTGGCTGCCTGTGAATATCAGATAATGGATCTGTTTGTTTGTGACAACTGGATAATGGCGTCCATTTTTTTTAACAAAATGATACTGTACATCCTATTTGAATACTTGTTGTAATATGGTGTCCCAAAAGGGCACCATACAAAGAAAATAAGTGTCACCTTTCATCACTGACAAAGATTATGCTAAAATTAATTAAAAAGTGTCAATCATCCACACATAATGAAGTGTGATAGATGTTAACCTCTTAGTCAGAGTGTATAGTGTAAACAGACATGAGATACACACTTCCAATGGATACATCACTCCGGGCTCTCCTGTCATCAAGGCATTGATGTTCAGGCCTACTCTCCCCGGGACTGAGTTCAAATGCTGAAAGGATGGATGACTCAAATCAACTTGCTTTCAGTCCATCACATCCGTGTCAAATAGCTAAGGATTAAACATTATTCATTCTCTCAATTTTTTTCTCCAATCATTTTACTGGCACACTGAGACACTGACACAACGGAACGTGTCAAAAGGAATGTAGACCTACACAATTATATCTCTAGTGACCTGTTTTTGACCTGGGAGTGATGAGACGACACTGTATATGTACAATGCAGTGCAAACCACGTACTGTACCTATGCAAAATATATTTGGGTTAAGGTCATTCTAAGCCTCACACTGGTTTACAAAGGCAAACCAAAATACCCTCATCTCCACGAGAGAAACATTGTGCAACTTTTAACCTGATTTAGCATCTGATAGCAGGCTTTACAGAGTCCACGGTGTTCACTGTCAAAATGTCTTGTGGCTTTTTGTCAAAATCAAAGTGATCAAAATGTTCATTGAAATAAGCTCATGAATATTACTTTCATGTCTTTTTTTTTAACAAAACTCAACAGGGATAGAATAAAGTGAAAGGAAATACAGTTTATTCGTTTTACACAGTTCTAGAAAGTCAACTCTCCACTGTCTCTGTTCTTTGACTCGCCGTCGCTGTAGCATTCTGTCATCTTTGGCACGGGCGCACGGCTGCGCATCTCTCCAGCTGGCATTTCAACTATCCCACCACCACTGGACACGTTGACATCTAACAGACTCTGCAAGTGTTTAATGTAGTATATTGCAGCACGAAGAGTTTCCACTTTGCTGAGTCTTTTGTCCTCGAACTCTTGGGGAAGACGCTCCCGGAGCCGTGCGTAACCCTCGTTTACGCAGCGCACCCGCTGCCGTTCCCTTTCGTTCCTTTTTCGAATGAACGCTGGTTCAAATGAATAGTCATATACACCGATGTGCCTGTGGAATGGGAAATACGAGAGACTCCCCTGTGAATCTCTGACCGTACACAGGATCCAGGTAGGTAGTTGTGTCCAGGGGAAAGGACAGTCCGCGCGTGTCCTTGTAATGCGCTATCTGGTGATCCATGGAGAGGCCGAGCGCTATGGGTCGGACATATGGCATGCGCTCAAATAATCCCTTCTTGTGGTCCGACATCTCTCTGCAAAGAAACAAAATAATTGATGGTTGATTTATGCTTATTATATAGGCTATTCATTATAACACAAAACTCTTTGTGTTTATTTGTGTTTATTGGAAATTATAGGCTATTTCTAACTTTCATGCATCTTAATTTTCCCAACACCCAAAAGCCTTCGAAATTACAGTGTTAATTAAATACATGGCACAGACTAGAACGTTCCCATTCATTCCACAATTTAATTCCTGACTTGAGTTTACCTCGTCACAGAGTCTTCATAATCATCTCTCATCGTGCGCTATCTCCGTTCCCCGTTTATGTGTACTCTATTGAAGTATGCAGGTGAAATTGTAACCTGTTAGAAAACAAGTGGTCACATCCCCATTCCCTCTGTCTGTGACAATCTCTAGTTTTTTGTTGTTTATCACGCCAGGTGGGTGTGATCCTAAACTGGGCGGGGAGAAAGAGAAATGCAACCCTTTCTCTCAAGACAAAACTACAGTATGATATGTATATGAGTAGACATGTATTACTGAAGAAAATAATTGAGGGATTTACTTTTGACAGCAACACGATAGGGATAGTGAGGCCAACGTGAGATATAACTGTCAAAAAAAAAAAAAAACATGTCTAATTTGCATATTGATTAAGTATCTAAGTCGTTTAATTTAAGTTATCTTTACAAAGTTGTGGAACTGTGCAGCCTAAAAACCTTTTTGTAAGGTTTCGTGGTAAAATAAAAAACTACCAGAGAGGCAAATGACCTCAGATCAGATGTCCGTCCTGCAGCGCAGCTTCTTGACTGCGCATGCTCAGTGTGTCACGCTGTCATGGACCCGAACAGAGAGCAAGTCTTTTGGTACGTTAAGCTTCTGTTTTCTTACACATTTTAACTTACTGTATGCTACATTTTTTTTTTTTTTTATCCATTGCGTGACTAGACAACATCGCCGCATTGTCTTTGAATCGTCAACGTGAGCTATACGCTCCTATTTGGATCGTAACGTTTGATAGAGCCAATAGTTCATTCCTCTTGCTAGCCGGATAGGCAGCTAACTACGTCACCGACGGTATTCCTGTGTCGCTGAAAGGGGCAATACGCACGAACCTAATAGTTCGCCTCATTTAAGTTTGTGACAAAGAACAAAACAATGGATAGTGTAAGAGAATTATTTGTCCATTTTTTAAATCGCTGTGAAATACTATTTTCATTCAACAACAAAAATGTTGTACTTTCTGCTGTTTGACTTGCTTTCAATGAGTGACAGATCTATAAGTCACATTTCTATGTGAATTGGGTCGGGTCGCCCAGAAAGTGACAGTTTGCAGCTACTGCTTACTTTGTTGATAGGGTCTCAGGTCAGTGGCTCTGATTTGGGACGGTAAACATGTTCTATGAAAGAGAGATCTTGTTATTAGCTAGCTAACTTATGCATTGTGTCATATTTTGCTACGTGTTTTGGTGAATGTGACATGACGCAAACTGATGATTTGATGTCTGTGCCTAACCTCCCCAGCCGGCGGAATGCAGACATTTCACACTATCTTGGATGAGCACACAGTGCCGAAGTCAGGTATCCAACCACTGTGATAGACTTTCCAAACACATTTTAATGTTATTTTTTTTTATTTTTTTTAGAGAAAAAAAATTCAGCCTCAAACGGGATATTACACAGCTTTTTCTAACACATTTGACTTGTTGATTCCTCTCTAGAATGAATGACATGAACCTCAGCCCTGTTGAGATGGACCAGTTAAGTGTGCCCACTGTGAGTGCCAGTCATCTGGGTATACCCACCTCCCCAACACACAACCCCATCACTACATCAGGTAAAAACACATTCACTTATCTGATGAAACTATATTATCTTCATTTGTTTACATATTTATGGCAATTGTAGTCGTTGATACAATGGTCAATACATTCATTTTGTCCCCCTTTACTTCAGCCATGTCCGTGGCTATACCCAGCCTGGGGCCCTCTCTTGGGTCTCTGCCCTCTGCTCTGTCGCTCATGCTGCCAATGGGTCCTCTTGGTGACAGAGGGGTCATGTGTGGCCTTCCAGAGAGGAACTACTCATTACCTCCTCCGCCCTACCCACACCTGGAGAGTAGCTACTTCAGACACATACTGCCAGGTAGGACTGAGCACTTCTCTTCACCACTGTATGTCATCTCCATTGTATCTCTCATGGATATCTTAAGGAGTCGTGATATTACACCATGACACGTTAGCTGGTCTATATGTACGTGGATTTTCTCTATCAAGGTATCCTGTCTTACCTGGCTGATTTCTCTTTCTCTCTATCAAGGTATCCTGTCTTACCTGGCTGACCGGCCTCCCCCTCAGTACATTCACCCCAGCAGTCTGAACATGGACGGGACTCTCTCTGTGTCCAGCCAGAACACCTCAGGGCTGGACCCTTACAGTGTCCCTGGAGGGCCTCTGGAACAGGGCCTGGTGTCCCTGGACTCCCGTCAGGTCAGTGGCCAGGGTGACCTCCACCAGGGTGGGGGCCACGAGGTGCAGCTGGACTCCACAGGGCTGAACATGGACTCCCGGGTCAGCAGCCCCATGTCCCCAGACAGGATGGGAGAGGACCTGGCCAACATGGAGGGGGGTGGTGGGGGCTGAGAACCAGCAGCAGCTGGGAGGGAGAGGCCAGAACCAGAACCACGAGGGCCTGGGAAGAGTTGAGTCCTCTGGGGGTGTGATGCCCCTGCACGGGCCTGGCCTGGAGCTTCCTGTGGGGATGGAGCCAGAGCACCTAGGGGGCCGGGTGGGGAACTCAGGGGGAGGGGGTCTGGGGGAGTCTTTACACAGCTCAGGGGAGCTGAACTCTGGGGTGGTGAGTGTGGTGCTCACCCAGTCCCAGCTGGAGCCTGTGTCCCTCCATGGTCATTCGGGCATGGGCCTAGAGCCGGTGAACGTGTCCCCCCATCACGGCAGAGGTGTCCATGGGACCAGAGAACAGCCTGCTGCTGGTCAACTCCACCCTGCAGCTGGAGGACTCCACCTCCGACAAGGAGAACATGGACACTGCCTTCACCATCTGTGAGTAAGAGGGAAGAATGGCAGACATTTTTGTTTTGTGTGTACTTGTTATTGCTGGGCACGGTGGCTCATTTTGGTCAGGAAAATTTGAGCTTGCAAATGTATAAAGCTATACTAGCTTACTGTTGTTCTGTTCTCTTGATCCGTTGGACGTCTTTGAACGTCTGATCTGTATATCTTTGTCCTAACTTGCTGTTTATATTGTGTTTGTGAACAGGGTGTACGCTGTGTGAGCGCTCGTATCCCTCCGACTGCCCAGAGCACGGCCCAGTCACCTTCGTCCCTGACACGCCCATCCAGAGCAGAGCCCGTCTGTCTCTGCCTCGCCCGCTCTGCCTCCGCATCTCTGTAGCTGATGAGCCTTTAGGTATGGAAAAACCCCTGTGGAGATTTTGCAAGTTTGCTTCTAATGTCCTGTTTCTCTCCAACTGTGTCATGTGTCCTTTCAATCTTATTGCTTATTACACCGAGTGTACAAAACATTAAGAACACCTTCCTAATATTGAGTGATCAGAACAGTCTCTATTCATCGGGGCGTGGACTCTACAATGTGTCATGCGTCCCTCAGGGATGCTGGTCCCTTGTTGACTCCAATGCTTCCCACAGTTGTTTCAAGTTGGCTGGATGTCCTTAGTGTGCTGGACCATTTATTCATACGTTAAACTGTTGAGTGTGAAAAACCCAGTAGCGTTGCAGTTATAGACACAAACTGGTGCGCCTGGCACCTACTAGCATACCCGGTTCAAAGGCACATCTTTTGTCTTGCCTATTCACCCTCTGAATGGCACACATACGCAATCCATGTCTCAAGGCTTAAAACTCCTTTGTTAACCTGTCTCCTCCTCTTCGTCTACACTGGTTGAAGTGGATTTAACAAGTGGTGTCAGTAAGGGATCATAGCTTTCACCTGGATTCACCTGGTCAGTCTGTCATGGAAAGAGCAGGTGTTCCTAATGTTTTGTACACTCAATGTATATTGATTTGGACATTTCCATGTAAAAGGACCCATAAGCACCAATGTGAAGTTCATAGAAGCATTTAAAATTGGGTGTCAAATGAAAGCCACGAGTCAATATTTTACATTAATGCATACAGTTGAAGTCGGAAGTTTACATACACCTTAGCCAAATACATTTAAACTCAGTAAAACAGTCACAATTCCTGACATTTAATTATAGTAAAAATTCCCTGTCTTAGGTCAGTTAGGATCACTATTTTATTTTAAGAATGTGAAATGTCAGAATAATAGTAGAGAGTATGATTTATTTCAGAATTTCTTTCTTTCATCACATTCCGAGTGGGTCATAAGTTTACATACACTCAATTAGTATTTGGTAGCATTGCCTTTAAATGGTTTAAGTTGGGTCAAATGTTTCGGGTAGCCTTCCACAAGCTTCCCACAATAAGTTGTGTGAATTTTGGCCCATTCCTCCTGACAGAGCTGGTGTAACTGAGTCAGGTTTGTAGGCCTCCTTGCTGGCACACGCTTTTTCAGTTCTGCCCACAATTTTCTATGGGATTGAGGTCAGGGCTTTGTGATGGCCACTCCAATATCTTGACTTTGTTGTCCTTAAGCCATTTTGCCACAACTTTGGAAGTATGCTTGGGGTCATTGTCCATTTGGAAGACCCATTTGCGACAAAGCTTTAACTTCTGGATTGATGTCTTGAGATGTTGCTTCAATATATCCACATAATTTTCCTCCTTCATGATGCCATCTTTTTTGTGAAGTGCACCAGTCCCTCCTGCAGCAAAGCACCGCCACAACATGATGCTGCCACCCCCGTGCTTCACGGTTGGGATGGTGTTCTTCGGCTTGCAAGCCCCCCCCTTTTTCCTGCAAACATAACGATGGTCATTATGGCCAAACAGTTATTTTTGTTTCATCAGACCAGAGGACATTTCTCTAAAAGGTACAATCTTTGTCCCCATGTGCAGTTGCAAACCGTAGTCTGGCTTTTTTATTGCGGTTTTGGAGCAGTGGCTTCTTCCTTGCTGAGCGGCCTTTCAGGTTATGTCGATATAGGACTCGTTTTACTGTGGATATAGATTATTTTGTACCTGTTTCCAACAGCATCTTCACAAGGTCTTTTGCTGCTGTTCTGGGATTGATTTGCACTTTTTGCACACCAAAGTACGTTCATCTCTAGGAGACAGAACGTGTCTCCTTCCTGAGCGGTATGACGGCTGCGTGGTCCCATGGTGTTTATACTTGCGTACTATTGTTTGTACAGATGAACGTGATACCTTCAGGCGTTTGGAAATTGCTCCCAAGGATGAACCAGACTTGTGGAAGTCTACATTATTTTTTCTGAGGTCTTGGCTGATTTCTTTTGATTTCCCCATGATGTCAAGCAAAGAGGCACTGAGTTTGAAGGTAGGCCTTGAAATACATCCACAGGTACACCTCCAATTGACTCCAATTATGTCAATTAGCCTATCAGAAGCTTCTAAAGCCATGACATCATTTCCTGAAAATGTCAAAGCTGTTTAAAGGCACAATCAACTTAGTGTATGTAAACGTCTGACCCACTGGAATTGTGATACAGTGAATTATGAGTGAAATAATGTCTGTAAACAATT
The DNA here is from genome assembly GCA_030435695.1 of Brachymystax lenok tsinlingensis. Lineage (NCBI taxonomy): Eukaryota > Metazoa > Chordata > Actinopteri > Salmoniformes > Salmonidae > Brachymystax > Brachymystax lenok. Next base: position 19,149,818 of record CM059809.1, read on the forward strand.
GTTGGAAGAATTACTTGTGTCATGCACACAGTAGATGTCCTAACCGACTTGCCAAAACTATAGTTTGTTAACAAGAAATTTGTGGAGTGGTTGAAAAATGAGTTTTAATGACTCCAACCTAAGTGTATTTAAACTTCCAACTTCAACTGTATATATTTTTCAACCATATTCCCTCCTAAAATTGTTGAATAAGCAAAGGCTTTGATTTCTGGTCAAACAGATGGAAAATAGGTCTTAGAAAACCTCTACCGGGAAAAAGTCTTAATAGGTATTATAAATAGATAAAATTACAATAACGTTGAAGACCCCTGCCAACTAATATCAACACTTATTTTTCGTTTTGGAGACTTTTTCCTGCCTTCTGTAAGTTTAAAAAACTATTTTGTGCCTTGAAATTACGTTACCAAAAACCTGCCTCTCTATTTTCTAATTTCTCTCCCTAATGAAGAGGGATGATAATGAAAGGTCACAGAAGTAACAAGTAAAGGTAGACCTATCAATTAGTTTGTGTTTTTACTGATATTTTGTTTAGGAATTATTAATTGATAAAAACACAATCGGTAATTTCTGCAATTGAATTGGCTACAATGGGAAATCATGGTAGTCACAAACCACAGTTGGGTTCACAAGATTGGACAGAACAGTAGAGTACAGGAAGGTACAGTGTACAGTAGAGCACACTAGATTTGAGTACACTAATGTACCGAACTCTACTGAACTCTACTGTTCTGTACTCTACTCTACTGTACTCTGAGCTCTACTGTACTCTGAGCTCTACTGTACTGTACTCTACTGTACTCTGAGCTCTACTGTACTGTACTCTATTGTACTCTGAGCTCTACTGTACTCTACTGTGTTTGCCATACATTTTAAGTGAAACATCTGAGTCTCAGCGTTACTCAGTTCCGTTACTGTGGAATTGCCCATCTATGAGATCTGCCCACTCAAAAACAACTTATAGCCCGTCGTTAATATCTCTATATGTGTGTGTGTGTGTGTGTGTGTGTGTCTCTAAGGAGTGTTTGCCCGAGACATCATACCTCCCAGGACCTGCTTTGGGCCCATGGTGGGACAGCACTGTAGCAACGTAGACCTGCAAGACTGGCCAGACAAGGACACCCCTCAGATATGGAAGGTCAGTGGCTTACACTAATCCACATCTCCTCATTTAGATTTCAGATGACCTTGTAATAGAATTGCATGTGAGTCAATGAAATGCTTTGTCAATTATGTGGATGAAGGAAGGCACCATTCTGACCAGTAGATGGCGGTGTTGTTTCAGATGTTCCACAACAACGTGCTGGAGTTCTGTATCGTGACCACAGATGAGAATGAATGCAACTGGATGATGTTTGTCCGCAAGGCAAGGTAATTATCACTTAGTGAAGCAATCTCATGCATTTGGCTCAATGTTATTATCTTTGATCTAAAAATGGCTTACGCTCAGATCTGTGGTGTCTCTGTGAGCAGGACCAGAGAGGAGCAGAACCTGGTGGCCTACCCCGACAACGGGAAGCTGTTCTTCTGCACGTCCACTGAGATCCTCCCAGACCAGGAGCTGCTCTTCTACTACACCAGGGACTACTGCAGGCAGATGGGGGTCCCTCAGGTCCCAGAGGGCCAGGTGTGCCAGTGCGGCAAAGAGTGCCAGTCCTTCGCCGAGCTCAAGTCCCACCTGAGCAGCCACAACAACCACGGCCATTCCCACAGCCCCAGCCAGGACCACCATCAGGACCACCACCAGGAGGGCAAGCTGCCCAGCGGTACCTCCATCTCCTCCTCATCCCCCTGGGCCTGCCACTCCCACAACAGCAGCCTCTCTAATAACACCAATAGCTCTGGCTCCAACTCACACAGGAAATACAAGTGCAGTATGTGCTCGCGGGCGTTCACCACATCCACTAAGCTCAACGTGCACTTCATGGGACACGTGGGGATGAAGCCGCACAAGTGTGAATACTGCAGCAAGGCCTTCAGTGATCCGAGCAACCTGAGGATGCACCTCAAGATACACACAGGTAGGGGATGGGTGGCGTGGCGTGGCCTACAGGTAGGGGATGTGGACTGGGTAATGGGTGGCGTGGCGTGGCGTGGCGTGGCCTACAGGTAGGGGATGGGTGGCGTGGCCTACAGGTAGGGGATGGGTGGTGTGGCGTGGCCTACAGGAAGGGGAAGGTATTACCCAGTCCACATCTCATCTGTAACAAGGTATTACCCAGTCCACATCTCATCTGTAACAAGGTATTACCCAGTCCACATCTCATCTGTAACAAGGTATTACCCAGTCCACATCTCATCTGTAACAAGGTATTACCCAGTCCACATCTCATCTGTAACAAGGTATTACCCAGTCCACATCTCATCTGTAACAAGGTATTACCCAGTCCACATCTCATCTATAACAAGGTATTACCCAGTCCACATCTCATCTGTAACAAGGTATTACCCAGTCCACATCTCATCTGTAACAAGGTATTACCCAGTCCACATCTCATCTGTAACAAGGTATTACCCAGTCCACATCTCATCTGTAACAAGGTATTACCCAGTCCACATCTCATCTGTAACAAGGTATTACCCAGTCCACATCTCATCTATAACAAGGTATTACCCAATCCACATCTCATCTGCATCTGTAACAAGGTATTACCCAGTCCACATCTCATCTGTAACAAGGTATTACCCAATCCACATCTCATCTGTAACAAGGTATTACCCAGTCCACATCTCATCTGTAACAAGGTATTACCCAGTCCACATCTCATCTGTAACAAGGTATTACCCAGTCCACATCTCATCTGTAACAAGGTATTACCCAGTCCACATCTCATCTGTAACAAGGTATTACCCAATCCACATCTCATTTGCATCTGTAACAAGGTATTACCCAGTCCACATCTCATCTGTAACAAGGTATTACCCATTACCCGTGGCCTACAGGTAGGGGATGGGTGGCGTGGCATGGCCTACAGGTAGGGGATGGGTGGCGTGGCGTGGCCTACAGGTAGGGGATGGGTGGTGTGGCGTGGCCTACAGGAAGGGGATGGGTGGCGTGGCGTGGCCTACAGGTAGGGGATGGGTGGCGTGGCGTGGCCTACAGGTAGGGGATGGGTGCACTCACACGTGCACACATACACATTGACATGGGACCTCTCAACATAGCAGCTTAGCATTATCTGTGTCAGTCTCAGGGGTGTTTTTACATTAGTTAAGATATTATTGAAGTTGTTTTAAAAGACATGATGGTTCTACTGTGTACAGTACCAGTCAAAGGTTTGGACACACCTACTCATTCAAGGGTTTTTCTTTATTTGAACTATTTTCTACATTGTAGAATAATAGTGAAGACATCAAAACTATGAAATAACACATATGGAATCATGTAGTAACCAAAGAAGTGTTAAACAAATCAAAATAATTGTATATTTTTTATTCTCCAAAGTAGCCACCCTTTGCCTTGATGACAGCTTTGCACACTCTTGGCATTCTCTCAACCAGCTTCACCTGGAATTCTTTTCCAACAGTCTTGAAGGAGTTCCCACATATGCTGAGCACTTGTTGGCTGCTTTTACTTCACTCTGCGGTCCAACTCTTCCCAAACCATCTCAATTGGGTTGAGGTTGGGTGATTGTGGAGGCCAGGTCTTCTGATGCAGCATCATCACTCTCCTTGGTCAAATAGCCCTTACACAGCCTGGAAGTGTGTTGGGTAATTGTCCTGTTGAAAAAAACGATTGTGATAGTCCCACTAAGCGCAAACCAGATGGGATGGCGTATCGCTACAGAATGCTGTGGTAGCTATGCTGGTTACATGTGCCTTGAATTCTAAATAAATCACACAGTGTCACCAGCAAAGCACCATCACACCTCCTCCTCCATGCTTCATGGTGGGAACCACACATGCGGAGATCATCGGTTCACCTACTCTGCTTCTCACAAAGACACGGCGGTTAGAAACATAAATCTCAAATTTGGACTCATCAGACCAAAGGACAGATTTTGACCAGTCTAATGTCCATTGCTCGTGTTTCTTGGCCAAGCAAGTCTCTTCTTCTTATTGGTGTCCTTTAGTAGTGGTTTCTTTGCAGAATTTCGACCATGAAGGCCTGATTCACACAGTCTCCTCTGAACAGTTGTTGAGATGTGTCTGTTACTTTAACACTGTGAAGCATTTATTTGGGCTGCAAATTCTAAGGCTGGTAACTCTAATGACCTTATCCTCTGTAGGAGAGGTAACTCTGGGTCTTCCTTTCCTGTGGTGGTCCTCATGAGAGCCAGTTTCAACATAGTGCTTTATGGTTTTTGTGACTGCACTTGAAAAAACTTTTTTGAAATTTTCCTCATTGACTGACCTTCGTGTCTTAAAGTAATGATGGACTGTCATTTCTCTTTGCTTATTTGAGCTGTTCTTGCCATAAAATGGACTTGGTCTTTTACCAAATAGGGCTATCTTCTGTCACAACCACAACTGATTGGCTCAAACTCATTAAGAAGGAAAGAAATTTCACAAATTAAGGCACACCTGTTAATTGAAAAGAATTCCAGGTGACTACCTCATGAATCTGTTTGAGAGAATGCCAAAAGTGTTTAAAGCTGTCAAGGCAAAGGGTGGCTACTTTGAAGAATCTCAGATATAAAATATATTTTGATTTGTTTAACACTTTTTTTGGGTACTACATGATTCCATATGTGTTATTTCATAGTTCTGATGTCTTCACTATTATTCTACAATGTAGAAAATAGTAAAAATAAAGAAAAATACTTGAATGAGTTGGTGTGTCCAAACTTTTGACTGGTACTGTATAAGGTGATTATATTGTTTACATATGCTTCTCGTATAGGTTTTACTCACACTAACCTCATGTGCTCCCACAGGTCAGAAGAACTACAGGTGTAATGTGTGTGAGAAGTCGTTCACTCAGAAGGCCCACATGGCGTCTCATATGGTGATTCACACGGGGGCCAAGAACTTCAAGTGTGCCCTGTGTGACAGGATGTTCATCAGGAAGCAGGACCTCAAGCAGCACATGTTCACACATACACAGTAAGTTTAAACTTAACCAATCTATTGACATGAGTAGTATGGGGAAAAGTACTGGTTCTAGTCAATAGCCTGTAACCAGGGCCCAAAGTTTCTGCTCAGGTCACATGGCCAGGGAAAACTCCTGGACATAAGACGTATCGGTTAACACATTTTATAAAGAATCTGGATTTCCATCAGTCTATTTTCCTCTGTTCTTATCACCATTTCCCCTCCCCCTTATATCCCTCTGCACTCTTTTCTCCACCCCTCTCCCATCGTCATTCCCAACACACAGAGAGCGTCAGATCCACTGCCCCAAGTGTGACAAACATTTCTTGAGGACCAACCACCTGAAGAAGCACATGAACTCCCATGAGGGCCGCAGGGACTACATCTGTGAGAAGTGTGAGAAGGGCTTCCTCACCAAATACCACCTCACCAGACACCTCAAGATCTGCAAAGGCCCCAAGACTGACCGAGGGGCCCAGGAAGAGGGGGAGGAAGAGGATGATGATGATGAAGAGGAAGGAGAGGAAGTAGAGAGACTGATAGATCCAGATAGCAGAGAGGACTGTGGGTTAGAGGGATACGATTCTGAGAAACCGTTGTCCCCACACAATTGACTGTGACTTCACTGTGCCGTTACTAGATATGTTAATTAATTTACTTTTTTTTTTTTTTTTTTTGCCAAAATCTCACTTGTTGTCAGGTTAAGGTTTCTTTTATTTTCAAATATCAGTTTATCCTTGTTTGATTGTGACCCAATGTTAATCTAGATTGTGATATGGAGGTACTGTATGTGCTTAGGCTTAGGTACATTTTCCTTGCCTAACGGCTCATCCTGAATTGTGTTCCGCTGCTCTATCATCGCTCCACACGTCAGTATGAAACTGCCGTCTTAGAAGTCGTTTGTGCCGACGTCAAAATGACGTGATTCGTGGTGTAGGCTGGCTTTGGCCCAACCCATCGATTACTGGGACCAATCAGAATGTGTTTGCGTTCTTAACGAGTCGGGGAGGAAAGCAAATTCCGAGTCATCGTAGAGAAGTAATGTTAGTTGGTGTGCGGTTCGGCCGGAGCGATGTGGCTGGCTAGCCAGGCAATAATTTTCCTAGAGAAAGTTTAACTCAAAAGACATGGCCTTTTAACCCACAATAATTATTTTTTTTAACAGTGGTCATCTCTTTATGGAATAGATACTGAGTTTGAGTCTGTCTCTCTGGATGCTGAGAGCTAGATGCTGGCTCTGCTGCTGGTTGAATGTCGAAGAGGTATACATTGTGATGTGTCGGCCACTTATTTTTGTATGTATGTACAAATATATGAATGATGTAAAACGTCTGAATTCCTTAGTGATTGTGATAATGTAACAAAATATTACAATCCACATCTCATCTGTAACAAGGTATTACCCAGTCCACATCTCATCTGTAACAAGGTATTACCCAGTCCACATCTCATCTGTAACAAGGTATTACCCAGTCCACATCTCATCTGTAACAAGGTATTACCCAATCCACATCTCATCTGTAACAAGGTATTACCCAGCCCACATCTCATCTGTAACAAGGTATTACCCAGTCCACATCTCATCTGTAACAAGGTATTACCCGGTCCACCTCTCATCTGTAACAAGGTATTACCCAATCCACATCTCATCTGCATCTGTAACAAGGTATTACCCAGTCCACATCTCATCTGTAACAAGGTATTACCCAATCCACATCTCATCTGCATCTGTAACAAGGTATTACCCAGTCCACATCTCATCTATAACAAGGTATTACCCAGTCCACATCTCATCTGTAACAAGGTATTACCCAGTCCACATCTCATCTATAACAAGGTATTACCCAGCCCACATCTCAGCAGCATGTTTTGAAAAGGGGCGGCTGTACAGAACGGAAGTAGTTAGACTGCTCTAGGACATTACACTTCCGGTTGAAATACAAAATTTGCGCAGCGCCGTTGCAGCTAACGGGGTATGTATGAAATGTACTTACATTTAGTTGTCTTAACTCAATTACACTTATTGGTGGTATGACTGACTAAAGTTAAAACAAGGTAAACGAGTTGGTAAATCAAAAGTCATACTTTGCCAGCGATTCAGTGTTTATAGTAGATAACTAACTGTTGACGTTAGCATGCTATGCTTTCCAGCCAACTGATTGCCAGAAGATACTGACCCTACCGTTATGCTTGTTTACACTGGGCTGCACTGGGGTCGGAAAGCAATCATGGTTACATTAAGACACCTTGGAGCCGGCGTGAGATATGGGTCGGGAAAACGTACCTCGGTGAAGGGATATGCCATTGACCCTGTACTCCAAATGTTACTATTATCCACACTGATACAATGAGAATTGGGCGGCAGGTAGCCTAGAGATTAGAGCTGACAAGTTAAAATCTGTCGTTCTGCCCCCTGAACAAGGCAGTCAACCCACTGTTCCTAGGCCGTCATTGAAAATAAGAATTTGTTCTTAAACTGACTTGCCTAGGTAAATAAAGGTAAAATCAAAAAATAAGATTGAACCAAGTTTTCCTGGCTTCGTGCCAGCTAGCAGTAGCGATAGATCGACGCCATTTGGGAATTGTAGTGTCAGGCAATCAGCTCCTTTTGTTGTTCAACATGTCATTCCATAATGGCTACTGCTAACTAGCCTGAGGACGAAAATAGTATTTAATTCGTCTAGATGGAGCAGTGTGGATAAAGGTCATATCCCATTCCTGCATTTAGGTAGGTTTTCTGACCCATATCTTGTGCCGGTGCCATGGTGTCTTAATGAAACTAACCATGATTGCGTTCCGACCCCATTGCCGCTCAGTGTAATAAAGTTTAAAGGTAGGGTCGGAATGTTGAGTGTCAAGACACATTGTGGTTTTATTTAGAAACGAGCTAACCGTTCTGTATGAATTAAGCATCCGACAGTGTAATAACGTTATGTGGACGTGACTCCGATGAAACAGGAGGGCATGTCTACTCTCATCGACAGGACGATGAGGATGAGGAGGGAAGAGCAGGCACGCCAGGTGGTCCTCGCCTGGGCAGTCCTCAGTGTGTCGCTAGCTGGCATGATCTACACTGAGATGTAGGTTGTGTTATCTTGTCAACAACTGACTCGCATGATTAGTAGTCTGTTGCAGATGCCTAACTAGAAGCGGTGGTGCCAATGTGGTGCCAAGTGCCAATGCCTCTCACAGTAATATGTACATTGTCCTCTCAGGTCAGGGAAACTGCTGAGCTTGTACTTCAGCATCTCTTACTGGCCTATCTGGTACATAGGTGAGTGCTCTGGTTGCTGTGTAGTTAATGGAGAGAAGTTAAACATTGTTTTGGGAGGGAATGCCCAGGTGTGGCACTGATGCACTCTGGTTACAGATGAGCCATAACCTGTCATTCATATTATCTCCTTCCTTTTCCTTTCCCACAGAGCTGGCCTTCGCCTCAGTCTTCAGCCTCAACGCCCTGTTTGACTTCTGGAAGTACTTAAAGTACCCCATGGCTCCCTTTAACATCGCTGTTACCCCTGAACAGCACCGCCTTCTTGGCCTCAGACACTCAGGTGAGTCATTGGCTGCAAAGTGGTTACGGTGATGGTGTTGTACATGTTTGATGTATTATCTATGAACCCCAAATGTAGTCTATCCCTCTTGTATGTTTGTCTTTTTAAACTGCCAAAATCAATGAATACTATGTTGGTCTTCATCTATACTCAGGTATCCAGGCATCACCCCCGCTGAAGCAAGAAACGCAGGAGGCTCAAGCCCCGGCTCAGTCGTCACCCCTCCAGGGTCAGAGTGTGCTCAGCTTCAGTCCCTCCAGGCCGGCCAGCACCAGCCCCAAGTTCTCCCCCAGCTGTGTTCCCGGATACAGCCCCCTTTTGAGCAGCCCGTCCACCCCGGGCAGCGGGAGACACTTCTCCCCCTCCTTGTCCTTTGGAAAGGTCTGTCAGACTCACAATGCTCTCTATTATCTAGCTATCAATCTGATGCATTTGTGTTGGGTGTCTGTCAAAGAATCTGGTACACTAGAGGTGTTACTGTAACCAAGGCAGTATCTAGCTACCATTATCTTTTAAAGTTTCCTGTGTTGTGGCTACCACTTTTTGGTTTTCCTTGTCATGTCTGAAATCTACTGGCATGAAGTCAGGGAGATCATGCTTTCCCATTTGTAACAGCTTTCTGTTGATTTCAGTTGAACTACAGCCCCCCCTCATCCTACCCCAGCAGCATTGGCCCAGTGGATGGCACCAGCCTGAGGGCACGCTACCGCACCTCTCCCTCAGTGTTCAACTCCCCCGGGGGCAAGGAGGACTACATGGAGTCCCTGAAGACCCTGGACAGGTTCCTCCGCACCGAGGAGGAGAAGAGCCACCGCAGTCAGTTAGGTATGAGTGTGACGATGTACCATTCCGACTATGCGTTACTTCTACTGAGACTCTTCTCGATAAAAGAAAAACTGACCATGGCTCACTTGATGAAGAGATGTCAATCCCAATGTGACATTCTTGGTTAAATAAAGGATAACAAATAATAATGAACTCCAACTAACCTTTGGGTCTCAACTGAGAAGAGCATTATTGTAATACCCTGTATGCATCCTTTGACTGTTTCTCAGGGAGCCCGGAGTCGGTGTCGCCCTCCCACAGTCCAACGTTCTGGAGCTATAGCCGCTCGGTGGGGGATTACGCCCAGAGCCTGAGGAAGTTCCAGTACCAGCCGGCCTGCCGCTCCCAGGCCCCCTCAGCCAGCAAGGACGAGACGGACCTGGGCTCAAAACAGGCTGCAGAGGAGGTCCGAGGGATCAATCAATAGATTCATCAATACAATAACTATTCTTTATTATACCAGAGGGGAATTGGTTTTCCAAGCAGGAATACACATTCACCTGTAACCGTTCTTTTTGATCTGCAGGTTTGGGCCAGAATCACAACCAGTCGTCTCGTGATGGACAGCTGGACGGCCAAGCTCAGAAATGTAAGACGATATAACAAGCTTAGAAGTAACACTGAAGCTCTGGTAAAATCTGAAATGTTGTTGGAAAAAGTGGTTGATAAGTGTGTAGTTTCTCTTTGTTTCAGTGGATAAATGACACCATTCTAGTGCCACTGGTGAAGGAGATGGACTCAGTAAATGGCCAGCTAAGGAGAATGGGCTGCTCTGAGCTGCAGATTGGAGGTATTTACTGCCCATATCTAATGGGGCAAAATGGGAAATGTAGTTTACGCCGACCCAGTAATACTTATCCAGTCTGTCGCCCTATTCAACAGAAGCCAGTATAGCCAGTCTAAAACAGGCTGCTGTTTTGAAGGCCTCAGTCATCCCCACCATGCCTACTATTGTGCAGTACCTGGACATCACCCCTAACCAAGAGTATCTAGTGGAGAGGATCAAAGGTAGGCCTATGAGAGGTTATGTTTTGAATCCTTGCTTATTCACTGTGCTATATTCCTGTCGGATACAATACGTGGCCACAACTGAGGGTCCAATACATTAGAGCCAAAGCAGCTAAGATTCTAGCGAGATTTGAGTCAAAGGTCATAAGGCTTGACGCAAGTGGAGATTGACATATCATTATTGACAATGTGTTTGTTTCCCCTCGTCAGAGCTGGCCCATAGTGGCTGCATGAGTTATTTCCGCTGGAACAGGGGCGGGGATCTTAAAGCCAGGAAGTGGGACACAGACCTCCCTTCAGACTGCGCTGTGAGTCTCATCCGTCACCTCTAGTCTAGACCCCGAAAAAAAGAAGTCTGATCTACTCCTGTCACTATGACGATAGTGAGAGATCAACATGGTTGAATCTCAAGCAGGTGTTGTGTTTTCTGTCCCTTTAGATCCTCATGCATGTGCTGTGCACATACCTGGACTCCCGACTCCCGCCTCACCCCAAGTACCCCGACGGAAGGACCTTCACCTCGCAGCACTTCACCCAGACGCCAGACAAACCTGGTAAGGCCGAGCGGCACAACACACACAGAATGGACATCGTTCTTCTCCTATTCTTTACTGATATCCTGTTCTTGTTTCTTAAGTAGACGTGACGAATGAAAACCTCTTCTGCGTCCACCAAAGTAGCACAAATCCCCCGCACTACCAACTTATCTACCAGGGCCATGTCTACAGCCTGCCCAAGGTAAGAACCAATCTCTGCCTCTTTTGTCCCTATGGCTTTTTTGGACATGAGTGAGATGTATCTGTCAAAAACCACATGTGCTCCGTTCATTCGAGTCCCCTCTGATTGTGCTCCCAGGGAAGGAACAACCTGTTCCACACTGTTCTCATGTTCCTCTTTGTCATCAAAACCAAGGAGTCGGGGATGCTGGGGTGAGTACTCCCAACTATTCCACTGTATAACTAACACGGGGCGGCAGGTAGCCTAGTGGTTAGAGCGTTGGGCCAGTAATCGAAAGGTTGCTATATCGAATCCCCGAGCTGACAAGGTAAAAATCTGTCGTTCTGCCCCTGAACAAGGAAGTTAACCCACTGTTCCTAGGCTGTCATTGTAAATAAGAATTTGTTCTTAACTGACTTGCCTAGTTAAATAAAAAATATCTGTATTTAAACTTCCCAGTCTAGGGTGCCATCACTGACTCCAGATGGGTACTCTAATAAGCTCATTGATAAAAATGTGCTGCTATGCCACTTTAGTAAAGTAAACTTGTCAAGACCACATTGACAATCAATCTCTGTGTAAAACATTTGTGTTTTAATTGCACATAAGTTGTACTCGTCTGTCTTTTTACAGGAGAGTAAATCTGGGCCTTTCAGGCGTGAACATCCTGTGGATATTTGGGGACTGATGCAATCTCTCCATTCTTGAGCATTTCACAGCAGTGTCCTCAAATATTTTGTCACCTCAAGGTTTCTTTGTGAAACAATACATCGTGTAGCTTCTGATAACAAGAATATTCTGTAGATGTTGGTTACCATAACTGTCCTCAGATCCAGGTTTGTAAGGAGGCACTTATGTGAGAGTAACGTTTTGTTGTACATTTGTTCAGTCTTTTTTTTTTTTTTTTTTTTTTTTTGAAACAGCAGACCACATTTTCTCCGTTTTTATTTCATTTGAAAGTAACTATTGTCATTTGTGACATTTTTTTAAATCAAATTATTACAAAGACCGTGACATTTAGTTTGATATTATGTTGCATCAAAAACAACAGTACTGTATTTTTAACCCGAGACATCCACAATTTACTCAATTCTTTAAAAAAAATATTCTGTGAATGTATCAGGATGTTGTCACTGTAAATAGTATACCATTTGGGTAGAACCCTCCTGGCTTGAATGTATGTTAGGGTGTTTTCCTTTTTGTATGAATTGTTTGTGAGAGCTTGAATATTGAAGCTAGAGATGCTTGACTTCTTCCTTTTTGTTGAGTGACAGGGTTTGGAGTGGTAGAATGATACCTGCATACGAATGCATGGCTTTGTTTTACTTGGGCTGAAGTTACTTGCATTGGCATGCATATTGCACCTATTCTAACTAGACGTTTGTTCCACAGTTCAAATGCTTGATAGATACAAAGCCATGTACATGGTATGCCTTTTTAGAATCTCAAGATTTATGGAAGGTTCCAAGAAAATTGCTGTTATTTTGATTACCAAAGTCTTTACTTGGAGAATTCTGATGTATACTGGTCAGAGGTGCTTTTATGATAGGTTGTGTGAATGTCATTCATTTTTATAAAAAAAAAAAATAGAAGCTAATTCAAAGCTGGTAAAGGGCTGCATGGACTTGTGTGGGCTCATGGGGCAACTCCAATGCACTCCAACCCCCCTCATTCAATCATTTGTAATTGTTTGTAGTAATGTGGTTTTCAATTGAGACATGGAAATAAACATCATTGATTGAATTCATCTGTCTATGGTTGAAAACATATTGATGTTTCCATATATTTTTTTATTAGAGTTGCTCTTTAGTCCGTACTCTTATCACTCTGTTCCTCCTTTGGCCGCCTTTCCTTCCAGTTCTCTGCTGCCAATGACTGGAACGAATTTGCAAAAATCACTGAAGCTGGAGACTCCTATTTCCCTCACTAACTTTAAGCACCAGCTGTCAGAGCAGCTCACAGATCACTGCAGCTGTACATAGCCCATCTGTAAATATCCCATCCAACTACCTCATCCCCATATTGTTTTAGTTTTTTTCTTCTCCTTTGCACCCCCAGTATCTCTACTTGCACATTCATCTTCTGCACATCTATCACTCCTGTGTTTAATTGCTAAATTGTAATTACTTCGCCACTACGGCCTATTTATTGCCTTACCTCTCTAATCTTCTCATTTGCACACACTGTGTATATATATACTTTTCTATTGTGTTATTGACTGTATGTTTGTTTATCCCATGTGTAACTCTGTGTTGTTATTGTCACACTGCTTTGCTTTATCTTGGCCAGGTCGCAGTTGTAAATGAGAACATGTTCTTAACTAGCCTACCTGGTTAAATAAAGGTGAAATAAATAAATAGAAATGCGAACAGATTTAGGCGCTAGAACTCTGAATTACATTACCAGAACCCACCCCATGGTGGCAGTATTTCTTGGCTCCCAGAACTCATTTTCTCTAGATTGACCTAAATGAAATGTCAAATCAAATTGTTTTTGTCACATGCGCCGAATCCAACAGGTGTAGACCTTACCGTGAAATGCTTACTTACAAGCCCTTAACCAACAATGCAGTTTTAAGAAAATTAGAGTTAAGAAAATATTCACGAAATGAACTAAAGTAAAATAAGTCACACAATAAAATGGCAATATGGCTATATACAGATGTGCAGAGGGGGGGTTGTCCAATGAAAGCATGTAGCAACCATTTCCAAGTTTTCCACTAATTAAATATTAATGTTTTTCAGATGGCATTGCGCCATGCGATGCAGAACTGAAAGGCTTCAATTTACATACATTTGCATTGCGTTCATATCAGAATACAGCATCAATGTAAATAGTTAAATTAAAGGTTAAATAAGTTGAAATAATATAAATCAGCATATTTGTCACTGGTGTGTTTTGTATTCTTGCTTAGAGGACTACATGTGAGACATTTTCAAATGTCTTTATCAAATGTCTTTATCCATATATAGTCAATGTGGTTTGGATACAAGACTTGAATCAAATATGAAATGTCATCCCTCACATAAGTAACTGTTTTGCAGTACTGCACTGGTATAGTCCTCGTTAAATACAAACTTCATCGACCACAATGCATTTGAAAAGGTAATACTTCTTGGGAGATGTAGTTCTCTAGTGGTTTCTGTCAAATTATTTTTATACGGCTCAGGGGTTAAAGTCCTTTTAATGTAGCTAGTCTATTTCCTTTTTTTTTTTTTTTTAATTTTAATTTTGATAGTATCAGAAATAGTGCCTGTCTGGCATTGATCAGTTCAATATTTCCACTAAATGTTTATTGAGACTCTTGAAAACGACAAGGACCACAACACCTTGTTTTTCACTCGGCACTCCGTCGCGGTGGTATGCGTTGGGAAACGGACGAGCAGCGATGTCAGTCCAGGTTTTGCCAGCGAAAATGGCCGAGGTCCAATTAAAAGACGTCCCCGGCAAAGAATTAACACCCGAATCGCCTCTGACACCAAAGGCAGATGACAAAGGCATAGTTGAAAACGAACCAAAAGCGACTTCGGCCACTAGCCCGACGATGGAGCCCGTGGTCAAAGCCGGAGACCCGAGCCCTGGGTTTCTCACCCCGAACACTAAGATGCCGCAGGCGTCCGCGATGAAACGCACCGAGACCCAACAAAACGGTGGAGACGCGTTCGTAAATCGCGACGGTACCGTGGCAGAGGCCCCAAGATTGAAAAAGGTGGGTGGGTGAGGGAGGCATGTTGGCATTTTATTATGGTATTCCGATGCAAGGTTTGTTTTTGTTTTGTTTGCAATGCTAACTAGCTAGCCAGCAAGCTATTTATCTGGCATTGTGTGACCATGGCTGGAGCTGAAACTAACAATACAAAGAACAGTTTTGCTGCTACCTGACTAGTCTTGGACGCTAGTCAGACAAGTCCGTTTTTTTTTTTTTAAATAAAAGCGTATCAGCAAGTCACGGCAACGTTAGCTATATCATATTTTGAAGGGGATATTGTGTTTTTATGAGCGCAGACACAGACCCCTAGCATATTGCTGTCTAAGCTTAGCGACGGTAGTGGGTATCGTTTAACGTTAACCGGGGCGCTGTGAGACGCCAATGTTCGGGACAACTACGTGTAGCTCGACTAGCGATGAAGCTGTGAACAAAGTAGCTGGTCCCGATGGAAGTTAAATGACATCTGTATTCTACCTGGTGATGTTTTTTGTTTTGTTTTTTTTGTTTAGTTCAAGACTCACAACGTAATATTGTGATGTCCACACATGTTCATCCAAATGTTGGGTTTTGTAAACCGTACTGTAGCCAATGGGCATTCGACACACATTTTACAACCCATGACTGTACAACTAAAATAGCATTAGTCAAATCGTGGTGATGGTAGTCAAATACATTCAACCAAGACTGTTGTAAGAAGTTATTTTTAAATGATCTGAATTTGCATGGGGGGGGTATCAGCTGTAGAGCACAGCAGTGATGTGTCTGATCAGGAAAGAAGCGGCTTCGAAGGGTAGCTAGGCTACATGACTTTATAAATTACTAATTTATTTTCGCCACCGCTCCAGTTTAACCTAACCACAACAGTAGCAGACTCCTCTGACTGGTCTGTCGCACCTTTGTCACCTATTTTTATGTCTCGTTCAGCCTGGCAATATATCATATATAGACTACTTAAAGGAGTTTCCATCATTCAGGTGTACTCTGCAAGGCTCTCCTGTGGCTATACATCACCAGACGATGTAGGCCTAAGTGTGTTCCCTGTCTCAACACCTCTTCCTCAGGACGGGGTTGGCAAAGTTCTCGGCTCACTAGTCAATTCATCTTATCTCGTCAGTGTCATGGAAAGTTCTGATCTGGAGAGAATAATGGGATCAAGGTTCAAGGAAAAATTAAAACTTTTTTTTTCTGATAAGTAGTTCCTTGAAAAGACTGGTGTCGACTAGGCCGACGAAGTCTCAAAATAAATGGTTGTTCAGGATTTATGGCCCGTGATCGCTGTCATAAAGCTATTAATCAGAGGTGTTCAATGTTGTGTAAGGCAGACGGCAATTCAATTATGTGCTCTCTTCAGGATCTAAAGTAGGGTCATAACTGGGTGTACAACATTACAGCAAATGCCAACTTTTTGTGTCCAAGTTTGTGCAGACCCTCCGCTAAAACATAGATTGGTTTATAGCAACGATGTAATTCCTTGTCCCCAAATAGGCAACAGATCTGACAAAACACCCGCCCACTATTCTGCCACCAAGCCAGTGACAATGAACACAGGACTGGAAAATAGCGGTCGCACAGAGAGCGAGAGAGCGGGATTGAAAGTGGACTGGCTTATGACCGATGGTCCGTCAGTCCTCTGTGTCCGATAAGAGCAGCACGACCAGGAACCCTATGAGCAGCAGGGAGAGGAGGCTGCTGCTGCATGGCATCTGGCTCGTTGTGGTGACTTGTCCTTAAATGGATCACCGCCAATACCTTTTTATGTGAAGATTTAGTGCCATCCGCCATGGCACAGATTCCGTATTCTGTTTTATACATGAAGTGAGCTACTTAGACTGCATTTTGAACATCACAATCACTTTCTGAAGGGGACAACATATTTATACCGGCCAATAAACTTGTTTCGTGTCCTCTCGCTTCACAATCATCTAAGCAGCCATGAATTGGAACAGGAACGTGCATGCAAAGTCTTAGGCCTATTTATTGGCTGCATGCACGTGTGTGCTGTGCACTATGTGTGTGTATATAGGCTGCGTCTGTTGAATCCCCCGGTGCAGAAAGGGCAGTGAGATGGAGAGCAGCAGTAGAGCTGATGGTATGTGGCATGGACGGCTGGTTCTAATCCATGCCTTACCATGTCACCACATGGGGGATTATGCAGCTTGACTCCCACTCTAGGTGGGCAGATGTTAGCTTTCGGACCGGCTGAGTGATCCGCTTAATTCCCACCCGACGGACTCTGCCATCCTATCATGATGTTTCTGGACGGAGTGGGGAAATATACGCTGCCCCTGCCAGGAAGAACGGATTAGCAGCGGTAGGTTTCAGGTTTCGGCGCCATGTGTGGCTAAGACTGCTGCTAATGAATGTACCCATCCTCGCCGCCACACATAAGCAGTGCCCAGTTACAGATGCTGATGACTGCCAAGGGTTACATGGGCAATCTCCCTGGTCACCCGCTGCTCTACTTTCTGACCCAAGGTCCCCCAGCGTCTTAAGGTATTTTCATTAAGCTGGAGGTCCTAGTAGGAGTCACTAGCTTACTGTGGGCTGGGCAAGACCTGTAGGTTAAATGGCTTACAGACAGATCTGTATAGAAAATGGTTCTGTTCGAGTTTGTCAAGAAAACTCATTGCAAAACGTCCTGGTTTACGGGGAGTTGGTACCTTGAATTGTGTTGAACACCGTTAACAAGGAAAGTCTAACGTCTTGGAGACATGTTCTGATAAGTCTCTTGGCTCAGGAACCTGATTACCCAAGGTTCGGTATTGGTCTAGGTCAAGCCCTCTGACCCTCCTGAAGCTGGAACATCCACATGTGCAAAGGGGCATGGGCCTTACTCTGGGAGAGTTGGAATGGAGAGGATTCTCTCTGTAGCCTACTACTTCTTGCTGTTCCAAAGTGTAGGAGAAGGAAAAAATAATACTGTCTCTACCTAGCTATTCAAATGAATACACAGGGAAGTGTGTTTTCCCTGCTCTTTAAGCTCATCTATCCTCTGCTGTCAGGAAGATGAGTTTTGGGCATGGCTGCCGTGACATGGCCCCGATAGTGCTGGTCATTGGCAGCCGCCCCCGGGGATCCTTCCTCGTCTGAGACAGGCTCTCTGACACCAGCGTTGCTTCCATCAAATGAACAGCCTGATTGCCTGGTCCCTCCGAGAAGAGCCCAGCGTGCTCCAGTGACGTAGCTAGCAGTACGGCCAGAATGAGGATTATCACAATGACCTTGAAAGGGCAGCAACCGACAGGGCGAACACTCCTGTGTCATAAAAATGCAGATATCTTGGCAGAGGCTAGCAAGATACAGTACTTCAATTACATTTTTGACATTGCCCAGTTATTTGACCACTATTCCCAAATGTAGCCTACCATAAATCAGGACTCTGGGTCTATATACCATTTGTACTGTAGCCTAGTTTATCTGTAATATGGAAAGGCCTGGCTCTTGTTTTTCTCCTTGCTCAAGGACTAGCAGATCCATTGATCTCTGTGTTCAATCAGCCACTGTGTTCTACTCTGGGTCCATGAAGACTTCATTCCCTAGCGTGACACTGCTGAGATTATCACCTGAGAGCTGGGGCCTGTGATGGGGAGAATGTATCACCACAGAGTTTCTAAACCCAGAGGCGCAACATCGCAAGACTTCTGGGAACGCTTGCGATGCAAGAAGAAAATGAGAGAAGATTAAAATTCTTCCTTTAGTAGTTAATTATCTAAAACGAAAGGCACAACCTAGACTCAAGCCAAGGAGTTGAACATGTTATTACTCCAACCTCGTTAAAGTGACACTGACACTGACATTTTCAACAAAAACAACTTCAAATTTGATTTGTCACATGCTTTGTTAGCAACAGGTTTAAAATAAAAGCTAAATGCTTACTTACAGGCTCTTCCCAACAATGCAGAAAGAAAAATAGAAAAATAATAACACAAGAAATTCATTAGCAGCGATAACTTGGCTGTATACACAGGGTACCAGTACTGAGTCGCTGTGCAGGGGAACGAGTTAGATATGTACAGTTGAAGTCGGAGGTTTACATACACTTAGGTTGGAGTCATTAAAACTAGTTTTTCAACCACTCCCCACATTTCTTGTTAACAAACTATAGTTTTGGCAAGTCGGTTAGGACATCTACTTTGTGCATGACACAAGTAATTTTTCCAACAATTGTTTACAGACAGATTATTTCACTTATAATTCACTGTATCACAATTCCAGTGGGTCAGAAGTTTATATACACTAAGTTGACTGTGCATTTAAACAGCTTGGAAAATTCCAGAAAATGATTTCATAGCTTTAGAAGCTTCTGATAGGCTAATTGACATCATTTGAGTCAATTGGAGGTGTACCTGTGGATGTATTTCAAGGCCTACCTTCAAACTCAGTACATCTTTGCTTGACATCATGGGGAAATCAGCCAAGACCTCAGAAACAAATTGTAGACCTCCACAAGTCTGGTTCATCCTTGGGAGCAATTTCCAAACACCTGAAGGTACCAAGTTCATCTGTACAAACAATAGTACGCAAGTATAAACCTCATGGGACCACGCAGCCATCATACCGCTCAGGAAGGAGACGTGTTCTGTCTCCTAGAGATGAACGTACTTTGGTGTGCGAAAAGTGCAAATCAATCCCAGAACAGCAGCAAAGGACCTTTGTGAAGATGCTGGAGGAAACCGGTACAAAAGTATCTATATCCACATTAAAACAAGTCCTATATCGACATAACCTGAAAGGCCGCTCAGCAAGGAAGAAGCCACTGCTCCAAAACAGCCATAAAAAAGCCAGACTACGGTTTACAAGTGATGTACTGGGCCGTACGCACCACCTTCTGTAGCGCCGTGCAGTCGGATGCCAAGCATTCGCCGTACCAGGCGGTGCTGCAGCCAGTCAAGATGCTCTCAGTGGTGCAGCACTATCTGAGGGCTCATGCCAAATATTTTCAGCCTTCCGAGGGGGAAGAGGCGTTGTCATGTCCTCTTCACGACTGTTTTGTTGTTTGTGGACCATGATAATTCCGTAGTGATGTAGACACCGAGAAACTTGGCCGCTTTCGACCTGCTCCACTACAGCCCCGTCCCGTCAATGTGGATGGGGGCGTGCTCGGCTCTCCACGATCAGCTCCTTTGTCTTGTTGAGGGAGAGGCTGTTTATTTTGGAGTGTCTTTTGATTTGAGGGCCTGCACATGCGCTGGATTACTGTTAGATGTCTGTGCATTACCTTAGCTAGCCAACATTGCCATGACAACGCCTACAGGCGTGATTGTGGATTTCTATTGGAGAGGCTGTTTCTGCCCGTCATACTGTACTGTCTTTGGTAGCACCATAGTGTGAAGTTTGAAGCTGACTCACATGGCATGCCTCATGAGAGACTGCTCTTGTCTTTTTTCACCATTCTATTAAGATGTTACTTCGCAACGAAGGGGCCTCCTACTCAGGGGCCTCTCCTACTCATGGGTGTCCATTTGACAGTAAAGTCATAAACTAGGATGGATTGGAGGCATAAGTAAGTATCTCTTTGTCTTGCACACTAAATCAGGCCATGTCCTGGCCTTTTAGTGGGAAAGGGGGTTATAGAAAAATCACTTGTGCTTGGTCCCACATTAGCCATTAACTGTTGGCTAAAGATTGTGAAGAAGTTTAAACATACTCAAAGGTCTTTGGCCAGGGCCACCCCCTAGAAACCAGAGATCGAGGCCTGTGTCAACAACCGAGAGCCCAGTTGAGAAAGACACGCTCCAGTGGGGCTTCAAGGAGAGCCGTGCATGTGATGTGGTGTTCATTAACACGGAGGATGGTTGAAGGAAGAAGCTGTATGGTGGGGGATGGGCACTAGATCTGGTGAAGTGCTCACGTCAGCCCTCTAAGCTGGAAAGATCCCTCTGTGCCTGGGCCTTACTGCCCCGCTCCAGACCAGTCTACAGGAGCTCCTCAAACTTTTGGTTTATTTGAATATCCGAAACACACACACACACACACTATACTTGCAGTGAAGCTGCTCAACAACTACACCACACCAGTCATCCAACAGACTCCCATTCAGAGCGACACACAGAAGCATCCAGAATCAATGCCCTGCTCAAGGGCACGTTGACAGATCTCCCACCAGGCCTAGAAAGTGAACCTGAACCCTCCAAGTAACTATGCTGTGATGTTTAACGTACAATTTCAATCTATTGAATAGAATCCAGAAGATAAATACTTTTACTGAGAGTATTATTAATTGACTAACCCGGTCTCTCCAAATGTCCTAACAGTACTATTTCTAGGGTCAACATTTTGTTGGTGTCAAGAATTCAATATAATAATTTTAGCTGAAAAGCACAAAGTCTTGAATTTTGAGTCATTTCATATATCATCTGATACACCCTGTACCATGGAATCGGTACATCAAAAATCTCTTCCCAACTATTTTGCAATCTGTAATGGCACAGTTGTCAACATCCTGGTCCTCAAATTAAACTGGTATACTTTCCTATTTATGCTATTTTTATTCCTCTGCCAGTTTTGATCCTTTATATTGGGCAGACAGACCAGTTCCCTACCTCCTCCCGCTGCCACCTGCCTCCTCCATGTTTTGGGGTAATGCTGTAATCAATTGGTTGTACTCTTGGATTGAGCAGACCTTCCCATACAATTCTGATAACTCCATGAAGGACATAACTCTACCATTTCAATTTACAATAAAATTTAACAACAAAATACCCTTTTCAAACATCTTACCCATAAATACAGGTATTTTATCAACCAGCACATTTGAGTTCAGCCATAATATTTGTTGTAATATTTGTTCTATCTTTTCAGGGGGGAATCAACTGAAATTGTAGCCAGCTCTGCAATGCTTGTTTGGATAAGGGAGATACTTTTTTTTTTCTCAACGTATCATTTTCAATTAATTCGAAATGAGACATGGCAATCTGCACAAAGGCAAGAAGGCCATTTTTAAACATCGGATGAGGTTTTCTTAGTAATCTACTGGAGAACCATTTAGGGTTCAAGTAAAACTTTTGAATAAGTGACGTTTTTAGAGTGGTTTAGCGCTTTTATGTTTTAATAATCTCAACCCACCCAGTTCATATTCATTATAAAGATGGGCACGTTTTGTCTGGTTTAGCGTCCCAGATAAAGCGAAATATTCTTTGCTCATATGATTTGTAAAACGAATCATCAGGAGTAGGCAGCGCCATAAGTAAGCGAGTAAACTGAGATATGACTAAGGAGTTAATCAGGGCATTTCTTCCATAAATAGACAGGTATCTACCTCTCCATGGTTGCAGGATCTTGTCTATTTTTACAAGTTTTCTATAGAAATTCATTGTGGAGAGCTTATTTTATATATTTTGTGATGTGAACACCAAGCATGTCTACTTCACCATCAGCCCAATTGTATTGGTAAACTGCTGGGTAATGTAAAAGTTGTATTTAAAGATCCACTGCGTAATATTGTACACTTATCATAATTAGGTTTTAGTCCAGAGAGTACAGAAAAGTTATCTTGATCTTCAATGAGACATTGCAGGGATCTAGCTTGTGGACTTAATATACAACTGGAGTCATCGGCATACATGGCCACCTTTTTGTTTTTAAGCCTTGGATTTCTAATCCTCTAATGTTGTTATTGGATCTGATTTTTAATAGCTAGCTCCTGGAACTAGTTTATGTACATTGGTCAAACCACTAGGAAAGACATCACTCGAGGGCTATTCTATTCTGCCCTTTGTGTTGTGTTAAGAACTGGCAAGCATCAGTTTCCGACCAACACACTTTTTTATCTTTTGTTCGCCACACACAATAGGACAACTCGCATTTGATCACCAATGCAGATATATTTTCCCAAAATAGATGTCGTACCGATATGAATGTCTAGCGTTCGTGTAGACTTTCGTGCTTCTCAGTCTGCCTTGGACACTCAGTAGGGATGTGAGTGTGTTTTTGGCAAATCATTGCACTCAAGTCTCCAACTGATTATCGCAGTGGTTTTTAATGGCCTTGGAAAAAATTCTCACACACACTTGTTCACTCAAACGCTGTGTTTACCTGAAGTCACCCCACTTTCTCGTTACCTCAGTTTACCTACTGTAGACAAACAACAGCGTGAACCAAACCAAACAAAGACTTTTCTGCTGACTTACCGCACTTCCTGTGGGTTGATAGTCATTGTGTTCTGGAAAGGTGTTAATTAACTCTCCTTTACAATGTAATTACAGCACAATACTGGAGTGCTACTGCACCTTCCGTCGCCTTCATCTGTGCTGTTGTGATTATTACCAGGGAAATGGGCTGTTCGCACCACGGCTAGGTAATCATCTCTCTGCTAGACTCCAGACCCTGAATGGACTCGGCTCACGTGTTTGTCCATTTTTCTCTCACACACACAAGCTTTGGAAGTGAAAAATGTAGGCTAGCTACTGCAAATTAGTCCTGGACACACAAAAGGACAGAGGATATTTGGAGCGTATTACAGCTGGATCTGGCCTGGGATATCTCCGTGCTGCAGCCAGGCACACGTTCTCACAAAGCTGTCAGGTGCATGTGTGCCTTGTGTCTGGGGTTCCACCTTCAGACCCTCTCCCTTCCTGTCGTCACTTTGTACTATAGCCCTGGAGGGTGTATTCCGTCAGGTGAAACGTTCAGAACGTCCCAGGTAGAAATGTAACCAATGGAGCTTCTGAAGTCGTCAGAACTGGTTTCCACAGCCTCGGTAAGTGTACTCAGAATATTCTGACAGTTATACGTTAGCTGAAGAAGATAAACATTTTGAATGATGCAGTTGAAGAATAAGAACATTAAGTAGAGGAATAATAGGAATATGAAGAACCAGTGATGGGGGGCTAGGTGGAGTCAGAGTGCTGAGTGTTCATTGGAAAGACCCCAGACAGTACATCTCTCTGACAAAGGCCTCCCCACAGGGAAGGAATTCCGTTCAGACTCTGACACCAGGCCCCGGTACAAAGAGCCAGCATTGTATTCTAAAAGTGTGGAATCACAAAAGGCCCCCCTCACAAAGGAAAAAGCACTGTTCTGTCTGCCCGGTTTCCTCCCCGCCTGCGCTAAAAAGGCACGAGCAGCGGTAGGCTAATCCAGCACTGGGAGAGACCATTCCCGTGGCGAAGGGGTAGAGTACTCCAATGAGCTGGATTAGTCTGACTATACAACCTGCAGCCTCTGTTGCACTGGCTTTGACTATTGGCATCTGTTGGGTTGTAATACATGGACCCTGATGCCTCACAGCTGTTGTGGCAGATAGCCTAGTGGTTAAGAGCATTGGGCCAGTAACCAAAAGGTCGCTGGTTCGAATCCCGAGCCGGCAATGTTGAAATATCTGCCGTTCTGCCCTTGAGCAAGGAAGTTAACCCCCAACAAAAAATGCTCCCCGGGACGTGGCTGTCAATGTTTTTTTTTTTTTTTTAAGGCAGCCCCCCAGCACCTCTTTGATTCAGAGCGGTTGGGTTAAATGTGGAAGACACAATTCGGGTTGAATGCATTCAGTGCAACAGACTAGGTGTCCCCCTTCTTCGTAAAACAACCGGTGTGGACTAAAATTAAAATGCTTACTTACGGGCCATTCCCAACATTGCAGGGAGAACTGTAGAAACAAATTACACTAGGAATAAATACACAATCAGTAATGATAACTTGGCTATATACACTGGGTACCAGTACTGGGTCCATGTGCGGGTCGATATGTAAATGTAGCCTAGGTAGGGGTCAAGTGCCTAGACAACAGGATATATAATATACCGTTGCAGCGGTGTATGTGATGAGTCAAAAGAATTAGCGCAAAGAGGGTCAATGGAGATAGAAGATGTTCAGGGTCCTGTTGGTTCCAGACCTGATGCATCGGTACCACTTATACTGCTCTAGCAGAGAGAACAGTCAGTGGCTGGAGTCTTTGGCAGTTTTTAGGGCCTTCCTCTGACACTGCCTGTTTTTTCGGCCCAGATTACACGACCACTGACTTTTGCGAGGGAAAGCTACATTACGGTCAGGCTGACAAACGCGTGAGCAGACCTTTTGTAATTTTTTCCGAGCTCGTAGATGGTTGGATCCCGTCCACGGTCGCAGTTAAACCGTGCAGACTCGCGAATAGCATGACCATAAAAAATGACTTAACCGCCCTCAGTGTGTTTTTTTTTTTTTTTTTTAATGTAATTGTACATTTCCATTGAGACAATACTATTTTCTGAACACTTCTTACAAACATATAATTCCACAATCCCCAGCTCCCCCTCCCTTGCTTTGTTGTGGGAGAAATCTCTAAATTGCCCCCCGTCTGTATGTTTATCTATCCTGCCACCTAGTCACTTTATCACAACCTAAATGTACAGTTGAAGTCGGAAGTTTACATACACATTAGCCAAATACATTTAAACTCAGTTTCAAAATTCCTGACATTTAATCCTAGTAAAAATTCCCTGTCTTAGGTCAGTTAGGATCACCACTTTATTTTAACAATGTGAAATGTCCGAATAATAGTAGAGATTTATTTCAGCTTTTATTTCTTTCATCACATTCCCAGTGGGTCAGAAGATTACATCCACTCAATTATTATTTGGTATCATTGCCTTTTAAATTGTTTAACTTGGGTCAAATGTTTCGGGTAGCCTTCCACAAGCTTCCCACAATACGTTGGGCGAATTTTGGCCCATTCCTCCTGACAGAGCTGGTGTAACGGAGTCCGGTTTGTAGGCCTCCTTGCTCGCACACGCTTTTTCAGTTCTGCCCACAAATGTTCTATAGGATTGAGGTCAGGGCTTTGTGATGACCACTCCAATACCTTGACTTTGTTGTCCTTAAGCCATTTTGCCACAACTTTGGAAGTATGCTTGGGGTCATTGTCCATTTGGAAGACCCATTTACGACCAAGCTTTAACTTCCTGACTGATGTCTTGAGATGTTGCTTCAATATATCCACATAATTTTCCTTCTACACAATGCCATCTCTTTTGTGAAATGCACCAGTCCCTCCTGCAGCAAAGCACCCCCACAACATGATGCTGCTACCCCCGGTTGGGATGGTGTTCTTCACGGTTGGGATGGTGCTTGCAAGCCTCCCCCTTTTTCCTCCAAACATAAGGATGGTCATTATGGCCAAACAGTTCTGTATTTGTTTCATCAGACCAGAGGACATTTCTCCAAAAAGTACAGTCTTTGTCCCCATGTGCAGTTGCAAACCGTAGTCTGGCTTTTTTTATGGCGGTTTTGGAGCAGTGGCTTCTTCCTTGCTGAGCGGCCTTTCAGGTTATGTTGATATAGGACTTGTTTTACTGTGGATATATATACTTTTGTACCTGTTTCCTTCAGCATCTTCACAAGGTCCTTTTCTGTTGTTCTGGGATTGATTTGCACTTTTCGCACCAAAGTATGTTTATCTCTAGGAGACAGAACGCGTATCTTTCCTGAGCGGTATGACGGCTGCGTGGTCCCATGATGTTTATACTTGCGTACTATTGTTTGTACAGATGAACGCGGTACCTTCAGGCGTTTGGAAATTGCTCCCAAGGATGAACCAGACTTGTGGAGGTCTTCAATTTTTTCTGAGGTCTTCTGAGGATTTCTTTTGATTTTCCCATGATGTCAAGCAAAGAGGCACGGGGTTTGAAGGTAGGCCTTGAAATACATCCACAGGTACACCTCCAATTGACTCAAATGATGTCAATTAGCCTATCAGAAGCTTCTAAAGCCATGACATAATTTTCTGGAATTTTCCAAGCTGTTTAAAGGCACAATCAACTTAGTGTATGTAAACTTCTGACCCACTGGAATTGTGATACTGTGAGTTCTAAGTGAAAATCTGTCTGTAAACAATTGTTGGAAAAATTACTTGTGTCATGCACAAAGTAGATGTCCTAACCGACTTGCCAAAACTAATAGTTTGTTAACAAGACATTTGTGGAGTGGTTGAAAAACTAGTTTTAATGACTCCAACCTAAGTGTATGTAAACTTCCGACTTCAACTGTATATGTTGTTTTCTATCACTCTTAGGTTCAGGCTAGATACAGGCCTAGCCGTCTTACTTTTTCTGAAAAAATGTCACTGACCCCTAGACCTTGAGTATCAGTTTTTTTTTTTAATTTTTTTTTTATATAGCTAAAACGCCTAAATCCTTAAAAGCTTTATTCACAAAAAAGCATAAATGGCAGAACTGTTGCAGTATTAATCCTGCTGCATTTATAGACACTCAGCTAATGGAGGGAGGGGCAACATCAATGAGTGTGGCTGGGATTTGGGGAATGGGGCAATCTAGTATATTGATCGTGTTTCTCTGATCAGGGAAATTATTGAAAAGCACTTGATCCCATTATTAATAGTCATTGAGATTAGTTGGTTGGTTGGTGGTGTCACTGTCAATGGATGTTTGGTTAGACTGATTGGATTCTCAAAATGACCCTGAGGGATTGAGACAGTGACCTTCATCTAAGTGACACAGACCGTCCAACTGTTGAGTTGGAACATTTGTTTCGCATGATGTTTTGTATTATCTTATCAATTGTCAGACTTTTTAGCTGTTGCTTTTAGAGCCTTGGCATTATGGTAAAGCCCCCTGTTGCAGTGATCGCGCCTGACTCAAACATTTATCTGCTCCTGAATGTGCAGGTAGGTAGCAGGCAGCCACGCTTAATCCCTGCCTTGGCATTCCCTGCTTGGTTTTACAGTGACTTACATGCTTATTTTCAGTGTCACGGAGTCCGTTCTCATGGCTACATGCGGAAATGGGTGAAGAGAAGCCAACTGCTGGTGATAGATGTGCTTTATGTGCTGAAGGATGTATTTCTGAATGTGTGTCTTAATTGTCCTTATTTATGGGAACACTTGTCTGTGAGTATAAATCAGCTGGGCACCGCTTTGTTTTTCTTACATCACACCCCTGAGGGCAGCCATGCGGCGCTGCACTTTCCTCTGACTCGAACTCAGGCTCACGTAGCCAGCCTCCTCAGCAGCCATTGGAAGAGTGCATGAGACACTTCCGAGCAGCGATTGGATGGAGCAGTCCTCTTTGGAGAGTTCTCTCTGCATCATCACTGTGTGTGTGTGTGTGTGTGCATAGACTACCCTCTTCTTATCTGTCATTGACGGGGATGATCCTATTGGCTCGCTCGTTTTCACCATTTATCCAGTGGATTTTTGTTTGGGGAATGGATGCAATGTGGCCCGTGATTTTCCCCGGAACCTATGTAATGAAATGCGCAGGAAGGACACGAAAGCCTTTTAACTCATCGCCCTGCTCTTCTTGCTTTGAAAAAAAATGGCCTTGAGGTCAAAACTGCAGGCACCCTTTTCCAACTGTGCTGCTCTGCTCACACACAGCCCAAGCAGCAGCCCAAGCAGCAGCCCAAACCAAGTTGACATTGGCATGGAGGCATGGAGGATTCCAGCAGCACTGAACTTCATAAATCAGAATGATCTTAAATGTGCTGGTGCTGCAGTGCTGGGCTGGGCTATCGGCTTATCCATCTCGTATACTCATCTGCCTAGCCGTGGACAAACCCCCCTACGTTCAATGGTGTGGAGGCCAGAGAAGTCTCCCACCATTTAGGACCCCAAAGATACTGCTAATATAACAATTGTCTCTGTTCCAGTCTTGTGAATGTGTTGTCTTTTCCATTTGGGGTTGTATGCCATGGTCATAGTGTGGGTTTCTTCTATTGGCTCTGTGAGTAGGGAGAAGGAGATAGATGCACTCTCAGGGTAAAGGGGGGTTTTAGTGTCCAGGAATACTGAGGGCAATCCAGCCCACGCTGATTCCGACCCTGGGTCCTGCCTGGCTGTGCTGGCTGTCCCTAAATGGTAGCTGAGCAGGGTGAGCCTCTGGCTGTCTGTCCAGATTTCAACGTTAACTTTATTTTCTCACTGTCCCAGTCAGTGTCTCTGTCCTGCTCACAGAAAGAATAAATAGAATGATTAACTGTGTGGGTGTCAGATATGCTGATAAGTGCAGAAAACCAGACCCCCCTGACCAGCTGTCCCAATCGCCAAAATTAGCCCCTAGTAGACACCCGGTTGGGTCTTCCCTGAACCTCCAAACTAACCCCCCAGTCCATCTAAATTGTGTTAGGCCTGCAAATGTCAATTGTAGTAAGCAATGTGTTTTTTATTGGAAGTGACAACAATATTCTAAAGGTAAATTAAAGTACAAAAGATGCACTGTTTCATTTTGTAGCTGCAAGCATATCTTGTTTTCTTGTGAGGATTTTCCACTCAACATTTTATTTTCAGAGCTAGGCCTACCATGCTCTGATATTTCTGTTAACAAATCTGTTCACTCAGCCCCACATTTAGTCTCTCTAAATAGCACACCATGTACCTTTTTTTTTGTCATTTGTATCTCGTCTCAGTATAATCAGGGGGCACTTTGTGCTGCATTATCTGGGTCTGTTTTGATCCAGTCGTCCTCTAATGGAGTGCTGCTCCGTGACAGCAGGGCTATGGAGGCTGGATAAAATGGGTAGACTGCTGCGTGGCCTGGCCTTTCGCTCGTCTGTTGTGTTAGGCAAGACGTGACTGGCGGAAGCGAGTGAATGAGGGGAGAGGAGTGTGTGTGTGTGAATGAGTGTATATGAGGCCGTGTTAGTGGGCGAGCTCCAAGAACAGCCTCTTCAATTGCTCGGAAGGTCCTGTAGCGCAAAGGAATGACGTAAGTGGAAACCCAAAGCAGTATCCTTGAGCCTCAACTTATTATTGTGACTAAAATATAAATGTATTATGTTTAAAATGAGAGCCTCAACATAGGATGCGTTCCTCCACTCAGCGATCTGTGAATAGTTGCTGCTTACCCCGCAGACACACACAAATTCTACATCTTCTATTTCTACGCCTGGGCTCTTATTACCCGTTGGAGACCCATATTCTTAGAACAATTTCACATTCTAAGAACTTCCTCTTGTAAGGGGTAAGCAGTGTGTGTGTTCTCTGCCCTGTCACCCTGGCCAGCTGGTCCCAAAGGGGAGCTTTGTTTCTCCCTCAATTACACTCCTAAAAAAGGACTCCGGTCGGAGACTAAGTTGTTGACATGGCCTGTGCTCTGCTCTTGTCCTGCTAAGCTTAGCCTAGTTTATAGAAAGTTGTTTTTTCAAGGTTCGCTGAGGCTATTCAATACCAGGTCTCTATGGAGTAGTCTGTGGTGCCCTGTTCCTCCTTTTTCTCCTGTTTGCTGACAGACATTAACCTCGCTGTCACCAATGTTGCCAGCCAGTGATTTTGGTTTGGTTGCCTGCCCTGTCTTGCCAGTGATAGTGGCGTGGTGGATGGAAACATGAGATGTTGACACAAAGTGGAGTGTGTCTGTTGTAATTGGAGTCATTAGCATTCAGAAGTGTCAGACCTCGCCGCTGCAGTCGACACATGAGATGTGATTATTTATTTTTCTCTCTCTGAACAATCAGGATTTTCACCATTAATTTGTTTTCCATTTTATATCCCTGGCCCTGATCTTTCGCCAGTCCATTTGTTTTTGTTAAGCATTTAGAACCTGAATTCATAAAATGGATGTTCAGTCTCTGTGCTGTCAAAGGCTGACAGTGACCTGATTTTAAAAAAAAATAATAAGAATATATATATATTCTTATCTCGGCAAACAGCAAAGCATCTGACTCCTGGACGGTCTGTTCCAAGAACTTGTTTGCCTGTGGGTAGCCAGCTCCCCTGTGAGGAGAGTCGGAGTGAGCTCTGAGAGGATTAACAGCCTGTAGTCGCTCCCCTATAGAGACACTTCCATCCTTCCTCTGGCTGACTACCGATGGAGATGTACTGTATGACCCTTCAATGAAAGCCTGAAGCTATATTTTGCTCTGAACATGGTGTGGGCTTTGTCCCTGTGTGTCCTTCCCATCGCCATTAAAACCCTTCTGAGTAATAAGCATCGTTCAGAAAAACAATATACAAGATCTCAAGCCGGGGTGTCAGGCCAGTGTCGACTGGATCATCAGACTTGTTGGATGCGCACATTGTACGTGGGATTCAGCAGTTGGCACAACTTCGAGGAAGAAAACAGAAGTTTACGGAATGAGTTTGGACGGCCTAGTTTGATCAGGTATGTGCTGTGGTTGTCTAATTACAACCCCCACTGCCGATATGACTCGGAGGGAGTCCTCAGCAGTAAGTTGGTGATGTTCATCTCGAAGGGAAACTCCGTAACTTCTAGTTAATGGGTACATTCCTGGGGGATGAAGCGTCATGGTTAGTTTTGACCAGTATTGGCTGAAACGTCCTCAGCCCACCCTGCCAAGACTCTCCTAAACTGTGCCAGAGAGAGACTTATGGTGTCGACAATCTCTTCTCAGTAGGCCTAATTAGCTCACCCTTCGTTACCTTTCACAGTCAGATTTTACACGCACTAAAGATCTAGGTTAACCCATGTCCCAAAGACCGAACCAAAGCACAGCTCAATCACGTACTTCCTCTTATAGCCCAGTTATTTTGTTTATTTGTGGACGCAACCATTCCCCCACCATCCACATCGCAGCAGTCCAGGCTCCAACCCCTGTCGCTACTGCTGAGTGCACACACACAGGGCCTGCTCTGGATGTGTCTCTGTACAGCTCAAGGGTCACAATGGAGTATGCACACTTCACATTCAAGGATCAGTTTACACACACACACACACACACACACACACACACACAGGGATATCCTCCCTCCCCTGGAATCAAAGACTATAAGCCTTCTCTCTCACTCCCCTCTACTGTACTTTTCCCTGGATTTCACAAAGGCACAATGTTCCTCTGCTGTGACAAACAACTGATCTGGGAGCTCTCTGAGAGGATAAGGACTCTGAGGAATGGCCTGTCCTGCCTGCTCCTGTTGGCATTGGCCCAAGGCCTGACTGTCCTAGCTGTGGCATGTCATAGAGACCGATCAACCCATGTCCTCTCTCTCAAAGACGTGTCACCGTCCGCAGCGGCCCATTTTGGAGTATCCTCCCTTCCCTTCAGCCTCAGTCCCTCAGTAATAGCAGTGCACGCCGCCAGCTGAATGACAGAGCATCTTAGGATCTGGTCCGTTTCAGTGGACCGACTTGTCATGCAGTCAATCATTACATTGCAGGCACCGCTTCTCAGAAGTGTTTTTGAAAAGCGATGTGAATGAATCTGTTCTATTATAAAACTCCAGGCCCCAACACACTCTGCAGATCAGTGTCTTAAGCAGTGAGCACCCAGCCCTTTGCGTGCATTCCCCCATCTCATGTCTGCCAATGTGGCGTAGGCTAGTTCCCCAGGCTCCTGTTACTACGGCCTGCTCCTCAGTGTTCAAAACTTCCTTCAGGGCGTCACGTTGTACTGACTCAATTATATTGTATGCCATGCCAGTGTGGGCTCCACATGCTTATCATTGTCATCCGCCCAAAATGATTGGTGCGTTATTGATATCAGTGCTTCTGGGTTCATTGTTTTGTGGTACCTCTCTCTCTGAATGCGTAGTTAGTTCTGGTTGTGGATGAGTAAAGGAGACTGGAAGTGAACTTAGTGGGACTAGTGTTTGCCCGCTGAATACGGTCCTTCGTTGTGGAGTGTAGAAGACGCCATTAGGAAAGTCTGTGCACTGGGAAAGATTCCACATGCAGGTGGGATAGTCTGGGGATTTGGCCAAACAGTATCTTGCATCTCTTTCCTATGTTGAGGAAAAACATTTCATTTTCTTTAATGAAAAAGGAATGACGCATTGTGTAGTAAAGACAAGGTAGGCTAACCTAAATTGTAGCCATAAAATTGTCTATAGATAATACCTAGGTATTGGTGGGAACCAGAAACAGAATGTGTAGTTTTTTTTTTTGTGGTTTTATTTTGACAGGGAGTCATGCGTTCACATCAATATTCACATCAATACACAAAAAGCTAAACACAGTCATAGAAACCAGTAAAAAGGTCCCCGACCAGCCTTGTTGAATTGCCCTAGAGGCACCAATTCAAATCCAATTTTAGAGTGCCTTGGAGATTTATCCACAAGTGAGGTGCAAAAAGATAAGCCAATTTACAAAAATAGTACAATGCATCGATCTATGAGCTTTCAGAGGGCCAGCCTACTTTCCAATACAGAATGACTTGGGCTGGGGCTGACGCGCTCTACTCTGACCTTATGAAAAGCTGTTGCTGCTGCTGAAGAGAGAATCCTTCTCAATTTATTCCTGTCTGGGGGTGGGTGGGTGGGGGGGCTTTTTAATCAATTTGTTTGATTTTGCGCGGACTGGATCTATTCCTGCCTCTGTGAGGGTAGTGCTTTAATCGTGCTGTCAGGATAGCTAGATTTGGTCACATTTTCATTCATGGAGGGCTTTTCCTCATGAAAGAGGAGTCGTTTTTTTTTCCTAATAGTGGAAAAACAAATAATTTAATGTGTCAATACAAGGCATTTCTTAGCATTGTGCAAATATTTTCCCTCAACATGGTCCTGGCCTCCCTTTATTGTTTCCAGGGGTTTGACTCCTCTTCTCCCCATCCAGCTATGAGCCCTCCGGCCGGAGTAGAGCACAGTCTGTAGCTAGTGTTGGCAGTACAACGAGTGCCCCGAGTTCAAACGCCTCTCACACACATACTCCAACTGCATATACAGAGGATTTCAACAGGCTGGTGTTGTAATACGTAGTCTTTTATAGTACATTTATCTTGGACTCTTTCTCTACCTCCCCTGTTTTTTCACTTTCTCACTCACCTCCTTTCACTCCCCCTCAAATGGTTCATTCCTCTTCCTGTCTGGCCTTCATTCTTCCTCGTTCTGTCACATGCTCCCTCTCCCTTTCTCATAGTCCTCCAACCCACCCAGTATCATCCACCCAGGCCTGTACTGGTCCCGTGTGTCTCTGGCATCTCCCTCCCTCCCTCCCTTCCCTGTCTTGTTTTCATTCTCTCTGTTGAACCACGGACTCTGCCTGGTGTGATTCCACAGTATCAGATCTGATCACATCTGTGCCTGTTTATTTTCCTCAGGACTGTAGCCTATTGCTTTGTGCTGTTTGAAGCCCCTCTTCTCGCTGTTATCCTGGGACTCTTTCCAGAGTTTCAGACCCCATGGTGGCTGGTTGCTCAGTGGGTATCACTCTGTTCTGTGGCTTCGCCCTGGAACAGCTTACCCTGCAGCCAACCCTAGTGAGGCTGGGCCTGGAGCAACACACATGCCGGCCTCAGGATACCTACTATAGTAATATGACTAATATACACTCGGTGGCCAACCACAAAAATGATTCGCTCTAATAGTCAGTCACGTGGCTGTAGCTTGCTATATAAAACAGGCATCGAGGCATTCAGTTACTGTTCGGTTAAAAGTTAGAGTGGGCAAAACATGTGATTTAAGCTACTTTGAGCGAGGTATGATCGTCGGTGCAAGGCGCGCCGGTTTCCAGTATCTCAAACCGCCGGCCTACTGGGCTTTTCACGCACGACAGTGTCTAGGGTTTACCGAGAATGGCGCGACAAACAAAAAACATCAGAGGAGAATGGTTCGAATTGTGCAAATAACGGCGCAGGATAACAGCGGTGTGCAGAACGGCATCTCGGAACGCACAACTTGTCGGTCCTCGTCACGGATTGGCTGTTACAGCAGACGACCACACCCGGGTTCCACTCCTATCAGATTAAAGAAGAAGAAGCGGCTCCAGTGGGAACGCGATCATACTGGACAACTGAGGAGTGGAAAGACGATTCAGGCTAGTGGTGGTGGTGGTGGTGGTGTACTGGTGTGGGGAGTGTTTTCCTTGCACACGTTAGGTCCCTTGATACCAATTGAGCAACGTTTGAAAGCCACAGCATATCTGAACATTGTTGCTAACCAGGTACACCTCTTCATTGCTACAGGGGGGTCCGACCCAGTACTAGATGTGTGTATCTGATACACTGGCCACTGAATATATATGACTAGAGCACACTAATAAAATACATAACCATTATATACCGGGTGGTTCCAGCCCTGAATGCTGATTGGCTGAAAGCCGTGGTATATCAGACTGTATACCATAGGTATGAAAACAGATTTATTTTACTGTTCTAATTACGTTGATAACCAGTTTATAAAAGCAATAAGGCACCTTGGGGGTTTGGGATATATGGCCAATATACCATGGCTAAGGGCTGTATCCAGGCACTCCACGTTGCGTCGTGCGTAAGAACAGCCCTTAGCTGTGGTATATTGGCCATATAGCACACCACCTCGGGCCTTATTGCATAATGAGACCTCACCTTTGGTGGTCTTGGCCAGTCAGTAATGTTACACAACTACCAGAACCCCGCCTTGCCAAGCGAACACACTGCCACCTGGCGACGCCACCTTGCTACTGCAGATACCTCTGTCTGGGCTGACGGGGCACCTGGCACCTGTCCTCCCCAGACACTGTAAATGTGGCACGGGATGGTAGTTTGGGCCATGGGAGTGCCTGTGATTCTGCCTGGCTGGCTGGCCAACATTGACCTGGTTCCTCTCTAGGCTACAGTCAACTAGCCATGCCCAGCTCCAGTGAGAGGTGACAGTGGGCTCTGTTCAACAGTGTTGGGTTAGCATCTATTATTTACATCTCATTAGCCTCGCAATCACTGAACATGCATAATGTGCTGTGCTGCAAGGTTCATAGCGTTAATGCAGACTGCAGTAGGATGCAGGGACAGAGAAGGCTAGTATTCACTACTATGCAGCGTTGGTGGTACGCCACAAGGCTTTGATCTCTGCCCTGTCTCATCCTGGATGTGGGATTGGTCCAGCCCAATCCTACCTCCGTCATTACTGGTGGTATAGAAATGGATTAATACGACTTGTATCTATTTCATGCACTAATATGGACAATTAGGCCTCGCAATGAGTATTGCCTTAGCCGCATTGGAGAGAGATCCACATGGTTGCTCTCGTCAGTGATCAAGATGGAATGGTCTTCCTCACTACAGTCAATAATATTTTCCTCTAATCTGTTTTGAACAGTGTGTCTTACGGTTTCGCAGGAAATGTAGGCTAACCAGTTTTCTAGAACGCTAGTTCATTCATCATACTCTGCTGATAATCCTTAGCCTGGCATCCAAACGGTGTCCCCTGCGTTTCCCTGTTCACTACAATGGTGAGCACAGCGTTCAGTCTGGTTTAACCAGGTTAGGTAATCCTAGTGCAGGGCCAGAGTGCTGCTATAGGGCAGGCAGGCAGTTTACCCTGTACCCTGCTAGCAGTCTGTGGTCCTCCCTCCCTCCCTCTCTTCCTTGCATAACCATCATCTCTCACTCACATGTTAGCTAATGCTACGCACGCAGCTGTGAGCACTGTGCACGACGGCCTGCCTTAATGGCTCTGCATGGTCAAGCCGTCGTCTGAACTGGCCGTACAACATTTACTGTGAGGCAGCTTGAGATTGATTTGGCCTCTGCATGCATCCGGAGGCTCCGCAACCACATCACACCCTCCGTACGAAGCCGGCAATTTTTTTTGGGATCAAGCATAAATTGTCTTTTAGAGTGACACATGGCCATTTTGAGGAAACAAGGAGTTTGAGTAGCGTGTCATCCATTCACATTCTCTGCAATAATAACAACAGTCTCCTTAATGCAGTGGTGGGTGGACATCAGCATTCTGAATGGAACTCGTTCATAAGCCTGTGATCGCTCATGTATTCATTGAGTGTACCAACAGGGATCATGCATGTCAGCCTCACTTTTTAGTCTGGTACTGACCTAGTCTACCACATATTACGAAATGTAAATGATCCATTGCCGCAGTCTTCGTTCTTGGCATTCTATCTCCTATTTTATAACCGACACAGTTCTCCTGGATTGTGTCATCAGTCAGCCAGTGTGTCTGATTGCACAGGTCTAAATCCTTGATTAATGCCTTGTTTACTGACCCTGGGTCCTCTCCTCCTGCCCTATGGAACCTCTTAGACCCAGGTGTGTGTGCGTCGGCTGTCGCAGAGAAGTTTGCTCAGGACACTCGTAAGGTCAGGAGGGACATATCCAAGCAGTCCGTTTCCGTCACACACTAGCATGACGATCTGGCATAAAGACCAAGTCGGATGGCCAAGTTTGAAATCAGTTTCCTGTTGCCCCCCATTTACCTTTATGGTTTGAATTTTGATTAAAACATCTAACAGATTAAGATGTTTAGCAAGGAATGACACCAAACCTTTGATGTTATGTAATCTCTCACTGCTGGGCAAGTGGTCATTGGCTGTTGTAAACTGCCACCATTTAGATATCCCGTACATCTATATTTCTTCTGGTCTACAATATTTTCTAGTTCAGCAGCCTTGGTCTCACACAAACAAAATGGGCCTAATCACTTACACAAAGTCTCTATTGTCTGTCCCAGTGGTGGTAGCCCAGGGTTTCTCCTTGGCAGAACCCACTGTCCTGATCCCCCATGATTCTGAGGTAACACTGCCTCAAAATACAGCTCTGCAACCCTCCTAGCCAACCATTTCACCCTGGGTCCCACCGGTCTACTGTGGATGAATTATAGTCCCCCAGCCAAGAGCCATTCAGGGTCACACAGTTGTTGGCCCGTGATAAAGAATCCCCAATCCAATCCAGCCTGTGAACAATTAACAATTAAACAAGAAGAGAGAGCGAGAGAGAGAGAGAGAGAGAAAAAACACAAGTGGGGAACAATTCTGCATTGTTTCTGAGGCCCAGCATATGGGTGACAGTCCGGACCAGTTAGGGCTGGATCGGGGTTAAGGAATCCTGGGTAAAGAGAGGGTATAAATGGACCAGGTCCACAACTGCTAGTTTTCCCAGTTTCTCACCTCACAGCAGTCCTCTGAGTCATGTTGTCCAAAAAGAAGGATGACGACAGTGGCGGTGAACCCGGTAGGAAAAAGGTAAGACAGGAGGATGGATGGATTAGGTTGGGACTGACAGGCTTCTGTACAAGATGAATGAAATTCAATCTATATATGTGTGTACAGGTGTTTTATGGGTCTCATTGTCTTGGGCCTCATTGCTGGTGACTTTTCCCACTTGCTCTGCATTTATTTGGTCGGCAGACGCGGACTTGTGTCCGAGCACTGTATTGTGGGTGTGTAAGGGAGAAGGAGAGCGAGAGATGTTTTGAGGATGGTGTGTGTGTATATACATTGGGTCAGTACCATGCATGGTTGTAATGCGAGTGGAACAAATGCCACGTGTGGACCCCAGGAAGAGTAGCTTCTGCAACGGCTAATGGGGATCCTAATGAACGCCATTACCACCAGCCATGGCTCTCCCTCTGAGTGAAGGGGAGAGAAGCCATGATGAGGGAACCAAGTGGATACTGGGGGGGGGAGAAACATCTCACTATCATGAGTATGCAAGACCTTTGTGTACCCCTTGACTCAGAATCGATCTGTCTGGTTGGTGGTGTGAAATTCAGATTGCACAACCGTGAAGTCACTCCCGCTCTCTTTCAGTAGTCACGCCGTAGTTCCTGTATA
The DNA here is from genome assembly GCA_030435695.1 of Brachymystax lenok tsinlingensis. Lineage (NCBI taxonomy): Eukaryota > Metazoa > Chordata > Actinopteri > Salmoniformes > Salmonidae > Brachymystax > Brachymystax lenok. The sequence goes on from CM059809.1 coordinate 19,188,028, forward strand.
GAGAGGTTGAACCGACGCGTCGGGTACTCTGGATGTGTGTCAGACACTCTGTGGGTTTATTTCAGCGTGACTGTGTCCTGTGTCAGCGTTTGTTTCATTTGTTTGACTGTTTTTACACTTTGGTTTTTGCACTCCGTATGAGAAGCTGAATGTTTGCACGCATTGCAGTGTAGTTCAGGTGGTTGGAAAACCGGATAGGATTAAAGAAAAATGACATTAACAGACAGACTTTCAATTATTTTGGTGCTGCAAAATCAATTTTTTTCCTGTGGAATCGCCCACGCTCATATTTGTAATGCTTTTGACCAGATTTGTATAGCGTTACATAATCATGAAACAATACCGCCCAACGCCACGGAGATTCATACTTTTTTACATCTCGTTTTATCACGGTCACATTTTATTACGATTTGTACATTTTAAGTGGTGTCCTTGTTGCTGTTTAAATGGCACCAGTAAGTAATCCATCAGTATTTCCAGCGGCGTATTCCATCCTAACCGAAGCTGCCTCCCTGGCTCTGGACATGTAGGACTTCCATCCTAACCGAAGCTGCCTCCCTGGCTCTGGACATGTAGGACTTACAACGTGCTACTGCAGATAAATTGCGATTTAACCAGTGGTTGTTCACTGTAAATAGAGTCTGGTGGTGAGCTGATTAGGCTCAAATCAGACCTTGGGGATGAACTGATGTGCTAAATTAATCACTAGCCACTTACCCTTACTGCACATTTACCATTCCATTGCTAAATTGCTGTACTGTAGTTACTTTGCCACCATGGCCTATTTATTGCCTTATGTTCCTTATCCTACCTCATTTGCACACATTGTATATAGATTTGTTTTTTTTTCCTACTGTATTATTGACTGTATGTCCATGTGTAACTCTGTTGTTGTATGTGTCGAACTGCTTTGTTTTATCTTGGCCAGGTCGCAGTTGTAAATGAGAACTTGTTCTCAACTTGCCTACCTGGTTAAATAAAGGTGAAATAAAATAAAAAAATACCCAGGGACACTCGATGCCTCCACACCCCTTTATAGATCATACAGAACCTGGTGTGGATAAATGGTGTGAACTCTACATAGCCTTGAGTGTTACGGTTATCTCATTGCTTAGGATATACCCATCTGATACTTCCTTTTAAGATGTACAAGGGGCCAACAAGAAAGTGTGTGTGTGTGTGTGTGTGTGTGTGTGATCAGGGAAGGAGTTTTAGTTTTGGACTGGGTGTTGGAGGTTGGCGTCTCATTCCTGCCTCTCTGCCAGCAGATCCAGTTTGCGGACCAGAAACAAGAGTTCAACAAACGTCCCACCAAAATCGGCCGCCGCTCCCTGTCCCGATCCATCTCCCAGTCCTCCACAGACAGCTACGGCTCAGGTACCGAGAATATATACACACACACACACACACACGTGCGCACTCACAGCTGACACACTCACAAGCCGCCACACACCCTGTGCCTAACTCTAATCACAGCCCAGGTACAGTATCCAGTATCACACGGTGCGAGTGTATTCCCAGACAGGTAGGGAGGGAGCAGGACTGTTCTCTAACGTAGAACTGGATTAGGATGAGACGATACAGGCCACAGAGAGCTGCTAGTGTTCTCTCTAGTTTCTAACACTGTGTTCCAGTGAATAAGAGCTTGCACGCACGCACACACAGGGATATCCTCCCTCCCCTGGAATCAAAGACTATAAGCGCACACACACACACACACACACACACACACACACACCAATGTCCTTGTGAAAATTTGAGATCAGTATTTTTGGGGGGGGCAGGCAGGCCAGTGTAAGCTTGTTGTTGTTGTTGTTATTTATTATTATTATTATTTATCTTAAGGTTGGGGTCCATAAAAGAGACTGGGGAGAGAGAAAGTCAGAGGAGAGGCAATGTTCCCACTATACTAGTAGTCCTGGTCACTTGCTTATCCCACTCCTGGTTGTTCCTAGGGCTACTAGAGGCCCCTTTTCAAGAGAGGGGGAGGGAGAAAGGGAGGGGGAGGGAGAGAGAGAGAGAGAGGAGAGATGACATTTCCACTGAAGCGTTGGGAATGGCTCTGTAGTAGGATGAGGAGGGGCCTGTCAGTCCTGTGTGTCATAAAAAGGGTGTGACCCTTGCTTTACAACCCGAGTTAATCTGGCAGGGAGGCGTTCAGTGTTGTGAACATGTTTGTCAGGAGTGTGAAAGACGTCGTGTGAAATGCCACGTCCCTGGTGTGACTGTGGCCTCTCATTATTCCCCTTGTGAAGAGATGTCTCTCTCAGCCTACCTGGCTGTCCCTCGTCTTTCTGAATGTCACGCACAGACACTCTCACCGGCCGCTTCACCCAAATGCCTAAAAAGTCCTCTCTCCCTCCTTTCCTCTTTTGTCCTCTCACGGTACCTCATTGCATTCTGTCCCCCGACTCACAACCCTTTCTCCCCCACTGGCTACTCTTCCTCTCTCCCTCTCTTTCCTGATCCCCTGTACTGTAATCCCCAGCCCTCAACTCTGCGGTTGTTGGAATTATTCCCACGGAAAGAAAGTGAACAGAGCCAGAGACCTGACTGTCCCCACTGACCCTTCTGTCTCTCTTTCTCTTTTCATCTCTCTCTCTCTCTCTCTCTCTCTCCCTGTCACGTGCTTTCTGTCCCAGCCTCATTGTCCCAGCCCTGGGCCTTGAGTTCACACACACTGTGGGAGAGCTGTAATTCGGCTTAAGGCGTCCGCATGCTTCCCATCCGAAACAGTTCGTAGATATATTATGATTACATTTTGTTTTGTATTGGTCTTCAGCATTGTTTTTTTGTGTTTGTTTTTTTTTTCTCCGGTTGTTCGTGCGCACATTATTTTTATTTCTCGAGTCACGCTGACGTTCGGTTGCCGACGTCTACGGCCCTTCGTCGGTGATTGGTCAACAGTAGGGATTCTTTAATTGATTGTTTGTTGTCATTCAACGAGATACGACTTGTTTTCATGCACATTCTTTTTCACTTGAGAAATACTGCATCTAACCAAAAGTTCATGTCAAATTGCGTGACTAAGATCTCCTCTGCAAAAAAACGTTAATGTTTGACCAATTTCTTGAAATATCTTAGACTAATTCGGACTATTTTGAGGAAGTGTACACTGGCTATGGCATCTCAAGATGGACAAACGGTACCTTTTTCTGCTTGTTTTAAGGGAGTACGCGAGGCACAGATGTTCACTTCACCTAGCCAAGTTCTGCTAGGATCAAACCGGACCTAGTATGTAGACGCCCATGCTGTGCAGGTGCATTCTGCACTGGGGCTCAGTCCCTAGATATAGCTCATAATGTGAGCTAGGCAGTTGTTTTGGACATCCAAAGTGTGGTGTGGTCATATCACGTATGTTGTTAGTTTAATGTCTATATCCTGAGGACATGTTGAATGTGCATTGTAATGTGTGGGTGTGCGTGCAGCTCGTGTGCTGCTGTTGCGTGTGTGTGTGTAGACATGTTGTTGTCCTGTCCTCTGACCCGTCTTCTCGGTCCTGCGCTCTCTCTCTCTCTCTCTCTCTCTCTAGCTGCGTCGTACACGGACAGCTCTGACGATGAGACCTCTCCTCGGGACAAGCAGCAGAAGAACTCCAAGGGCAACGGAGACTTCTGCATCAAGAACATCAAGCAGGCCGACTTCGGACGCAGGGAGATCGAGATCGCGGAGCAAGGTGAGTTAGGGCTAGGGACGAGGTGTGTGTGTGGCAAGGTGGAAGATGAGTGTGTGTGTGAGAGAGCGAGAGAGAGACTGTGATTCTCTGACGGTGTGATTGTGCGTCTGTGTTGTGTGTGTGCCATGCTGACAGGCTGTCTCCTCCAGGGCTGTGTGCTCAGTGGCCGTATGTTCCCAGCCTGTGAGATAAACAGCAGGGGGGCCGCCTGCCTCTCCCACTAATACCCAATCGAGCACACTGTGATTAGACACTCCATCCTTTGCTGAAACCCAACAGGACACACCACTGACCACTCACAGTCCCACGTGTCTGTACAGCTGACCCCGCATAGCTCCAATTATGTTACTACAGACCGACCATAACCAGAGCTCCAGCACTGTCTGTACAGCTGACCCCAGATAGCCTTAACTCCGTCTGTACTGCGGGCTACAGCGCTTTCAACTTTTTATAAGTCGCTATACAGCTGACCTCACAGCCCTGGCTCGGTAGGCCGTATCACACATGGCTCGAGCTCTGAATGTCTAGGTGACAGACCATTGACAGTGCAAAAGAACCCCGAGGGGAAAGAGTCCACCATCTGGGCGGGTTCCCAAAGCACGTTGGCCAGATAACTTTGATTAACCACGCCTAACCAATTGTAATTACATTTTTTTGATAAAGATTTTTATTTGACATTTTTTATGATTATACAGAGAAACAGGACCAATGTTGTTGTAATGTCAGTCTAAAATAACATGTCGGTTGCGTTGTCTCCTCCACACAGAGATGCCAGCCCTCATGGCCCTGAGGAAGAGAGCCCAGGGAGAGAAGCCTCTGGCTGGGGCCAAAGTAGTGGGCTGCACCCACATCACAGCTCAGACAGCTGTGAGTTACACACACACACACACACACACACACACACACACCACCATCCACCGCTCAGTCCACTGTGAGTCTGCCGCTTCTGCTCAGAAAACAACGACTCACAGGCATACTGAATGTTACTAGTCTTAAGCCAGCTTTACACTTCTTTTAGCGGCAGGACTTTGCTTTCAACACGACCGTCTCCGTTGTCTGTGTCCTAACGCTGGTCTGTGTGCGTCGTGCAGGTGTTGATGGAGACACTGTCTGCCCTGGGGGCTCAGTGCAGGTGGGCTGCCTGTAACATCTACTCTACTCAGAATGAGGTGGCAGCTGCTCTGGCTGAGGGAGGTGAGTGTGAACAGTGCTGCTTCATTTGAGCGTCTTTCTCTTTCACGACCGCTGGCTCTCTCAGTGCCCGTCATGTCTCTCTCAGGGTTCTCTGTGTTCGCGTGGAAGGGCGAGTCGGAGGATGACTTCTGGTGGTGCATCGATCGCTGCGTCAATCTGGAGGGCTGGCAGCCGAACATGGTACGCCTGTCCCCCCCCTTCAAACGCTGTCTCTCAAGTAGCAGACTTTGTTACGGTGTAAATGACGTTGTCATTTATCCTGATCAGTTAGAAAGACGCGCCTTGTGTCCTGTTCCAGATCCTAGATGACGGCGGAGATCTGACCCACTGGGTCTATAAGAAATACCCCAACATGTTCAAGAAGATCAAGGGCATCGTGGAGGAGAGTGTCACTGGAGTACACCGGTGGGGCACAACTTCATTATACGTTGACTCATTGTCTAGACTGAGAAAAACAGTATTTTGTCCGTAAGCTTCCCCTTAGTCAGGGGTTTGTTTTCAAAGTGGGTGGTCTATCTTCTATGGCCATGTCTCCATCTAGTGGCCATAACGGGTAATGTCAGGTTTTACTGCTTCATAACAATGCCCCCTCTTGTCGCTGCTCTGTGTGTAGGTTGTACCAGCTGTCCAAGGCGGGGAAGCTGTGTGTCCCGGCCATGAATGTCAACGACTCTGTGACCAAGCAGAAGTTTGACAACCTCTACTGCTGCAGGGAGTCCATCCTGGATGGGTAGGACAACTCCGGGAATGCCTGTTCAAAGCAGAAAGACAGAGGAAAATTATTTCATTGTTGTCGCATATAATTGTCTTTTTGGGTGTTGACGGGCCAGGAGTCTATACGGATGACTTAAACATTTGTCATGCTAACTTCTCGTGATTTTGTGTTTCTTTCGCTCTCCTTCCAGTCTGAAGAGGACCACTGATGTAATGTTTGGGGGAAAACAGGTGGTGGTGTGTGGATATGGAGAGGTAAGAGTCTGTCTTACCTACTGTGTATTAGTCATGGGGGAAAAACATCTATAGTTGCATATGGCCATATTATTTGTGGACGATATTATATTGATATTTGACTCCCAAGTATCGATAAAATAATAATGCAGTAATGTTTTTGCTACTGTAGGTAGCATTTAGCTCTACCTGCACCAAAACTCTGCTGTTTTAGAGCCAACATGTTTTCTGCACTTTTATTTCCCTGACTGATCAGAACTAGCTTTCTCATGCTCTCTCGTCTCTCTGCAGCAGACATTTGGTGAGAAATATGTTTGGAACGTCAAATCGTAATACATATAGAATCGGCTCCTAAGTATCGTGATAACATTGTATCATGAGGTCCCTGGCAATTCCCAGCCTTACTGTATATGGTACGCTTCTCATTTTTGAACCCTTTATTCTACCAGGTCAGTTGACTGAGAACACATTCTCATTTACAGCAACGACCTGGGGAACAGTTACAGGGGGAGAGGAGGGGGGGATGAATGAGCCAATCGGAAGCTGGGGGTGATTAGGTGGCCATGATCGTATAAGGGCCAGATTGAGAATTTAGCCAGGACACCGGGGGTTAACACCCCTACTCTTACGATAAGTGCCATGGGATGTTTAGTGACCACAGAGAGTCAGGACGACCCATTTAACGGCACCGTCCGAAAGACGGGACCCTACACAGGGAAATGTCCCCAATGCCTTCTACGGACCCTTCAACAACACTTCCATCAGCATCTGGTCTCCCATCCAGGGGCCGACCAGGGCCAACCCTGCTTAGCTTCAGAGGCAAGCCAGCAGTGGGATTCTGTTGGTTATCTGAACACCTTATTATATCAAAATGGACCACCAGAGGAAACTATTTACCATCCAAGTCTATAGTAGAGCCTCCATCAGTCCTATGCCCATGTGTTTTTATTTGTGTATCCATAGGTGGGGAAGGGCTGCTGTGCTGCTCTCAAGGCCATGGGCTCCATCGTGTACGTCACAGAGATCGACCCCATCTGTGCCTTGCAGGCCTGGTAAGTTCAACCAATCAGAGCCTGGTACACGAACTAATCGGCCAATGTCAGCAGGGTGAACGAGGAAGTAACGCGTTTGTTTCCCGTCCCTGTTCAGCATGGATGGCTTCAGACTGGTGAAGCTGAATGAAGTGATCAGACAAGTGGACATTGTCATTACCTGCACAGGTGAACAGCTCTCCCTTGTCCCCTCGGTCAGCACTAGATGGCCACGTTAGAACAGATAAGTGGAAACCGTGTCCAAATGACCAACCAGGTGCAAGTACATGAGCTGTTTGGCGTTTAAGTCAGGGTTAGGGTTTAGATTCTTTTTTTTGTTAAATCACATTTGTGGTTAAGAACCACTGTACTCCCATCATGGGCATAGCAACAACAACAACAACCACCTCCTTACTGCTTGACTGATTCAGCCTGCACCACTCTATTCACACACACACACACACACACACACACACTCTCCCCCAGCAGCCTAGACGGTGACTAGGCAGTAGGGTATAGACCAGTGGTCAACAACCGGTCCATCTCCAAGGCATTCCTAGTCACCAAACATTTCTGTAAAAAAAAAACAACGATAATAAATCCTTGCGTTCCTATTTTTCATTTTAGAACTGTTGGCGGTAGGTGCACTTGACTCAGCAGCCCTAGTACCGGGTCGCACAATTGTTCCCATTCTGAACCATTTCATGTGTCTGAAAGTAGAACTCTGCCTACCCGGCAGGCCCAGAGAGCAAATCAAATGCACCTACAGGCCTACCGTTGGCCAATCAGATGGCTCAGATCAGTGTCTGCGCAGTTTCCTGGAGCCGTAGACTGTATAAAGAAGCCTCCCTACATTTTGTAAAACATGACTAGAGGGAGACTCAACGAATACAGAAAAGCGCTATATGTTTTAAGTTGTTATTCAATACTGTCAACACTTTGTTCAAAATGTTTATAATCCATAAAATGGGCATTCTCCCTACTTCCACTCACGGTACAACCAGCACTGCAGCTTCAATGAACGAGTAGCAAAGTGTTCCGATAAGCTTGTGTTGTTATTGTTAGCGGCTTGTGTCTTTTTTTTTTTTTTATATATCGAGGAATATTTCACTTTCTCTGGTCATGCGTGTAACAGCATGAATTGGTGCATGAGGCAGATATAATGCAGTGTGACTTGAGTTGTCGTCAGCTGTCCCCTTTTCTCAGCGGAGGGAGGGAGGAGGGACGGTGAATCGGGTGAGAGGCAGCCTCACCACTGCTCATTCTCTCCCCTCAGACTGACCATCAGATGCAGACCATCAGTCCAGTGCCTAACGAGTAGTACAACAAATGATCTATTACCAGTGTGGCCATGCACCTACAATATGTAAATATCATTTCAAAATGGTCTGAGAAGAACAACATTGGCAGGGCAATTCACGAATTGCCAATATGCAGTGATAACATATTGGGCCTATAACCTACTGCACAAACCTCATTCCTACAGAACTGTTTTTAATTGGTTAATGTTGCGTAGGCTTACGTTTTGAAGTCATGGTTTAAAAAAATATATATAATTATATCGGTGACCACTGGTGTAGACATTACAGAAGTCGTCTCAAGCACGCCGACCTGGCAGCCGTGTGTGTAGCCAGTCCGTTAGGCGCTCCACATTCAGATTGAGTGAAGAGTCCATTGCGACAAACTGCATAGCTCCCTAGTCAATTAAGCATGAAGCCTATTGACAAGCTGCAGTCCTCCATCAGCGTTAATTGAAAAAAGGACAGACAACCTTAATCACTCACGCGAATGTGTATGAGTGTGCACACAAGACGTGCACGTGCACACACACACACACTCCGACTTAGAGGTACGCAATGCAATATAGACCCTTTATTCATACAGTAGGTGGATGTGGAGCGTGGAGAGTGGATGTGGAGAGTGGAGAGTGGATGTGGAGAGCTATGGTGCATTTTGAGTAGATCAAATTATTATAATTAAAAACAAAAATCGAATTCAGGAGATTTATTCCAAGCATTATTTGTGTAGCGTATACAACAACACAAATTCCCCTTTTTGAAGTGATATAAACGTCATTAAGCATGTATCGGCCCAGGGAGACTTATTGGTAGTGTTCACCTCTCTCCTCTGCCCACCTGTGAATTTCTCTGCCGTTTCAGCGAACTGTAGTGAACGTGATGATTGTGAGAGAGTGTAATATGGATGGGATGTTTAATGACGTTCCCTCTCCTCCAGGAAATAAGAACGTGGTGGTGAGAGAGTACCTGGACCGCATGAAGAACGGCTGTATCGTCTGTAACATGGGACACTCAAACACAGAGATCGACGTGGTGAGTCAAGTGTGTGTGTGTGTGCATATTGGTGGGGGCGGTTGAATGTACGTGTGTGGGTGTGTTATTGTGACTGTGACAGCTTAACTGATCGTGTGGGTGGAAGACACTGCTGTCACCAATGCTTGTCACATTATTGTCGCTGTGGGGGGGGGAAGCTGTGATACAACAACATTGTCCCTGACCTGATGCTGTCATGGTTACGGGTTGGCTTGCTGTGGCCTATGGCCTGTCAGTTATCACTGTTACGGTGACATCCCAGGGTCATAGTGAAACCATTTTCATAGAGACTGTTGTCATCAGGGCCTGAAGCAGCTGGACTCGTCAGTGACAGTGGGCCTGTGATATAGAGAATCTGACTAGTAGCCCATGTGTTTGCTAGCAGTTGAAGCAAACTCAAACATTTGAAAAACAACCGAGCTTGTGAAGAAACCAATGTAAATAGCCAAGAAACACAAGGACAAACTCACTTTAGAGTAAATTAGACTAACTTTGGCTTCCCGAGTGGCTCAGCATCGTCTGGGTTAGGGGAGGGTTTGGCCGGCCCGGTATTTCTTGGTACCATCACGCTCTAGCGACTCCTTGTGGCGGGCCGGGCGCCGGCAAGCTGACATCGGTCGCCAGCTGGACGGTGTTTCCTCCGACACATTGGTGCGGCTGGCTTCCGGGTTAAGCGAGCATTGTGTCAAGAAGCAGTGTGGCTTGGCAGGGTCGTGTTTTGGAGGACGCACGGCTCTCGGCCTTCGACCTCTCCCGAGTCCGTAGGGGAGTTGCAGCAATGAGACAACTGTAACTACCAATTTGGATGAAAAAGGGCAAAACATTTTTTTTACAGTTAAACCACCTTTTATACTTGTGTGTACCAGTTCTAAAATGAGTCTTCAGCACAGTGCACACAGCTCCCCAGCCAGGCAGTGTTCCTGCACGTTTCGCCAGGTGGGATATTATCATAGGATTTGTAGTTCTTTGTGTGATTTAGCTACCAGCTATGAAACAAAACGACAGAGATACTTTGAAAACAGCTACTGCAGCATTTGTTCAGCTATAAATGAGCTCATACTTGACTTCTAACTCCATGTTTATTCACCAATGGGAGGGAAATGATTGTGGAGCCCTGAAATGGGCATCTTACCCACCAATGCTAAAATCGACCCGCGGGTGTTAATTTTAGGCCCTGGTTGTCATAGGGAAACTGTTCTCATGGTATCTGTTTCCTGTCCGTTTTGTTGTCCGCTCCTCCAGGCTAGCCTGCGGACCCCGGAGCTGACCTGGGAGAGAGTGAGGTCACAGGTGGACCACGTCATCTGGCCCGACGGCAAGAGGATCGTGTTGCTGGCTGAGGTGATCTATTATTATCATTGTCACGTTAGTACAAGGCTGTCCATGACAACTGCCTCAAATCACTGCTCAATCACAAGTGTCAATGATCTGATCTATAAATCCTCTCAACTTCCAAATAACTGGGCGGAATAGATCCAAATGATCCATAGGCTCTCTCTCTCTGTGTGTACAGCACTCCCCTCTCATAGCAAAGAGAGGCTCTCTCTGTCTCTCTCTCGCTCTCTGTCTCTGTGTGTGTGTGTGTACAGCACTCCCTCTCTCATAGCAGAGTCTCTCTCTCTCTCTCTGTCTGTCTGTCTGTCTGTCTCTGTCTCTGTGTGTGTACAGCACTCCCTCTCTCATAGCAGAGAGTCTCTGTCTCTCTCTGTCTCTCTGTGTGTGTACAGCACTCCCCTCTCATAGCAAAGAGAGGCTCTCTCTGTCTCTCTCTCGCTCTCTGTCTGTGTGTGTGTGTGTACAGCAGTCTCTCTCTCTCTCTGTCTGTCTCTCTGTCTCTGTGTGTGTACAGCACTCCCTCTCTCATAGCAGAGAGTCTCTCTCTGTCTCTCTCTGTCTCTCTCTGTCTCTCTCTGTCTCTCTCTGTCTCTCTCTGTCTGTGTACAGCACTCCCTCTCTCATAGCAAAGAGAGGCACTCTGTCTGTCTCTCTGTGTAGCAGTCTCTGACAGAATGAAACCACTGTGAGAGCGAGCCAGGACAGAAAGCCAGGTAGAAAGACAGGCAGGCCAGGTGCTTCGGTGCGTCTGTCTGTTTGATCTCCTCCAGGCTTTAATCAGAGAATAGAATCCTCCTCTGCTGGTTGTTTGTCCCTCTTTCTGACTCTATTCTCTCCACCACTCCTGGACTCTCTCACTTCTCCTCTACTGTCTCGATCTGAGAGGCTTTTTCAAAGAGAAGTGTTTGGTTCTCCAGAGCTCATCTGTAGTCTGTGTTCTGTTCTGCTGACGCACTCCACTCTCTACAGAACAGGGAAGTGTGGGCCGCCTCAGTTCCACCAGGCGGTTCATACTGCATAAAGTAACAGTACACCCCATTGTACTGCTACTGGTACTCGCAGCAAACAGGGAATTGAAACCGAAGCGTCACCACCGAAGCGCTACATACTAACACGGCATGTTGCAGCTCTCTGGGGAAACAAGAACATTATTGCAGGCGTTCTGTGTCAGAGCGTATGATAGCGGAAGTAAATGCAGATCAGTTCCTCCTCCTTTTGTGAATGCCGCCTCGTTAGCAGTCTGAGCTCAGGAACAGTACCAGTCCCATTTTGCTCTCTCTCTGTTTACATGTCTGTGTGCACCATATCTGTCTGAGATAACAGGAAACTCTTCTGTTATTCTGACCTTGGACTCAGCAACACTTTTTCTGATATTTGATGTCGTTGTCCACACACACACACACACACACACACACACACAGTATCTTATCATTGAGACGGAGGTGTAGGCAGTTTTCTCTGATTCTGTGTGCTGTTAACTGGTTGTGTCTCTCTCCATCTGTCCTCAGGGTCGTCTGCTGAACCTGAGCTGCTCTACGGTCCCCACCTTTGTCCTGTCCATCACCGCCACCACCCAGGTACCGTGTGTGCCTGTGTGCGTTTGGGATGTGTGAGTGGGGTGGATCAGCGTCTGTGTGCGCCACTTCATACAGTAATCGTAGGGATTAGGGTCTTGTCCATTGCTCTGCCGCTGACCCCAGACCGTGTGCGTCATGAGAGCGACCGTGGCGTTGCCATGGTAACAGATGTGTGGGATTGACATCCGGGTCTTGTCTCATACCTCAGGCCCTGGCTCTGATCGAGCTGTACAACGCCCCAGAGGGACGTTACAAACAGGATGTCTACCTGCTGCCCAAGAAGATGGGTAAGAGACCGAGCTCTATGTCCACACACACACACACACACACAGACATACTCCTTCATCCCTCCGCTGTCCTCGGTCTCGCGCACACACGCTCCCTAATCCTTATTCGCTCAGGCCTCAGCCGAGGCAGCCGGTACTGACCTGACAGCACCCGTCCGCCTGTCTGAACCTCTTGACAAAACCCTTTTTAGGAGAAAACATTGAGTTGAAAGGGGATCAGCCAGAATGCACAACAAAGACTCAACTCAGCATAGAGAAGCGCTAGATATACAGGATAGAGATGGTATGAACTAATCCCCTGCAACCACGTCTTGGGTTGGGTTCTAGATGTTCTACGTCACGATCCAAAACGATCACTGGGTGTTTTTATATCAGGGTGTGTATGTGGCGTTTAGTCATTTTTCATATTCATTTAACAGCCGTTGCACTGACTGGGAAAATATATAATTCATAGTAGAATGCTTTCTATTTAGAGAGAAGGGGTGTGTGTCTGGGTGTCTGCATGCTTCATTCACAGTAGAGTACGTCTCATGGAGAGCCTGAGTGTGCATGTGTTGGTGTGTGTGCCTGCAGCTGACAGCGTAGCCCCCCCCTAAAAGCAGAGAGAACGAGAGGCAGGGAGGCAGACTGGCAGGGAGGCAGACTGGCAGGGAGGCAGACTGGCAGGGAGGCAGACTGGCAGGGAGGCAGAGAGGCTCAATATAGGTCAGCCTGTCAGAGCCTGCTGCTAAGCTCACTGCACCATCACTGACAGAGAGAGACGGAGGCAGGGAGGGAGGGAGGGAGAGACCGAGACGGGAGAAGCAGCCCCAGTGCGCTCAGCTAACCCCTCACAAACAAATACATTAGTAAATAACCAACAGCCCTGTGTTTCTGCTAGCTAGAGTAACTTAGCGCTCTTTCTCTTTGTCCCTCTATCTTTCTCTTGTATTATTCCAGATGAGTATGTGGCCAGTCTTCACCTGCCTACGTTCGATGCCCACCTCACAGAGCTGAGTGACGAGCAGGCCAAGTACCTGGGCTTGAACAAGAACGGGCCCTTCAAGCCCAACTACTACAGGTAAACATTAACACCTGAATGCTTAGATTTCCTGCTAATATTGTATGTCACATACACTGAGTAACCAAACATTAGGAACACCTTCCTGATATTGAGTTGCACCCCCGCCCCGCCTCATAACAGCCTAAAATCATCGGGGCATGGACTCTACAGGTGTTGAAAGCGTTCCACAGGGATGCTGGCCCATGTTGAATCAATGCTTCCCACCGCGGTGTCAAGTTGGCTGGATGTCCTTTGGGTGGTGGACCATTCTTGATACACACGGGAAACTGTTGAGCGTGAAAACCCCAGCAGCGTTGCAGTTCTTGACACAGACCGGTGTCAAGAACTGCAACGCTGCTGGGGTTTTCACCTACTACCATACCCCGTTCGAAGACACTTAAATATTTTGTCTTGCCCATTCACCCTCTGAATGGCACACATACACAATCCATGACTCAATTGTCTCAAGGCTTAAAACTCCTCCTTTAACCTGTCTCCTCCCCTTCATCTACACTGATTGAAGTGGATTTAACAAGTGACATCAATATGGGATCATCGCTTTCACCTGGATTCACCTGGTCAGTCTATGTCATGGAAAGAGCAGGTGTTCTTAATGTTTTGTCTACTCGGTGTATATGTTTCGCGGCGTTATATTGCAAAGGTGTGATGTTATAAATACAGTGTGTCAGAGTTATAATGAGAAATCAATTAATCAATCAAATGTATTGATAAAGCCCTATTTGACATCAGCCGACGTGCTTATACAGAAAGCCAGCCTAAAACCTCCAAACGGCAAGCGATTCCGATGTAGAAGCATTGTAAGACTGATATGCTGCTAGAGAGAGATCCACAGTGCAAGATTGTTCCATTCTTCCCATGTTACTTAACAGTAACTGTAATGACATAATTTGACATGACATTTTTTTTCTCCCCAAGGTATTAAACCAACTCTGAAAATGAAGAACATACGAAGGCTCCATAAATCGTACAGAACCCGAGCAGAGAGGAGGAGCTCTGTGCTTATTGCTCAGAGTGGAGGGCGTGGCTTTACCTTGCGCTTGGGCAGTGTTTATTTATTTACGCTAGAATAGTGTAACTAACCTTCTTTTTCTTTTTTTTTGAGCTGCTCTTGCCATTTTGCGCTCCTTAGCAAGCGTCTCCCGGAGTTTCCACCGTTTCGTTTTCTCTTAGCTACTTGTGTCTGTCAGTCCGTCGTACGTACGTTTAAAAAAAAAAAAAAAAACTCCATTACGAGATCTTTTTATTGTTCGTTTAAAAAAAACTAAAGATGGAAAAACTATTGATGAAGTAAAACCAAAAAAAACTGAAATGTATAAAAAATCTGAAAAGATGACCTCATGTCCAGTTGTCTGTCTTTCCTACTCTTGATTTGTGTTTTGTTTTCAAAGATAAATTGAAAGGGATTAGATGAAGAGGGGCGGGGGTCATTGGGTCCAATCATATCCTGTCTTTCATTTGATTCAGATTTATTCGTTGTCTTGTTTTTAGGTATGTTTTAATGCGTTGGTTGTCCTATTCCCTCAATCGAACTGGACAGGGGTCTTTCCCTGTGATAGGTGGGAGAGGTGAGGTTTCAACCAATCACTCAAACACAGTGAATCCATCTCAGCTGCCTGTACCCCAGCCACTCGATAATAATAAACTGTGTTCCTCAGCTCCCCAACTGCTAGTGTTGAAGTTATATGAAAAGTATTCAGCCAACCAGAGTTTGACATCCACGATGTCCGGAGCTAGATTCTCCTTTCAAAGCATTATACTGTATTATAAACTGGGTAGTTCGAGCTCTGAATGCTGATTGGCTGAAAGCCGTGGTATATTAGACCTTATACCACCATGACAAAACATCTATTTTTACTGTTCTAATTACGTTGGTAACCAGTTTATAATAGCAATAAGGCACCTCTGGGGCTTGTGCTATATGGCCAATATACCACGGCTAATGGCTGTATCCAGGCACTCTGCGTTGCGTCGTACCTAAGAACAGCCCTTAGCAGTGATATATTGGCCATATACCACAAACCCCCTCGTGCCTTATTGCTTAATTAGAGGCATGACCGGTATGGGAGATCATTACAAGGGGATATATTTAGGTATTTATATAGAAGGGTCGATTTTTCTATATTTTTCTCCACCCATCAAATATCTTACCTTTTTGAAATTAAACATCTGTCTCATTATAAAGATAAGCAATTAAATGTTATATGATAAATGTAATAAATGTTCTGGATTTTTTTTTTTTAAATACTGTGACCGACTATTTCAGTGAGTTACCAAATGTACAGCCAGGCTGGTAGTAGTTTCTTTGGCCAGGTCCTCAATAGTAAGCAAACCTGTACAGCACTTCCAGCGCTAAAACCAATTGGTACACATAGCCGTTGTCAGGGATTAGTTGTGATTTTTAACTGCAGTGAGGCTATAGCTTGATGACTGGATCATTACATATGCTTGTAATTAGTTGGGGGATCTACATTTTCACACGTTCTAAAAATTGTCACCACTTCAGACATCAGTTTACCTCGCTGTTCCAATTTCTTATGTATTTATGATAAAAGGTGATAGTCACCTTCTTTTTTTTCCTTTTTTTTATATAAATGTCCAAGATCTGGTGTCATCGTTAGTTTGCTGAGTTTTTCTGTTGAGGGCAGGAAGTCCTCTGGTACGATTTATTAGTCCGACTTCATTTCCTCAACATGTTTTGATTTAACTTTGTTAGAATCCCAGCTGTTAGGTTTTTCTCCTGAACCTAAAGCCCGTACTACAAGCCAGCGGGGAGGATCCAGCTTTTATTTATTTTTTTACATTGCATAGAATTAACTAAATCTATGAGAATATACACACATATGCTCCCATGTTAATTGTGCCCATACTTTACATTCTAAAATATCACTGTGTTCATGTCATACTCGTGAGCTACCAGTTGTGCATTTATGCCCCCCAGCCTCCATAGTAACCATCTTCCAAGTCAGAGACCCTGTCTGTGTGACCATCCATACTACCCATATATCTGTTTGTCTGACTTTTAGAACAGTGTGAGAGAGTGTGTGTTAGGGTCATGAGTTGTAGGACATGGTTGCTTCGTTGCAGGTGTCACAGGATTATAGCCTGGGCGTTCCCGGGGGTGAAAGAGCATTAGTCGGTCCAATAGCTGCATCACATGGGCAGGGTTAACGCCAGCGTCTTGTATGGTTAACTCAAAAGTATAGGAATTACAGCATATATGACTCTTGTATTTATTGTTGTAAATCCTCAGTCAGTACAAATGGGAAAATTCTTCTCAAATTTTTAAGTTTGTAGAAACAATGTTTAAATATTGCAAGTGATAATGATAGATGAGCAATAATAAATCTGTAATCTTAAAGAATAAAAAATTTAAAATATTGTATCAACCTTTGTGCTGTTTTTTTTTTTAATTCATTTTCATGTATTTTCTTGAATATACCTACATTTAGATAGGCATTGGTGGCAATATTTATATTAGGCATCTATGGCTGCGTTTACACAGGCAGCCCAATTCTGATCTTTTGCCACTAAATGCTTTTAACTGATCAGGTATTTTGCCAATTATTGGACAAAAGGTCTGTATTGTGCTGCCTGTGTAAACTGATTTCCCATGGCCTTGAGGAGGGCATCTCTTGACTTCAGCTGATCTGCTGCTGCTGCTGGGAACTCTAAGAAAGACCGATATCAATAATGACACCACTTGAGAGGGTGTTATGTTAAGTGCTGGAAACAAAAGTATTACGGTTGTGAACTAGGGCGTTTTCACTACAGCTTGGATGATTTGATCGTTAGGCGCTGGTACCAGTGTTTGGCCAAGTTTTACAGGACGGCTTTAGGCTACGTTCCCTCAATCTGATTAACAAGCCATGTGTCCTATAAGACTTATGACTGCAGTTCAATTGTGAAGAACATGCAACATTAACACTGGTTATTCAGTGACTCAACAAATGATATATTCTGTGTCCATTTTTAATGATGTTCTAAGAACTCTATAAGTTTGGATACTTATTCAGTCGTGGGGTTATAATTGGGCCATGCGCTCAAATTAAATTGATTACTGTGTTGCCAACATGACACAGTGACAGAGGGTGGTACTGGGTGTGTCTCGAGCAGTTGAAAGCAGCTGTTGTTGCCATTCAGTCACAGTCGTAGTGAGTGACCTAATCAAAGTGCACCCACTCTGCTACAGACACCCTGAGGCACACGCACAATCAGATGTTGACTGCCTATTATCCTGATTCATGCTACACACACACACCGATTTCATTCAGTTCATTTAGAATATTTGTCACACAATGGCAAAAAATGGAAGTTCGAGAATTAATTATTAAAGTGTTGTTTTGGACTCTTAACAGCCACCAATATTAATCATATGAAATCAAATATATTTGTCACATGCGGCGAATACAAAAGGTGTGGACTTTACAGTGAAATGCTGACTTATGAGTTCTTTCCCAACAACGCAGATTTAAAAAAGGTGCTAAGAAGGGGAAAAAAAGGAAATGGGAACACCGTTAATAAGGTGACCTTAACAGAATGACATTAACACAGGTGTTTCACACCATAATCATGTTTTCATTTTGACATTCTGTGTTCTTCATCCATAAATCCCTGCATACAGTATAAACACCCAACCAGCCACCATGTGTCAAGTCCACGTACGTGAAACAGATATGACCTTTGCGCTCTCATTAAACTGTACACTCCAATCAGATCATGTTAAGTGCTTTTCTCAGTCAGGGGTTGTTACGGGGAGCTGAGAGTGAGCCAGGCAATCTACATCAAGCAGCCCCTGCTACAGTCACTAATCAATAATTCACTCAGTTCACTGTGCCGGTGGTGGGATGAGAGTGACCGTCGAGTGGTCTAGGTCTGGTCTGTCGATCCCTACATTACCACCACTCAATGTGGCAGCCTGCCTCAAGGCATGGATGTTTTGGGGGAATATTAAATTCCCTCTAGAGCAGTGTTCTTCAATCATAAATCCTGGAAGCCCTGACAGGGTGTGCAGGCTTTTTGTTCTGGCCCAGCAAAAACATTCCTAATTCGACCAAATTGAATAGTTCAATCTGGTTTGTTTCTAGGTTGATTTGAAATAATTTGATTGACTCATAGGTTTTGTGTCTTGTCTCAGGTCTTGGATTGATTGAAATGCCCACTCTGACTAAGGTGTGGAGGATATGACAGATAGTTTATGCACAATCCAGTCATTCTGACAGATCAAGATGGATTAAACAGCTGTGTGAACACGATATGGTTACATTCAAGCAATAGATACAAGTGAATAGCCTATCAATACTAGGCTATAATAGCAAATGTTTCATTCAATCCACAGAAACTGACAATGTTTCTAATGTAGGTGCCATGACGGAATACTCAGCATCAGTACCAATTCATTGACCGCATTAGAACACTCGCATCATCTACCCTTCTGATTCACTCGCATCATCTACCCTTCTGATTCACTCGCATCATCTACCCTTCTGATTCACTCGCATCATCTACCCTACTGATTCACTCGCATCATCTACCCTTCTGATTCACTCGCATCATCTACCCTTCTGATTCACTCGCATCATCTACCCTTCTGATTCACTCGCAACATCTACCCTTCTGATTCACTCGCAACATCTACCCTTCTGATTCACTCGCAACATCTACCCTTCTGATTCACTCGCAACATCTACCCTACTGATTCACTCGCATCATCTACCCTTCTGATTCACTCGCATCATCTACCCTACTGATTCACTCGCATCATCTACCCTACTGATTCACTCGCATCATCTACCCTTCTGATTCACTCGCATCATCTACCCTACTGATTCACTCGCATCATCTACCCTACTGATTCACTCGCATCATCTACCCTTCTGATTCACTCGCAACATCTACCCTTCTGATTCACTCGCATCATCTACCCTTCTGATTAACTCGCAACATCTACCCTTCTGATTCACTCGCAACATCTACCCTACTGATTCACTCGCATCATCTACCCTACTGATTCACTCGCATCATCTACCCTACTGATTCACTCGCATCATCTACCCTTCTGATTCACTCGCATCATCTACCCTTCTGATTCCCTCGCATCATCTACCCTACTGATTCCCTCGCATCATCTACCCTACTGATTCACTCGCATCATCTACCCTTCTGATTCACTCGTGGGCACCCGCCAGTCACCATTTACAGTAGAAGTTAACCCCGCCCTCTCTGGCGTCCAGTCAACCAATCACACCAACGGGGACGGGTTTTCTGAACGTGGAATAGTGAAATCTGTTACATTTTGACAGGCTCGAACCTTACCGGGAATGCACGAGCTGCAGAGAAAGTGAACAAACCGACACAGAAAGATGCAGGCAGACGAAATGGAGGTACCTATCATTAATAATATTAACAATAACTGCAACAAACAAAGGCCTCTGCCGAATGGGAGAGATGTGTTCAAGAATCTGCTGAAGGATTGGGAGGTAAAGCCAGTTTGTAGCTAATGGTTGAGCCAGTATAGAGGGGTCGGTGTCCGTGTGGTGTGTTGTTGCTGGGGAGCTTTAAATGCCCTTTTGCTACGGAGCCGCTTTTGAAAGCATGCAGCCCGGGTTGTTATTTTGGTGACAGAGCAAGTGGATGCTATAAATACCGCAAGCTTATGGTTAATTCTGAACGTGGCAAATACAGGTAGCTAATGTGACTGTCAATGTCCAGGACGTTTTGTGGTCGAATCTTATCTTGCAGCCGCCGCCTGTGAATTTGTGCATGACATCGTAGACCGGTGTCAGATTGGCAAATATACAGTAGGTTTATATACACAGTATTGATGTTGGGCATATAATGAATAATAATACATAATAATTAGGGGTGTGCTTATTTGTCCCATATGCTCGGGCAGCAGCCTATCTGTAGATATGTCAGTGTGTGACTCAATATTATTTGCATTTTCTATCAGTACAGAAGAGTGGATTTGATTTGAAATTGATATAATAAGGCATTGGCTGTTAGCTAGTTTCCTAATTATTACATATTAAGATGTAATTACTAACTGGATATTTATCAAATAAAAAAAAACTAATGGGTTTTCAAAATGTTTCTCTAATTATATTGTACCTCAATGGCCTGTAGTTGCATTCAAGTAAACACGCTTGACATTATGTTCCATACTACTTAGGATACAGCATATTGTTTTTCTAATAACTAATTCATTCAGCCATTAAAAATGAAAACAAATCAGTTGCATTTGGATTCATGTTTTGGCAGTGCAACCCAGATCCAGCCTACATCTTTATTTATTATTTAACCTTTTATTTAACTAGACAAGTCAGTTAAGAACAAATTCTTATTCACGAAGACGGCCTACCCCGGCCAAAACCTGGTGTAGTCAAGTATGTAAGACTACATTCAGTGCTCAAGCCACACAATGTACGCCTAAGTCATCATAGCTGAAATGATCATCCCACTTAATTCTTTCATTGTCCAGGCTATTCCTCATGTGATCTCTTTTCACGTTGATTATTGCATTGGCCCATTGGCTTGGCTGGCTGGCTGGCTTTGGTCATAGGTTATTTTTAACATATGCTCATATGAGAGGAAAGTTTATTGGGGCTGGTGGGTATTTTGACGTGATGCCCAGTGTTTGCGCACACTGACGGTGGAGCGCAGGGTTCACTGTTCCAGTGTGGAAGGAAGGGTAGTGTTCATAGCAAGCTGGTTGGGGGGTGGAGAGAATTGTTGATGCCCATGGGTAGCTGAGTGAGAGATACCAAATTCCCCACTCTCCTTCAGACAAACATGAAAGATCTTTATTGAGAACAATAACAGTAAAAACCTTAGTTTCCAGTTCAACAGACACAACCTTCTGGCATCCTCTCCTCTCCTCTGGAGGGGGACTCAGCCAATAAGACACTAGGATTGATGCCTGTGTTTTATTATAATCCCAATGAAATAATCTTGAGCTGAAATTTTTATGTGGTTGAGGGTTTAGCTTGGTCTATGAGAAACATCACAAGGCGATGAGTGTCACGGTCACCACAGTGACGTTGGTGTCAATGGTAAGACTAGACTGGCATGACATGGATTTAACTAGAGCGAAATATGATACAGATTTTTTTTCTATAGTGGTGATGATACTATTCTGGGCTGGAACAAACGCCTCCACCCTGCAGATCCCTGGGACCAGTGGTTTAGTGTGTAATTAACCTACAGTTTGAACAACTAAGTAGAGTACATTTTCGATGTAGCACATCAAACCGTGACTGGTCCATTTTCTCTGTAGACCAAAATATCTTCCCTAATGATTTCCCCCCCCAAAGCTTACCTCCATTGTCTCCCTGTCACACTGTGAGACTATCGGCCCCTGAACCTCAGGCTCATCCTCTGGAAATGTGTCATTCTCCCTGTCAGCGGGAACGCCATCATCTTCTCTCCTCAGCCTGCTGTGACTCTTGCTCTCTCAGCCATCTGAGATGCACAGTGTGTGTGTGGGTCATTCTGGGTCCAGCCCAAGCGTCTAATCTGGATGCAGAGGAATGGACAGAGTGTGAAAAATAGCAGCCAAACAATCCTGAGGGGGACCAGTTTCTGAATGACTTATTTGGACTCGTTCCACTGACTCAGAATGTCTTAGCTCTCAGATGGTGTTTGTAACTGAAAACCACCTCATAAAACACAACAAGTCTGCATCCTGAGTGGGAATTGTTACCAAAATGTATTTGGAATGAACAAATCCTTAGGCCAAATGATTCTTACATTTTCAATCCTTCCTATTGAATTTCAACCTAATCTGACAGACTGTTTCTGGCTCTGAGGCTTTGGGTTCTTCAGGTTCTAGTGAATTACAGATGTTAGCCAATCCCTGGCTATTGCTGCCCTTCTGTGGTAGGATGCATGGGAAAAACAACTACAGACAGTCCTCGCACTTCAGCAAAAGGCTCAGGCACTGACACATGCCATTTAAGGACCGTGATTAGCTGTAATTTTCTCTGTCACTAAGTTGCTGCTGAGACACTGACTAACGGCAGGTCTCAACCTATTTCAAAGTCTAGTCTGTCTATCCAAGTGCTACGATCTTTTGTATTTGCCGGCAGGATGAGAATGTTTGTTGTTTTGTGGTGCTTTGATAACTGGTGCGATCATGCATATTGTATCAGTCTGTCTCAACCTGGGGAAATAATTATTTTAGCGGCTATGACGGCTAACAGGGGTGGGCTCTGTCTCTGTCCTTATTCCCGCCGTGTGTGTGTGTGTGTGTGTGTGTGTGTGTGCGCTATGGTGTCCTGCAGTAAAATGCCCAGAGGGCATGGGGTGAGGCTAATGTCAGAGTGGCATCGAAGATCCTTGACTGGATACGTACGTTAACCCATTCTGAAATGTAGGGAATGTTGACTCTTGCGCCCCTCTCATTCAGTTTTTCCACTCTGACTGTTGGCTGTATTTCATAGCCATGCAATAGTTCTAAAGGAATTCAGGGTTGTGTGTCATGTGCCTTCATTTCCCTTTGCGGTTCTGCCTAGACTTCAATGTTGTTTTCTGTTTTCAGAGCTCCATGGAGTCTCCCAACCTGGAGTTTGAGTATGGTGATACAGACAGCCTGACTGCTGAACTCTCAGGTAAGGTCTTTAAACCCTAACCCAGCGGTCACCAACCCTAGACCTGGGCAGCTATTGGGCAGGCTTTTGTTCCAACCACAAAGCACCTTATTCAACTAATTATCAAGTCCAGTTGATTAGTTGAAACAGTTGCTGGAACAAAATCATGCAAGGTAACCCCTGTAGCTTTGGTGATCACTGTTGTACAGTTCTGTGCTGTCAGCAGCTACATGGGATTGAGTCAGTGCAAGATCAGAGTTTTCCCTTGTTGAATACAGCTGTATTGGTTAGGTAGCTAGTCCCGCTGAGACATTAGCTTACACAAACACACACTCCAGTTGCTCTCTTGTGACTTGTTCCTTCGGGCTGGAGTGACAGTTGGAATTTAACTACTGTATACTCGCTGAAGAAGGATTAGTCAACATGTATCAAATAAAAACACTCTACAGAAAGGAGAACTGGGAGTCAAAATAGATTCTTTATGAAAAGGGACTTCATGAAACAGTTGGCTTATAATATATGCAATTTAGCAGACCCTTTCGTCCAAAGTGACTTAGTCACATTGCGTCCATAAATTTGACAAATGCGTGGCCCCAGGTATCAAACCCGCAATCCTGGCGTTGTAAGTCCCATGCTTTACCAACTGAGCCATACAGAAGCTTCCACTACAGTATTCCCCGTGATGTCTTTCATGGCATTACCTCTGTTGAATCCTTCAGTACAGTACTGTATGTCATCCTGTCTGTCTGTGATGGTTCCCCTGTCTCTCCTGTTTGTCCACAGAGATATACAGTTACACGGAGGAGCCCGAGTTCGCCCTCAACAGGGACTACTTTGAGGAGGATTTCAGGAGCCATGGTACTGTTACCTTCTTGTCTGTCAGTGGTGGATTTGTCTTTCTAGCAAACTGTGTGTGTGTGTGTGTGTGTGTGTGTGTGTGTGTGTGTGTGTGTGTGTGTGTGTGTGTGTGTGTGTGTGTGTGTGTGTGTGTGTGTGTGTGTGTGTGTGTGTGTGTGTGTGTGTGTGTGTGTGTGTGTGTGTGTGTGTGTGTGTGTGTGTGTGTGTGTGTGTGTGTGTGTGTGTGTCCTTGCGCATACGCGCGCATGTTTTTTTCTAAAGCAGTGGGTGTGCCAAAAAGGCTTTCTGACTCACCTTGAACACGCTGTTTGTTTGCATACCCTCTAATGTGTTTGCCTGTTATTCTAGCGTTTATTACGGAGAGCGAGTATGTAGAAGTGTAATGGAATGGATTCCCGCCCTGGTAAATCATCTGGAGAGAGAAAGTCTGATAGAGAGAGGGGGTGGACGAGGGAGAAGCCCAGAGGAGAAAGAGAGAGGGGGTGGACGAGGGAGAAGGACAGAGGGAAAGGGGAGAGAGGGGGTGGACGAGGGAGAAGCCCAGAGGAAAGGGGAGAGAGGGGGTGGACGAGGGAGAAGCCCAGAGGGAAAGGGGGAGAGAGGGGTGGACGAGGGAGAAGGACAGAGGGAAAGGGAGAGAGGGGGTGGACGAGGGAGAAGCCCAGAGGGGAAAGGGAGAGGGGGTGGACGAGGGAGAAGGACAGAGGGGAAAGGGGAGAGAGGGAGTGGACGAGGGAGAAGCCCAGAGGGGAAAGGGGAGAGAGGGGGTGGACGAGGGAGAAGCCCAGAGGGGAAAGGGGGAGAGAGGGGGTGGACGAGGGAGAAGCCCAGAGGGGAAAGGGGGAGAGAGGGGTGGACGAGGGAGAAGGACAGAGGGGAAAGGGAGAGAGGGGGTGGACGAGGGAGAAGGACAGAGGGGAAAGGGAGAGAGGGTGGACGAGGGAGAAGGACAGAGGGAAAGGGAGAGAGGGTGGACGAGGGAGAAGGACAGAGGGAAAGGGAGAGAGGGGGTGGACGAGGGAGAAGGACAGAGGGGAAAGGGAGAGAGGGGGTGGACGAGGGAGAAGGACAGAGGGGAAAGGGAGAGAGGGGGTGGACGAGGGAGAAGGACAGAGGGGAAAGGGAGAGAGGGGGTGGACGAGGGAGAAGGACAGAGGGGAAAGGGAGAGAGGGTCGAGGGAGAAGGACAGAGGGAAAGGGAGAGAGGGTCGAGGGAGAAGGACAGAGGGGAAAGGGAGAGAGGGTCGAGGGAGAAGGACAGAGGGAAAGGGAGAGAGGGTCGAGGGAGCTGATTTAATTGAACGCTCCCAGGTGTAATATTTCCATTTTTCTGTAAGTGGTTCAGATGGAGAGAAGGAGGGAGAGTATATAAGTGAACTGTCAGCAGTGTTTTGCACAGTGGTGTGTGTCTGATTGCTTGCTCTAACCTGCCACTTTCAGCAGGACGTTTTGGGAGAAGGTCACATACAGTTGAAGTCGGAAGTTTACATACACTCAGGTTGGAGTCATTAAAACTCCTTTTTTCAACCAATCCACAAATTTCTTGTTAACAAACTATAGTTTTGGCAAGTCGGTTAGGACATCTACTGTGTGCATGACACAAGTCATTTTTCCAACAATTGTTTACTGACAGATTATTTCACTTATTATTCACTGTATCATAATTCCAGTGGGTCAGAAGTTTACATACACTAAGTTGACTGTGCCTTTAAACAGCTTGGAACATTCCAGAAAATGATGTCATGGCTTCTGATAGGCTAATTGACATCATTTGAGTCAATTGGAAGTGTACCTGTGGATGTATTTCAAGGCCTACCTTCAAACTCAGTGCCTCTTTGCTTGACATCATGGGAAAATCAAAAGAAATCAGCCAAGACCTCAGAAAAAAAATTGTAGAGCTCCGCAAGTCTGGTTCATCTTCGGGAGCAATTTCCAAACGCCTGAAGGTACCACGTTCATCTGTACAAACAATAGTACGCAAGTATAAACACCATGGGACCACGCAGCCGTCATACCGCTCAGGAAGGAGACGCATTCTGTCTCTTAGAGATGAACTTACTTTGGTGCGAAAAGTGCAAATCAATCCCAGAACAACAGCACAGGACCTTGTGAAGATGCTGGAGGAAACAGTTACAAAAGTATCTATATCCACAGTAAAACGAGTCCTATATCCCAACCGTGAAGCACAGGGGTGGCAGCATCATGTTGTGGGGGTGCTTTGCTGCAGGAGGGATCTATCTACAAAATAGATGGCATCATGAGGGAGGAAAATATTGGATATATTGAAGCAACATCTCAATATATTGAAGCAACATCTCAAGACATCAGTCCAGAAGTTAAAGTTTGGTCGCAAATGGGTCTTCCAAATGGACAATGACCCCAAGCATACTTCCAAAGCTGTGGCAAAATGGCTTAAGGACAACAAAGTCAAGGTATTGGAGTGGCCATCACAAGCACTGATCTCAATCCTATAGAACATTTGTGGGCAGAGCTGAAAAAGCGTGTGCGAGCAAGGAGGCCTACAAACCTGACTCAGTTACACCAGCTTTGTCAGGAAGAATGGGCCAAAATTCGCCCAACTTATTGTGGGAAGCTTGTGGAAGGCTACCCGAAACGTTTGATCCAAGTGAAATAATTGCTACCAATGCTACCAAATACTAATTGAGTGTATGTAAACTTCTGACCCACTGGGAATGTGATGAAAGAAATAAAAGCAGAAATAAATCATTCTCTCTACTCTTATTCTGACATTTCACATTGTTAAAATAAAGTGGTGATCCTAACTGACCTAAGACAGGGAATTTTTACTAGGATTAAATGTCAGGAATTGTGAAACATTTAAACTCAGTTTATTTGGCTAAGGTGTATGTAAACTTCCGACTTCAACTGTATACATACATAGATACAGGAACACGCACATCTTGCCAAACTCTGCTCTGCAGCCGTTGCCTCTCAGCGCCATGACAAACAGAGCTGTCTTGGCTGTGGTTTTGCAGCGAATAGATAACAGCCATAGCCTACTACCGTGAAGAACTGTTCCATATCATGAGGTTTGTTAATAAACAGCTGGTCGATTACGTTTTATCCCCTAATGTGAATCCTATTGACTGGATGAATCGGACTGTGTCCATTTTGCTGGTCTAATCTCCACATTCATTCGACCCCTCTCATATTCTTTCAAACTCTGCCCAGTTCGTTGCTGTACTGTAAATGTGGTTGTATTCTTACTCCGCTTACTGAGTTAAAGGGAGGTTCATAATGAGGAATAATACATGTGTAGCGCCAGGCATTCAATTCCACAGAGCTTTATTGTCCCCAAATGGCAATTTTGTTGCAGCTGCAGCACGTTACATAAATTAAGAGAGCTAGGCTAGGTCTTGTTCTTCCCACTCGGTTTCCATAAAGCCAATAGGAATGAATAGATGGATCCGTGGAAAGCTTGGCTTGCTGTCTGTGCTGCAGAGATAGGAGATGTGCTGGTCTCTCTGTATCTGGGTTTTAAATATGTCAAACGATGACGGGGCCCTCATCAATGTTTTAACACATCTGCCAGACTGTCACTCTCCATCTCTGTTATGCACCCCGTCGCTACTCTCCAAGCACTCTCCAATCATAATGACGTTATCAGAGCTGCGCATAAAGGTTACATGGGATGAACTTTATACGGTGAAGTTTTGTCAGAGATTCGGTGCTTTCAGCAAGTATTCACATCCATTTGACTTTTAACACATTTCAGCTTAAATTAATATTTTGTGTCACAGGCCTACTACACACAATGCTCTATATTTTCCAAAGTGGAAGGATGTTTTTAGACATTTTTTACAAATTAATTAAAAATGAAAAGCTGAAATGTTATGAGTCAATAAGTATTCAACCTCTTTATTATGGCAAGCCTAAATACTTTCAGGGGTAAAAATGTGCTTAACAAGTCACAAGTTGTATGTATAACAACAGTGTTCATAATAATAGTGTTTAACATGATTTTTGAATGACTACCTCATCTCTGTGCCACACACATACAGTTATATTTAAGGTTCCTCAGTCCAGCAGTGAATTTCAAACACAGATTCAACCACAAAGACCAGGGAGGTTTTCCGGTGCCTCGCAAAGAAGGGCATTTATTGGTAGATGGGTAAAAAACAAAAAAGCTGACATTGATTATCTCTTTGAGCGTGGTGACGTTATTAATTACACTTTGGATGGTGTGTCAATACACCCAGTCACTACAAAGATAACTCAGTTGCTGGAGAGGAAGGAAACTGCTCAGGGATTTCACCATGAGGCCAATGATGACTTTAAAACAGTTACAAAGATTAAAGGCTGTGTGATAGGAGAAAATTGAGGATGGATGAACACATCATTGAGCTAAGTACAGGCAACATCCTAGAGGAAAACCTGGTTCAGTCTGCTTTCCAACAGACACTGGGAGGTTAATTCACCTTTCAGGAGGACAATAACCTAAAATACAAGGCCAAATGTACACTGGAGTTACTCATCAAGACATTGAATGTCCCTGAGTGGCCTTGTTACAGTTTTGACTTAAATGAACTTGAAAATCTATTGCAAGACTTGAAAATGTCTGTCTAGCAATGATCAACAAACAACTTGACAGAGCTTGAAGAATTTAAAAAGAATAGTGTGCAAATATGGTACAATCCAGGTGTGCAAATCTCTTAGAGATTTACCCAGAAAGACTCACAGCTGTAAACGCTGCCAAAGGCGATTCTAACATGTATTGACTCAGGGGTGTGAATACTTATGTAAATTTAGATATATCTGTATTTCGTTTTCAATGCATTTGCATTATGGCGTATTGTGTGTAGATGGGTGAGAAGAAAAATCAAAATGTAATACATTTTGGATTCAGGCTGTAACACAACAAAATGTGGAATACGTAAGAATACTTTTTGAAGGCACTGTATGTCAGAAAATGTCTACTAAAAGAGGGGAACTGACTAGCTATTTGAATTCCATTGATCATGATGTCCTACAAGAATCCCAAGAGTTGAGGTAAAAAATGAAGGTCAAGAAACATTCCTATTTATACACTATTCTTCACTTTTAGGAATCAATCGCTCATAGCTCATAGCCTAGATGTAAAAGGCGTTGCTGCCTTGATGTTGGATCCTGGCATTCTTTTCTCTTTAGTGAGCGTTCACTGTGTGTGTGTGTGTGTGTGTGTGTGTGTGTGTGTGTGTGTATATATATATATATATATACTGCTATACCTGAAATAGCCTGCTGTGACCATGCATGTGAGCTGAGGCCAGGTCACTTTGACTCTGAGACCGCTAGCTGTTCCTGGGTCAGTGTGAGTTTAATGACCAGAGCTGATCCCTGCTAATCTTTTTCACATGTGAAAAGGGCAGGGAGGGAGTGGGGGGGTAAGAGAAATGGACAAAGAAAATAAAAAGCGAGGTAGAGTGAGGGAATGGGAGAAATAAGTGAATAGAGTGAGCGAGAATAAGAGAGCGACAGACGTCCAAGCTCAGAGTCACACAAGGTCACACAGTCATACAAAGGGACATGACTCTGGTCTCTTTCACCCTGTCCCTGTCTCTCTGCAGTGCGGGGGAGGAGGTGGATTGAGCTGGTTCAGGAGCAGCAGAGAGCCTATGTGATGAGACTACTAGATGCTCTGGAGGTCACTGACCGGGACAAGAGGCTGAAGGTGGCCCGGGCCATCCTCTACCTGGCACAGGGTAATCATTGTCATCATCATCATCATCATCGTCACCGTCACCGTCACTGCATACTACAAGATAATTTGCTTTGGTTGTAGCATATTTTGACATGCATCTAGGAGATTAAGTGAATATTTAAATATTTCCCTTGTGTTTTCTCTGACTATCATTTTCTTACAAAACAGAGGACATGTATAGTATTTATACTTGAGTCCTTTAAAAAAATTATATTTAACCTTTATTTAACCAGGTAGGCCAGTTGAGAACAAGTTGTCATTTACAACTGCGTCCTGGCCAAGATAAAGCAAAGCAGTGCGACAAAAACAATAACACAGGGTTACACATGGGATAAACAAAGTACAGTCAATAACACAATAGAAAATCTGTATACAATGTGTGCAAATAAAGTGAGGTAAGGCAATAAATAGGCCATAGTGGCGAAGTAATTACAATTTAGCAATTAACACTGGAGTGATAGATGTGCAAGTAGAAATAATGGTGTACAAAAGAGCAGAAAAAAAACTAATATGGGGATGAGGTAGGTAGTTGGTTGGATGGGCTATTTACAAATGGGCTGTGCACAGCTGCAGCAATCTGTAAGCTGCTCTGACAGCCAATGCTTGAAGTTAGTGAGGGAGATATAAGTCTCCAACTTCAGTAATTTTAGAAATTCATTCCAGTCATTGGCAGCAGTGAACTTGAAGGAAAGGCGGCCAAAGGAGGTGTTGGCTTTGGGGATGACCAGTGAAATATACCTGCTGGAGCGCGTGCTATGGGTGGGTGTTGTTATGGTGACCAGTGAGCTGAGATAAGGCAGAGCTTTGCCTAGCAAAGACTTATAGATGACCTGGAGCCAGTGGGTTTGGCGATGAATATGTAGCGAGGGCCAGCCAACGAGAGCGTACAGGTCGCAGTGGTGGGTAGTATATGAGGCTTTGGTGACAAAACAGATGGCACTGTGATAGACTGCATCCAATTTGCTGAGTAGAGTGTTGGAGGCTATTTTGTAAATGACATCACCGAAGTTAAGGATCGGCAGGATAGTCAGTTTTACGAGGCTATGTTTGGCAGCATGAGTGAAGGATGCTTTGTTGTGAAATAGGAAGCCGATTCTAGATTTAATTTTGGATTGGAGATGCTTAATGTGAGTCTGGAAGGAGAGTTTACAGTCTAGCCAGACACCTGGGTATGTATAGTTGTCCACATATTCTAAGTCAGAACCGTCCAGAGTACTGATGCTATGCGGGTGCGGGCAGTGATCGGTTGAAAAGCATGCATTTAGTTTTACTAGTGTTTAAGAGCAGTTGGAGGCCACGGAAGGAGTGTTGTATGGCATTCAAGCTCGTTTCGAGGTTTGTTAACAGTGTCCAAAGAAGGGCCAGATGTATACAGAATGGTGTCGTCTGCGTAAAGGTGGATCAAAGAATCACCTGCAGCAAGAGCGACATCATTGATATATATACAGAGAAAAGAGTCGGCCCGAGAATTGAACCCTGTGGCACCCCCATAGAGACTGCCAGAGGTCCGGACAACAGGCCCTCCGATTTGTAACACTGAACTCTATCTGAGAAGTAGTTGGTGAACCAGGCGAGGCAGTCATTAGAGAAACCAAGGCTGTTGAGTCTGCCGATAAGAATACGGTGATTGACAGAGTCTAAAACTTTGGCCTGGTCGATGAAGACTGCTGCACAGTACTGTTTTTTATCGATGGTGGTTATGATATCGTTTAGGACCTTGAGCGTGGCTGAGGTGCCCCCGTGACCAGCTCGGAAACCGGATTGCACAGCGGAGAAGGTACGGTGGGATTCGAGATGGTCGGTGATCTGTTTGTTCACTTGGCTTTCGAAGACTTTAGAAAGGCAGGGCAGGATTGATATAGGTCTGTAACAGTTTGGGTCTAGAGTGTCTCCCACTTTGAAGAGGGGGATGACCGCGGCCACTTTCCAATCTTTAGGAATCTCAGACAATACGAAAGAGAGGCTGAACAGACTAGTAATAGGGGTTGCGACAATGGAGGCGGATCATTTTAGGAAGAGCGGGTCCAGATTGTCTAGCCCAGCTGATTTGTAGCGATCCAGATTCTGCAGCTCTTTCAGGACATCAGCTGTCTGAATTTGGGTGAAGGAGAAGCGGGGGGAGAGTGTTGTGTGGTGAGTGAGCATCTGTTGAAGCCTATGTGTGTCTGTTGTGTGGCGTTCCCCAGGGGTGTTTGATGAGTGTGACACGGACGCAGACGTGATCCACTGGTCTCGCCACAACGTGTTCCTGCTGCATGACATGGGCATCTTCACCGCTCTCCTGGAGCTGCTGAGCATGGAGATAGAGTGAGTAGGACAACATTACGACAACCGCACCACAACATCACTACAATGTCTCGTAATTACTGTACTTTTAGATTTCTCAACACGTGTTAGCAGCACTGTGGTTAGCGCTTACTTCCTCCTTGATTAATGGTCCAATGCAGCTGTTTTTATCTCAATATCAAATAATTTATTGACAATTAAGTACCTCACTGTTATTGTTTTCGATTTAAAATGGTCAAAAATAAACAATTGGTTTCTTAGGAAAGTACAATTTCTCAAGCAAGAATTTTGCCAGGACTGTCTGGGAGTGGTCTGAGTGGGGAGGGGAAAACTGAAAATGATCTGTTATTGGAAGAGATGTTTGGAACTCTTTCTTATTGGTCTATTAACTAATTTACCGTTTGGTGATGTCACCAGGCAGACCAAAACTCCATCCCACCAAAACAAGCTGAAATTTAAGGCGGCCTTTTCAAACAACTCTTACACTAAAAGGACATCATTATTACATTTTTTTCACAGTATTATTCCAACATAGGTTGGAAATGTATAGAAAACACAGGAAAATCACGTGTTTGACTACATTGGGCCTTTAATGCTACAGAGATGGTACACAGTAGCATTCACTCTCACTAGTTGTTCGCTGGAGTAGGGCCAAGGGACACAGCGGGGAAAGGGACACAGCGGGGGAAAGGGACACAGCGGGGGAAAGGGACACAGCGGGGGAAAGGGACACAGCGGGGGAAAGGGACACAGCGGGGGGAAAGGGACACAGCGGGGGAAAGGGACACAGTGGGGGAAAGGGACACAGTGGGGGAAAGAGCTTATTAGAACATCTTAGTAGCTACATTTTCAGAAACATTGCAAAATGAATAGGAAATATAGTCAAGATGTTGACAAGGTTATAAATAATGATTTTTAATTGAAATAATAATTGTGTCCTTCAAACTTTGCTTTCGTCAAAGAATTCTCCATTTGCAGCAATTACAGCCTTGCAGACCTTTGGCATTCTAGTTGTCAATTTGTTGTGGTAATCTGAAGAGATTTCACCCCATGCTTCCTGAAGCACCTCCCACACGTTGGATTTGCTTGATGGGCACTTCTTACGTACCATACGGTCAAGCTGCTCCCACAACAGCTCAATAGGGTTGAGATCCGGTGACGGTGCTGGCCACTCCATTATATTATTATTATCCCTTTTACCCTGTACAAATCTCCCACTTTACCACCACCAAAGCACCCCCAGACCATCACATTGCCTACACCATGCTTGACAGATGGCGTCAAGCACTCCTCCAGCATCTTTTCAGTTTTTCTGCGTCTCACGGATGTTGTTCTTTGTGATCCGAACACCTCAAACTTAGATTCGTCTGTCCATAACATTTTTTTCCAATCTTCCTCTGTCCAGTGTCTGTTCTTTTGCCCATCTTAATCTTTAAATTTTATTGGCCAGTCTGAGATATGGCTTTTTCTTTTTTTTGCAACTCTGCTTAGAAGGCCAGCATCCCGGAGTCGCCACCTGTAATGGCTCTGGTGATGCAGGTCTGGCAGAATCAAGCGCAGGAAACAGAGATGAGTCAACTTATTTTACTATAGGAAAACGAACTACTCACGACAAGTAGAGTATACACTGCTCACAACACAACGGAGCCAACACGTACAGATAATTAATCACAGACAAAAACCAGGGGGGAACATAGGGATTAAATAACACATGTAATTAGGGAAATGGGAACCAGGTGTGGATGAGACAAGACAAACAGAAAATGAGAAATGGATCGGTGGTGGCTAGAATTCCGGTGACGTCGACCGCCAGTAGCCGCCAGAACTAGGAGAGGGACCGACTTCAGCGGAAGTCGTGACAGTACCCCTTTACGCGGCTCCAGCAGCGCGCCGACATCGGTCTCGGGGACGACCCGGAGGACTCGTTGCAGGTGCACGTGGGCGGCTTCCCAGGTCTCCTCCGAGCGCCTATAAAACAATTTGAGTCAAGTCCAATCCAACCAGGGGAAGGAACCAGCACTCTAAGGCAGGGATTCACTCAGGAGGAGCCTCGGTCTGGCTCTGATGCCACGGTGCCAGAACCGGTTGATAACCTAGCACACATTGAAATGGAGACAGGTTAGTGGAGGAGTGGCGGAGTGAGTTCTGTGCCATCTCTGCCCAGGGAATGAACACCGCCCACTGCCCCGGCCGGTCCTGGCAATACGACCTCAGAAACCTACCCACATCCTGGTTGACTCTTTCCACCTGCCCATTGCTCTCGGGGTGAAAACCTGAGGTAAGGCTGACCGAGACCCCCAGATGCTCCATGAATGCCTTCCACACCCTAGACGTGAACTGGGAACCCCGATCAGACACTGTGTCCTTAGGCACCCCGTAGTGCCGGAAGACGTGGGTGAACAGAGCCTCCGCTGTCTGTAGAGCCGTAGGGAGACCGGGCAAAGGAAGGAGGCGACAGGACTTAGAAAACCGATCCACAACAACCAGGATCGTCGTATTACCTTGTGATGGTGGAAGATCCGTCACAAAATCCACCGACCATTGTGACCACGGCCGCTGTGGAATGGGTAGGGGGTTGTAATTTCCCTCTGGGCAGGTGCCTAGGCTCCTTGTACTGGGCGCACACCGAGCAGGAGGAAACATAAAACCTCACGTCCTTAGCTAAGGTGGGCCACCAGTATTTCTCACTAAGACAGCGCACTGTCCGGACGATACCTGGATGACCAGAGGAGGGTGATGTGTGAGCCCAAACGATCAGACTGTCGCGAACGGAACGTACATACGCCCAGCTGGACACTGAGGGGGGGAGTGGGCTCTGTACGTACCACCCGCTCGATGTCCGCGTCCAGCTCCCATACCACCGGTGCCACCAGACAAGAGGCAGAAAGTATGGGAGTGGGGTCAATGGACCGCTCCTCTGTGTCATACAACCAGGACAGTGTGTCTGCCTTAGCGTTCTGGGAACCTAGTCGGAAGGATAGAGTAAAATCAAAACGGATGAAAAACATGGCCTACCTTGCCTGGCGAGGGTTCTGTCTCCTCGCCACCCGGATGTACTCCAGATTACTGTGGTCAGTCCAGATGAGAAAAGGGTGTTTAGCCCCCTCAAGCCAATGCCTCCACGCTTTCAGAGCCCTCACGACAGCCAACAGCTCCCGGTCCCGCACATCATAGTTTCGCTCCGCCGAGCTGAGCTTCTTAGAAAAAAAGGGACAGGGGCGAAGTTTTGGTAGTGTACCCGAGCACTGAGAGCACAGCTCCTATCCCAGCCTCGGACACGTCCTCCTCAACTATGAATGCCATAGAGGGATCTGGATGAGCCAGCACGGGGGCCGAGGTAAACAGAGCCTTCAGGTGACCACTGCAGTCGCACCGGTCCCCCCTTCAGCAGTGAGGTAATGGGAGCCACTACCTGACCGACGCCCCGGATAAACCTCCGGTAGTAGTTGCAGATCTGGCGGAATCAAGCGCAGGAAACAGAGATGAGTCAACTTATTTTACTATAGGAAAACGAACTACTCACGACAAGTAGAGTATACACTGCTCACAACACAACGGAGCCAACACGTACAGACAATTAATCACGGACAAAAACCAGGGGGGAACAGAGGGATTAAATAACACATGTAATTAGGGAAATGGGAACCAGGTGTGGATGAGACAAGACAAACAGAAAATGAGAAATGGATCGGTGGTGGCAAGAACTCCGGTGGCGTCGACCGCCAGTAGCCGCCCGAACTAGGAGACGTTGAGACTGGTGTTTTGCGGGTACTATTTAATGAAGCTGCCAGTTGAGGACTTGTGAGGCGTCTGTTTCTCAAACTAGACACTCTAATGTACTGTACTTGTCCTCTTGCTCAGTTGTGCACCGGGGCCTCACACTCCTCTTTCTATTCTGGTTAGAGCCAGTTTGTGCTGTTCTGTGAAGGGAGTAGTACACAGCATTGGACGAGATCTTCAGTTTCTTAGCAATTTCTTGCATGGAATAGCCTTCATTTCTCAGAACAAGAATAGACTGACGAGTTTCAGAAGAAAATTCTTTGTTTCTGGCCATTTTGAGCCTGTAATCGAACCCACAAATGCTGATGCTGCAGATACTCAACTAGTCTGTTGTGCTGATTAAGCTTCCTTAATCAGCACAACAGTTTTCAGCTGTGCTAACATAATTGCAAAAGGGTTTTCTAATGATCAATTAGCCTGATGAACTTGGATTAGCTAACACAATGTGTCATTGGAACACAGGAGTGATGGTTGCCGATTTCATAAGAAATCTGCCGTTTCCAGCTACATAGTCATTTACAACATTAGCAATGTCTACACTGTATTTCTGATCGATTTTATGTTATTTTAATGAACAAAAAATTTGCTTTTCTTTCAAAAACAAGGACATTTCAAAGTGACTCATCAATAAGTCAAATACTGTACACCGAGTGTACAAATCATTAAGAACAGTCGTCCTAATATTGAGTTGCAGCGCCCTTTTGGCCCTCAGAACAGCCTCAATTCATCGGGCATGGGCTTTACAAGGTGTCGAAAGCTTTCCACAGGGATGCTGGCCCATGTTGACTCCAGTGCTTCCCACAGTTGTGTCAAGCTGGCTGGATGTCCTTTGGGTGGTGGACCATTCTTCATACACACAGGAAACTGTTCAGTGTGGAAAAAACCCAGTGGCTTTGCAGTTCTTGACACAAACCGGTGCACCTGGCACTTACTACCATAACCCGTTCGAAGTCACATAAATATTTTTCACCCTCTGAATGGTACACATACACAATCCCATGTCTCAATTGTCTCAAGGTTTCAAAATCCTTATTTAACCTGTCTCCTCCCCTTCATCTACACTGATTTTTAAAGTGGATTTAACAAGTGACATCAATAAGGGATCATAGCTTTCACCTGGATTCATCTGGTCTGTTCTTAATGTTTTGTACACTGTACAATTTCAGGTGGTCTTTTCAAACAGCTCTTACACTTAAAGGGCATCACATAAGCATACCACTGAATCAATAAGTAGGTATATTAAATGTCCTCACTGAGTCAACTCCTCTGTCACCTTCCTGCCTGAGGGTTCCTCCTCTCCCTAAGGGAAGATCTACTGCTGCCTCAGTCCTTTGGGTCTCTACCACCCCCAGCCATTGACTAATTTGCCTAATAGGAATGCCGTAGGGAGAGGCGGGTAGAGATGGTGCTGATAATAGCTGATTGGCTAGGAGAACTTGAGCATTAGGACCATTCCTCAAGGCCTACCTGGCCTGATGACTCCTTGATGTCCCCAGTCCACCTGGCAGTGCTGCTTCTCCAGTTTCAACTGTTCTGCCTGTTTTATGAATATTTTAAAATCTTGTCCATGTTCTGTAATAATCTGCACCCGGCACAGCCAGAAGAGGACTAGCCACCTCTCACAGCCTGGTTTCTAGGTTTCTTCCTAGGTTTTGGCCTTTCTAGGGAGTTTTTCCTAACCATTGTGCTTTTACACCTGCATTGCTTGCTGTTTGGGGTTTTAGGCTGGGTTTCTGTACAGCGCTCTGTGACATCAGCTGATGTAAGAAGGGTTTTATAAATACATCAATTTGTGTGTGTGTGTGTGTGTGTGTGTGTGTGTGTGTGTGTGTGTGTGTGTGTGTGTGTGTGTGTGAGGGCAGGGAATTGAACAGAATTGAACATCTATTTTTAATTATTCTCCTGGTGGGAGTGACTAGGGGAGGTGGGAGGTGGTACAGGCCATGGTCTATGAGTGTGTGGAGAGGAGACAGACAGCTCTATCATGACAGTGTCCAGGAATGGCTTCCTGTTCTGTTTCTTCTGTTGGGTATTTCTGTCCATCCCCCTGGCTCCTCTTTAATGAGAGAGTCACCGCCAGGCCAGGCTAATCCCTGCTGAGTGTTGCTGAGGGACCCTGAATAGTGTGGAGTTAAACACACACAGGCACGTACATGCACACTCACATTCAGACAGGCAGAGAGAGACACACACACACACACACACACATTCACCAGAAATGTTAATTCATGAATACACTATTCTCTCTTTCTCTTTTCCTTCCTACCTCCCACGTCCATCCCTCTTCACTTCAGCTAGGATATGAGGCACCTACTGGCTCTTAGTGAGGGGGACAAGAGCAGCGAGAACAGGTTGAGAGCAGGCAGAGACGGAGACAGAGCACCGGCCTCTATGGTTCACACTTCACAGCTCACTGGCGAGGCGGCAGAGCCTTCAAGGCGTTGTTTCCTTCCTTTAGTCTATGTGCTCCTCTGTCTTGGTCTCTTATCGACCTCTGATTCTACAGCTTAGCTTTAGCAAGCAAGCAGCCGCCTCCTATTACTTCGTAGCACCTGTTAGGCTGCGGAGCCAACACACAGGGAATGAGCTCTGTATTTCTCCTCTGCCATTTATCCTGCCTGCACCGGTGTTCATTCTCAGTTGTGATTACTCTGTTTTTTCACTTCAAATCAAATACAAGTTTGTCACATGCTTCGTAAACAACAGGTGTGGACTAACTGTGAAATGCCTATGGGTCCTTCCCAACACTGCAGAGAGAAAGAAAATAGAGGAATAATAGAAAAGTCAAACATGTAATAATAAAAGTAATGAGTAACGATAACTTGGCTCTATACAAGGGGTACCGGTACCGAGTCGATGTGCAGGGGTACGAGGTAATAACGTGGCTCTATACAAGGGGTACCGGTACCGAGTCGATGTGCAGGGGTACGAGGTAATAACTTGGCTCTGTACAAGGGGTACCGGTACCGAGTCAATGTGCAGGGGTATGAGGTAGATACAGTGAGGGGAAAAAAGTATTTGATCCCCTGCTGATTTTGTACGTTTGCCCACTGACAAAGAGATGATCAGTCTATAATTTTAATGGTAGGTTTATTTGAATAGTGAGAAACAGAATAACAACAAAAAATCCAGAAAAACGCATGTGAAAAATGTTATCAATTGATTTGCATTTTAATGATGGAAATAAGTATTTGACCCCTCTGCAAAACATGACTTAGTACTTGGTGGCAAAACCCTTGTGGGCCACCAGGTTTGCACACATCTCAGGAAGGATTTTGTCCCACTCCTCTTTGCAGATCTTCTCCAAGTCATTTATTTTTCGAGGCTGACGTTTGGCAACTCGAACTTTCAGCTCCCCAGATTTTCTATGGGATTAAGGTCTGGAGACTGGATAGGCCACTCCAAGACCTTAAAGTGCTTCTACTTGAGCCACTCCTTTGTTGCCTTGGCCGTGTGTTTTGGGTCATTGTCATGCTGGAATACCCAGGTGACTATGGTCCCAGCTGCCTTGAGATCATTGACAAGATCCTCCCGTGTAGTTCTGGGCTGATTCCTCACCGTTCTCATGATCATCGCAACTCCACGAGGTGAGATCTTGCATGGAGCCCCAGGCCGAGGGAGATTGACAGCTCTTTTGTGTTTCTTCCATTTGAGAATAATCGCACCAACTGTTGTCACCTTCTCACCAAGCTGCTTGGCGATGGTCTTGTAGCCCATTCCAGCCTTGTGTAGGTCTACAATCTTTGGAGAGCTCCTTGGAGAGCTCTTTGGTCTTGGCCATGGTGGAGAGTTTGGAATCTGATTGATTGATTGCTTCTGTGGACAGGTGTCTTTTATACAGGTAACAAACTGAGATTAGGAGCGCTCCCTTTAAGATCTCAGCTCGTTACCTGTATAAAAGACACCTGGGAGCCAGAAATCTTTATGATTGAGAGGGGGTCAATTACTTATTTCCCTCAATAAAATTCAAATCAATTTATAACATTTTTCACGTGTTTTTCTGGATTTTTTTGTTGTTATTCTGTCTCTCACTGTTCAAATAAACCTACCATTAAAATTATAGACTGATCATTTCTTTGTCAGTGGGCAAACGTACAAAATCAGCAGGGGATCAAATACTTTTTTCCCTCACTGTATGTACCTATAACTAGGACCAAAGTGACCGACAGTAGTAGTAGTAGCAGCAGCAGCGTATGTGACGAGTCAGAAAAATTTATGCAAAAAGGGTCAATGCTATTTGGTTAACTATTTAACTAACTATTTAGCAGTCTTATGGCTTGGCGGTAGAAGCTGTTCAATGGCCTGTTGGTTCCAGACATGGGTGCCTGGAGTCTTTTGACAATTTTTTTTAGGTACACCGGCTGGTATAGAGGTCCTTGATGGCAGGAGCTTGGCCCCAGTGATGTACTGGGCCGTACACACTAACCCACATCCCTCCAGCGTCCTTAGCTTAGTGATGGTCAGTCCAGTGTGGCTCAGTTGGTAGAGCATGGTGCTTGCAACGTCAGGGTTGTGGGTTCGATTCCCACGGGGGACCAGTATGAAAATATATGCACTCTGGATAAGAGCGTCTGCTAAATGACAAAAAATGGAGAGGTCACTGTGGTGTCATTGAACCACATTCTCATGTAGGTGCTTCTTTTGTCCAAGTGGGAAAGGTCAGTGTGGAGTGCAATAGAGATTGTGCCATCTGTGGAACTGTTGGTGGAATGCGAATTGGAGTGGGTCCAGGGTGTCTGGGATGATGGTGTTGATGTGAGCCATGACCAACCTTTCAAAGCATTTCTTGGCTGCAGATGTGAGTGCTACGAGACGATAGTCATTTAGACAGGTTACTTTTGGAGTTCTTGAGCACAGGTCTGCTTAAAGCATGTAGGTATTACAGACTGGGTCAGGAAGAAGTTTAATGTCAGTGAATAAACTTGCCAGCTGATCAGCGCATGCTCTGAGTACGCGTCCTGGTAATCCGTCTGGCCCTGCGGCCTTGTGAATGTTAACCTGTTTAAAGGTCTTCCTCACATCGGCTACGGAGAGGGTGATAACGCAGTCGTCTGGAACAGTTGGTGCTCTCACGAATGGTTCAGTGTTGCCTCAAAGCTAGCATAGAAGGCATTTAGCTTGTCTGGTAGTGTCAAGTCACTGGGCAGCTCGTGGCTGAGTTTCCCTTTGTAATCCGTGATAGTTTGCAAGCCTTGCCACATTCGACGAGCGTCAGTGCCAGTGTAACAGGATTCGATCTTAATCCTGTATTGACAATTTGCCTGTTTTGATGGTTCTTTGGAGGGTGTAGCAGGATTTCTAATAACTGTCCGGTTTAGTGTCCCGCTCCTTGAAAGTGGCAGCTTTAGCTCCGTGTGGATGTTGCCTGTAATCCGTGGCTTCTGGTTGGGAAAAGTACGGTCAATGTGGGGACAACGTCGTCAACGCACTTATTAATGAAGCCGGAGACTGATGTGGTCAACTCTGAAAATGCCATAGGATGATTCCTGGGACAAATTCCAGTCTGTGCTAGCGAAACCGTTCTAAAGGTGATCTAGAGTTGTTTCTCCTCTAGTTGCACTGGTGACATGCTGGTAGAAATTAGATAAGTTTTCCTGCATTAAGATCACCGACCACTAGGAGCGTTGCCTCTGGATGAGCATTTACTTGTTGGCTAATGGATCTATGCAGCTCTTTGAGTGTGGTTTTAGTGCCAGCATTGGTTTGTGGTGGTAAATAGACAGCTACAAAAAATATAGATGAAAACTCTCTTGGTAAATAGTGTGGTCTACAGTTTATCATGTATTCTAACTCAGGTGAGCAGAACCTCAAGACTTCCTTTAATATTAGAGATTGCGCACTAGCTGTTGTTAACAAAGAGACACACGCCACCCCCCTTGAGCTTACATGATGCTGCCGTTCTGTCCTGCTGATGCATAGAAAAGCCAGCTAGATTTATATCGTCCTTGTTCAGACAAGTTTCTGAGAAACATAGGATATTACAATTCTTCAGATCGCGTTGGTGGGATAGTCTCGAGCGGAGCTCGTCCAGTTTGTTCTCCAGTGAATGTACATTCACCAATAGAACAGAGGGTAGAGGTGGTTTATTTATTTGTAGCCGTAGTTTCATCAGGGTGCCCGCACGTCTGCCTCTATATCGCAATCTCTTTCTCTTCTGAGTGTTGGGGAATAGGGCCTGGTCTGGGGTCGCCGACTCGCTGAAGTAGGAATATTCTTCCAAATCAAGGTTGCTGTTCTGATGTCTAGAAGCGCTTTTCGGTCATAAGAAACAATTGGGGAAAACATCTATGTACAATTTTTTTTTTTGGGGGATCAGCTCATAAAACGCCCGCTATACATTCCATCGCCATACTATCAATCAAACTTTATTTATAAAGCCCTTCTTACATCAGCCGATGTCACAAAGTGTTGTACAGAAACACAGCCTAAGACCCCAAACAGCAAGCAATGCAGGTGTAGAGGCATGGTGGCTAGGAAAAACTCCCTAGAAAGGCCAGAACCTAGGAAGAAACCTAGAGAGGAACCAGGCTCTGAGGGGTGGCCAGTCCTCTTCTGGCTGTGCCGGGTGGAGATTATAACAGAACATGGCCAAGATGTTCAAATGTCCATAGATGACCAGCAGGGTCAAATAATAATAATAATAATCACAGTGGTTGTAGAGGGTGTAACAGGTAAGCACCTCAGGCGTAAATGTCAGTTGGCTTTTCATAGCCGATCATTCAGAGTATCTCTACCGCTCCTGCTGTCTCAAGAGAGTTGAAAACAGCAAGTCTGGGACAGGTAGCACGTCCAGTGAACAGGTCAGGGTTCAATAGCCGCAGGCAGAACAGTTGAAACTGGAGCAGCAGCACGACCAGGTGGACTGGGGACAGCAAGGAGTCATCAGGCCAGGTAGTCCTGAGGCATTGTCCTAGGGCTCAGGTCCTCCGAGAGAGAGAAAGAAAGAAAGAAGTAGAGAGAAAGGAAGAGAAAAAGAGAGAGAATTAGAGAGAGCATACTTAAATTCACACAGGACACCGGATAAGACAGGAGAAATACTCCAGATATAACAGAATGACCCTAGCCCCCCGACACAAACTATTGCAGCATAAATACTGGAGGCTGAGACAGGAGTCGGGAGACACTGTGGCCCTGTTCGACGATACCCCCGGACAGGGTCAAACAGGCAGGATATAACCCCACCCACTTTGCCAAAGCACAGCCCCCACACCATTAGAGGGATATCTTCCATCACCAATTTACCATCCTGAGACAAGGCCGAGTATAGCCCACAAAGATCTCCACTACGGCACAACCCAAGGGGGGGCGCCAACCCGGACAGGAAGATCACGTCAGTGACTCAACCCACTCAAGCGACGCACCCCCTTGGTGCAAGAAAACATGTACTGTTGTGTAGTGAAATGAGAACTTCCTGACCCCATGACCTGACCAGGTCTTAGACATGAGCGATATCTCTAGTCTGTTGTGTTTAGCTGTGGTGTGGTACGATTTGTACTGTATGTATGCTAAACTGCTTCTGTGTTCGACTCTGCAGTAACAACCAAGCCTGCAGCAGCGCAGTGAGGAAACCTGCCATCTCTCTGGCGGACAGCACAGAACTAAGGTGAGCATCCTTCCACCTCACTGATTTTTACAGCAGTCCCCCAATCAGCCAAGCCAAGGTCTTCAACCCCAGCCCAAAACCCCAAACAGCAAGAAATGCAGACGTAGAAGCATTGTGGCTAGGAAAAACTCTCTAGAAAGGCAGGAACCTGGCCAGTCCTCTTCTGGCTGTGCCGGGTGGAAATTATAAGAG
Organism: Brachymystax lenok tsinlingensis; assembly: GCA_030435695.1. Classification (NCBI taxonomy): domain Eukaryota; kingdom Metazoa; phylum Chordata; class Actinopteri; order Salmoniformes; family Salmonidae; genus Brachymystax; species Brachymystax lenok. Next base: position 19,231,473 of record CM059809.1, read on the forward strand.
TACATGGCCATTTAAGGCCAGATTGTTCTTCCATATGTTCATAGATGACCAGCAGGGTCAAATAATAATCAGTGGGTGTAGAGGGTGCAACAGGTCAGTACTTCAGGAGTAAATGTCAGTTGCCTTTTCATAGCCGAGCATTCAGAGGTCGAGACAGCAGGTGCGAGAGAGAGAGAGAGAGCGTCAAAAACAGCAGGTCCGGGACAAGGTAGAACGTCCGGTGAACAGATCAGGGTTCCCTAGCCGCAGGCAGAACAGTTGAAACTGGAGCAGCAGCACGACCAGGTGGACTGGGGACAGCAAGGAGTCATCAGACCAGGTAGTCCTGAGGCAAGATCCTAGGGTTCAGGTCCTCCGAGAGGGGAGGGACAGAGAAAGAATTAGAGGGAGCATACTTAAATTCACACAGGACACCAGATAAGACAGGAGAAATACTCCAGATATAACAGACTGACCCTAGCCCCCCGGCACATACACTATTGCATGATAGATACTGGAGACTGAGACAGGGAGGGGGTCGGGGGGCACTGTGGTCCCGTTCGACGATACCCCCAGACAGGGCCAACCAGGCAAGATATAACCCCACCCACTTTGCCATATAACCCCACCCACTTTGCCTACCCTTAGACAAGGCTGAGTATAGCCCACGAAGAACTGCTCCCCAGCACGAGCCCGAGGGGGCACAAAACCAGACAGGAAGATCACGTCTGTGCCTCAACCTACTCAAGTGACAAACCCCTCCTAGGGACGGCTTGGAAGAGCACCAGTAAGCCAGTGACTCAAGCCCCGTAATAGGGTTAGAGGCAGAAAATCCCAGTGGGGAGAGGGGAGGCGGCCAGGCAGAGACGGCAAGGGAGGTTCGTCACTCCAGTGCCTTGTCGTTCACCTTCACACCCCTGGGCCAGACTACACTCAATCATAGGACCTACTGAAGAGAAGTCTTCAGTAATGACTTAAAGGTCGAGACCGAGTCTGCGTCTCTCACATGGATAGGCAGACCATTCCATACAAATGGAGCTCTATAGGAGAAAGCCCCGCCTCCAGCTGTTTGCTTAGAAATTCTAGGGACAATAAAGTGTGAAACCAAATAACACGTCCTAGTAGCTTGTAGAAAATGGAGGCCATTATGGCTTATTTTCCATCTGAACCAAGGCGTTAATGCACAGGACACTGCCTCGCTAACGTTGTTTAATTACTGTACGGGGATTTAGGCTGATGCATTAGCTAGGCAAGTGCATGTGGAAACGTGTACAGGAGCATTAAGTATGCACACGCATTTTACAGATTCACACAAACTACACACAGGCAGACATAATGTATGCACAAGCACACACCGTTATGTTTTCGGAGTGGAGAGCTGTTCTACCTCTGTAGCTTACAGACTATTTGTCTTGATGCATGCACACACCTGTTCATTCTGACCTCTTGTGTTCTACTAGGGTCTTGCTAAGCATCATGTACCTGATGGTGGAGACCATCCGTCTGCAGACAGAGGACGACAGGCCAGAGTGGAGAACTGCCAGAGAGGCCTTCAAAACTGAACTGGGTTTGTGTTTGTGCACTGTAAGACGTTTCTGTTATTTCAACAGTAAAATACCTTAAATGTGTTTTACAGAATTAATTATGGTGCATTGTGGGTTAATGTTGTGAGCGGGGAAAGAGTCTTGCTCATTAACATACTGCTCCAATCCCTTGTAATACTAGATCAGAGTGGCAATGTTAATGGTTGAATATTTACTCATGTCCATTCAATCTGTTTTGCCCTTTAATCACGGCCAGTTTGGAAATCTTTGTTTAGGCCTCTAGAAGTGCAAGTGATATAACACACCAAATGTTCATAAATATGCTGTAATATACAAATACCTAGCAGCCAACCTTCTTGCTCCAATCCCTTGTAATTACAGTAAAATACTGCAATAATTACTTTCGTACAGTTTATTAGTCACCTTTACTGTATTGGACTGTGTTTCATTTATTTGACATGATAGTCATTTACAGGAAGGTGGCGTCAAGCTACCGTGAATATCTCAGTAATGTATTGGCACTATCCAGAGATAGTCAGAGATATATCATAAGATATCTTGTTGTAATAACAATTATTTTGAAGACCAGTGTATCCTTAACTACAACAATATTTTCAATAACGGTTACAGAAACCTTTTACATGCTATGACTTGTGATATGTGGGTTTTTTTTTCTCAACTTATTTTAATGACAAGAGTGTCTGTTAAATGACCCAAATTAAAACTTGCAAAGAACACTGGGTAATATGTCACAGGATAATTACAAAAATATACTGTAATTGTAATTGGTACTGTAATTTAGATTACATTAACTGACTTGGTACTGTAAATTAGATTACAGTAAAAATGTTGGTACCGTAAAATGAATTACAGTAGCTGTCCTGTAAAAGAAAGTACAGTAAGTTACTGGCCAATTGCTGCCAGTAAGTTACTGTAAATTATACAGGAAATGTTTGTGTGTGCACTGTATTTGTGTGCTGGCTGGTGACCCTTTTCCTCTAACCTCAGGTTCTCCTCTGTACAACGGAGAGCCATTTGCCCTGTTGCTCTTCACCATGGTGACCAAGTTCTGCAGTATGCACGCGCCACACTTTCCCATGAAGAAGGTCCTGCTGCTGCTCTGGAAGACCGTCCTGGTCAGCAAGCAACAGCACAGACACCATCACCTGCCCGTTTAGTAGCCTAGCCGCTTTTCAACTGAGATATTTCATCCACCATTATGTTATCGTCTATTGTAAATTCCAGACACATGTTAGAATGCTGTTAGAATGCTGTTAGAATGCTGTTAGAATGCTGTTAGAATGTTGTTAGAATGCTGTTAGAATGTTGTTAGAAGGTTGTTAGAATGTTGTTAGAATGCTGTTAGAATGTTGTTAGAATGTTGTTAGAATGTTGTTAGAATGCTGTTAGAATGCTGTTAGAATGTTGTTAGAATGCTGTTAGAATGCTGTTAGAATGTTGTTAGAATGCTGTTAGAATGCTGTTAGAATGTTGTTAGAATGCTGTTAGAATGCTAAAGTAGTGTCCGGCTACACTAGCACCCACAATGGAATTGATGGGTTTGCAAAATTCGGTTTGCCAATATCTGCATAGAGCTCTGTGCGTGCGTTCATGTACATCTCTGGCTTTCTGTGTCCGTCGGTCTCTGTGTGTGTTACAGTTCACTATGGGGGGCTTGGAGGAGCTCCAGGAGATGAAGGTTCGAGGCAGAGAGAGGCTGAGCCTGCCCCCCCTACCCGAGGACAGCATCAAGGTGGTCCGCAGCATGAGAGCAGCCTCTCCTCCAGCCTCGGCAATGGAGCTCATAGAACAGCAACAGCAGGCCAAGAGAGGACGCCGCAGCCGCAGGGTACGTATTCTACAACCAATTATATCATGCACACACTGTTCACACTCACACACTGTTCCTGGAGCTTTTCACATACACACACACACACACCTGTGCGTTAGACTCACTTGACTGAATACACACCTGATGTGTTCTAACAGCGAGCCTAACTACATCCGTGCAGTCACAGAGGGCATGGCGTGTGAGGTTAACAAGCATGGATTGCTCAGCCTGACTATAGCAGTAGAGAATGTGAATAGGAACCATGTGCACACCATCAGTGTACTGTATTCCCCTGACACGTTCGTTCTTTTAACTTTTTTTCCCTCTAATCCCAACTGTTCTGTTTTAAGACTAGAGCTCTGACTTCACCAGGCTCTCAACCGCCCTCCTCTTCCTTGTGTCCCTACAGAGTGCCTTTGTTGATAGCTTGGAAGGAGACAGTCCCTTTCCCAAGAAGCAGGTCTTTACCCACTTTCCCTCTGCATTTTCTCTGCCTTGGGCTGGTTCTTGCACCTTCTATTCTTCTCCTCTTCTTTCTCCTCTTCCTCATATTCCTTGTCCTCTCCCTCTTTCTTTTTCTCCTCCTTCACTGTATGGGTGGGTACAGAGACAGGGCTGGCTGTGGTCATTGAGGTCCCTGCGGACAGGGCGGGAGCTTTTCCTCTAGTCTCTCCATCTCCACTGGGTTGTTAAGCCGCCACAGTAGACAACAGTTCACTGCAGCTTCTTTCCCACCACTCAGCTGAATGGCTTGTTCTCCATGGGAGAATAGGTCTATGCTGGTCACACTGCTTCCGTTACCTCTGTTGCTCTCCTCACCAGCACACAGTCTACCTGACGACTAGTTACTACCACCACACCACCATACGTTACATTGCACTGGCGCTCCGCTGCTATTAAATGCAACCCCCTTGCCTGATGCTTGTTGCATTGATGATGCCTCAGTCATTCATTAAAACTATGGAAGTGGTTTGAGATTATTGGGTTTGTGTTGTATGACTGATATGGTTGTAAGTGGAATGTTTAACACTTGAATATGGAGTTGGTCCCAAACGTTCCTCAGGTTTTTTTTACTGGGAGTTTCTGTACCCTTTTGTTTTGGAGTGCAGCCTTACGGTAGGTAAGTCTTGAGTATTGCTTGGGGTTGCAGTGGGAAGCCAGGGCCTAACCCTGTGTGTGTGTGAGGGGACGGCCTCTTTCATGCCCCCTGCTGGTTGTTCTGGGTTCCAGCCCCTGGTAAAGCAGGACAGCCTAGACACGTACAACGAGCGAGACCCCTTTAAGAACGACGACGCACGCGACGAGGAGGAGGATGGCGAGGAAGCCGACAGTGGCATCGAGGGCGAGGTGGACCCCCCTGGACCGTGATGTCATCATCCAGCCACCACCTCCTCCTCCCCCGCTCAGACCCCCCCACTGAGAGAGTGTCCCTCCCCAAGGGTCTGCCCTGGGCCCCCAAAGTCAGGTAAGGCTGGAAAGCCCAGTTCCAAACAAACCTCTCGCCCCTCGCCATAAGTCTTAACCCTTCTGTGTTTGCAGATCTGAAGGGATTGGATAGGTGTAATATAGCTGAATCTCCTCAAAAACCATCAGAAGGCAGGGTGGATCTATCACCTTATTGCTAACCTCGGATCTGCAAACTCGAGTGATAACATACAAAATAAAATGTACACTGGGTTCTAGTTTAATTATTCTAAGCACTCATGCTGCTGATAGTGCCCCCTCTGTTCAGGAGGACTCCAAGTAACCCACCTCAGTCACTCATACAGTAACAGCCAGCTCCCCCTCGTGAAAAGTTAGTGAAAGTGGCCTATCTCTCGTGGGTGTGGGTGGACATTAATAATAATTTAGCACATGAGGTGGAGTTCCAGATCCCAATATCAGAGGCAGCATCTGATGAGGCTTTAAGCAGCCAACACGGCACACTAAAGTGTGTGTGTAAACACTCTAAGATGGATGTCTGTGGGTGAGGAGATGCATCATCTGGTTAGCAGCCGTATTGTCTTTGATCAGTCTGTTTACGTAGTATCGCTACAAGCCTGGGCAACCAGACTAGGAAACACAGTAGGTCTAGTAGTGTGATCAGTGAGAAGGTGGATCTCAGACTGGGGGTTGGTGAGGGGCAGCAGGCTTCTATCTGTCTGTCTCCACAGAGAGAAAGACATCGAGCACTTCCTGGAAACCAGCAGGAACAAGTTCATCGGCTTCACTCTGGGAAAGTGAGTGTCACTATCGCTGTGTTGTATCTGAAAGGCTCGCTCCATGTAGTACACTGCCATGTGTGGTCATAGTTATTGAAGTGCCAGTGAATGTTCTCTCTCTGCTGCTATGTTTGTTTTTCCAGTGACACAGAGACGCTGGTAGGTCTTCCTAGACCCATACACGAGAGTGTGAAGACCCTTAAACAGGTAAGGAGGAGAGAAATCACTCTTCCTCCTCTATCCTTTCTCCCTCTCCTCTCAATCCCTCCATCCCTCTCGCTCCACCAGGATCGAGTGTTACACTGGTGATGAAGTATTGAAGTTCATTTGACCAGCTAGTCAATATCCCTGGATGTTGACATCCCACTTAAATCAATTGTGTGTTTTGAATTGACTGTGAAACACCCTTTACACTGAGGAATGCCCTTCTGTGTGTCAATCTGTGAAGTCTAATTAACGCCCGTTAAAAGCCTCTTCTGTTTACACACGGGGCGCTGCCCGACAAGAGATGATGTCAGAAATACTATAGTATATCGCCATGGTGATGTCTCATTGAAAAGGTGTGAAGTGGATAGAATGGAACGGATTGTGTTTCTGAAGTGCTTCGCGCGCTGGTTCTCGTTGTGCTTTGTGTTGTATTGTGTACTGTGGCTAACTTACCATATCTAACACCGTGCTCTCTTTTCCCTCCAGCACAAATATGTCTCTATAGCCGAGATGCAGATCAAGAGGGAAGAGGAGCTTCAGCAGTGCCCCATGACCCTGGTCAGTGACGCTTCTCACTGTTTACTTTATATGAAATGACAGAAGCTCCTCTATTTGAATGAGTTTAACGCTAGGCTAAAATTATACTGGAAAATGAAGTGTGTGTGGGGTGGGGGTGGGGGGCTGTCAATGTTTTGACCCCTAGTTGCACCACACCTCCGCAAAGCATCATGTCTGCTCAATGTCTCCATTTTTATATTTTTAAACTGTAGAGCTGTGTGTTTTTATGTTGTGAATGCGTCTTTGTAATAACATCTTGTAAAATAGATTTTTTTTTTTTTAATCTCAATGAGACTAACCTGGTAAAATAAAAAAATATATAATCCTTCATTTTCTAAGGTGTTGGAACAGGGCTTTGTGAATGGAAACAAGATGACTATAGACTGTGTGTAACTCCTATTGTGTTGGTCAGGGAGAAGAGGATGTGGATGGGACCCCAACAGAGATCCTGTATCTGGGAATGCTTCCTAACCTGTCTCAGTATGTGGTGAGGACATCGACCATTATATTCTGCTCCACCAAGACATTTCACAAGGCATCGTCTTACTTTGCATCTCAAAAATCATAGATTTGTTACTAAGTATTTGCTGTCTAGACCTGTCATGTTTCAGAGCTGAGAGGTTGAAAGCTAAAAGTCACGTTGTATTTATCAGATTGCCCTTCTGAAGCTGCTGCTGGCTGCAGCACCTACTTCCAAGGCCAAGACGGACTCCATCAATATACTGGCTGATGTGCTGCCAGAGGAGATGCCGTAAGTGTAATAGCCTTGTGCCTCTCCTTGTTCCCTCACGGTCATCTTTGCTGTTCATGCTTAAGTTGAGTGATTGCAATAAGGAGGAAATTTAATTTTAGTTTGTTCAGGAATAAAGTCAATGACTATAGATTTGTCATGTTGTTGCTATGAATCACATAAAAGGTGTGTGTGTGTGATGGCAGAATCACGGTCCTCCAGAGCATGAAGCTGGGTATTGACGTGAACAGACATAAGGAGATCATTGTCAAGGCCATCTCTGCACTTCTGCTGCTGCTGCTCAAGCACCTGAAACTCAATCACATCTACCAAGTAAGCCACCCACTACCTCTCTCTCTCTGTTTCCCACCTTTCCACCCTCACACACCAGGTCAGCTTCTCTCTCTCTCTCTCTCTCTCTCTCTGTTTCCCACCTTTCTACCCTCACACACCAGGTCAGCCTCTATCTCTTGCTCTCCATCCCTTCCTCTCTCCCCCACCCCCTCAGGTCTGCCGCTGCTCTCTCGCTCTCATCTCTTCCAGTGATGTAGTGGAGGGTGAATGCAAGTAAACGCAGTTTAACCACTTTTTCAGAAGAATGCATCAAACATATAGGAAGCGTTACATTTTTCACCACAACCGGCGAACAGTTTACCCAACAATATTTTACCCCTACACAACTTTCCCACCCTCACACACTAAGTCAGCCTCCACTCTCTCTCATCTCCCTGCCTTCCACAATCACCACCACATTTCTCTCGCTTTCTGTCTCTATCTCCTCTCACAGCCCCCACCCCTTTTGGCTCCTGGCAGCCGGTAACACAGATCCTGCACTGGAATGATAGGCACACAGTCAAAGGTTCATACATCTCCCTGCATGAAGAGAGGGAGGCAGGAGAGAGAGGGAGGCAGGAGAGAAAGGGAGGCAGGAGAGAGAGAGAGAGGGAGGAGGAGGAGGGTTGGAGAAGTACCATCAGACAAGAAATGGGTACTTAGCTGCACCATCCATTTTCCAAAATGCAAAGCTGAGCTCCCTCCAAAATCTGCTCTTGTAAAGGAGGATTATAATTCCTATTTTAGGGCGATTAGCTTCATTTATCGTTGTCCTCATATGCTTCTCCCTGAGATGAGAGAGTGTGTCTCTCTTTAGCACACACAACCATGTACCTTTTAAAAGAGATTGGTTCAAGGTTTACTTTTTGGCACGCAACCACAATTGATAGGTAGTGAATCGTCTTCACAGAGAAATGGAGCATCTGCTCTTTTGACAACATTGTGCTTATGCCTGGCTGCATTCCATACCTGGCTGCATCTCATACCTGGCAGCAGGTCAGGACTGTTCTGTCAAATCCTAAATGAAAAAGGAGCTAGTTCCCCGTTTGATAGGATGAAAGATGAACATAGCTGGATGTAGAATTATAGTAGCGCCATCTATTGCCCAACGTGATTACTTTCACTCTTATTTCCCACTACCAACTGTCAAATGAAGCTTGTTACAAAGATGTATGATTGCAACTGCAGAACCCAGCTCAGTGAAAGGGTTAAATGAGTCTGCCTATGGCTCCTATCCCTGCTGGCTCTTAGACAGCCGTGGCGCAGAGCTGAGTTACTCTAGGGAGAGAAGATTGGCTAAATCCTCTTATTGGAACCCCCCCTCATTCCCCTCGTGAGAGTGTAGAGGGGTTGTCAATTGCGTCGTCGTCTTTTACAACTCCAAAAAGCAGATGATAGAATGCTCGTCATAGTTCCTGCTTTGAATTCAATGGCAAACAGCAATAATAGTAGCTGTGCTAACAAAAAGTGGTCTTGAACATTCTTTTGATGATAGTAAACGATTGCAAAGAATGTATAAAAGAGGAGAAATCGGTCTATTCCTGAACTCTGCAGGCTGCTCATAAAATATAGAAAGACTGGGGGTTGGAGGATGAATATTTTATTATTTAATAGCTATGAATTTTTATTATTAGGAATTAAAGGGCTGGCGGGCCTTGGTGCTTTATCTGGTCCTCCATGGTTCCTGAGCACTAAAGACAGCCAGTGACGTTGCAGTGACCTTGCGCTTCCTGTGTCTCTCTCTCTCTCTCTCTCTCTCTCTTCAGTTTGAGATTGTCTCTCAACACCTGGTGTTCGCTAACTGCATCCCACTCATCCTCAAGTTCTTCAACCAGAACATCATGTCCTACATCAGTGCCAAGAACAGGTAGGACTCACTGACTACAACTGACTGCCACTTTAGTTTCTGCCACAGTTCCGGAGGCGCATCTGCACCCACATAAAGGCATGGCTTCCGTCTGCCAGGTGTTTATTTCCTGCTCATAAAAAGACACAGGCGGCTGCAGAGTGGAGGTGCTGAAACACCGGGGGGTTCAGGTGTGGACGGCAAATGTGTCTCTCTCACCTCAATGACAGGTGTGACACCACTGTTGACCAAAAAGATGGGCTGTAATAATCTTGTGTGTGTGTGTGTGTGTGTGTGTGATCTCCTCTGTGTGCTCTCATTGTAGTATATGTGTGTTGGACTTCCCTCACTGTGTGGTCCACGAGATGCCTGAGCTCACGGCTGAGAGCTTGGTAAGTCCAGATCACAAGTCCATGTGTTTACATCAGACTGTTCAAATGTTAAAGACATGGCTATGGGTTTGGTTTATCTGTTGGCTGTGATTAGACACTGGCCTTGTCCGGCTACCCGTCCTAAATACTAGGCCGTTATATATATATATATTCTTTGTGGGCATTTCAATTCTCCTAACCCTGTTGTTGCCTGTGATATGTAGGAAGCTGGAGACTGTAATCAGTTCTGCTGGCGTAATCTCTTCTCCTGCATCAACCTGCTGAGGATCCTCAACAAGCTGACTAAGTGGAAACACTCCAGGACCATGGTGAGAGAGACCTGGTCCTGCCTCTCTCTATGATCATATGTCCCTTATTCAGTACCCACTTGTAGAACCTTTCAGATCTACAAGAGTGCCTAGGGTGTTCAGGCTAGCGGGCAGTTTGGAATTCAAAGATTTGTGACAGGACATTTTTGAGATGCACTGTGTCCTTCTCTTCCACCTCCTCTCTCAGATGCTGGTGGTGTTCAAGTCTGCTCCCATCCTGAAGAGGGCGCTGAAGGTCAAACAGGCCATGATGCAGCTGTATGTCCTCAAGCTGCTCAAGATCCAGACCAAGTACCTGGGCCGCCAGTGGAGGAAGAGCAACATGAAGACCATGTCAGCAATCTACCAGAAAGTACGACACAGGCTCAATGATGACTGGGCCTATGGAAACGGTAAGATGCAGATGAAATAAACTTTTGAAAGCATACCTGAAGTAAACTCTTAATTCACTGGTGTGTAGGAGATTTGAAAGCTATGCAACTAATCAGAATTTGATGATGAATGTGATTGTAATGCGGTAGGAACATACTATGTGCCTTTTGATTAGGATCTCCGTAACTGAAAGTCCAATCACCCAACTGCTGTAAGATGAAGGCCGGTAACTAAGGATGTGTTGCCATAGTAACCAAACCAGTGGCCGGCTAGGGGTGAGAGGCCCTCAGAGGAAAAAGAGACGACTGTCTGTCATCGCATGTCTCCGGTTCTATTCTCAATGGACCAGATAGACAGAGTGAAAGAGAGGAAAGAGATCCCTTGGTTCTTCAAATTTTATTCAGACAGTTCAGTAGTATCTAACAAGTAATCTAACAATTCCACAACAACTACCTTATACACACAAATCTAAAGGGGTGAATGAGAATATGTACATGTAAATATATGAAGAATGAGCGATGGCCGAGCGGCATAGGCAAGGTGCAATAGATGGTATAAAATACAGTATATACATGTGATATGAGTAATGTAAGATATGTAAACATTATTAAAGTGGCATTTAGAGTGGCATTGTAAAAAGTGTCTAGTGATCCATTTTATTAAAGTGGCCAGGGATTGGGTCTCAATGTAGGCAGCAGCCTCTCTAAGTTAGTTATTGCTGTTTTAACAGTCTGATGGCCTTGAGATAGAAGCTGTTTTTCAGTCTCTCGGTCCCAGCTCTGATGCACCTGTACTGACCTCGCCTTCTGGATGGTAGCGGTGTGAACTGGCAGTGGCTCGGGTGGTTGATGTCCTTGATAATCTTTTTGGCTTTCCTGTGACATCGGGTGCTGTAGGTGTCCTGGAGGGCAGGTAGTTGTGCCCAGTGATGCGTTGTGCAGACCGCACCACCCTCTGGAGAGCCTTGCGGTTGAGGGCGGTGCAGTTGCCGTACCAGGCTGTGATACAGACCGACAGGATGCTCTCGATTGTGCGTCAATCGAGAGCATGTCCCTCTGCTGTAATTGCAATCCCAGACTTAACTGCTTTCTCTATTGATTGATTATTGAGGTGTATTGTCCTTTAACAACAGTATAGCGTATATTCCAAACAGAAAATCGACAGAGACAATGGAAAGGGTTAAGTGGTGCTGTTCATCAAGTTAATAGACCTGAGAATAAAACACTGCTGTTGTTGTTCTTTTGTCCTCCAGATATCGACGCGCGGCCTTGGGACTTCCAGGCAGAGGAGTGCGCCCTGAGGGAGAGCATTGAGAAGTTCAACAGCCGTCGCTACGACAAGAACCAGAACGGAGAGTTTTCCCCGGTGGACAACTGCCTGCAAAGCGTTCTGGGCCAGCGTGTTGAGCTGCCGGAGGACTTCCACTACAGCTATGAAATGTGGCTGGAGAGAGAGGTGTTTTCACAGCCTATCCAATGGGAGGGTCTACTACAACAGGCCCAATGAGGGGGGGGAGAACACACATACCAGGGACACAAGCTTACAACTACTGTGATCTTCATGTAAATATGTGGCAGAAACAGAACATCTGTTTGTAATCACCTGTATCCATGCAGAAATTGTACAGTAATGATATAGACAGTAATAACGATGTCATGGCAACTTGGCAGGAGCAGGCTCTTGCAGCGCAAGATATGTAGAATACTGTCACTATTCTGTCAGTCACAAAAACCAATCCAACCACTATGTCACTCAATTTGGTTCACTTCTGTGCTTTGTGGAATAATTCATTTTATATCCATGGCATGTCCTTTTTTTTAATGAAGATGTACATTTTAAGTCCGACACTGTTTTTAGTTTGGGTTTGTAATGCTTTACATGTGTATTTATTCATTATCACAGCCATTATGTTTTAGTTCATGAATCTCATAGCTGCAGATGATATTGTGGTTGATTTATATATTTCTAGAAAAAAAAAGTCATTTTTGGAAAGATAGTACTGTGTATTAACAGGCTAACAATTAAGTACCTTACTGTGATTGATTGATTGTTTTCAATTAAAATAGTAAAACATATACAAAAATAGCTTCTTAGCAAAGAGCACTTTCTCAAGCAAGAATTTTGCTAGGACTGTCTGGGAGTGGTCTGAGTATGGAGGGGAAAACTAGCTATTATTGGCAGACAGGTTTTGAACTCTTTTACTGGTCTATTTTACCGGTCTATTAACTAATCCCGCCTGCGGATGTCACCAGGCAGACCAGAACTCCATCCCACCAAAACAGGAAGAAACCGCTCTTCCATTTAAAGGGCATGATCATCATTTTCACAGTATTATTCCAACCTCATAGTGTGGATATATATATATATATAACACAGGAAAATCACATTTTGGACTGCACTGAGCTTTACGGGAGAATTTAACAACCTTTACCCCTTTCTAGGTTAATAGTATATTAATGTATGTAATCACAAACAGATATTCCTGTAAGTCATTGATCAACTAGATCCAGCCACGGGATGTTTTTTTTTTTTTCTTGAGCGGATGGTCAAGGGGGCCTGAAACAAGATAATTACAAATCATTTGTAGACATAAAATTGACCGCAGAAAAACCCAAACAGATATAGTATTTGACAAAGATAATAACTTCCAAACTTGCTTACATTTGTATGTGATCACGTCTCTCTATTATGCATGGGAATACTTGGGACCAGATTTCCACCATTTCAATCACATGGAGCTGATTTCCTGGTGTTTTAAGTTTTTATTCTTTTATGTCCAACAATGAGAAAAAAAACAAGAACTTTGGGGGCCACAGTTGGAGAACCCTGCTGTAAGTAGTATGTGGTAGTTAATTTATGCTTGTAATAGTCTGTGAAGCCTTTGGCCAGATGGAGAGAAAAGAAGGGAAACCTTTTTGAGGCTGATCTGAATGGTTTGACCAGGAATTGGAAGGCTGGAGGGGGGCTTGAGGAGGTTCATCTCCCCAACGTGGGAAGGCTGTCTCTGGGTAAATCGAGGGCAGTGTCCCTGACTCCCTCTGGGAACCCGAGGAGTCCTGTGTGCTTCACTCTCTGTCCTCCCAAAGTTGTCATGGCTGTCTTGGTTCAGCCCTCAGTCCACCTCCCCACTTCCGAACAGCAGCTAACCTTGAATAACCGCATAACGGCTGAAGGGCTACAAGTGTCCTTGTGATGCTGATCTCCCTCACTGAATACACAGTAGTTGTCACACAATGGTGCTGATTTTTATGAGATCTGTTGTCTAGTCAGTTTCTTTCGTTGTAAAGCAGAACCTCCTTGGGCTGTCAAGGCCAGTACGTATTCTCTGAGTGTTCTGTAACGTTCTCTTAAGGTTATGGAACATTCTCTGATGACACAAGCGCATAAGACATGATTATGGTCACTTTTTCATATTATCTAGTGTAGTCTTTAGTGTTTCTCTCCGGGGAATTTGTGTAGGCGGCTGAGATGTACTTTGTTGTATTTTCTTGTATTGAACGATGATTGTGTAACTGTATTGCGCTTCTTTGTGGAAACTAAGTGTGCATGGCTGCAGTTTTATATTTATGTTTGAATATGTCATATTTAAAACTGTATTCTGAAATTTTATACGATATTTAAAAAATTTGACTTTTGTTGAAATTCCATTTTTAGAAAACAAATTCAAAATGTACTCTCACTCACGATTTGGTATATGTAGGGTGTTTTGGTAAATGCACCTACATTGTCTATTGAGTCAGCACCATGTCTGCTTCTGGAGTATGTCTCAAAAGACATGTCAAGTTTGTCCCACACAGGTGAAGAGAAAGTCATTTGACCTTCTGGGTTTTCTTGAATGCAAAAACTTTCAAAAAACCTGCTTTATCTTGAGGTTCTCAGGTTCAGAATGTACAATAATTGTAAAGTTGAACAACCATGGCTTCCTCCTCACTACCTATACAGTATGTAAGTACAACCGGTGGAATAGCAATAACATTATAATCACAATCTAAGCATTGAAAAGTAGTCTACACTTGGATTGGCACATACAGTAACCTAAAACAACGTTGATCATTTCTTTACACTTTTTGTTGCAGTTACTCCTGACTTTGTTTCAGAAACCCTAACCTTGTGCCAAAGTAACGAGTGCCAGTTTTGATAATAAATGAATGCCTTACTCAGAGCACCTCATTCGAAACAATGCAATATCTATTTTTCTGCCTACAATCACTGGAAATACTCTACAGTACATGTATGTATGAGTTCTGGCAGTTGGAGGATGTGTTCCTAGATGTGTTTTGCAGTGTTTGGATATTGCAATTTCTGTGTTTTTGTCATAGTTATAGGATATTGATAATATGGATTTTGTTCAGGGGTATGTGCAATCACTGTCCTGTACAGCGACATTATTCTGTTGAAAGACATCCGAGTTGAAACTTGTAAGATAATTCTGTCCTTCGTATTACCGTATTTTCTAAATAAAGAGATCACTGGTTTTAGTTTGTATACATTTCTCTACGGATAATGTTTAGGAAGTCTACACTCTTGACTCCAGCCCTTTTTTACAACCTATTCAGGATAGTGTTGTCTGACTGTGTATTCCAGTTTCCCTGGAGATGAGGTAGTGTGAGAATACGTGATGATTTCTTGTCTGAAAGTGTTTTTTTTTACACTCCGATATAGGTCTATTTATTGATTGTGAAAAAGGAATGGTGTTTTTGTAATCTAATATTCATGATGCCAGGAGATAATCAGCAGATTACCATGGTGATGTAAACAGACATTCCATGTGGGAGACAAAGGACATGTGAGACAGCAACTAATGCCATGCCCAGCAGCACAGAGACTGGGGGACAACCTTGTTAAAGCTGCTGCCTATTCAAACACCAAGAACAAGCCTAGTCTTTACGACAACAGGATACAAACACATCGGAAGTCGTCTCTCTGCCAGACTTTTACACTGAAAGGTTGGTAAGCATAACTATTTCTATTACAATTCTAGGTTATTTCAATACTGGTGTGATTTCAAAATGCCACTTGGTAAGGTTTGGGATGTGGGCATGCATTCTTTACTTGAAAAGTAAAAGTAACCTATTCGTGTGATGTTTCCAGGTTTCTTTGGTGACACATTTGCAGAGAATGATCTCACAAATAATATAGGAGAGGAATGTCCACACAATGGTACAGTAAATATGATGTAGTTTTTGAAGCATGGATGCAGTTGTTGCATACCATTTTTTACCTTTATTTAACTAGGCAAGTCAGTTAAGAACACATTCTTATTTTCAATGACGGTCTAGGAACTGTGGGTTAACTGCCTGTTCAGTGGCAGAACGACTTGTCAGCTCGGGGACTTGAACTTGCAACCTTTCAGTTACTAGTCCAACGCTCTAACCACTAGGCTACCCTGCTGCTCACATTGATCACTGGTCTAGGGTGCAGTGTAGAGCTGGTAGCTTATATTAAACATACTGCTTAACATTAACTTTTCCATGTTATCTATAATGATTATCAAATGGTTTGTCCACAGCCTACAAAATCCAGAAAGTCAAGGTCACATAGTGGCAGGCCTGTCAAAGAGGCTGAGAGGAGGAAGTCATCCAAGAAGAGATCAGTCAGTGCCAAAGCCACCAAGTCAGAAGTGGACATTCTCAGTCCAGCAGCCATGCAGAATGTTTACTACATTTCCCACAATGCAGTTGACTGTCTGGAGTTCCGAGGCTTTGGATGGCCTGAGTCAACTAAAAAGAAAACAGGAGGAATGAAGGGCAAGAAAACAAAAAACAAAAAGTGATTCTACCACAAACCTTGCCAAGACCAAAGCAAACATTGTCAGTTTAGTACGGCGCTATACAATCCGCATGGTGGAAATCCAGCTTTCCAGCCTGATATAAGGCGATGTTCCCGATCAGTGGAGGCTGCTGAGGGGAGGACGGCTCATAATAATGACCGTACTGGACTGGTTTCACGTTTGACTTCATTCCAGCCCTCAGCAAACTCCACTATTCCCCGATTTATCAGACTGCATTCCTGCTAAACGCTGCTTATGTTGGCTAAATCAGAAATTACCTTTACATTTCTATGGCAGAACCTGTAACGCTTCAGCTTTACAGATTGAATAGAGCTCTAATTATGTCAATTTTAGTTTATCTGGTCTGTTCAAATTCAAAATAGAACTTTGGTTACCTCTGGGGGATTGGTTGTTATTTACAGAGAACAGTGGAAAGAAAACATGGAAATATGTTGACCTCTGCTGGCCTACCATACCCAGATGCTCTCAGGAAAAATTGCTGTGACGTGTGTAAAGAATGCTTCTCTGAATAATGGATGTTAAGAATAAACAAAGGCGAGTTAGATTATTTCGTAGTGCACTTATTCTATTTTAGTGGATGGTGAAGTGTTGAGCTAGGTCCCTTGCTGGACAACACTATCTTATGTGATTGAACACCTTTCAATTTATGACACAGAACCAAATTCAGCAAATGTATTATCTGAATGAAGCCTACGATGTTAGAGAACAGCATTTAGATTAGAATAGACGCCAAACAAAGCAATTTTTACATGAGCTACTCATTCTCAATACCATAACACCCACAGAAATACAATCCATAGAACAGGCCTCCCAATTCAATTCATATGTAAACATCACTGAAAAAAGCAGTAACTGCACTCTGTTTAGTTGTCAAAAATGACAAGTGTATATTTAAAAAAAAAAAAGCCATGTTTAGACTTGATATGAATGCTATTGCCAGTGCCCCACCTAAAGGCCTGCCCAGCTGCTTGCAAGGATAAGGCCAAGGTTTCTGAAGTTTAGATGATCCCACGGAAGTTAGTCATCTTTGCATATCCACTCATAAATATAACATTATCTTGAAAAGTAGCAAATTACTTTAAGAATACAAACAAAAAGAACACTGGCCCAGTCCAGGCACTAAGAAAACCCTGCTTAGAGAATACATTTGTACATTTTATTCCTCTGCCAGTGTAACCTTAGTACACGTACTGCTTTTGATAGAACATATGAAATGAGATGAACATTTGGTATATATATCTTCTGCAGTGTGCATCTTGTTGGTCCAATAGTCCCCATCTCTTCAATCTGCCTGTTTCTTTCTATCCATGTTTTTTTTTTAGCAATATCTCCTTTACTCTGCTGGAGGTTTCTTCTTTGCCTCCACATCCTTCTTGAAGGCTTCTATCTTTTTGGAAATGTTGGGGACCTTAAATAGGAGGTGGAGTAATCAGAGAAGAGTAACAAAAAGAAAAAGAGTTCAATGACATAGGCCTATTGTGTTTTTTATTTTAGGCAAATTACACAGAGGAACCATTGACACTGACTGACATCTATAGTGGGTTGTTTCCTAGCGGACTGAACTGAACTCCACCGTGAAAGAAATTCCCCTGTTGACAGCGCACAACAGAGTGGAGCAGAGACCAAGCTATTTTGGAATCTAGCTCTGACTACAATCGATTCGCCCAATGTCAATACTTAAAAAAAAAAAAAAAAAAAAAAATGAATTATGAGATACCTAGAAGGTACTTATGTTTGTCTTCTGTTGATGCATGCTTTTCTTTTGCTGGATACCATCATTTTTCAATCAAAGATAATCAAAGATAATCAACTACAACCACGGACCGTTTGCTCATTGTTGCTCTAAGATGGCAATTCAGCGCAAATGCGCATGTGCCGCCATCTGAATCTCAACAAGAAAGACGGTGGTTGTATTTGATTAAACGTTCATTGGAAAAGTATGGATTTCAGCAAAACAAAAAGAAAGACACGCAACTACAGAGGCCACACATTGGTACAGGGTAGGCGTTTCATAATATCATTTTTGAAGTATTGACCTTGTTGATGTAGTTAGACTCCAAAGCATTACTCTGCTCGGTTGGTAGTGGAGTCTAAACCGCGGCGATAGTTGTTCCTCTTAGTAACTTACCTCGTAGTTTTGAGCGAGGTACATCCCAACCACGTTTCCCAAGGTGAACCCAGCCTGCAAGATTAGAAATAAAGTGTTAAAGACGGAACACATGTTGTTTTTACTAGGCTAGGTCAGCAGCACTGACAATGCATGGTTATCTAGCTAGCACACCCCATAATGAGTCCATCATCAACACAAAGAGACGCAAGAACGTTTGCAATACATTGTTTTCATTTCGATATCAACTCACCAAAAACTGTAGCATGGTCGTGTCTAACGACGGAGACAACGTTTGATTTTATTTTAGCAATCCAGTTTCAAAACTCGGTCGAAACAGCTAGCAAAGTCATCAACAGTGTATAATGCGCATGTCATGTCGCCTTCAAAAAGCCTTTTCATTGGCCACGACTCCTGTCTGCAAGGTGTCTGTCATCTACGCGGCTGCTGCGGGATCAAACCCGCTACTTCTCCTTCGGTGGGGTTGATCGGTGCTTGGCATCCAACGTTAATGGTGCATTACCTCCACCTACTGTACTGGAGTGTGGGCCAGAGACGGGGAGAAACTACATCCTACCTGCCAGCTCCGTTGCTCTTAAAATATTTAACACGATGTCTTATGACGTTCTACTCAATATACGTTTTAAACTAATTGCCTGTATCCCCATTCTCCGCCATACTAGATCTCAGCCTCTCTCTTTCTCTCTGATACTGCCCACACTGTAGCAGTACATGCTCCATGGTCTCTGTTTCCTGGCAATGATCACACTTTCCTGTTGGATGCTTTCAAATCAAATTATATTGGTCACATGCACATATTTAGCAGATGTTATTGTGGGTGTAGCGAAATGCTTTCCTATCACATGTAAGGTCTTATTCAACCAGATGTGTCCCACCCATAATCTTGTAAAAAATTAGTCTCCCTTCCTGCTGTCCTCCCCTCCCCGACTTTCCTCTGTACTTGAAATAAATGCCTGCCCTTAGTATCTCTCTTCCACTACTCCTGCCATCTCTGCACCATCACTGTCCATATCAGGCGTTTTGCCTCTGCCTTGCTCATTGAAACTACAACATCAAACATCCCCACTACTAAGTGCTAGTTTAGCCAGTACATCAAATGCCTGGTAAATCTTATCTGTATACCCATTTGTCTAATCCTGCCATGTGTTTGTAGCACCTCATAAAGCAGGTCTTGTCTGCTACGTGAGCTAAAGGACTTGAGACTCATCAACACCGCACATAAATCAGAGCAAATAACTACTCATGCACCCACTGCAAGGCCAACGGTATGGCCATCAGCTCCGCCGTATCTACAGACAGATGATTTGTAATACGTTTCCTGACTGCCGTCCCGCATTCCTGCACTACAAACGCTGACCCAGTGCGTCCTGTCCTTGAATCCTTTGAACCGTCTGTGTAAATGGCCACAAAATCCCGATACACAGTATCCAGACGTCGCTTAAACACATCAGATGGATCAACACGCTTCATGTCTTTCTGTAGTCTCTCCAACACTTCTAGGTCAACTACTGGAGGTGGGAGTGGATTTCCAGGAATAGCTACCGTTGGACTACACTCCTGTCCCTACAGTCTAATATCCTTCGCCTGGGTGACAACAGACAACAGTCTAACAACACCCGTGCCAATATATCCTCCAAACACCGGCTTCTCGGGCGTCATCACTTAAATAACTAATCATGCAAAAAATAATGTACAGTTCAGAGTTATATGTTAGTTAATGTAGAGACAAACAATTATGCATATTTTCTTTTGTCAAAGTTAAGTTACGAAAATGGCTATTTAGCAAGCTAGCTGACTAGCGAACATTATTAGCCATCTAGCTGGCTAGTTTGGGCGTTGTGACATTGAGTATGACATTGTAATTTTGGTTGTTTAAAAAGGGATCAGACCCTTTTTTGCTTTTTTCGTCTAAACTGACATACCCTATCTAACTGCCTGTAGCTCAGGACCTGAAGCAAGGATATGCATATTCTTGATACCATTTAAAAGGAAAACACTTTGAAGTTTGTGGAAATATGAAATTAATGTAGGAGAATATAACACATTAGAACTGGTAAAAGATAATACAATGAAAAAAAACATGCTTTTTTTGTATTTTTTTGTACCATCATCATTGAAATGCAAGTGAAAGGCCATAATGTATTATTCCAGCCCAGGTGCAATTTAGATTTTGGCCACTAGATGGTAGCAGTGTATGTGCAAAGTTTTAGACTGATCAAATGAACCATTGTATATCTGTTCAAAATGTTGTATCCACTGCCCAAATGTGCCTAATTGGTTTATTAATAAATTTTCAAGTTCATAATTGTGCACTCTCCTCAAACAGTAGCATGGTATTCTTTCACTGTAATAGCTACTGTAAATTTGACAGTGCAGTTAGATAAACAAGAATTTAAGCTTTCTGCCCATATCAGAAATGTCTATGTCCTGGGATTATTTTTTTTTTTTTACTTACAACTTCATGCTAATCACATTAGCCTACATTAGCTCAACAGTCCCGCGGGTGGGACAACGATCCCGTAGAGGTTCATGTTTTAGGGACTCCAGAAACAACCAGCAAACCAGACTGTTGTCTTGTGAAACAGTGGATGTAAAGAATCTAGCTAGCTAAAGCATTTACTGCAAATTTTATGTACCATTTTATAAGCTTGCCTTGCTGATATTTGCCATGCAATGCAGCTGAAGTGATATAGTTAGCTAGCTATTTTCTTGCTTATTATGCAGAGGATAAAAATTGTGTGTATGCCTATGGATGTGTAACTAGCTATGTAGCCGATCTGTGTATGGACCATAAAACGTTTTGTATAAATATTAGTTCAGAACCTAGCTACGAACCTCAGCTATCATAGCCGGTTGTATACATCTTAAAACAGTCTAAATGACATTAATGAAGCCTATAGATTGAGTAGAATATAATATAACTTTGTGCCAAGGATGCAAGTCGTATATACAGTGGGGGAAAAAAAGTATTTAGTCAGCCACCAATTGTGCAAGTTCTCTCACTTAAAAAGATGAGAGAGGCCTGTAATTGTCATCATAGGTACACTTCAACTATGACAGACAAAATGAGGAAAGAAAATCCAGAAAATCACATTGTAGGATTTTTTATGAATTTATTTGCAAATTATGGTGGAAAATAAGTATTTGGTCACATACAAACAAGCAAGATTTCTGGCTCTCACAGACCTGTAACTTCTTCTTTAAGAGGCTCCTCTGTCCTCCACTCGTTACCTGTATTAATGGCACCTGTTTGAACTTGTTATCAGTATAAAAGACACCTGTCCACAACCTCAAACAGTCACAGTCCAAACTCCACTATGGCCAAGACCAAAGAGCTGTCAAAGGACACCGGAAACAAAATTGTAGACCTGCACCAGGTTGGGAAGACTGAATCTGCAATAGGTAAGCAGCTTGGTTTGAAGAAATCAACTGTGGGAGCAATTATTAGGAAATGGAAGACATACAAGACCACTGATAATCTTCCTCGATCTGGGGCTCCACGCAAGATCTCACCCGTGGGGTCAAAATGATCACAAGAACGGTGAGCAAAAATCCCAGAACCACACGGGGACCTAGTGAATGACCTGCAGAGAGCTGGGACCAAAGTAACAAAGCCTACCATCAGTAACACACTACGCCGCCAGGGACTCAAATCCTGCAGTGCCAGACGTGTCCCCCTGCTTAAGCCAGTACATGTTCAGGCCCGTCTGAAGTTTGCTAGAGAGCATTTGGATGATCCAGATGAGGATTGGGAGAATGTCATATGGTCAGATGAAACCAAAATATAACTTTTTGGTAAAAACTCAACTCGTCGTGTTTGGAGGACAAAGAATGCTGAGTTGCATCCAAAGAACACCATACCTACTGTGAAGCATGGGGTGGAAACATCATGCTTTGGGGCTGTTTTTCTGCAAAG
Organism: Brachymystax lenok tsinlingensis; assembly: GCA_030435695.1. NCBI lineage: Eukaryota > Metazoa > Chordata > Actinopteri > Salmoniformes > Salmonidae > Brachymystax > Brachymystax lenok. The sequence goes on from CM059809.1 coordinate 19,253,609, forward strand.
GGACCAGGACTGACTGATCCGTGTAAAGGAAAGAATGAATGGGGCCATGTATCGTGAGATTTTGAGTGAAAACCTCCTTCCATCAGCAAGGGCATTGAAGATGAAACGTGGCTGGGTCTTTCAGCATGACAATGATCCCAAACACACCGCCCGGGCAACGAAGGAGTGGCTTCGTAAGAAGCATTTCAAGGTCCTGGAGTGGCCTAGCCAGTCTCCAGATCTCAACCCCATAGAAAATCTTTGGAGGGAGTTGAAAGTCCGTGTTGCCCAGCGACAGCCCCAAAACATCACTGCTCTAGAGGAGATCTGCATGGAGGAATGGGCCAAAATACCAGCAACAGTGTGTGAAAACCTTGTGAAGACTTACAGAAAACGTTTGACCTCTGTCATTGCCAACAAAGGGTATATAACAAAGTATTGAGATACACTTTTGTTATTGACCAAATACTTATTTTCCACCATAATTTGCAAATAAATAAATAAAAAAATCCTACAATGTGATTTTCTGGATTTCTTTTTCTCATTTCGTCTGTCATAGTTGAAGGGTACCTATGATGAAAATTACAGGCCTCTCTCATCTTTTTAAGTTGGAGAACTTGCACAATTGGTGGCTGACTAAATACTTTTTTGCCCCACTGTATTCACTGATCATGTACTCTACCTTGGCAAATAAAGGTGTGTGGTGGATATTTTAAATGACCAGTAATGAGGAGATACGAGGTCAATCAGGATATTCACTTTATTAAAAACGTATTGATAAGGGGGGCCGGTCACAATACACACACTAATGTAAATAGAGTGAGAGCTTAATGATTCTGAGTTGGGACTTGCCTTATATAGCCCAACAACTGTCTTAATGTGTTAAACCAACCGATAGTTTTCTGTGTTCTCGTACTAAAAACTGTTTGTTCTTAGAATAGAGGGTAAGGAGAGACTTGTTTCGGACCAAAGATACCTCGTTCTGAACATGCAAGTTTCAGACTTACGTGGTGGATTTAGATACAGAGTTAGGTGACAAAAAGCATTTTACACAACCAGAGTAACAGGATTGTACATACCTATCATTTAAAGTCATGCTAATATTAATCCCCCCAGTCCTCAGCTTTTCATCCTTTGTTTGTACATTTCCACTTTTCTCAAGTTCAGATAAACGTGCACGAAACAAGATGTGTGAACTGCAGACGCTAGCTAGCTAGTTTGTGGCTCCAGAGACATCTGGACAGAGGCTCTTCAGGGCCGTCGGTAGTTGTCATAAAGTCATAAACCCTGCCCATTTCTACAATTTCTCTTCTTAGAATTTGACTTTAAACCTAACCTTAACCACACTGCTAACAGTATGCCTAACCTAGATAGCTTGTGGGTTCACATTTAGTAAACTAGCTAGGCTTTTGAGGCTTGTGTTGCAGATCTGCATAAAATATGGAGTCTGTGGTTCTGGGTCTGTTGCATTTAATCTAATCTATTGTTTTTATGCTAGTCACACCTTCATACATTTTATGCTGAAGGTGATATAACAAGGTCAAGCATACAGCTTTTGTTGGTGTTGATTAAATGCAACAGTCACACCTTCATACAAAACTGTATGCACAGGATGCTGATATCAAAAGTCAGTGACTCACGCATTATATTCCAATGAAATTCCCATGACTTGTCCTTTTTATACCAATCATTGCAAGGTCAAAAAATCACTCCAATATTGTATTTAAAAAAAACTTGCCTATTTGTGAGCAGGTTATTACCTTGTATAAGGAAGATTTTGCTCTAGACAACCTACAAATACTGATCAACACCAACAAAAGCTCTATACTTGACCTTGTTATGTCATATGTTCTTCAACTCAATCAACATTAGCATGAACTGCCTGCTGCATCACATCCTGAATGATTTAAACAAACAATGTGTCCCTTGTCATTGTGACAAGCAAACTCTCTGGGCACGTGCACACACGTATACATGCTGATTCATTCAGCTACTCCTTCAGTCCCCTTTTTTTCTGTCCCCATTCGCTGCTTTAGGTGTAGGGGGCAGGAGGCAGGTGTAACCAATCAAACACGGACGTTCTCCCTCTACATAAACCCCATAACCCTCCTCACATCTGTGTTTCAGCTCTTTATGTGCTGCGCTGACTGATTCCTGATTCCTTCCACGCTGATTACAGGTTTCCTCTCCTCTCACAACCCAGGATCCTAGGATTGATACTTGAGCAGATCTTTAAAGATGCCACCCACACCCACTGTAACTCTCAACACCGGAGCCAGAATGCCCCTGGTGGGCTTGGGGACATGGAGGGTAAAGATGAAAGCATTTCATTTAGTTTCTTCTAGTCGTCTTGCATGAACGGCATTGATCATTGTTGATCTGAACTCATGGAATCAACAATAGGCATTTAACTGTTTCTTTCCTACCGGTATGTTTTATGTTAAAATTAAAGACAATATTGACAATCTGCCGTATATCCTGAGAGTTTTAATGAACTGTGATGATGACCAAGATTAAGCATCTTATTTTTGCACTAATGTTTTACTGTCACACTTGGAATCAGGGTTTAGCCTATACTTAAATTTTGACCTACCAACATAGGTAACTAAATTATGGCCTACCTCTGTGAAATTAATGATGATGATGATTATATTATACAGTGTAATCATACATCTATCATAATTAATATTTCTACAGTATCATGTAACCTTCTGACAGAGGCTCAAATTAAGTGTGAGGTTACCGCAATAGAACACAATATCTAAGCCCTAATCTGTAATTCCTCTGAATCCTTGTGCAGGCAGAAGCGGGCAAGGTAACAGAGGCAGTGAAAGCGGCCATCGCTGCAGGCTACAGACTCATAGATGGAGCCTACTATTACCAGAACGAGGACGAGGTGGGGGATGGCATTCACACCATGATTGGCAAGGGGGTGGTGAAGAGAGAGGAGCTTTTCATCGTCAGTAAGGTGAGGACGTGTTATCGACTTGGTCACCTGTGTCAAAAAAGTGGAAAACGTGTCAAGAATCACAAGACTCATTAGTCATATTTTGTAGATTTGGTCATATGATTTCCCACATGACGACAGGCAGACAAAGAGCTCCATACGGGCTGAAGGAATTTCATGTGCATGTTCTGTATGGTGACCAGAGTCAAGCTAGTACTATCATTTTTTCTGGGTGCGCTCTTACTCAACTGCCACACGGCACCATGACACTTCAATGTGTCCGTAGGCTAATACTGGCATTTAAATTGTATTTCAACATGCGCTGCAGCAATCTAATATGACTGTTTCTCCCAAATAGCTGTGGTGTACTCTCCATCAGAAGTCTATGGTGAAGGGAGCCTGTCAGAAGACTCTGAGTGACCTCAAACTAGACTACCTGGACCTCTACCTAATACACGCCCCGATGTGCTTTCAGGTACTGTGTGTGTGTCTGTGTCAATAAAATGACTCTATCAGCTTTCAAACTGTTAAGAGCGAGAGGACCATTCTCCCTGTAACTGGTCTGTTTGTCAATGCAGCCTGGAGAGAATCTATTTCCTTTTGGTGAAGACGGACAAGTAATCGCAGGTGACAGCAACTTCCTGGACACTTGGGAGGTAAGGAAAACAAAAATGGTATACTGTATTTCAAAACGAACATCCCCGACACCAGCGAACAAGATATCTGACAGTTTACTGAGCTAGATCTTGACCTATTCAAATCAAATCCAATTTTATTGGTCACATACACATGGTTAGCAGATGTTAATGCGAGTGTAGCGAAATGCTTCTAGTTCCGACCATGCAGTAGTATCTAACAAGTAGTTGAACAATTTCACAACAACTACCTTATACACACAAGTGTAAAGGATTGAATACGAGTATGTACATATAAATATATGGATGAGCGATGGCTGACCGGCATAGGCAAGATGGTATATAGTACAGTATATACATGTGAGATGAGTAGTGTAGGATATGTAAACATTATATAAATGGCATCGTTTAAAGTGGCTAGTGGTGCATTTATTACATCCACTTTTAATTATTAAAGTGGCTAGAGATTTGAGTCGATGGCCGAACGGCATAGGCAAGATTCAGTAGATGGTATAGAGTACAGTGTATACATTTGATATGAGTAATGTCGAATATGTAAACATTATATACAAAATTGTTTAAAGTGGCTAGTGATACATTTGTTACATTCAATTTTCTATTATTTAAAGTGGCTAGAGATTTAAGTCAGTATGTTGGCAGCAGCCACTCAATGTTAGTGATGGCTGTTTAACAGTCTGATGGCCTTGAGATAGAAGCTGTTTTTCAGTCTCTCGGTCCCAGCTTTGATGCACCTGTACTGACTTCGCCTTCTGGATGATGGCAGGGTGAACAGGCAGTGGCTCGGGTGGTTGTTGTCCTTGATCATCTTTTTGGCCTTCCTGTGACATCGGGTGGTGTAGGTGTCCTGGAGGGCAGATAGTTTACCTCCGGTGATGCGTTGTGTTATTGAACAGGCTATGGAGGAGCTGGTGGATGCTGGACTGGTCAAGGCTATCGGTGTCTCCAACTTTAACAAAGACCAAATTGAATCCATCCTGAACAAGCCGGGCCTCAAGTATAAGCCTGCCAACAACCAGGTACTGTAGTCTGTGGTGATCAAGACAGACAAAACAAGTCAATACAGTTGGTATTAAGGCACTATTGCCCTATCTCTGAATGACCAACGCCTCATCTTTGTATTTGTCCCTTCAGGTTGAATGCCACCCTTATCTGACTCAGGAGAAGCTGATCAACTACTGTCACTCTAAGGGCATCTCTGTGACAGGCTACAGCCCTCTGGGCTCCCCAGACAGACCATGGTGAGATAGATCCCTGATGTGTATACAGTCACTTTGGATCAAATAGAAGGTTACAGAATTAAATACACTCAACGTGTATACTGAAATGATCCAAAACATGCAGTACTCTTGCCCTAGATTTTTTTATCAGGCCCCCACCCACCACAAACAATGACGTGTGTTTGAGTTCATGTCAACATCAAATAAATTACATTTTCAACAGGGCGAAACCTGGTGAGCCGTCCCTGCTTGAGGACCCAAAGATAAAGGCCATCGCTGATAAGCACAATAAGACCACAGCACAGGTATGAGAGAAACAACAATAACCTCTACAAACGGTGAACTTTCCCCCAATTCTGCCTTTAGTGACATACTGTAGCGAGATTTTATCCTGTATTCTAAGCCTTATCCAGAAATATTGAATTACACCAAAAAAATGAAAGCAATCGTCTGCGGATGGTGCTGGACCATCTGACAGAAAGAGAAAAGAAGACACTTTGATGAAAAGGTTCAGGTCCAGGCATGTCACATGACTGCACCAAACGCAGGGTCCTAGCTATAGGGAATACGAAGGGCAGAGCAAACAGTGTTCTCATGCCATGCCTACTCCTGTGAAGTTCTGAATTTTCAACAAAAGTCCATTCCAGTTGAGGTTAACGTGGCTGATATACCACTCTTCAAAGAACCTTACAGTACAATTATATATGCTGATAGGCTAATCATTGTTTATAAATCTATGTATGAAATTGGATATTGGTCCCTTGTGTAGCGTTTTAAAGAAAACAACTAGGGGTTAGAATGGGAACAATCAATTGTCAAAGTTTTGGCTGCTGTTTTCCAAGACAAGTCTCTTCTAATGTAAGAATCATTGTTTTGAAACCATGTCATCGGGGCGTGGGTCCGACGCTCACATGGTAACTGTTACATTCTTTGGCTGGGTAAAAGGAGTCTTGGTCTAGGGTCAGTCAAGGGACCAACCCCTGTTCTTATCCTCTCCACAGGTCCTTATCCGCTTTCAAATCCAGAGGAATGTGATCGTCATTCCCAAGTCGGCTACGCCCTCCCGGATCAAGGAAAATTTCCAGGTATTTTTTGACAATTACAATTTGCGACTGGAAGCAATTTCAATAAAATATATATATTTTTTTACCTCAAATAAAAAATTTCACTTCATTGAACTGGCAGTGCATTTTCCATTTAAATATAACTGCCTAGATAGAGATGTGGAAACCACTGTAAGTGCATTCTAAGGGTGTGCTTACACAGAATCCCGAAGGAGTTGGTCGCTCAGCGGTTTTATCCCTGCCTCCCAGCCTAGTGGTCTCTTGTCTGTTTCAATGTCAAATATAGGACGTGTGGAAGAGCTGTTGGTTCTGGTAAGAATCTTACCTCTGATGTACGGGGTTGTAGGTTTGATCCCAGGCTCAGTTCCCAAATGTGGTTGCATTGACTTTGGGATAGTTGGAAGTCTGTCGGAACTCATGGTGGTAAATACCTGGTGTCCCAGTTTTAAATGAAGACGTGCCTATATTTAAACGAAGTGGCCACTTTTTCCAGGAGTGGTTTAGCCCGTCCGCTTCCCTTCCAGCCAATGCCAGTTCCCTCCGGGCATCAAATGTGTGGCAGCCACTCCCTGAAGTGGCCTTGACTCACTGACCAGCAGAGTTCTCAGTACCCAACCATGCTCAAGAGCCGTCACAAGAGTTCAAACTTACAACCTTGTGCTTTGGGGGGAAAGATCCTTACACCAGAACCACAGACCCCTTCACACTTCTTACCCTTCTCTTTGTATACAGTGTACAAAACATTAGGAACACCTCCCTAATTGAGTTGCACCCCCCCTCAGAACAGCCTCAATTCGTCAGGGCATGGACTCTACAAGGTGTTCAAAAGTGTTCCACAGGGATGCTGGCCCATGTTGACTCCAATGCTTCCCACAGTTGTGTCAAGTTGGCTGGATGTCCTTTGGGTGGTGGACCATTCTTGAGACATACGGGAAACTGTTGCGCGTGAAAAACTCAGCAGTGTTGCAGTTCTTGACACACTCAAACCAGTGCGCCTGGGCCCTATTACCATACCCCGTTCAAAGGTACTTAAATATTGTCTTGCCCATTCACCCTCTGAATGGGCAAGACAAAGTGACATCAATAAGGGATGACCTGGTCAGTCTGTCATGGAAAGAGCAGGTGTTCTTAATGTTTTGCACACAGTGTATGTGATATTGAGCGTCGTACACAAACAGGCGACAGTAGTTTTGAACCTACATGCAAGGCAGGGATTTAACCTCTCCACTGACACCTTTACCTTTTTATTTTTGTATATTTCACATTGAGAGTTGCAGAATTGTACACAAAAAGAGAAAATGTGGGATTTGACCCCACAATGTCTTGGTTTCAAGGCAGGGATGTAAGCCCAGAGCCACTGTTTCCTTCACACTCCTAAATTGTTATTTTGTCATCTTCAAACAGGTGTCTGACTTCAAGTTAAGTCAAGAAGACATGAAAGTCATCCTGGGTTTCAACAGGAACTGGAGAGGATTCGCTATGGAATGGTGAGTCCACAGAGTGTGTAGAATGCTAACTTCAACTCTTTCTCTTTTACCTGTTCTTCCCTGACGTACCCTCCTCCTCACTGCAGGGGCAACAAGCACAAAGACTTCCCTCTGCATGCAGAGTACTGAAACCTCAGAGTGGAACTGGAGCTAAAGACAGAGAAAGGACAGTGACCTGACACCCACATTCCTATACTGTAGTCCCGGTCTTCCGGTCTGTGAAAAACACTGGGGACCTACAACGAGAAGTCCAGTAGTTGTATATAGATTCAACCACTACTTTGACATTGTTCATGTGAGACAGAAAAGTTCAGGAGGCGAACAGAACGTCCACAGAAAATGTCAGTGTAATGTAAGTGGCAAATAGTGCCTATAGTTGTAAGTTTGCTTACATGTTGGAAAGTGCCTTTTTGAAAGCACGGTGTTCCTTGTTCTAATATGAAATTATATTAATCATTCCTTAGACAGCGCTCTTTAGAGATATCGAACAATATGTTAACATTGACAACTTACACAGTAAAATGTGACTCATTCCAGAATTTCTTGATGTTCTGCACGTAGATGTCATGTATTTCTATATGTTTGAAACAAGATTCTAATCCTGAAATATAAACTGCTAACTGATTACCTTTGATCTATGAATAATTCCTCATCTGCATATATAATAAGAACACAGTACAAAGTCAATGAGTAGAAGTGCTTTATCATCCTGTAAGGCAAGGAGTGTGGATGACTCATTCTAGGCCAAAAGGGCTCCTATGACTAGGCATTGGACGGAGTGTTCAACAACATATCTTCATGAACATAGGTCAATGTACTATTAGGATAAAGCTATGTCGATACTATTTATATATGCCAATGTTCCACTCTTTGGCCATTTTTATCTCTGAAACAAAAATGAAACATCTCACAGTTGATATATAATACTGTACATCACACACACAATGGCCATGTACCACTGTGGTATTTCTGTAACTTACTTCAGTAATACCAGGTACGACACACCCAGCTCCTATGGTTGAACTATGAATTCCTATGGTTAACATCAATTCTTTAAAGTCATACGTTTATTATATGGCCTGTAAATGTGGATGCTAATTGATGGAAAAGCTTGTGAGTGACCAAAGAGAAACAAACAAACTGGGAGAACGTGAGAAAGCCACAAACACCCTATTGTGCGTTAGCAAATCAAAGGCTCCAGATTTCCTACAGTATCAAACCAGAAACCAAAAGCTTTTTTAAACTTCACTAATATCAAATCCTATGTCAAATTGTGTTTCCATGATTGTTGAAAAATAATGACCATTGTGCATTAGGCTATGAAAGAAGGCAATAATATAGATCAGAGTGTATATCTCATGAGACACACAATACTGCAACTGCAACACACAGATACTATATCACAGTATGTATGGGTATTCGCTAGAAACTAGCTCAAGGATGGCTATTTCTGCACGTTGTCTTAAAAGAGAGAAATAAGAATGAATCTGAAGGAGAACAAAGAGGGCAGACATCTCAAGCGAGTCACAGCACCCAGAGATGTAACTTTGTGAATCCACTGTTTCCTTAAAATTCAGCATTAAATGGGTAGACCTTGTGCCTCATACTCCTGGGTGACAAAGAAAAACAAAGCACGATTCAGAGAGACAGTACAGTTGTTCAGAAATCAAATAAACATGAAGTATATTTGAATTAAAGAAAATTAACACCATAATGAACATAGCTGTCATCATCACATTAAAATGATGATTTGACTGAATTTCGGGGGGACTTCATAATACTTATTTAAACAGTTTGAGTCTCTGCAGACAGAGTGTATACTGTAAACTACAGTACATTGGTCAAAATAAAGCATGTAGAGTCTCACCCTGCCTTTGGGCAGACTTCGTAGTACTGCGTCAAAGGAATAGGGTTCCCATTCCTTCCCCTTTATTTTCACACAATTGTGTCTTGCTGAAGGGAACCATGAAGAGGAGATTAAAATAAAATTAAAATAAATTAAAGCTGCATTATGTATTACTGTGTTCAATTGATTCTGGTTGGTTGTAGTAATGTTTTTGAAAACATTCACTACAACTTTCTTTTGCTGATGGCCGATCCGGTCAGACTTTCAGAATATATCAATCCTTTTGGGACGCATCACCAATTAACATTGCAGTATTCTCAACTTTACTAGGTAGTCATGCATTAAACATTTAGGACAATTCCCATTCAATTAATTCCCTTTAAATGACACCAAATGTTGGTGACTGTAGAATTCCACTCTCCATTTTCTTGTATTGGCAGCCTTAAAACAATGCTGCATGTATTATGTACTACATAAGATCCTGTCAGCCTCATTCTCTTGTTTGTGTAAGAACTGTAGCTGTGGCTCCACTGGGAATCCCAGCCTAGGAATGGCCGAAGCCCCCGAAGTGAAAATGAGAACCTTCTCCAGGGTTAAATGGTATGCATTCCCCTCTGAAAAAAGAAAGGGGAACATCAAAGTCCATAAGTAACAGTTATTGGTGAACACGATACTCTAAGTGTAAGTAGTTGGGGATTTAATTTATCTATTACGTTCTTAGGGGGCCCATGGAAGAATAAGGCCATAATATGCTGTCCCACAGTTGTGAGAGTGATTAGGTGATATTTTACTGAGGTGTTACTTCAATGATCATGGTTTTGCATCTAACCTTTCACCTCCAGCAGCCAGTCCCTCCAGCAGCCAGTCCCTCCAGCAGCCAGTCCCTCCAGAAACATATGACTCTGCTCTCTATTGCTCTTTGATTGGTACCAGGTGGGGAGAGCTCTGCTTTGAAGAGAGAACCTATGTCTTTGGCCAAAAGAGGCTTCTCAGCATAGATTAAAATCTCTCTGAATAGGCTTGAGTGTCTATTCATGTAAGGCAGGAGACCAAGACACTCCAGACCCTCTTTGAATCTATAAAGTAAAAAAAAAAGTCACATAATGAATTTGCCCTGAAGAATTTAAGTCAGCTTATGAGATTCCTTAGATATATGGAAACTCACTGCTCAAGAGAATCCCGTAGCCTGCTTTCTAAGTAGAACTTTGTGTCTGACTCAACCAGGTCATCCCTCTCCTCCAATGTACGAATGTATCGCACTGAACCCAACATGAGCAGTTGTTCAGAGGCCTCCATGACTGCTTCCTGTGCCTCGTCAACATTTTTTGCTGACTGGATCTTAGATATTTCAATAACAGTGTTTTGGGACAAATGAGCAAAACACTAAACTGATTATCACTACCCTTAAAAAGATTGACTGTCAACAAAAGGAAACCAAATCAATGTGGAAAAGTATTCATGAACAATTACAACCCTAATATATATTTTTTACTTAGTGCAAATGAACAGTAACATAACATCCATCACAGTATAAAGTGACTTACCTTCTCCAACTTCTCTCTGAAGTCATAATCTGCAATTTCTTTAAGTTCTGGCACAGGAGGTTGTAGGCCATACACTTGCCTGTATAGCCTCTGTGGCTCTACACCCCCCAGACAGACAGCAACTGAAGATCTTGATAATGTTGTAGTTGAATTGTTTGAAAGAATGAATCATTCTGTTTCCTGCTCCCTCCTCTGTACCAGTCCCCTCCTGGTAAAGTAACTGACGTGGTGAAAGCGGCCATAGCTGCAGGCTACAGGCACATCGATGGGGCCTTCATCTACCAGAACGAGACAGAGGTGGGAGAGGGCATTCATGCCATGGTCAAGGAGGGGGTGGTGAAGAGAGAGGAGCTGTTTGTGGTCAGCAAGGTGAGATACAATGTCACTGTCTGCAGTACAGTTATCTCTGGTCTCAAGTTTGTACCACTGACATTGCAGTGAGAAGTTTAACCACTCTTTAAGATGCTACTTAAAATAATGAACTTGATATCAAGGCTATATGATTGAAATGATCAAATCTTGGCTATGGAATTTTGTGGTTTTGATTAAATTTAGGAAATTGGGTGGTAGTTACGCAAGGCAAACTTATTCTCTTTTCAGCTGTGGTGCACATTCCATGGGGAAGTCTATGGTGAAAGAAGGCTGTCAGAAGACTCTCAGTGATCTCAAACTAGACTACCTGGATCGTTATCTGATACACCGGCCCATGGGCTTCCAGGTGAGACTAATATCATTTTCACATTTTAACACATCTCACTTGTAGCTTTTTTGCTCAAGTAGGCTCCAGTGGTTCATGGCAGGGGTATTTAAATCCACGCCTGGAGGTATGGAGTGCTGCTGTTTTCTGTTCTACCTGATAATGTCCCAGGTCTAAATCAGTCCCCGATAAGAGCGGAAGAATGAAAATCAGCAGGCTTCAAGGTCCAGATTTAAATTCCCCAGGTTTATGGTGTCGTAAGAGGAATGTCTTCTGACTTTTATAATTACTATTGTTGTTGCGCAGCCTGGAGAAGCCCTGTTCCTTACGGACAGCAATGGAAATAATATCGATGATGGGTCCAAATTCCTGGAGACATGGGAGGTGAGTCAGTGCGAGAGGACGCGTTCTCTAAGACACTATAGGACACTGTACAATCACTTAAACGGAGTAATGTTCATTAGACACCAAACGGACTGAAACAGGGACTACCTGGTCCAATAAGAAATGCTCAATTTTGTTTTCCATTGTGTGCCCTAATGAATACAACCCTGAGTTTATTGTAATCTATCACACATTGGGGATGCCATATTGACCTGTTGTCCTGTATAATAGGCTATGGAGGAGCTGGTGGATGCTGGACTGGTCAAGGCTATCGGTGTCTCCAACTCCAACAAAGACCAGATTGAATCCATCCTGAACAAGCCAGGCCTCAAGTATAAACCAGGTGTTGACTTTCCTTCATTACTGAATGAGTGTTTACTGATTGCGATAGTCACTCAAAAAGCTCACAAGCCTGGGATCAACACAATACATTGTGAAGCACACAATGCTGATCCTATATTCTTATGTGATGTTAATTGTATCTTGTATCCCTCAACCTTTTTCTAAATTAGACTTTTCAGGACACTGAGCACCCAACGCTTGTTTTAAACCCTCCCTCAAACGGGCAGAGGTCTCATTGTCAATATCCCTGCCTCATTGTCGTATTCACAGTGACAGCTTGGTCAGATAAAGGCCAGTTTAGTGCCTTTTATAGTCAGCCTCTTTCCCTGAGGCAAGGCAGCAATGCTTTGGTGACCTTATATTCTATCCCAATAGACATCCTGATTAACGGGTACATATCAATCTGATTATTTAGGTGGACAGACCCTCTTGTGCTTTCTATTGTCACCATACTGAGCTACTTCCCAGGCTTCCCGAATAAACAGAAAAACTTGATGGGGCTTATTTGACCGTAATACACAATGGGTCTTAATTAAAATAAATGTTATTTATTTGTAATCCACCATATAATTTAATTCTGTATCTTTATCAAGGTAAAATACCACTCCGCTAATTCTCTAATGCTACAATCAAGAACTGTATGTGAAATGAATAACCTCACAAATGATTTCTACTGCCAGGTTGAATGCCACCCTTATCTGAACCAGGAGAAGCTGATCAACTACTGCCACTCTAAGGGCATCTCTGTGACAGGCTACAGCCCTCTGGGCTCCCCAGACCGACCATGGTGAGGGCATAAACTTCAACTAATAACACCTGAGAGATATACACTGAGTATACAAAACATTAAGAACACCTGCTCTTTCCATGACATAAACTGACCAGGTGAAAGCTATGATCCCTTATTGATGTCACTTGTTAAATCCAATATTGCAACTCAATATTAGGAAGGTGTTCCTAATGTTTGGTATAGTCAGTGTACATGTGATTCATGAATTCTGAACATACACAGCCATTTACAGTTGTCCCTGTGAAAAGATTGTAACACTGTGTGTCAATAACAGGGCCAAACCAGAGGACCCTTCGCTGCTGGAGGAGGCCATCGCTGAGCAGCACTCTGCACAGGTACAATACTCTTTCTTGATTTTTTTTATTTATCTAGGCAAGTCAGTTAAGAATAAATTCAAATTTACAATGATGGCCTAGGAACAGTGGGTTAACTGAAGAACAGATTTTTACCTTGTCAGCTCGGGATTCGATCTAGCAACCTTTTGATTACTGGGCCAATGCTCTAACCACTAGGCTACCTGCCACCACTACTCTAATACCCTTTTCACGCTATCGAGCCAACCCGAACCATACTGATATTTTCTTTAACCTGTGATCCCATTTACATGTCTGCTTTTCTCTCTGTCATCCTCACTTCAGGTCCTGATCCGCTTCCAAATCCAACGGAACACGATTGTGATTCCCAAGTCTATCACCCCCACACGTATCCAGGAGAATTTCAAGGTATTATCTCCCATGAATATATCCATTTATTTGAAGAGGTGTGCCGTCTGATTTAGTTCACACGTGTGGCTTTGGGGTAATTGTCTTTTTGAACCATACAGGTGTTTGACTTTGTGTTGAGCGACGAGGAAATGAAGACCATTCTGGGCTTCAACAGGAACTGGAGAGTCTGACCAATGACAGGGTGAGACCCTACGTGGTTTATTTTGACCAATGTACTCTATTTTACAGTATACACTCTGTCTGCAGAGGCTCAAACTGTTTAAATAAGTATTATGAAGTCAAATTTCAGTCAAATCATCATTTTAATGTGATGATGACAGCTATGTTTATTATGCTGTTACTTTTCTTTGAATGCAAATATACTTCATGTTTATCTGATTTCTGAACATGTGAACAACTGTACTGTCTCTCTGAATCGTGTTTTGAGCATGAAGCACAAGGACTACCCCTTCAATGCTGAATTTTAAGGAAAGTTACATCTGATGCTATGACTTGGTTGAGATGTCTGCCCTCTCTCTGTTGTTTAGATTCAGTCTCATTTCTCCCTTTAAGACAATATGCATCAATAGCCATCCTTGAGCTAGTTTCTAGACTGATTTAGTATCTGTGTGTTGCATTATTGTATTGCTCATGACATACACACTCTGTTATAGCCTTCTAACCTAGCCTAATGCACAATGGTAATTATTTTTCAACAACCATGGAAAGATGATTTGACATAGGATTGATATTAGTGAAGTTTGGTCACTGGTTTGAAAGGAAATCTGGAGCCTTGGATCTGCTAACTCACAATAGTTAGCAGATCCAACAGGGTGTTTGTGGCTTCTCACATTACCTAGTCTGTTGGTCTCTTTCGATTTGAGTCTCCAATGGTCTCTCACAAACTTTTTCATAAATGAGCCTCCACATTTTAAAAGCCAAATAATAACCATATGACTTTAAAGAATTAATGTTAACCATAACTATTCATAGTTTAAGCGTAGGAGCTGGGTATGTCGTACCTGGTCTTACTGAAGTAAGTTACAGAAATATCACAGTGGTACATGGACATTGTGTGTGTGATGTACAGTATTACGTATCAACTGTGAGATGTTTAATTTAAATACATCTGTTTTTGTTTCAGAGATAAAAACAGCCAAAGAGTGGAAAATTGGCATATAGAAATAGGATAGACATAGCTTATCCAAATAGTACATTGACCTATATGCATGAAGATATTTTGTTGAACACTCCTACCATCAAATGCTTAGTCATAGCAGCCGTTTTCCCTAGAAAGAGTCATCCACACTCCTTGCCTTATGGGATAAAGCGCTTCTATTCATTGACATGATGTGTGTTGAGACTGTTGTGAAATACCCAGTTCCCTTTTGTGAAAGCTTTTTAAGTGTATTTTTTACCAATAAAGCTTTCTTTACTTCAGTCATTGTGTACTGTGTTCTTATATACTATTATACATGCAGATGATGAGAAAATATTCATATATCAAGGTAGCCAGTTAGCAGTTTATATTGTTTCAAAACATATAGAAATACATGACATCTTAGTGCAGAACATCAAGAAATTCTGAAATGAGTCACATTTTACTGTGTAAGTTGTCAATGTTAACATATTGTTTGAGATATATCTCTAAAGAGCACTGTCTAAGGAACGATGAATATAATTTCATATTAGAACAAGGCGCACAGGGACACCATGATTTGAAAGGCACTTTCCAACACGTAAGTAAACTTATGACTATGCAACATGTTTAAACTCTGAACAAGTAAAGGCAACACTATTTGGCACTTACAGTATTACATTACACACTGACATTATCAATGGATGTTCTGTTCACCTCCTGAACTTTTCTGTATCTCAAGAACAATGTCCAAGTAGTGGTTGAATCTATATACAACTTCTGGACTTCTCACTGTATGTCCCCAGTGTTTTTCACAGACCAGAAGACCGCCACTACAGGATAGGAATGTGGGTGTCAGGTCAGTGTCCTTTCTCTGTGTTTAGCTCCAGTTCCACTCTGAGGTTTCCGTACTCTGCATGCAGAGGGAAGTCTTTGTGCTTGTTGCCCCGGCAGTGAGGAGGAGGGTACGTCAGGGAAGAACAGGTAAAGAGGAAAGTGGGGTTGAAGTCAGCATCTAGACACTCTGGAAGTCTGTGGACTCACCATTCCATAGCGAATCCTCTCCAGTTCCTGTTGAAACCCAGAATGACTTTCATGTCTTCGTCACTCAGCTCGAAGTCAAACATCTGTTTGAAGGCGACAAAATAACAATGTAGAAATGTGAAGGAACCAGTGGCTTGAAACAGAAAGATTGTGGGTTCAAATCTGACATTTTCTCTTTTTGAGTACAATTCTACAAGTGTCAATGTCAAATATATGAAGAGGTAAAAGTTTGAAGCTCTCAGTGGCTCCCAGATTAAATCCCTGCCCTGCATGTAGGTTCAAAACAAATATCTTGTCCGTTTGTGTACAACTCTCAATATCATGTACACAGTGTACAAAACATTAGGAACACCTGCTCTTTCAATGACAGACTGACCAGGTGAAAGCTATGATCAATTTGTGGGCAGAACTGAAAAAGTGTGTGCTAGTAAGGAGGCCTACAAACCTGACTCAGTTACACCAGCTCTGTCAGGAGGAATGGGCCAAAATTCACCCAACTTATTGTGGGAAGCTTGTGGAAGGCTACCCGAAATGTTTGACCTAAGGTAAACTTCTGACCCACTGGGAATGTGATGAAATAAATACAATTATTTGTGATAGATCCTGTGTGTAGCTGGTGTAGCGTAGTCAGGCGCAGAACAGCAGATATGAGTAACAAATGTATTTACTCAAATATAATTTCACAAAATACAACTCGATACTCATTGAGCCCACAATAACAGACCGTATCAATCATCACTCACAAACAAACATGGGGGAACAGAGGGTTAAATAATGAACAAGTAATTGTGGGATTGAAACCAGGTGTGTAAAACAAGACAACAACAATAGAAAATCAAAAATGGATCGGCTATGGCTATGGCTAGAAAACCGGTGACGTCAACCGCCGAAAGCCGCCCGAGCAAGGAGAGGGACCGACTTCGGCGGAAGTCATGATATTATTATTATATTATTCTGACATTTCACATTCTTAAAATAAAGTGGTGATCCTAACTGACCTAAAACAGGGAATTTTTACTAGGATTAAATGTCAGGTATTGTGAAAAACTGAGTTTAAATGTATTTGGCTAAGGTGTATGTAAACTTCCGACTTCGACTGTATGGTTTCCAGTTTGAATAAAGTCCAATGAGGGCCATCGTGATTTACACGGCTGTGACAATAACGGAAGAGAATTCTCTTGGGAGATAATACAGTCGACATTTGATTGTGAGGAATTCTAGGTCAGGTGGACAAAAGGACTTGAGTTCCTGTATGTTGTTACAATTACACCATGAGTCGTTAATCATGAAACATACACCCCCCGCCCTTCTTCTTCCCGGACGTCGCTCTGATATCCAATAGTTCTTCCCGGTTGTATGTAATAAAACTTAAGATTTTCTGGGCTAACAATGTAAGAAATAATATATAAAAAAAAACAAAATACTGCAAAGTTTCCTAAGGACTAGAAGCGAGGCGCCATCTTTAGCCACAATGGTGAATGACTGAAACACAAACAAAAAACAAACTCATCTCGTCCTTGAATAAATACTTGCATAAACATTTAGAAGAGTCCAATGTCTATGGTGAAGGAGCCTCTCCTCTCCCACACACAGTTTCGTTCACAGTGTTGAAGCAATCGAGAAAAACAGTAAAGACATATCAGGTCTAACAGGTTATTGGTTCACTTCAGTTGGCACAGAAATGTGTTCAAAAGGTTCAGTCGTGCCAGTTTCCTATCCTAGGACTTCCCTTAGCTAATAGTGTCAGGGAGGTGTAGCCCTAGAGCAGTTACCCTCAGGGCACTACAGTCATAATATAAAGGCCAGCTCACTGAGCACTTTTTGATACAGGTTTAGGGTGATTTACACTGATACTCCTCATCAGATACGGTAAGTTTGACTCTTCCTTCAATATAAACTAACCCAGAAGATGTGAGAAATAAGAAGTAGCCGAGGTGACCCTAACAAGGTTATTTTGTTTCTTCCATTTAGCTCAGCATTGTTCCCTTCTAGGATTCCGTAATGGCCAAGGTAAGCATACAATTCCATCCTATTATCTTAAGGCAAAAGTGTTGATTAAATTGAAAGAGGTGATTAAACGTTGCTACAAATAATTCAGGATAAAATAAGGTTAGTTGTATGGATGCTCAAAATATTTACATTCTGCAATTTATAGTTTCAATAAGAGCATTTTCAAAGCGCTATACGCTCAAATGTTTTACATGTGTGTTTTTTCAACAGAAATTATTGCCTATGGGTACCGTCGTGTGTGTGTGTGTGTAACATATTACTGTTCTCAGATTTTGCAAGCATAGATTTTAGATATTTATTTTGCAAAGCACTATGTATCCATTGTTCAGCTGGAATATAATGTTTGTATACTGTATATTTGACTGTGATAGCTTGATGAGACAACCACATATCTTAACATGAACTGTAAGTTTCTCTAGATAAGAGCATCTGCTAAATAACTAAAATGTAAAATGTTAATTTTTTACAAACAGATCTCATATTACTGTATTGATCATTTTTCTCTTAAAAAAATACATATTGATGTCACAAATGTATAATTTGCACAGTTACTTATTTAATGAAAAAATAGTTGTAACATTTGACTGTGTAAAACATAACATTACTACGTATTATCTGATAGTGAGGCAGACGTTTAGAGTAAATAAAAACATGATTACTTGTCTCTCTGAAATTAAACCATCAAGTGATTTCAAACAAATGATTTCAAACAAATTAATGTCTGCCATTGAACGACCCTACGTTATGATTAGATATTGAAAAAAACACACCAATCTCTTTCATAAGTTCTTTACACAATTAAAGCTAATTTACCAACATTTCCGGAAATGGATATATAGCGTTTTGGAAAGAAACTCTTTATTTGTTTATATCTCAACTGCTATAACATCCATAAATGCTCTTACTGACATAATTGTAGGTGACAGAGACTGCAAAACTATCAGGAAAATGGATGAATGAGCTGGGGTCTAAAATGACTCTAGAGATGAAGCCAAACGATTCGAAGTTAACTGGGATGTACACATCATATGTGGGAGAGGTTCATCCAAATGTCACTAAAACACTGTCTGAACCATTGGTGGGCTACTACAACAACTTAAAGGAAGAAAATATGCCAACCATCACCTTCTGCATTTCATGGGGAAGTATAGGTATGTGCCAACGTCTTTACCATTTAAGAAAATAATTATGTATTTTGAGATACAAAACAGAAGTAAAATTAGAAGTAAACTATTCTATTAATATCACTGTCAGCACCAATGCTACCACAATTAATAACAACCATAGGAGTATCTGCTTCGCTGAATCCTCTGGAAGCCTCTTCCCGATAGCTAAACGACCGAACCTTCTGCGCTTGTGCGGGATTCTCTACTTTGCGCAAAAACTATTTACTTACTGCCCCGCTGCTTGATCGACATGTCAGAGCCTAAAGGGTGCTCTTTAATACAGTTAGATCACATAATTATGTCAAGATCACATAATGATTAATTAGTATTCTACATAAAACATAACCAAATATAATAGCACAAGATACTGTTCCTGTTAAGAAAAAAAAACACTACCTAATTTCTCATGACATTTTAGGATTATTGTGCAAACGGTCACATTTTTCTCTCATGCCGCCAAAATTGAACAGGGCGTGCCCTAGGCAAAACATAGTAGGGTAGAGGTTAACACCATCTGCTCTAAAATTTGCTCATAGATTAACAATAATTTAAGCTTTCTGCCCATATCAGATATGTCTATGTCTTGGGAAATGTTCTTGATACTTACTGTACAACCTCATGCTAATCACATTAGCGCATGTTAGCTCAACCGTCCCGTGGGGGGTCACCTATCCCATAGAGGTTATTAACATATGCAGAACGGTTGTTTAGCTCTGGGGAAGAGGCATCCTCGCCTCCAGACCGTGGTCAGGACGGTGCTCTGGGGTAATTCCCACATTTGGGGATCTTATCTGCCGAGTTAGTCTGGAATTCCACTGAAGTAGTTTACATGTATTAAACTTGTACACCATGTGAGGTAGTCTGAATGACAAAATAAAAGAGCGTGGCTCACAGTTCCCCTACCTCTCCTCCACACAACAATTCCATCAAAAAGGAAAGTTAACTTACTATGTTACCCATAATGCACTTTTAAAGCTATACCCTACTTTACCAACAACAGTCTCTGATTTCTTCTCTGTTAATCTGATTCTCTTTCTCTGTCATCCTCTTTCTCTCTTTCCCTCTTTTTCCCTCACAGGGTCCTGTGCCTCTTTCTCAGGGCAGTATTTCAATGACAGTAACAAAGAGGTGATTAAAACCACCTGGATCCTGCGGTCGTCAGAGCCATCTCTCGTTGACGACTGGGAGGGCACAAGGTGAGATGTTACCCTCAATGAATAACAGGATGATGTACTTAGTACTGTATGAATTCAATTAATGTATGATGTTTAGCTTGGTGTCTAATCTATCGATTTGTATCTTTCTCGAATTTCTGAAGATTATCTTTTGACATGAAATTCCTATAATGTGCTTATTCCACAAAGTTGATTTTCCTTGATATTAGTCTGACTAGGCAATGTGTATGAATTAATATTGTCCATGATTAATTGCACTGCATTTCATAACAAATCATTAATCTTATTTTGTCTCTTTTTGTCCTTAGAGTTGGAACTAACACATTCTTTAGGGATAATGAATAAGGAACAAAAGAAGAGGGACAAAAAAAGAAATACATGAAATGTGACGGCACTGAATTAAATAATTAAGGAAAAACACATTTTAACTGAATGCATGTGTCCAATCAATATAATAAAAAGGGTGATTCCAGCAAAATCCAAACTGTAATGTCTTGTGGAAAAGACAAATCAAATCAAAGTGTATTTGTCACGTGCACCGAATACAACAGGTGTAGACCTTACAGTGAAATGCTTACTTACAGGCCCTAACCAACAGTGCAAATTTTAAGTAAAAAAGAGGTATAAGGTGAACAAAAGACAAGAAAAGAAATAAAAAACAACAGTAAAAAGACAGTGAAAAATAACAGTAGCGAGGCAATTTACAGTAGCGAGGCTATAACAGTAACGAGGCAATTTACAGTAGCGAGGCTATAACAGTAACGAGGCAATATACAGTAGCGAGGCTATAACAGTAACGAGGCAATTTACAGTAGCGAGGCTATAACAGTAGCGAGGCTATATACAGTAGCGAGGCTAAATACAGTAGCGAGGGTATAACAGCAGCGAGGCTATATACAGTAGCGAGACGGTATACAGTAGCTAGGCTATATACAGTAGCGAGGCTAAATACAGTAGCGAGGCTATAACAGTATTGAGGCTATATACAGTAGCAAGACTATATACAGAAGAGAGGCTATAACAGTAGCGAGGCTATATACAGTAGCAAGGCTAAATACAGTAGCGAGGCTAAACCAGTAGCGAGGCTATATACAGTAGCGAGGCTATATACAGTAGCGAGGCTATAACAGTAGCAAGGCTATGTACAGTAGAGAGGCTATGAGAGTAGCAAGGCTATGTACAGTAGAGAGGCTATGAGAGTAGCGAGGCTATAACAGTAGCGAGGCATTAACAGTAACGAGGCTATAACAGTAGCGAGGCTATATACTGTAGCGAGGCTAAATACAGTAATAAGGCTATAACAGTATCGAGGCAATATACAGTAGCGAGGCTATATAAAGTAGCGAGGCTATATACAGTAGCGAGGCTATAACAGTAGCAAGGCTATAACAGTAGCGAGGCATTAACAGTAGCGAGGCTATAACAGTAGCGAGGCTATAACAGTAGCGATGCCATGACAGGTGCGAGGCCATAACAGTAGCGAGGCTATATATAGTAGCGAGGCTATAAACATTAGCGAGGCTATAACAGTAGAGAGGCTATATACAGTAGCGAGGCTATATACAGTAGCGAGGCTGTAACAGAAGCGAGGCTATATACAGTAGCGAGGCTAAATACAGTAGCGAGGCTATAACAGTATCGAGGCTATATACAGTAGCAAGACAATATACAGTAGCGAGGCTATAAAAGTAGCGAGGCTATATACAGTAGCGAGGCTATGACAGTAGCGAGGCTATAACAGTAGCGAGGCTATGACAGTAGCGATGCCATGACAGTAGCGAGGCCATGACAGTAGCGAGGCCATAACAGTAGCGAGGCTATAACAGTAGCGAGGCTATATACAGTAGAGAGGCTATATAACAGTAGCGAGGCTATAACAGTAGCGAGGCTATATAACAGTAGCGAGGCTATAACAGTAGCGAGGCTATATACAGCAGGAAGGCTATATACAGTAGCGAGGCTATATACAGTAGCGAGGCTATAACAGTAACGAGGCAATATACAGTAGCGAGGCTATAACAGTAACGAGGCAATTTACAGTAGCGAGGCTATAACAGTAACGAGGCAATTTACAGTAGCGAGGCTATAACAGTAACGAGGCAATATACAGTAGCGAGGCTATAACAGTAGCGAGGCTATATACAGTAGAGAGGCTATATAACAGTAGCGAGGCTATAACAGTAGCGAGGCTATATACAGCAGGAAGGCTATATACAGTAGCGAGGCTATACACAGTAGCGAGGCTATATACAGTAGCGAGGCTATAACATTACCGAGGCTATATACAGTACCGAGGCTATGACAGTAGCGAGGCTATAACAGTAGCGAGGCTATATAACAGTAGCGAGGCTATAACAGTAGCGAGGCTATATACAGTAGCGAGGCTATATACAGTAGCGAGGCTATAACAGTAGCGAGGCTATATACAGTAGCTAGGCATTAACAGTATCGAGGCTATAACAGTAGCGAGGCTATATACAGTAGCGAGGCAATTTACAGTAGCGAGGCTATAACAGTAACGAGGCAATATACAGTAGCGAGGCTATAACAGTAGCGAGGCTATATACAGTAGAGAGGCTATATAACAGTAGCGAGGCTATAACAGTAGCGAGGCTATATATACAGCAGGAAGGCTATATACAGTAGCGAGGCTATATACAGTAGCGAGGCTATATACAGTAGCGAGGCTATAACATTACCGAGGCTATATACAGTACCGAGGCTATGACAGTAGCGAGGCTATAACAGTAGCGAGGCTATATAACAGTAGCGAGGCTATAACAGTAGCGAGGCTATATACAGTAGCGAGGCTATATACAGTAGCGAGGCTATAACAGTAGCGAGGCTATATACAGTAGCTAGGCATTAACAGTAGCGAGGCTATATACAGTAGCGAGGCTATAACAGTAGCGAGGCTATATACAGTAGCGAGGCTATATACAGTAGCGAGACTATAACAGTAGCGAGGCCATGACAGTAGCGAGGCTATAACAGTAGCGAGGCATTAACAGTAGCGAGACTATAACAGTAGCGAGGCTATATACTGTAGCGAGGCTAAATACAGTAATAAGGCTATAACAGTATCGAGGCAATATACAGTAGCGAGGCTATATAAAGAAGCGAGGCTATATACAGTAGCGAGGCTATAACAGTAGCGAGGCTATAACAGTAGCGAGGCATTAACAGTAGCGAGGCTATAACAGTAGAGAGGCTATATACAGTAGCGAGGCCATAACAGTAGCGAGGCTATATATAGTAGCGAGGCTATATACATTAGCGAGGCTATAACAGTAGAGAGGCTATATACAGTAGCGAGGCTATATACAGTGGCAAAGCTATAACAGTAGCGAGGCTATATACAGTAGCGAGGTTATTAACAGTAGCGTGGCTATAATAGTAGCGAGACTAAAGCGAGGCTATATACAGTAGCGAGAGTATAAGAGTAGCGTGGCTATAATAGTAGCGAGACTAAAGCGAGGCTACATACAGTAGCGAGGCTATATACAGTAGCGAGGCTATAACAGTAGCTAGGCTATGACAGTAGCGAGGCTATAACAGTAGCGAGGCTATAACAGTAGCAATGCCATGACAGTAGCGATGCCATGACAGTAGCGAGGCTATAAAACAGTAGCGAGGCTATAACAGTAGCGAGGCTATATACAGCAGGAAGGCTATAACAGTAGCGAGGCTATATACAGTAGCGAGGCTATATACAGTACCGAGGCTATGACAGTAGCGAGGCTATAATAGTAGCGAGACTAAAGTGAGGCTATATACAGTAGCGAGGCTATAAGAGTAGCGAGGCTGTAACAGAAGCGAGGCTATATATAGTAGCGAGGATATATACAGTAGCGAGGCTAAATACAGTAGCGAGGCTATAACAGCATCGAGGCTATATACAGTTGCAAGACTATATACAGTAGCAAGGCTACATACAGTAGCGAGGCTATATACAGTAGCGAGGCTATAACAGTAGCGAGGCTACATACAGTAGCGAAGCTATGACAGTAGCGAGGCTATAACAGTAGCGATGCCATGACAGTAGCGATGCCATGACAGTAGCGAGACTATATAACAGTAGCGAGGCTATATACAGCAGGAAGGCTATAACAGTAGCGAGGCTATATACAGTAGCGAGGCTATAACATTACCGAGGCTATATACAGTACCGAGACTATGACAGTAGCGAGGCTATAACAGTAGCGAGGCTATATAACAGTAGCGAGGCTATAACAGTACCGAGGCTATATACAGCAGGAAGGCTATAACAGTAGCGAGGCTATATACAGTAGCGAGGCTATAACATTACCGAGGCTATATACAGTACCGAGGCTATGACAGTAGCGAGGCTATAACAGAAGCGAGGCTATATATAGTAGCGAGGATATATACAGTAGCGAGGCTAAATACAGTAGCGAGGCTAAAACAGTACCGAGGCTATATACAGTACCGAGGCTATGACAGTAGCGAGGCTATAATAGTAGCGAGACTAAAGCGAGGCTATATACAGTAGCGAAGCTATAAGAGTAGCGAGGCTGTAACAGAAGCGAGGATATATATAGTAGTGAGGATATATACAGTAGCGAGGCTAAATACAGTAGCGAGGCTATAACAGTATCGAGGCTATATACAGTAGCAAGACTATATACAGTTGCAAGGCTACATACAGTAGAGAGGCTATATACAGTAGCGAGGCTATAACAGTAGCGAGGCTACATACAGTAGCGAGGCTATGACAGTAGCGAGGCTATAACAGTAGCGAGGCTATAACTGTAGCGAGGCCATGACAGTAGCGATGCCATGACAGTAGCGAGGCTATATAACAGTAGCTAGGCTATAACAGTAGCGAGGCTATATACAGCAGGAAGGCTATAACAGTAGCGAGGCTATATACAGTAGCGAGGATATATACAGTAGCGAGGCTAAATACAGTAGCGAGGCTAAAACAGTACCGAGGTTATATACAGTACCGAGGCTATGACAGTAGCGAGGCTATAATAGTAGCGAGACTAAAGCGAGGCTATATACAGTAGCGAAGCTATAAGAGTAGCGAGGCTGTAACAGAAGCGAGGCTATATATAGTAGTGAGGATATATACAGTAGCGAGGCTAAATACAGTAGCGAGGCTATAACAGTATCGAGGCTATATACAGTAGCAAGACTATATACAGTTGCAATGCTACATACAGTAGCGAGGCTATATACAGTAGCGAGGCTATAACAGTAGCGAGGCTACATACAGTAGCGAGGCTATGACAGTAGCGAGGCTATAACTGTAGCGAGGCCATGACAGTAGCGATGCCATGACAGTAGCGAGGCTATATAACAGTAGCTAGGCTATAACAGTAGCGAGGCTATATACAGCAGGAAGGCTATAACAGTAGCGAGGCTATATACAGTAGCGAGGCTATAACATTACCGAGGCTATATACAGTACCGAGACTATGACAGTAGCGAGGCTATAACAGTAGCGAGGCTATATAACAGTAGCGAGGCTATAACAGTAGCGAGGCTATAACAGTAGCGAGGCTATATACAGCAGGAAGGATATAACAGTAGCGAGGCTATATACAGTAGCGAGGCTATATACAGTAGCGAGGCTATAACAGAAGCGAGGCTATATACAGTAGCGAGGCTATAACAGTAGCGAGGCTATATACTGTAGCGAGGCTAAATACAGTAATAAGGCTATAACAGTCTCGAGGCAATATACAGTAGCGAGGCTATATAAAGTAGCAAGGCTATATACAGTAGCGAGGCTATAACAGTAGCGAAGCTATAACAGTAGCGAGGCATTAACAGTAGCGAGGCAATAACAGTAGCGATGCCATGAAAGTAGCGAGGCCATAACAGTAGCGAGGCTATATATAGTAGCGAGGCTATATACATTAGCGAGGCTATAACACTAGCGAGGCTATATACAGTAGCGAGGTTATTAACAGTAGCGTGGCTATAATAGTAGAGAGACTAAAGCGAGGCTATATACAGTAGCGAGGCTATAACATTAGCGAGACAATAAGAGTAGCGAGGCTGTAACAGAAGCGAGGCTATATACAGTATCAAGGCTATATACAGTAGCAAGACTATATACAGTTGCAAGGCTACATACAGTAGCGAGGCTATAACAGTAGCGAGGCTATAACAGTAGCGATGCCATGACAGTAGCGAGGCTATAACAGTAGCGAGGCTATATACAGTAGCGAGGCTATGACAGTAGCGAGGCTATATATTGTAGCGAGGCTATAACAGTAGCGAGGCCATAACAGTAGCGAGGCTATATACAGTAGCGAGACTATAACAGTAGCCACGCTATATACAGTAGCGAGGCTATATACAGTAGCGAGGCTATAACAGTAGCGATGCCATAACAGTAGCGATGCCATGAGAGTAGCGAGTCCATAACGGTAGCGAGGCTATATACAGTAGCGAGGCTATGACAGTAGCGAGGCTATAACAGTAGCGAGGCTATATATTGTAGCGAGGCTATAACAGTAGCGAGGCCATAACAGTAGCGAGGCTATATACAGTAGCGAGGCTATAACAGTAGCGAGGTTATATACAGTAGCGAGGCTATATACAGTAGCGAGGCTATAACAGTAACGAGGTTATATACAGTAGTGAGGCTATATACAGTAAGGAGGCTTTAACAGTAGCGAGGCTATATACAGTAGCGAGGCTATAACAGTAACGAGGTTATATACAGTAGTGAGGCTATATACAGCACGGAGGCTTTAACAGTAGCGAGGCTATATACAGTAGCGAGGCTATATACAGTAGCGAGGCTATAACATTACCGAGGCTATATACAGTTCCGAGGCTATGACAGTAGCGAGGCTATAACAGTAGCGAGGCTATATAACAGTAGCGAGGCTATAACAGTAGCGAGGCTATATACAGCAGGAAGGCTATAACAGTAGCGAGGCTATAACAGTAGCGAGGTTATATACAGTAGTGTGGCTATATACAGTAGGGAGGCTTTAACAGTAGCGAGGCTATATACAGTAGCGAGGCTTTATACAGTAGCGAGGCTATATACAGTAGCGAGGCTATAACAGTAACGAGGCTAATCGTAGCGAGGCTATATACAGTAGCGAGGCTATAACAGTAGCAAGGCTATATACAGTAGCGAGGCTATGACAGTAGCGAGGCTATAACAGTAGCGAGGCTATAACAGTAGCGATGCCATGACAGTAGCGAGGCCATAACATTAGCGAGGCTATATACAGTAGCGAGGCTATATACATTAGCGAGGCTATAACAGTAGAGAGGCTATATACAGTAGCGAGGCCATAACAGTAGCGAGGCTATATATAGTAGCGAGGCTATATACATTATCGAGGCTATAACAGTAGAGAGGCTATATACAGTAGCGAGGCTATATACAGTAGCGACGCTATAACAGTAGCGAGGCTATATACAGTAGCGAGGCTATATACAGTAGCGAGGTTATTAACAGTAGCGTGGCTATAATAGTAGCGAGACTAAAGCGAGGCTATATACAGTAGCGAGGCTATAACAGTAGCGAGACAATAAGAGTAGCGAGGCTGTAACAGAAGCGAGGCTATATACAGTAGCAAGACTATATACAGTAGCAAGGCTACATACAGTAGCGAGGCTATATACAGTAGCGAGGCTATATACAGTAGCGAGGCTATGACAGTAGCGAGGCTATAACAGTAGCGAGGCTATAACAGTAGCGATGCCATGACAGTAGCGATGCCATGACAGTAGCGAGGCTATATAACAGTAGCGAGGCTATAACAGTAGCGAGGCTATATACAGCAGGAAGGCTATAACAGTAGCGAGGCTATATACAGTAGCGAGGCTATATACAGTAAGCGAGGCTATAACATTACCGAGGCTATATACAGTACCGAGGCTATAACAGTAGCGAGGCTATATACAGCAGGAAGGCTATAACAGTAGCGAGGCTATATAAAGTAGCGAGGCTATATACAGTAGCGAGGCTATAACAGAAGCAAGGCTATATACAGTAGCGAGGCTATGACAGTAGCGAGGCTATAACAGTAGCGAGGCTATAACTGTAGCGATGCCATGACAGTAGCGATGCCATGACAGTAGCGAGGCTATATAACAGTTGCTAGGCTATAACAGTAGCGAGGCTATATACAGCAGGAAGGCTATAACAGTAGCGAGGCTATATACAGTAGCGAGGCTATAACATTACTGAGGCTATATACAGTACCGAGACTATGACAGTAGCGAGGCTATAACAGTAGCGAGGCTATATAACAGTAGCGAGGCTATAACAGTAGCGAGGCTATATACAGCAGGAAGGATATAACAGTAGCGAGGCTATATACAGTAGCGAGGCTATATACAGTAGCGAGGCTATAACAGAAGTGAGGCTATAACAGTATCGAGGCAAAATACAGTAGCGAGGCTATGTAAAGTAGCACGGCTATATACAGTAGCGAGGCTATAACAGTAGCGAAGCTATAACAGTAGCGAGGCTATATATAGTAGCGAGGCTATATACATTAGCGAGGCTATAACAGTAGAGAGGCTATATACAGTAGCGAGGCTATATACAGTAGCGAGGCTATAACACTAGCGAGGCTATATACAGTAGCGAGGTTATTAACAGTAGCGTGGCTATAATAGTAGAGAGACTAAAGCGAGGCTATATACAGTAGCGAGGCTATAACAGTAGCGAGGCTATAACAGTAACGAGGTTATATACAGTAGTGAGGCTATATACAGCACGGAGGCTTTAACAGTAGCGAGGCTATATACAGTAGCGAGGCTATATACAGTAGCGAGGCTATAACATTACCGAGGCTATATACAGTACCGAGGCTATGACAGTAGCGAGGCTATAACAGTAGCGAGGCTATATAACAGTAGCGAGGCTATAACAGTAGCGAGGCTATATACAGCAGGAAGGCTATAACAGTAGCGAGGCTATAACAGTAGCGAGGTTATATACAGTAGTGTTGCTATATACAGTAGGGAGGCTTTAACAGTAGCGAGGCTATATACAGTAGCGAGGCTATATACAGTAGCGAGGCTATAACAGTAACGAGGCTAATCGTAGCGAGACAATAAGAGTAGCGAGGCTGTAACAGAAGCGAGGCTATATACAGTAGCAAGACTATATACAGTAGCAAGGCTACATACAGTAGCGAGGCTATATACAGTAGCGAGGCTATATACAGTAGCGAGGCTATGACAGTAGCGAGGCTATAACAGTAGCGAGGCTATAACAGTAGCGATGCCATGACAGTAGCGATGCCATGACAGTAGCGAGGCTATATAACAGTAGCGAGGCTATAACAGTAGCGAGGCTATATACAGCAGGAAGGCTATAACAGTAGCGAGGCTATATACAGTAGCGAGGCTATATACAGTAGCGAGGCTATAACATTACCGAGGCTATATACAGTACCGAGGCTATAACAGTAGCGAGGCTATATACAGCAGGAAGGCTATAACAGTAGCGAGGCTATATAAAGTAGCGAGGCTATATACAGTAGCGAGGCTATAACAGAAGCAAGGCTATATACAGTAGCGAGGCTATGACAGTAGCGAGGCTATAACAGTAGCGAGGCTATAACTGTAGCGATGCCATGACAGTAGCGATGCCATGACAGTAGCGAGGCTATATAACAGTTGCTAGGCTATAACAGTAGCGAGGCTATATACAGCAGGAAGGCTATAACAGTAGCGAGGCTATATACAGTAGCGAGGCTATAACATTACCGAGGCTATATACAGTACCGAGACTATGACAGTAGCGAGGCTATAACAGTAGCGAGGCTATATAACAGTAGCGAGGCTATAACAGTAGCGAGGCTATATACAGCAGGAAGGATATAACAGTAGCGAGGCTATATACAGTAGCGAGGCTATATACAGTAGCGAGGCTATAACAGAAGCGAGGCTATAACAGTATCGAGGCAATATACAGTAGCGAGGCTATGTAAAGTAGCACGGCTATATACAGTAGCGAGGCTATAACAGTAGCGAAGCTATAACAGTAGCGAGGCTATATATAGTAGCGAGGCTATATACATTAGCGAGGCTATAACAGTAGAGAGGCTATATACAGTAGCGAGGCTATATACAGTAGCGAGGCTATAACACTAGCGAGGCTATATACAGTAGCGAGGTTATTAACAGTAGCGTGGCTATAATAGTAGAGAGACTAAAGCGAGGCTTTATACAGTAGCGAGGCTATAACAGTAGCGAGGCTATAACAGTAACGAGGTTATATACAGTAGTGAGGCTATATACAGCACGGAGGCTTTAACAGTAGCGAGGCTATATACAGTAGCGAGGCTATATACAGTAGCGAGGCTATAACATTACCGAGGCTATATACAGTACCGAGGCTATGACAGTAGCGAGGCTATAACAGTAGCGAGGCTATATAACAGTAGCGAGGCTATAACAGTAGCGAGGCTATATACAGCAGGAAGGCTATAACAGTAGCGAGGCTATAACAGTAGCGAGGTTATATACAGTAGTGTTGCTATATACAGTAGGGAGGCTTTAACAGTAGCAAGGCTATATACAGTAGCGAGGCTATATACAGTAGCGAGGCTATAACAGTAACGAGGCTAATCGTAGCGAGGCTATATACAGTAGCGAGGCTATAACAGTAGCAAGGCTACATACAGTAGCGAGGCTATATACAGTAGCGAGGCTATAACAGTAGCGAGGCTACATACAGTACCGAGACTATGACAGTAGCGAGGCTATAACAGTAGCGAGGCTATATAACAGTAGCGAGGCTATAACAGTAGCGAGGCTATATACAGCAGGAAGGCTATAACAGTAGCGAGGCTATATACAGTAGCGAGGCTATATACAGTAGCGAGGCTATAACATTACGAGGCTATATACAGTACCGAGGCTATGACAGTAGCGAGGCTATAACAGAAGCGAGGCTATATATAGTAGCGAGGATATATACAGTAGCGAGGCTAAATACAGTAGCGAGGCTATAACAGAAGCGAGGCTATATATAGTAGCGAGGATATATACAGTAGCGAGGCTATTACAGTAGCGAGGCTATAATAGTAGCGAGACTAAAGCGAGGCTATATACAGTAGCGAGGCTATAAGAGTAGCGAGGCTGTAACAGAAGCGAGGCTATATATAGTAGTGAGGATATATACAGTAGCGAGGCTAAATACAGTAGCGAGGCTATAACAGTATCGAGGCTATATACAGTAGCAAGACTATATACAGTTGCAAGGCTACATACAGTAGCGAGGCTATATACAGTAGCGAGGCTATAACAGTAGCGAGGCTACATACAGTAGCGAGGCTATGACAGTAGCGAGGCTATAACAGTAGCGAGGCTATAACTGTAGCGATGCCATGACAGTAGCGATGCCATGACAGTAGCGAGGCTATATAACAGTAGCTAGGCTATAACAGTAGCAAGGCTATATACAGCAGGAAGGCTATAACAGTAGCGAGGCTATATACAGTAGCGAGGCTATAACATTACCGAGGCTATATACAGTACCGAGACTATGACAGTAGCGAGGCTATAACAGTAGCGAGGCTATATAACAGTAGCGAGGCTATAACAGTAGCGAGGCTATATACAGCAGGAAGGATATAACAGTAGCGAGGCTATATACAGTAGCGAGGCTATAACAGTGTCGAGCCAATATACAGTAGCGAGGCTATATAAAGTAGCAAGGCTATATACAGTAGCGAGGCTATAACAGTAGCGAAGCTATAACAGTAGCGAGGCATTAACAGTAGCGAGGCAATAACAGTAGCGATGCCATGAAAGTAGCGAGGCCATAACAGTAGCGAGGCTATATATAGTAGCGAGGCTATATACATTAGCGAGGCTATAACAGTAGAGAGGCTATATAGAGTAGCAAGGCTATATACAGTAGCGAGGCTATAACACTAGCGAGGCTATATACAGTAGCGAGGTTATTAACAGTAGCGTGGCTATAATAGTAGAGAGACTAAAGCGAGGCTATATACAGTAGCGAGGCTATAACAGTAGCGAGACAATAAGAGTAGCGAGGCTGTAACAGAAGCGAGGCTATATACAGTATCGAGGCTATATACAGTAGCAAGACTATATACAGTTGCAAGGCTACATACAGTAGCGAGGCTATAACAGTAGCGAGGCTATAACAGTAGCGAGGCTATAACAGTAGCGATGCCATGACAGTAGCGAGGCTATAACAGTAGCGAGGCTATATACAGTAGCGAGGCTATATATTGTAGCGAGGCTATAACAGTAGCGAGGCCATAACAGTAGCGAGGCTATATACAGTAGCGAGGCTATAACAGTAGCGAGGTTATATACAGTAGCGAGGCTATATACAGTAGCGAGGCTATAACAGTAACGAGGTTATATACAGTAGTGAGGCTATATACAGTAGGGAGGCTTTAACAGTAGCGAGGCTATATACAGTAGCGAGGCTATAACAGTAGCGAGGCTATAACTGTAGCGATGCCATGACAGTAGCGATGCCATGACAGTAGCGAGGCTATATAACAGTAGCTAGGCTATAACAGTAGCGAGGCTATAACTGTAGCGATGCCATGACAGTAGCGATGCCATGACAGTAGCGAGGCTATATAACAGTAGCTAGGCTATAACAGTAGCGAGGCTATATACAGCAGGAAGGCTATAACAGTAGCGAGGCTATATACAGTAGCGAGGCTATAACATTACCGAGGCTATATACAGTACCGAGACTATGACAGTAGCGAGGCTATAACAGTAGCGAGGCTATATAACAGTAGCGAGGCTATAACAGTAGCGAGGCTATATACAGCAGGAAGGCTATAACAGTAGCGAGGCTATATAAAGTAGCGAGGCTATATACAGTAGCGAGGCTATAACAGAAGCAAGGCTATATACAGTAGCGAGGCTATGACAGTAGCGAGGCTATAACAGTAGCGAGGCTATAACTGTAGCGATGCCATGACAGTAGCGATGCCATGACAGTAGCGAGGCTATATAACAGTTGCTAGGCTATAACAGTAGCGAGGCTATATACAGCAGGAAGGCTATAACAGTAGCGAGGCTATATACAGTAGCGAGGCTATAACATTACCGAGGCTATATACAGTACCGAGACTATGACAGTAGCGAGGCTATAACAGTAGCGAGGCTATATAACAGTAAGCGAGGCTATAACAGTAGCGAGGCTATATACAGCAGGAAGGATATAACAGTAGCGAGGCTATATACAGTAGCGAGGCTATATACAGTAGCGAGGCTATAACAGAAGCGAGGCTATAACAGTATCGAGGCAATATACAGTAGCGAGGCTATGTAAAGTAGCACGGCTATATACAGTAGCGAGGCTATAACAGTAGCGAAGCTATAACAGTAGCGAGGCTATATATAGTAGCGAGGCTATATACATTAGCGAGGCTATAACAGTAGAGAGGCTATATACAGTAGCGAGGCTATATACAGTAGCGAGGCTATAACACTAGCGAGGCTATATACAGTAGCGAGGTTATTAACAGTAGCGTGGCTATAATAGTAGAGAGACTAAAGCGAGGCTTTATACAGTAGCGAGGCTATAACAGTAGCGAGGCTATAACAGTAACGAGGTTATATACAGTAGTGAGGCTATATACAGCACGGAGGCTTTAACAGTAGCGAGGCTATATACAGTAGCGAGGCTATATACAGTAGCGAGGCTATAACATTACGAGGCTATATACAGTACCGAGGCTATGACAGTAGCGAGGCTATAACAGTAGCGAGGCTATATAACAGTAGCGAGGCTATAACAGTAGCGAGGCTATATACAGCAGGAAGGCTATAACAGTAGCGAGGCTATAACAGTAGCGAGGTTATATACAGTAGTGTTGCTATATACAGTAGGGAGGCTTTAACAGTAGCAAGGCTATATACAGTAGCGAGGCTATATACAGTAGCGAGGCTATAACAGTAACGAGGCTAATCGTAGCGAGGCTATATACAGTAGCGAGGCTATAACAGTAGCAAGGCTACATACAGTAGCGAGGCTATATACAGTAGCGAGGCTATAACAGTAGCGAGGCTACATACAGTACCGAGACTATGACAGTAGCGAGGCTATAACAGTAGCGAGGCTATATAACAGTAGCGAGGCTATAACAGTAGCGAGGCTATATACAGCAGGAAGGCTATAACAGTAGCGAGGCTATATACAGTAGCGAGGCTATATACAGTAGCGAGGCTATAACATTACCGAGGCTATATACAGTACCGAGGCTATGACAGTAGCGAGGCTATAACAGAAGCGAGGCTATATATAGTAGCGAGGATATATACAGTAGCGAGGCTAAATACAGTAGCGAGGCTATAACAGAAGCGAGGCTATATATAGTAGCGAGGATATATACAGTAGCGAGGCTATTACAGTAGCGAGGCTATAATAGTAGCGAGACTAAAGCGAGGCTATATACAGTAGCGAGGCTATAAGAGTAGCGAGGCTGTAACAGAAGCGAGGCTATATATAGTAGTGAGGATATATACAGTAGCGAGGCTAAATACAGTAGCGAGGCTATAACAGTATCGAGGCTATATACAGTAGCAAGACTATATACAGTTGCAAGGCTACATACAGTAGCGAGGCTATATACAGTAGCGAGGCTATAACAGTAGCGAGGCTACATACAGTAGCGAGGCTATGACAGTAGCGAGGCTATAACAGTAGCGAGGCTATAACTGTAGCGATGCCATGACAGTAGCGATGCCATGACAGTAGCGAGGCTATATAACAGTAGCTAGGCTATAACAGTAGCAAGGCTATATACAGCAGGAAGGCTATAACAGTAGCGAGGCTATATACAGTAGCGAGGCTATAACATTACCGAGGCTATATACAGTACCGAGACTATGACAGTAGCGAGGCTATAACAGTAGCGAGGCTATATAACAGTAGCGAGGCTATAACAGTAGCGAGGCTATATACAGCAGGAAGGATATAACAGTAGCGAGGCTATATACAGTAGCGAGGCTATAACAGTATCGAGCCAATATACAGTAGCGAGGCTATATAAAGTAGCAAGGCTATATACAGTAGCGAGGCTATAACAGTAGCGAAGCTATAACAGTAGCGAGGCATTAACAGTAGCGAGGCAATAACAGTAGCGATGCCATGAAAGTAGCGAGGCCATAACAGTAGCGAGGCTATATATAGTAGCGAGGCTATATACATTAGCGAGGCTATAACAGTAGAGAGGCTATATAGAGTAGCAAGGCTATATACAGTAGCGAGGCTATAACACTAGCGAGGCTATATACAGTAGCGAGGTTATTAACAGTAGCGTGGCTATAATAGTAGAGAGACTAAAGCGAGGCTATATACAGTAGCGAGGCTATAACAGTAGCGAGACAATAAGAGTAGCGAGGCTGTAACAGAAGCGAGGCTATATACAGTATCGAGGCTATATACAGTAGCAAGACTATATACAGTTGCAAGGCTACATACAGTAGCGAGGCTATAACAGTAGCGAGGCTATAACAGTAGCGAGGCTATAACAGTAGCGATGCCATGACAGTAGCGAGGCTATAACAGTAGCGAGGCTATATACAGTAGCGAGGCTATATATTGTAGCGAGGCTATAACAGTAGCGAGGCCATAACAGTAGCGAGGCTATATACAGTAGCGAGGCTATAACAGTAGCGAGGTTATATACAGTAGCGAGGCTATATACAGTAGCGAGGCTATAACAGTAACGAGGTTATATACAGTAGTGAGGCTATATACAGTAGGGAGGCTTTAACAGTAGCGAGGCTATATACAGTAGCGAGGCTATAACAGTAGCGAGGCTATAACTGTAGCGATGCCATGACAGTAGCGATGCCATGACAGTAGCGAGGCTATATAACAGTAGCTAGGCTATAACAGTAGCGAGGCTATAACTGTAGCGATGCCATGACAGTAGCGATGCCATGACAGTAGCGAGGCTATATAACAGTAGCTAGGCTATAACAGTAGCGAGGCTATATACAGCAGGAAGGATATAACAGTAGCGAGGCTATATACAGTAGCGAGGCTATATACAGTAGCGAGGCTATAACAGAAGCGAGGCTATATACAGTAGCGAGGCTATAACAGTAGCGAGGCTATATACTGTAGCGAGGCTAAATACAGTAATAAGGCTATAACAGTATCGAGCCAATATACAGTAGCGAGGCTATATAAAGTAGCAAGGCTATATACAGTAGCGAGGCTATAACAGTAGCGAAGCTATAACAGTAGCGAGGCATTAACAGTAGCGAGGCAATAACAGTAGCGATGCCATGAAAGTAGCGAGGCCATAACAGTAGCGAGGCTATATATAGTAGCGAGGCTATATACATTAGCGAGGCTATAACAGTAGAGAGGCTATATAGAGTAGCAAGGCTATATACAGTAGCGAGGCTATAACACTAGCGAGGCTATATACAGTAGCGAGGTTATTAACAGTAGAGTGGCTATAATAGTAGAGAGACTAAAGCGAGGCTATATACAGTAGCGAGGCTATAACAGTAGCGAGACAATAAGAGTAGCGAGGCTGTAACAGAAGCGAGGCTATATACAGTATCGAGGCTATATACAGTAGCAAGACTATATACAGTTGCAAGGCTACATACAGTAGCGAGGCTATAACAGTAGCGAGGCTATAACAGTAGCGATGCCATGACAGTAGCGAGGCTATAACAGTAGCGAGGCTATATACAGTAGCGAGGCTATGACAGTAGCGAGGCTATAACAGTAGCGATGCCATAACAGTAGCGATGCCATGAGAGTAGCGAGTCCATAACGGTAGCGAGGCTATATACAGTAGCGAGGCTATGACAGTAGCGAGGCTATAACAGTAGCGAGGCTATAACAGTAGCGAGGCCATAACAGTAGCGAGGCTATATACAGTAGCGAGGCTATAACAGTAGCGAGGTTATATACAGTAGCGAGGCTATATACAGTAGCGAGGCTATAACAGTAACGAGGTTATATACAGTAGTGAGGCTATATACAGTAGGGAGGCTTTAACAGTAGCGAGGCTATATACAGTAGCGAGGCTATAACAGTAGCGAGGCTATAACTGTAGCGATGCCATGACAGTAGCGATGCCATGACAGTAGCGAGGCTATATAACAGTAGCTAGGCTATAACAGTAGCGAGGCTATATACAGCAGGAAGGCTATAACAGTAGCGAGGCTATATACAGTAGCGAGGCTATAACATTACCGAGGCTATATACAGTACCGAGACTATGACAGTAGCGAGGCTATAACAGTAGCGAGGCTATATAACAGTAGCGAGGCTATAACAGTAGCGAGGCTATATACAGCAGGAAGGATATAACAGTAGCGAGGCTATATACAGTAGCGAGGCTATATACAGTAGCGAGGCTATATACAGTAGCGAGGCTATAACAGTAGCGAGGCTATATACTGTAGCGAGGCTAAATACAGTAATAAGGCTATAACAGTATCGAGCCAATATACAGTAGCGAGGCTATATAAAGTAGCAAGGCTATATACAGTAGCGAGGCTATAACAGTAGCGAAGCTATAACAGTAGCGAGGCATTAACAGTAGCGAGGCAATAACAGTAGCGATGCCATGAAAGTAGCGAGGCCATAACAGTAGCGAGGCTATATATAGTTATATACAGTAGTGAGGCTATATACAGTAGGGCTATATATAGTAGCGAGGCTATATACATTAGCGAGGCTATAACAGTAGAGAGGCTATATAGAGTAGCAAGGCTATATACAGTAGCGAGGCTATAACATTAGCGAGGCTATATACAGTAGCGAGGTTATTAACAGTAGCGTGGCTATAATAGTAGAGAGACTAAAGCGAGGCTATATTCAGTAGCGAGGCTATAACAGTAGCGAGACAATAAGAGTAGCGAGGCTGTAACAGAAGCGAGGCTATATACAGTATCGAGGCTATATACAGTAGCAAGACTATATACAGTTGCAAGGCTACATACAGTAGCGAGGCTATAACAGTAGCGAGGCTATAACAGTAGCGATGCCATGACAGTAGCGAGGCTATAACAGTAGCGAGGCTATATACAGTAGCGAGGCTATGACAGTAGCGAGGCTATAACAGTAGCGATGCCATAACAGTAGCGATGCCATGAGAGTAGCGAGTCCATAACGGTTGCGAGGCTATATACAGTAGCGAGGCTATGACAGTAGCGAGGCTATAACAGTAGCGAGGCTATATATTGTAGCGAGGCTATAAAAGTAGCGAGGCCATAACAGTAGCGAGGCTATATACAGTAGCGAGGCTATAACAGTAGCGAGGTTATATACAGTAGCTAGGCTATATACAGTAGCGAGGCTATAACAGTAACGAGGTTATATACAGTAGTGAGGCTATATACAGTAGGGAGGCTTTAACAGTAGCGAGGCTATATACAGTAGCGAGGCTATAACAGTAACGAGGTTATATACAGTAGTGAGGCTATATACAGCACGGAGGCTTTAACAGTAGCGAGGCTATATACAGTAGCGAGGCTATATACAGTAGCGAGGCTATAACATTACCGAGGCTATATACAGTTCCGAGGCTATGACAGTAGCGAGGCTATAACAGTAGCGAGGCTATATAACAGTAGCTTGTCTATAACAGTAGCGAGGCTATATACAGCAAGGAAGGCTATAACAGTAGCGAGGCTATAACAGTAGCGAGGTTATATACAGTAGTGTGGCTATATACAGTAGGGAGGCTTTAACAGTAGCGAGGCTATATACAGTAGCGAGGCTTTATACAGTAGCGAGGCTATAACAGTAACGAGGCTAATCGTAGCGAGGCTATATACAGTAGCGAGGCTATAACAGTAGCAAGGCTATATACAGTAGCAAGGCTATGACAGTAGCGAGGCTATAACAGTAGCGAGGCTATAACAGTAGAGAGGCTATATACAGTAGCGAGGCCATAACAGTAGCGAGGCTATATATAGTAGCGAGGCTATATACATTAGCGAGGCTATAACAGTAGAGAGGCTATATACAGTAGAGAGGCTATATACAGTAGCGACGCTATAACAGTAGCGAGGCTATATACAGTAGCGAGGCTATATACAGTAGCGAGGTTATTAACAGTAGCGTGGCTATAATAGTAGCGAGACTAAAGCGAGGCTATATACAGTAGCGAGGCTATAACAGTAGCGAGGTTATATACAGTAGCGAGGCTATATACAGTAGCGAGGCTATAACAGTAACGAGGTTATATACAGTAGTGAGGCTATATACAGTAGGGAGGCTTTAACAGTAGCGAGGCTATATACAGTAGCGAGGCTATAACAGTAACGAGGTTATATACAGTAGTGAGGCTATATACAGCACGGAGGCTTTAACAGTAGCGAGGCTATATACAGTAGCGAGGCTATATACAGTAGCGAGGCTATAACATTACCGAGGCTATATACAGTACCGAGGCTATGACAGTAGCGAGGCTATAACAGTAGCGAGGCTATATAACAGTAGCGAGGCTATAACAGTAGCGAGGCTATATACAGCAGGAAGACAATAACAGTAGCGAGGCTATAACAGTAACGAGGCTAATCGTAGCGAGGCTATATACAGTAGCGAGGCTATAACAGTAGCAAGGCTATATACAGTAGCGAGACTATGACAGTAGCGAGGCTATAACAGTAGCGAGGTTATATACAGTAGTGAGGCTATATACAGCACGGAGGCTTTAACAGTAGCGAGGCTATATACAGTAGCGAGGCTATATACAGTAGCGAGGCTATAACATTACCGAGGCTATATACAGTACCGAGGCTATGACAGTAGCGAGGCTATAACAGTAGCGAGGCTATATAACAGTAGCGAAGCTATAACAGTAGCGAGGCTATATACAGCAGGAAGACAATAACAGTAGCGAGGCTATAACAGTAACGAGGCTAATCGTAGCGAGGCTATATACAGTAGCGAGGCTATAACAGTAGCAAGGCTATATACAGTAGCGAGACTATGACAGTAGCGAGGCTATAACAGTAGCGAGGCTATAACAGTAGCGATGCCATGACAGTAGCGAGGCCATAACATTAGCGAGGCTATATACAGTAGCGAGGCTATATACATTAGCGAGGCTATAACAGTAGAGAGGCTATATACAGTAGCGAGGCCATAACAGTAGCGAGGCTATATATAGTAGCGAGGCTATATACATTAGCGACGCTATAACAGTAGCGAGGCTATATACAGTAGCGAGGCTATATACAGTAGCGAGGTTATTAACAGTAGCGTGGCTATAATAGTAGCGAGACTAAAGCGAGGCTATATACAGTAGCGAGGCTATAACAGTAGCGAGACAATAAGAGTAGCGAGGCTGTAACAGAAGCGAGGCTATGAAGGTAGCGAAGCTATAACAGTAGCGAGGCTATAACAGTAGCGATGCCATGACAGTAGCGATGCCCTGACAGTAGCGAGGCTATATAACAGAAGCGAGGCTATAACAGTAGCGAGGCCATAACAGTAGCGAGGCTATATACAGTAGCGAGGCTATAACAGTAGCGAGGCTATATACAGTAGCGAGGCTATATACAGTAGCGAGGCTATAACATTACCGAGGCTATATACAGTACCGAGGCTATGACAGTAGCGAGGCTATAACAGTAAGCGAGGCTATATAACAGTAGCGAAGCTTATAACAGTAAGCGAGGCTATATACAGCAGGAAGACAATAACAGTAGCGAGGCTATAACAGTAACGAGGCTAATCGTAGCGAGGCTATATACAGTAGCGAGGCTATAACAGTAGCAAGGCTATATACAGTAGCGAGACTATGACAGTAGCGAGGCTATAACAGTAGCGAGGCTATAACAGTAGCGATGCCATGACAGTAGCGAGGCCATAACATTAGCGAGGCTATATACAGTAGCGAGGCTATATACATTAGCGAGGCTATAACAGTAGAGAGGCTATATACAGTAGCGAGGCCATAACAGTAGCGAGGCTATATATAGTAGCGAGGCTATATACATTAGCGACGCAATAACAGTAGCGAGGCTATATACAGTAGCGAGGCTATATACAGTAGCGAGGTTATTAACAGTAGCGTGGCTATAATAGTAGCGAGACTAAAGCGAGGCTATATACAGTAGCGAGGCTATAACAGTAGCGAGACAATAAGAGTAGCGAGGCTGTAACAGAAGCGAGGCTATGAAGGTAGCGAAGCTATAACAGTAGCGAGGCTATAACAGTAGCGATGCCATGACAGTAGCGATGCCCTGACAGTAGCGAGGCTATATAACAGAAGCGAGGCTATAACAGTAGCGAGGCTATATACAGCAGGAAGGCTATAACAGTAGAGAGGCTATATACAGTAGCGAGGCTATATACAGTAGCGAGGCTATAACATTACCGAGGTTATATACAGTACCGAGGATATGACAGTAGCGAGGCTATAACAGTAGCGAGGCTATATACAGCAGGAAGGCTATAACAGTAGCGAGGCTATATAAAGTAGCGAGGCTATATACAGTAGCGAGGCTATAACAGAAGCAAGGCTATATACAGTAGCGAGGCTATGACAGTAGCGAGGCTATAACAGTAGCGAGGCTATAACTGTAGCGATGCCATGACAGTAGCGATGCCATGACAGTAGCGAGGCTATATAACAGTTGCTAGGCTATAACAGTAGCGAGGCTATATACAGCAGGAAGGCTATAACAGTAGCGAGGCTATATACAGTAGCGAGGCTATAACATTACCGAGGCTATATACAGTACCGAGACTATGACAGTAGCGAGGCTATAACAGTAGTGAGGCTATATAACAGTAGCGAGGCTATAACAGCAGCGAGGCTATATACAGCAGGAAGGATATAACAATAGCGAGGCTATATACAGTAGCGAGGCTATATACAGCAGCGAGGCTATAACAGAAGCGAGGCTATATACAGTAGCGAGGTTATTAACAGTAGCGTGGCTATAATAGTAGAGAGACTAAAGCGAGGCTATATACAGTAGCGAGGCTATAACAGTAGCGAAGCTATAACAGTAGCGAGGCTATATATAGTAGCGAGGCTATATACATTAGCGAGGCTATAACAGTAGAGAGGCTATATACAGTAGCGAGGCTATATACAGTAGCGAGGCTATAACACTAGCGAGGCTATATACAGTAGCGAGGTTATTAACAGTAGCGTGGCTATAATAGTAGAGAGACTAAAGCGAGGCTATATACAGTAGCGAGGCTATAACAGTAGCGGGACAATAAGAGTAGCGAGGCTGTAACAGAAGCGAGGCTATATACAGTATCGAGGCTATATACAGTAGCAAGACTATATACAGTTGCAAGGCTACATACAGTAGCGAGGCTATAACAGTAGCGAGGCTATAACAGTAGCGAGGCTATAACAGTAGCGATGCCATGACAGTAGCGAGGCTATAACAGTAGCGAGGCTATATACAGTAGCGAGGCTATAACAGTATCGAGGCTATAACAGTAACGAGGTTATATACAGTAGTGAGGCTATATACAGCACGGAGGCTTTAACAGTAGCGAGGCTATATACAGTAAGCGAGGCTATATACAGTAGCGAGGCTATAACATTACCGAGGCTATATACAGTACCGAGGCTATGACAGTAGCGAGGCTATAACAGTAGCGAGGCTATATAACAGTAGCGAGGCTATAACAGTAGCGAGGCTATATACAGCAGGAAGGCTATAACAGTAGCGAGGCTATAACAGTAGCGAGGTTATATACAGTAGTGTGGCTATATACAGTAGGGAGGCTTTAACAGTAGCGAGGCTGTATACAGTAGCGAGGCTATATACAGTAGCGAGGCTATAACAATGTGAGGCTAATCGTAGCGAGGCTATATACAGTAGCGAGGCTATAACAGTAGCAAGGCTACATACAGTAGCGAGGCTATGACAGTAGCGAGGCTATAACAGTAGCGAGGCTATAACTGTAGCGATGCCATGACAGTAGCAATGCCATGACAGTAGCGAGGCTATATAACAGTAGCTAGGCTATAACAGTAGCGAGGCTATATACAGCAGGAAGGCTATAACAGTAGCGAGGCTATATACAGTAGCGAGGCTA
Source organism: Brachymystax lenok tsinlingensis (assembly GCA_030435695.1). Classification (NCBI taxonomy): domain Eukaryota; kingdom Metazoa; phylum Chordata; class Actinopteri; order Salmoniformes; family Salmonidae; genus Brachymystax; species Brachymystax lenok. Next base: position 19,296,819 of record CM059809.1, read on the forward strand.
TAACATTACCGAGGCTATATACAGTACCTAGACTTTGACAGTAGCGAGGCTATAACAGTAGCGAGGCTATATAACAGTAGCGAGGCTATAACAGTAGCGAGGCTATATACAGCAGGAAGGATATAACAGTAGCGAGGCTATATACAGTAGCGAGGCTATAACAGAAGCGAGGCTATATACAGTAGCGCGGCTATAACAGTAGCGAGGCTATATACTGTAGCGAGGCTAAATACAGTAATAAGGCTATAACAGTATCGAGGCAATATACAGTAGCGAGGCTATATAAAGTAGCAAGGCTATATACAGTAGCGAGGCTATAACAGTAGCGAAGCTATAACAGTAGCGAGGCATTAACAGTAGCGAGGCTATAACAGTAGCGATGCCATGAAAGTAGCAAGGCCATAACAGTAGCGAGGCTATATATAGTAGCGAGGCTATATACATTAGCGAGGCTATAACAGTAGAGAGGCTATATACAGTAGCGAGGCTATATACAGTAGCGAGGCTATAACACTAGCGAGGCTATATACAGTAGCGAGGTTATTAACAGTAGCGTGGCTATAATAGTAGAGAGACTAAAGCGAGGCTATATACAGTAGCGAGGCTATAACAGTAGCGAGACAATAAGAGTAGCGAGGCTGTAACAGAAGCGAGGCTATATACAGTATCGAGGCTATATACAGTAGCAAGACTATATACAGTTGCAAGGCTACATACAGTAGCGAGGCTATAACAGTCGCGAGGCTATAACAGTAGCGAGGCTATAACAGTAGCGATGCCATGACAGTAGCGAGGCTATAACAGTAGCGAGGCTATATACAGTAGCGAGGCTATGACAGTAGCGAGGCTATAACAGTAGCGATGCCATAACAGTAGCGATGCCATGAGAGTAGCGAGTCCATAACGGTAGCGAGGCTATATACAGTAGCGAGGCTATGACAGTAGCGAGGATATAACAGTAGCGAGGCTATATATTGTAGCGAGGCTATAACAGTAGCGAGGCCATAACAGTAGCGAGGCTATATACAGTAGCGAGGCTATAACAGTAGCGAGGTTATATACAGTAGCGAGGCTATATACAGTAGCGAGGCTATAACAGTAAGGAGGTTATATACAGTAGTGAGGCTATATACAGTAGGGAGGCTTTAACAGTAGCGAGGCTATATACAGTAGCGAGGCTATAACAGTAACGAGGTTATATACAGTAGTGAGGCTATATACAGCACGGAGGCTTTAACAGTAGCGAGGCTATATACAGTAAGCGAGGCTATATACAGTAGCGAGGCTATAACATTACCGAGGCTATATACAGTACCGAGGCCATGACAGTAGTGAGGCTATAACAGTAGCGAGGCTATATAACAGTAGCGAGGCTATAACAGTAGCGAGGCTATATACAGCAGGAAGGCTATAACAGTAGCGAGGCTATAACAGTAACGAGGCTAATCGTAGCGAGGCTATATACAGTAGCGAGGCTATAACAGAAGCAAGGCTATATACAGTAGCGAGGCTATGACAGTAGCGAGGCTATAACAGTAGCGATGCCATGACAGTAGCGAGGCCATAACATTAGCGAGGCTATATACAGTAGCGAGGCTATATACATTAGCGAGGCTATAACAGTAGAGAGGCTATATACAGTAGCGAGGCCATAACAGTAGCGAGGCTATATATAGTAGCGAGGCTATATACATTAGCGAGGCTATAACAGTAGAGAGGCTATATACAGTAGCGACGCTATAACAGTAGCGAGGCTATATACAGTAGCGAGGTTATTAACAGTAGCGTGGCTATAATAGTAGCGAGACTAAAGCGAGGCTATATATAGTAGCGAGGATATATACAGTAGCGAGGCTAAATACAGTAGCGAGGCTATAACAGTATCGAGGCTATATACAGTAGCAAGACTATATACAGTATCAAGGCTACATACAGTAGCGAGGCTATATACAGTAGCGAGGCTATAACAGTAGCGAGGCTATATACAGTAGCGAGGCTATGACAGTAGCGAGGCTATAACAGTAGCGATGCCATGACAGTAGCGAGGCTATATAACAGTAGCGAGGCTATAACAGTAGCGAGGCTATATACAGCAGGAAGGCTATAACAGTAGCGAGGCTATATACAGTAGCGAGGCTATATACAGTAGCGAGGCTATAACATTACCGAGGCTATATACAGTACCGAGGCTATGACAGTAGCGAGGCTATAACAGTAGCGAGGCTATATACAGCAGGAAGGCTATAACAGTAGCGAGGCTATATAAAGTAGCGAGGCTATATACAGTAGCGAGGCTATAACAGAAGCAAGGCTATATACAGCAGCGAGGCTATAACAGTAGCGAGGCTATAACTGTAGCGATGCCATGACAGTAGCGATGCCATGACAGTAGCGAGGCTATATAACAGTTGCTAGGCTATAACAGTAGCGAGGCTATATACAGCAGGAAGGCTATAACAGTAGCGAGGCTATATACAGTAGCGAGGCTATAACATTACCGAGGCTATATACAGTACCGAGACTATGACAGTAGCGAGGCTATAACAGTAGTGAGGCTATATAACAGTAGCGAGGCTATAACAGCAGCGAGGCTATATACAGCAGGAAGGATATAACAATAGCGAGGCTATATACAGTAGCGAGGCTATATACAGTAGCGAGGCTATAACAGAAGCGAGGCTATATACAGTAGCGAGGTTATTAACAGTAGCGTGGCTATAATAGTAGAGAGACTAAAGCGAGGCTATATACAGTAGCGAGGCTATAACAGTAGCGAAGCTATAACAGTAGCGAGGCTATATATAGTAGCGAGGCTATATACATTAGCGAGGCTATAACAGTAGAGAGGCTATATACAGTAGCGAGGCTATATACAGTAGCGAGGCTATAACACTAGCGAGGCTATATACAGTAGCGAGGTTATTAACAGTAGCGTGGCTATAATAGTAGAGAGACTAAAGCGAGGCTATATACAGTAGCGAGGCTATAACAGTAGCGGGACAATAAGAGTAGCGAGGCTGTAACAGAAGCGAGGCTATATACAGTATCGAGGCTATATACAGTAGCAAGACTATATACAGTTGCAAGGCTACATACAGTAGCGAGGCTATAACAGTAGCGAGGCTATAACAGTAGCGAGGCTATAACAGTAGCGATGCCATGACAGTAGCGAGGCTATAACAGTAGCGAGGCTATATACAGTAGCGAGGCTATAACAGTATCGAGGCTATAACAGTAACGAGGTTATATACAGTAGTGAGGCTATATACAGCACGGAGGCTTTAACAGTAGCGAGGCTATATACAGTAGCGAGGCTATATACAGTAGCGAGGCTATAACATTACCGAGGCTATATACAGTACCGAGGCTATGACAGTAGCGAGGCTATAACAGTAGCGAGGCTATATAACAGTAGCGAGGCTATAACAGTAGCGAGGCTATATACAGCAGGAAGGCTATAACAGTAGCGAGGCTATAACAGTAGCGAGGTTATATACAGTAGTGTGGCTATATACAGTAGGGAGGCTTTAACAGTAGCGAGGCTGTATACAGTAGCGAGGCTATATACAGTAGCGAGGCTATAACAGTAACGAGGCTAATCGTAGCGAGGCTATATACAGTAGCGAGGCTATAACAGTAGCAAGGCTACATACAGTAGCGAGGCTATGACAGTAGCGAGGCTATAACAGTAGCGAGGCTATAACTGTAGCGATGCCATGACAGTAGCAATGCCATGACAGTAGCGAGGCTATATAACAGTAGCTAGGCTATAACAGTAGCGAGGCTATATACAGCAGGAAGGCTATAACAGTAGCGAGGCTATATACAGTAGCGAGGCTATAACATTACCGAGGCTATATACAGTACCTAGACTTTGACAGTAGCGAGGCTATAACAGTAGCGAGGCTATATAACAGTAGCGAGGCTATAACAGTAGCGAGGCTATATACAGCAGGAAGGATATAACAGTAGCGAGGCTATATACAGTAGCGAGGCTATATACAGTAGCGAGGCTATAACAGAAGCGAGGCTATATACAGTAGCGCGGCTATAACAGTAGCGAGGCTATATACTGTAGCGAGGCTAAATACAGTAATAAGGCTATAACAGTATCGAGGCAATATACAGTAGCGAGGCTATATAAAGTAGCAAGGCTATATACAGTAGCGAGGCTATAACAGTAGCGAAGCTATAACAGTAGCGAGGCATTAACAGTAGCGAGGCTATAACAGTAGCGATGCCATGAAAGTTGCAAGGCCATAACAGTAGCGAGGCTATGTATAGTATCGAGGCTATATACATTAGCGAGGCTATAACAGTAGAGAGGCTAAATACAGTAGCGAGGCTATATACAGTAGCGAGGCTATAACACTAGCGAGGCTATATACAGTAGCGAGGTTATTAACAGTAGCGTGGCTATAATAGTAGAGAGACTAAAGCGAGGCTATATACAGTAGCGAGGCTATAACAGTAGCGAGACAATAAGAGTAGCGAGGCTGTAACAGAAGCGAGGCTATATACAGTATCGAGGCTATATACAGTAGCAAGACTATATACAGTTGCAAGGCTACATACAGTAGCGAGGCTATAACAGTCATGAGGCTATAACAGTAGCGAGGCTATAACAGTAGCGATGCCATGACAGTAGCGAGGCTATAACAGTAGCGAGGCTATATACAGTAGCGAGGCTATGACAGTAGCGAGGCTATAACAGTAGCGATGCCATAACAGTAGCGATGCCATGAGAGTAGCGAGTCCATAACGGTAGCGAGGCTATATACAGTAGCGAGGCTATGACAGTAGCGAGGATATAACAGTAGCGAGGCTATATATTGTAGCGAGGCTATAACAGTAGCGAGGCCATAACAGTAGCGAGGCTATATACAGTAGCGAGGCTATGACAGTAGCGAGGATATAACAGTAGCGAGGCTATATATTGTAGCGAGGCTATAACAGTAGCGAGGCCATAACAGTAGCGAGGCTATATACAGTAGCGAGGCTATAACAGTAGCGAGGTTATATACAGTAGCGAGGCTATATACAGTAGCGAGGCTATAACAGTAAGGAGGTTATATACAGTAGTGAGGCTATATACAGTAGGGAGGCTTTAACAGTAGCGAGGCTATATACAGTAGCGAGGCTATAACAGTAACGAGGTTATATACAGTAGTGAGGCTATATACAGCACGGAGGCTTTAACAGTAGCGAGGCTATATACAGTAGCGAGGCTATATACAGTAGCGAGGCTATAACATTACCGAGGCTATATACAGTACCGAGGCCATGACAGTAGCGAGGCTATAACAGTAGCGAGGCTATATAACAGTAGCGAGGCTATAACAGTAGCGAGGCTATATACAGCAGGAAGGCTATAACAGTAGCGAGGCTATAACAGTAACGAGGCTAATCGTAGCGAGGCTATATACAGTAGCGAGGCTATAACAGAAGCAAGGCTATATACAGTAGCGAGGCTATGACAGTAGCGAGGCTATAACAGTAGCGATGCCATGACAGTAGCGAGGCCATAACATTAGCGAGGCTATATACAGTAGCGAGGCTATATACATTAGCGAGGCTATAACAGTAGAGGGCTATATACAGTAGCGAGGCCATAACAGTAGCGAGGCTATATATAGTAGCGAGGCTATATACATTAGCGAGGCTATAACAGTAGAGAGGCTATATACAGTAGCGACGCTATAACAGTAGCGAGGCTATATACAGTAGCGAGGTTATTAACAGTAGCGTGGCTATAATAGTAGCGAGACTAAAGCGAGGCTATATATAGTAGCGAGGATATATACAGTAGCGAGGCTAAATACAGTAGCGAGGCTATAACAGTATCGAGGCTATATACAGTAGCAAGACTATATACAGTATCAAGGCTACATACAGTAGCGAGGCTATATACAGTAGCGAGGCTATAACAGTAGCGAGGCTATATACAGTAGCGAGGCTATGACAGTAGCGAGGCTATAACAGTAGCGATGCCATGACAGTAGCGAGGCTATATAACAGTAGCGAGGCTATAACAGTAGCGAGGCTATATACAGCAGGAAGGCTATAACAGTAGCGAGGCTATATACAGTAGCGAGGCTATATACAGTAGCGAGGCTATAACATTACCGAGGCTATATACAGTACCGAGGCTATGACAGTAGCGAGGCTATAACAGTAGCGAGGCTATATACAGCAGGAAGGCTATAACAGTAGCGAGGCTATATAAAGTAGCGAGGCTATATACAGTAGCGAGGCTATAACAGAAGCAAGGCTATATACAGCAGCGAGGCTATAACAGTAGCGAGGCTATAACTGTAGCGATGCCATGACAGTAGCGATGCCATGACAGTAGCGAGGCTATATAACAGTTGCTAGGCTATAACAGTAGCGAGGCTATATACAGCAGGAAGGCTATAACAGTAGCGAGGCTATATACAGTAGCGAGGCTATAACATTACCGAGGCTATATACAGTACCGAGACTATGACAGTAGCGAGGCTATAACAGTAGCGAGGCTATATAACAGTAGCGAGGCTATAACAGTAGCGAGGCTATACACAGCAGGAAGGATATAACAGTAGCGAGGCTATATACAGTAGCGAGGCTATATACAGTAGCGAGGCTATAACAGAAGCGAGGCTATATACAGTAGCGAGGTTATTAACAGTAGCGTGGCTATAATAGTAGAGAGACTAAAGCGAGGCTATATACAGTAGCGAGGCTATAACAGTAGCGAAGCTATAACAGTTCTTGAGAGGCTATATATAGTAAGCGAGGCTATATACATTAGCGAGGCTATAACAGTAGAGAGGCTATATACAGTAGCGAGGCTATATACAGTAGCGAGGCTATAAAACTAGCGAGGCTATATACAGTAGCGAGGCTATTAACAGTAGCGTGGCTATAATAGTAGAGAGACTAAAGCGAGGCTATATACAGTAGCGAGGCTATAACAGTAGCGGGACAATAAGAGTAGCGAGGCTGTAACAGAAGCGAGGCTATATACAGTATCGAGGCTATATACAGTAGCAAGACTATATACAGTTGCAAGGCTACATACAGTAGCGAGGCTATAACAGTAGCGAGGCTATAACAGTAGCGAGGCTATAACAGTAGCGATGCCATGACAGTAGCGAGACTATAACAGTAGCGAGGCTATATACAGTAGCGAGGCTATGACAGTAGCGAGGCTATAACAGTAGCGATGCCATAACAGTAGTGATGCCATGAGAGTAGCGAGTCCATAACAGTAGCGAGGCTATATACAGTAGCGAGGCTATGACAGTAGTGAGGCTATAACAGTAGCGAGGCTATATATTGTAGCGAGGCTATAACAGTAGCGAGGCCATAACAGTAGCGAGGCTATATACAGTAGCGAGGCTATAACAGTAGCGAGGTTATATACAGTAGCGAGGCTATATACAGTAGCGAGGCTATAACAGTAACGAGGTTATATACAGTAGTGAGGCTATATACAGTAGGGAGGCTTTAACAGTAGCGAGGCTATATACAGTAGCGAGGCTATAACAGTAATGAGGTTATATACAGTAGTGAGGCTATATACAGCACGGAGGCTTTACCAGTAGCGAGGCTATATACAGTAGCGAGGCTATATACAGTAGCGAGGCTATAACATTACCGAGGCTATATACAGTACCGAGGCTATAACAGTAGCGAGTCTATATAACAGTAGCGAGGCTATAACAGTAGCGAGGCTATATACAGCAGGAAGGCTATAACAGTAGCGAGGCTATAACAGTAGCGAGGTTATATACAGTAGTGTGGCTATATACAGTAGGGAGGCTTTAACAGTAGCGAGGCTATATACAGTAGCGAGGCTATATACAGTAGCGAGGCTATAACAGTAACGAGGCTAATCGTAGCGAGGCTATATACAGTAGCGAGGCTATAACAGTAGCAAGGCTATATACAGTAGCGAGGCTATAACAGTAGCGAGGCTATAACAGTAGCGAGGCTATAACAGTAGCGATGCCTTGACAGTAGCGAGGCCATAACATTAGCGAGGCTATATACAGTAGCGAGGCTATATACATTAGCGAGGCTATAACAGTAGAGAGGCTATATACAGTAGCGAGGCCATAACATTAGCGAGGCTATATATAGTAGCGAGGCTATATACATTAGCGAGGATATAACTGTAGAGAGGCTATATACAGTAGCGAGGCTATATACAGTAGCGACGCTATAACAGTAGCAAGGCTATATACAGTAGCGAGGCTATAACAGTAGCGAGACAATAAGAGTAGCGAGACTGTAACAGAAGCGAGGCTATATATAGTAGCGAGGATATATACAGTAGCGAGGCTAAATACAGTAGCGAGGCTATAACAGTATCGAGGCTATATACAGTAGCAAGACTATATACAGTAGCAAGGCTACATACAGTAGCGAGGCTATATACATTAGCGAGGCTATAAAAGTAGCGAGGCTATAACAGTAGCGATGCCATGACAGTAGCGATGCCATGACAGTAGCGAGGCTATATAACAGTAGCGAGGCTATATACAGCAGGAAGGCTATAACAGTAGTGAGGCTATATACAGTAGCGAGGCTATATACAGTAGCGAGGCTATAACAGAAGCAAGGCTATATACAGTAGCGAGGCCATGACAGTAGCGAGGTTATTAACAGTAGCGTGGCTATAATAGTAGAGAGACTAAAGCGAGGCTATATACAGTAGCGAGGCTATAACAGTAGCGAGACAATAAGAGTAGCGAGGCTGTAACAGAAGCGAGGCTATATACAGTAGCAAGACTATATACAGTTGCAAGGCTACATACAGTAGCGAGGCTATACCAGTATCGAGGATATAACAGTAGCGAGGCTATAACAGTAGCGATGCCATGACAGTAGCGAGGCTATAACAGTAGCGAGGCTATATACAGTAGCGAGGCTATGACAGTAGCGAGGCTATAACAGTAGCGATGCCATAACAGTAGCGATGCCATGAGAGTTGCGAGTCCATAACAGTAGCGAGGCTATATACAGTAGCGAGGCTATGACAGTAGCGAGGCTATAACAGTAGCGAGGCTATATATTGTAGCGAGGCTATAACAGTAGCGAGGCCATAACAGTAGCGAGGCTATATACAGTAGCGAGGCTATAACAGTAACGAGGTTATATACAGTAGTGAGGCTATATACAGTAGGGAGGCTTTAACAGTAGCGAGGCTATATACAGTAGCGAGGCTATAACAGTAACGAGGTTATATACAGTAGTGAGGCTATATACAGCAGTGAGGCTTTAACAGTAGCGAGGCTATATACAGTAGCGAGGCTATAACATTACCGAGGCTATATACAGTACCGAGGCTATGACAGTAGCGAGGCTATAACAGTAGCGAGGCTATATATTGTAGCGAGGCTACAACAGTAGCGAGGCCATAACAGTAGCGAGGCTATATACAGTAGCGAGGCTATAACAGTAGCAAGGTTATATACAGTAGCGAGGCTATATACAGTAGCGAGGCTATAACAGTATCGAGGTTATATACAGTAGTGAGGCTATATACAGTAGGGAGGCTTTAACAGTAGCGAGGCTATATACAGTAGCGAGGCTATAACAGTAACGAGGTTATATACAGTAGTGAGGCTATATACAGCAGGGAGGCTTTAACAGTAGCGAGGCTATAACAGTATCGAGGCTATATACAGTAGCAAGACTATATACAGTAGCAAGGCTACATACAGTAGCGAGGCTATATACAGTAGCGAGGCTATAACAGTAGCGAGGCTATATACAGTAGCGAGGCTATGACAGTAGCGAGGCTATAACAGTAGCGAGGCTATAACAATAGCGATGCCATGACAGTAGCGATGCCATGACAGTAGCGAGGCTATATAACAGTAGCGAGGCTATAACAGTAGCGAGGCTATAACAGAAGCGAGGCTATATACAGTAGCGAGGCTATAACAGTAGCGAGGCTATATAACAGTAGCTAGGCATTAACAGTAGCGAGGCTATAACAGTAGCGAGGCTATATACAGTAGCGAGGCTATATACAGTAGCGAGGCTATAACAGAAGCGAGGCTATATACAGTAGCGTGGCTATAACAGTAGCGAGGCTATATACTGTAGCGAGGCTAAATACAGTAATAAGGCTATAACAGTATCGAGGCAATATACAGTAGCGAGGCTATATAAAGTAGCAAGGCTATATACAGTAGCGAGGCTATAACAGTAGCGAAGCTATAACAGTAGCGAGGCATTAACAGTAGCGAGGCTATAACAGTAGCGATGCCATGAAAGTAGCAAGGCCATAACAGTAGCGAGGCTATATATAGTAGCGAGGCTATATACATTAGCGAGGCTATAACAGTAGAGAGGCTATATACAGTAGCGAGGCTATATACAGTAGCGAGGCTATAACACTAGCGAGGCTATATACAGTAGCGAGGTTATTAACAGTAGCGTGGCTATAATAGTAGAGAGACTAAAGCGAGGCTATATACAGTAGCGAGGCTATAACAGTAGCGAGACAATAAGAGTAGCGAGGCTGTAACAGAAGCGAGGCTATATACAGTATCGAGGCTATATACAGTAGCAAGACTATATACAGTTGCAAGGCTACATACAGTAGCGAGGCTATAACAGTCGCGAGGCTATAACAGTAGCGAGGCTATAACAGTAGCGATGCCATGACAGTAGCGAGGCTATAACAGTAGCGAGGCTATATACAGTAGCGAGGCTATGACAGTAGCGAGGCTATAACAGTAGCGATGCCATAACAGTAGCGATGCCATGAGAGTAGCGAGTCCATAACGGTAGCGAGGCTATATACAGTAGCGAGGCTATGACAGTAGCGAGGATATAACAGTAGCGAGGCTATATATTGTAGCGAGGCTATAACAGTAGCGAGGCCATAACAGTAGCGAGGCTACATACAGTAGCGAGGCTATAACAGTAGCGAGGTTATATACAGTAGCGAGGCTATATACAGTAGCGAGGCTATAACAGTAAGGAGGTTATATACAGTAGTGAGGCTATATACAGTAGGGAGGCTTTAACAGTAGCGAGGCTATATACAGTAGCGAGGCTATAACAGTAACGAGGTTATATACAGTAGTGAGGCTATATACAGCACGTAGGCTTTAACAGTAGCGAGGCTATATACAGTAGCGAGGCTATATACAGTAGCGAGGCTATAACATTACGAGGGCTATATACAGTACCGAGGCCATGACAGTAGCGAGGCTATAACAGTAGCGAGGCTATATAACAGTAGCGAGGCTATAACAGTAGCGAGGCTATATACAGCAGGAAGGCTATAACAGTAGCGAGGCTATAACAGTAACGAGGCTAATCGTAGCGAGGCTATATACAGTAGCGAGGCTATAACAGTAGCAAGGCTATATACAGTAGCGAGGCTATGACAGTAGCGAGGCTATAACAGTAGCGATGCCATGACAGTAGCGAGGCCATAACATTAGCGAGGCTATATACAGTAGCGAGGCTATATACATTAGCGAGGCTATAACAGTAGAGAGGCTATATACAGTAGCGAGGCCATAACAGTAGCGAGGCTATATATAGTAGCGAGGCTATATACATTAGCGAGGCTATAACAGTAGAGAGGCTATATACAGTAGCGGCTATATAACAGTAGCGAGGCTATACAGTAGCGAGGTTATTAACAGTAGCGTGGCTATAATAGTAGCGAGACTAAAGCGAGGCTATATATAGTAGCGAGGATATATACAGTAGCGAGGCTAAATACAGTAGCGAGGCTATAACAGTATCGAGGCTATATACAGTAGCAAGACTATATACAGTATCAAGGCTACATACAGTAGCGAGGCTATATACAGTAGCGAGAGGCTATAACAGTAGCGAGGCTATATACAGTAGCGAGGCTATGACAGTAGCGAGGCTATAACAGTAGCGATGCCATGACAGTAGCGAGGCTATATAACAGTAGCGAGGCTATAACAGTAGCGAGGCTATATACAGCAGGAAGGCTATAACAGTAGCGAGGCTATATACAGTAGCGAGGCTATATACAGTAGCGAGGCTATAACATTACCGAGGCTATATACAGTACCGAGGCTATGACAGTAGCGAGGCTATAACAGTAGCGAGGCTATATACAGCAGGAAGGCTATAACAGTAGCGAGGCTATATAAAGTAGCGAGGCTATATACAGTAGCGAGGCTATAACAGAAGCAAGGCTATATACAGTAGCGAGGCTATAACAGTAGCGAGGCTATAACTGTAGCGATGCCATGACAGTAGCGATGCCATGACAGTAGCGAGGCTATATAACAGTTGCTAGGCTATAACAGTAGCGAGGCTATATACAGCAGGAAGGCTATAACAGTAGCGAGGCTATATACAGTAGCGAGGCTATAACATTACCGAGGCTATATACAGTACCGAGACTATGACAGTAGCGAGGCTATAACAGTAGCGAGGCTATATAACAGTAGCGAGGCTATAACAGTAGCGAGGCTATATACAGCAGGAAGGATATAACAGTAGCGAGGCTATATACAGTAGCGAGGCTATATACAGTAGCGAGGCTATAACAGAAGCGAGGCTATATACAGTAGCGAGGTTATTAACAGTAGCGTGGCTATAACAGTAGCGAGGCTATAACTGTAGCGATGCCATGACAGTAGCGATGCCATGACAGTAGCGAGGCTATATAACAGTTGCTAGGCTATAACAGTAGCGAGGCTATATACAGCAGGAAGGCTATAACAGTAGCGAGGCTATATACAGTAGCGAGGCTATAACATTACCGAGGCTATATACAGTACCGAGACTATGACAGTAGCGAGGCTATAACAGTAGCGAGGCTATATAACAGTAGCGAGGCTATAACAGTAGCGAGGCTATATACAGCAGGAAGGATATAACAGTAGCGAGGCTATATACAGTAGCGAGGCTATATACAGTAGCGAGGCTATAACAGAAGCGAGGCTATATACAGTAGCGAGGTTATTAACAGTAGCGTGGCTATAATAGTAGAGAGACTAAAGCGAGGCTATATACAGTAGCGAGGCTATAACAGTAGCGAAGCTATAACAGTTGCGAGGCTATATATAGTAGCGAGGCTATATACATTAGCGAGGCTATAACAGTAGAGAGGCTATATACAGTAGCGAGGCTATATACAGTAGCGAGGCTATAAAACTAGCGAGGCTATATACAGTAGCGAGGCTATTAACAGTAGCGTGGCTATAATAGTAGAGAGACTAAAGCGAGGCTATATACAGTAGCGAGGCTATAACAGTAGCGGGACAATAAGAGTAAGCGAGGCTGTAACATAGCGAGGCTATATACAGTATCGAGGCTATATACAGTAGCAAGACTATATACAGTTGCAAGGCTACATACAGTAGCGAGGCTATAACAGTAGCGAGGCTATAACAGTAGCGAGGATATAACAGTAGCGATGCCATGACAGTAGCGAGACTATAACAGTAAGCGAGGCTATATACAGTAGCGAGGCTATGACAGTAGCGAGGCTATAACAGTAGCGATGCCATAACAGTAGCGATGCCATGAGAGTAGCGAGTCCATAACAGTAGCGAGGCTATATACAGTAGCGAGGCTATGACAGTAGTGAGGCTATAACAGTAGCGAGGCTATATATTGTAGCGAGGCTATAACAGTAGCGAGGCCATAACAGTAGCGAGGCTATAACAGTAGCGAGGTTATATACAGTAGCGAGGCTACATACAGTAGCGAGGCTATAACAGTAACGAGGTTATATACAGTAGTGAGGCTATATACAGTAGGGAGGCTTTAACAGTAGCGAGGCTATATACAGTAGCGAGGCTATAACAGTAATGAGGTTATATACAGTAGTGAGGCTATATACAGCACGGAGGCTTTAACAGTAGCGAGGCTATATACAGTAGCGAGGCTATATACAGTAGCGAGGCTATAACATTACTGAGGCTATATACAGTACCGAGGCTATAACAGTAGCTTAGTCTATATAACAGTAGCGAGGCTATAACAGTAGCGAGGCTATATACAGCAGGAAGGCTATAACAGTAGCGAGGCTATAACAGTAGCGAGGTTATATACAGTAGTGTGGCTATATACAGTAGGGAGGCTTTAACAGTAGCGAGGCTATATACAGTAGCGAGGCTATATACAGTAGCGAGGCTATAACAGTAACGAGGCTAATCGTAGCGAGGCTATATACAGTAGCGAGGCTATAACAGTAGCAAGGCTATATACAGTAGCGAGGCTATAACAGTAGCGAGGCTATAACAGTAGCGAGGCTATAACAGTAGCGAGGCTATAACATTAGCGAGGCTATAAAACTAGCGAGGCTATATACAGTAGCGAGGCTATTAACAGTAGCGTGGCTATAATAGTAGAGAGACTAAAGCGAGGCTATATACAGTAGCGAGGCTATAACAGTAGCGGGACAATAAGAGTAGCGAGGCTGTAACAGAAGCGAGGCTATATACAGTATCGAGGCTATATACAGTAGCAAGACTATATACAGTTGCAAGGCTACATACAGTAGCGAGGCTATAACAGTAGCGAGGCTATAACAGTAGCGAGGCTATAACAGTAGCGATGCCATGACAGTAGCGAGACTATAACAGTAGCGAGGCTATATACAGTAGCGAGGCTATGACAGTAGCGAGGCTATAACAGTAGCGATGCCATAACAGTAGCGATGCCATGAGAGTAGCGAGTCCATAACAGTAGCGAGGCTATATACAGTAGCGAGGCTATGACAGTAGTGAGGCTATAACAGTAAGCGAGGCTATATATTGTAGCGAGGCTATAACAGTAGCGAGGCCATAACAGTAGCGAGGCTATAACAGTAGCGAGGTTATATACAGTAGCGAGGCTACATACAGTAGCGAGGCTATAACAGTAACGAGGTTATATACAGTAGTGAGGCTATATACAGTAGGGAGGCTTTAACAGTAGCGAGGCTATATACAGTAGCGAGGCTATAACAGTAATGAGGTTATATACAGTAGTGAGGCTATATACAGCACGGAGGCTTTAACAGTAGCGAGGCTATATACAGTAGCGAGGCTATATACAGTAGCGAGGCTATAACATTACCGAGGCTATATACAGTACCGAGGCTATAACAGTAGCGAGTCTATATAACAGTAGCGAGGCTATAACAGTAGCGAGGCTATATACAGCAGGAAGGCTATAACAGTAGCGAGGCTATAACAGTAGCGAGGTTATATACAGTAGTGTGGCTATATACAGTAGGGAGGCTTTAACAGTAGCGAGGCTATATACAGTAGCGAGGCTATATACAGTAGCGAGGCTATAACAGTAACGAGGCTAATCGTAGCGAGGCTATATACAGTAGCGAGGCTATAACAGTAGCAAGGCTATATACAGTAGCGAGGCTATAACAGTAGCGAGGCTATAACAGTAGCAATGCCTTGACAGTAGCGAGGCCATAACATTAGCGAGGCTATATACAGTAGCGAGGCTATATACATTAGCGAGGCTATAAAAGTAGAGAGGCTATATACAGTAGCGAGGCCATAACATTAGCGAGGCTATATATAGTAGCGAGGCTATATACATTAGCGAGGATATAACTGTAGAGAGGCTATATACAGTAGCGAGGCTATATACAGTAGCGACGCTATAACAGTAGCAAGGCTATATACAGTAGCGAGGCTATAACATTACCGAGGCTATATACAGTACCGAGGCTATAACAGTAGCGAGTCTATATAACAGTAGCGAGGCTATAACAGTAGCGAGGCTATATACAGCAGGAAGGCTATAACAGTAGCGAGGCTATAACAGTAGCGAGGTTATATACAGTAGTGTGGCTATATACAGTAGGGAGGCTTTAACAGTAGCGAGGCTATATACAGTAGCGAGGCTATATACAGTAGCGAGGCTATAACAGTAATCTTGAGGCTAATCGTAGCGAGGCTATATACAGTAGCGAGGCTATAACAGTAGCAAGGCTATATACAGTAGCGAGGCTATAACAGTAGCGAGGCTATAACAGTAGCGAGGCTATAACAGTAGCGAGGCTATAACATTAGCGAGGCTATAAAACTAGCGAGGCTATATACAGTAGCGAGGCTATTAACAGTAGCGTGGCTATAATAGTAGAGAGACTAAAGCGAGGCTATATACAGTAGCGAGGCTATAACAGTAGCGGGACAATAAGAGTAGCGAGGCTGTAACAGAAGCGAGGCTATATACAGTATCGAGGCTATATACAGTAGCAAGACTATATACAGTTGCAAGGCTACATACAGTAGCGAGGCTATAACAGTAGCGAGGCTATAACAGTAGCGAGGCTATAACAGTAGCGATGCCATGACAGTAGCGAGACTATAACAGTAGCGAGGCTATATACAGTAGCGAGGCTATGACAGTAGCGAGGCTATAACAGTAGCGATGCCATAACAGTAGCGATGCCATGAGAGTAGCGAGTCCATAACAGTAGCGAGGCTATATACAGTAGCGAGGCTATGACAGTAGTGAGGCTATAACAGTAGCGAGGCTATATATTGTAGCGAGGCTATAACAGTAGCGAGGCCATAACAGTAGCGAGGCTATAACAGTAGCGAGGTTATATACAGTAGCGAGGCTACATACAGTAGCGAGGCTATAACAGTAACGAGGTTATATACAGTAGTGAGGCTATATACAGTAGGGAGGCTTTAACAGTAGCGAGGCTATATACAGTAGCGAGGCTATAACAGTAATGAGGTTATATACAGTAGTGAGGCTATATACAGCACGGAGGCTTTAACAGTAGCGAGGCTATATACAGTAGCGAGGCTATATACAGTAGCGAGGCTATAACATTACCGAGGCTATATACAGTACCGAGGCTATAACAGTAGCGAGTCTATATAACAGTAGCGAGGCTATAACAGTAGCGAGGCTATATACAGCAGGAAGGCTATAACAGTAGCGAGGCTATAACAGTAGCGAGGTTATATACAGTAGTGTGGCTATATACAGTAGGGAGGCTTTAACAGTAGCGAGGCTATATACAGTAGCGAGGCTATATACAGTAGCGAGGCTATAACAGTAACGAGGCTAATCGTAGCGAGGCTATATACAGTAGCGAGGCTATAACAGTAGCAAGGCTATATACAGTAGCGAGGCTATAACAGTAGCGAGGCTATAACAGTAGCAATGCCTTGACAGTAGCGAGGCCATAACATTAGCGAGGCTATATACAGTAGCGAGGCTATATACATTAGCGAGGCTATAAAAGTAGAGAGGCTATATACAGTAGCGAGGCCATAACATTAGCGAGGCTATATATAGTAGCGAGGCTATATACATTAGCGAGGATATAACTGTAGAGAGGCTATATACAGTAGCGAGGCTATATACAGTAGCGACGCTATAACAGTAGCAAGGCTATATACAGTAGCGAGGCTATAACAGTAGCGAGACAATAAGAGTAGCGAGACTGTAACAGAAGCGAGGCTATATATAGTAGCGAGGATATATACAGTAGCGAGGCTAAATACAGTAGCGAGGCTATAACAGTATCGAGGCTATATACAGTAGGAAGGCTATAACAGTAGTGAGGCTATATACAGTAGCGAGGCTATATACAGTAGCGAGGCTATAACATTACCGAGGCTATATACAGTACCGAGGCTATGACAGTAGCGAGGCTATAACAGTAGCGAGGCTATATACAGCAGAAAGGCTATAACAGTAGCGAGGCTATATACAGTAGCGAGGCCATATACAGTAGCGAGGCTATAACAGAAGCAAGGCTATATACAGTAGCGAGGCCATGACAGTAGCGAGGTTATTAACAGTAGCGTGGCTATATATAGTAGCGAGGCTATATACATTAGCGAGGATATAACTGTAGAGAGGCTATATACAGTAGCGAGGCTATATACAGTAGCAACGCTATAACAGTAGCAAGGCTATATACAGTAGCGAGGCTATAACAGTAGCGAGACAATAAGAGTAGCGAGACTGTAACAGAAGCGAGGCTATATATAGTAGCGAGGATATATACAGTAGCGAGGCTAAATACAGTAGCGAGGCTATAACAGTATCGAGGCTATATACAGTAGCAAGACTATATACAGTAGCAAGGCTACATACAGTAGCGAGGCTATATACATTAGCGAGGCTATAAAAGTAGCGAGGCTATAACAGTAGCGATGCCATGACAGTAGCGATGCCATGACAGTAGCGAGGCTATATAACAGTAGCGAGGCTATATACAGCAGGAAGGCTATAACAGTAGTGAGGCTATATACAGTAGCGAGGCTATATACAGTAGCGAGGCTATAACATTACCGAGGCTATATACAGTACCGAGGCTATGACAGTAGCGAGGCTATAACAGTAGCGAGGCTATATACAGCAGGAAGGCTATAACAGTAGCGAGGCTATATACAGTAGCGAGGCCATATACAGTAGCGAGGCTATAACAGAAGCAAGGCTATATACAGTAGCGAGGCCATGACAGTAGCGAGGCTATAACAGTAGCGAGGCTATATACAGCAGGAAGGCTATAACAGTAGCGAGGCTATATACAGTAGCGAGGCCATATACAGTAGCGAGGCTATAACAGAAGCAAGGCTATATACAGTAGCGAGGCCATGACAGTAGCGAGGTTATTAACAGTAGCGTGGCTATAATAGTAGAGAGACTAAAGCGAGGCTATATACAGTAGCGAGGCTATAACAGTAGCGAGACAATAAGAGTAGCGAGGCTGTAACAGAAGCGAGGCTATATACAGTAGCAAGACTATATACAGTTGCAAGGCTACATACAGTAGCGAGGCTATACCAGTAGCGAGGATATAACAGTAGCGAGGCTATAACAGTAGCGATGCCATGACAGTAGCGAGGCTATAACAGTAGCGAGGCTATATACAGTAGCGAGGCTATGACAGTAGCGAGGCTATAACAGTAGCGATGCCATAACAGTAGCGATGCCATGAGAGTTGCGAGTCCATAACAGTAGCGAGGCTATATACAGTAGCGAGGCTATGACAGTAGCGAGGCTATAACAGTAGCGAGGCTATATATTGTAGCGAGGCTATAACAGTAGCGAGGCCATAACAGTAGCGAGGCTATATACAGTAGCGAGGCTATAACAGTAACGAGGTTATATACAGTAGTGAGGCTATATACAGTAGGGAGGCTTTAACAGTAGCGAGGCTATATACAGTAGCGAGGCTATAACAGTAACGAGGTTATATACAGTAGTGAGGCTATATACAGCAGTGAGGCTTTAACAGTAGCGAGGCTATATACAGTAGCGAGGCTATATACAGTAGCGAGGCTATAACATTACCGAGGCTATATACAGTACCGAGGCTATGACAGTAGCGAGGCTATAACAGTAGCGAGGCTATATATTGTAGCGAGGCTATAACAGTAGCGAGGCCATAACAGTAGCGAGGCTATATACAGTAGCGAGGCTATATACAGTAGCGAGGCTATAACAGTAGCGAGGTTATATACAGTAGCGAGGCTATATACAGTAGCGAGGCTATAACAGTAACGAGGTTATATACAGTAGTGAGGCTATATACAGTAGGGAGGCTTTAACAGTAGCGAGGCTATATACAGTAGCGAGGCTATAACAGTAACGAGGTTATATACAGTAGTGAGGCTATATACAGCAGGGAGGCTTTAACAGTAGCGAGGCTATATACAGTATCGAGGCTATATACAGTAGCAAGACTATATACAGTAGCAAGGCTACATACAGTAGCGAGGCTATATACAGTAGCGAGGCTATAACAGTAGCGAGGCTATATACAGTAGCGAGGCTATGACAGTAGTGAGGCTATAACAGTAGCGAGGCTATATATTGTAGCGAGGCTATAACAGTAGCGAGGCCATAACAGTAGCGAGGTTATATACAGTAGCGAGGCTACATACAGTAGCGAGGCTATAACAGTAACGAGGTTATATACAGTAGTGAGGCTATATACAGTAGGGAGGCTTTAACAGTAGCGAGGCTATATACAGTAGCGAGGCTATAACAGTAATGAGGTTATATACAGTAGTGAGGCTATATACAGCACGGAGGCTTTAACAGTAGCGAGGCTATATACAGTAGCGAGGCTATATACAGTAGCGAGGCTATAACATTACCGAGGCTATATACAGTACCGAGGCTATAACAGTAGCGAGTCTATATAACAGTAGCGAGGCTATAACAGTAGCGAGGCTATATACAGCAGGAAGGCTATAACAGTAGCGAGGCTATAACAGTAGCGAGGTTATATACAGTAGTGTGGCTATATACAGTAGGGAGGCTTTAACAGTAGCGAGGCTATATACAGTAGCGAGGCTATATACAGTAGCGAGGCTATAACAGTAATTGAGGCTAATCGTAGCGAGGCTATATACAGTAGCGAGGCTATAACAGTAGCAAGGCTATATACAGTAGCGAGGCTATAACAGTAGCGAGGCTATAACAGTAGCGATGCCTTGACAGTAGCGAGGCCATAACATTAGCGAGGCTATATACAGTAGCGAGGCTATATACATTAGCGAGGCTATAACAGTAGAGAGGCTATATACAGTAGCGAGGCCATAACATTAGCGAGGCTATATATAGTAGCGAGGCTATATACATTAGCGAGGATATAACTGTAGAGAGGCTATATACAGTAGCGAGGCTATATACAGTACAGCTATAACAGTAGCAAGGCTATATACAGTAGCGAGGCTATAACAGTAGCGAGACAATAAGAGTAGCGAGACTGTAACAGAAGCGAGGCTATATATAGTAGCGAGGATATATACAGTAGCGAGGCTAAATACAGTAGCGAGGCTATAACAGTATCGAGGCTATATACAGTAGCAAGACTATATACAGTAGCAAGGCTACATACAGTAGCGAGGCTATATACATTAGCGAGGCTATAAAGTAGCGAGGCTATAACAGTAGCGATGCCATGACAGTAGCGATGCCATGACAGTAGCGAGGCTATATAACAGTAGCGAGGCTATATACAGCAGGAAGGCTATAACAGTAGTGAGGCTATATACAGTAGCGAGGCTATATACAGTAGCGAGGCTATAACAATACCGAGGCTATATACAGTACCGAGGCTATGACAGTAGCGAGGCTATAACAGTAGCGAGGCTATATACAGCAGAAAGGCTATAACAGTAGCGAGGCTATATACAGTAGCGAGGCCATATACAGTAGCGAGGCTATAACAGAAGCAAGGCTATATACAGTAGCGAGGCCATGACAGTAGCGAGGTTATTAACAGTAGCGTGGCTATAATAGTAGAGAGACTAAAGCGAGGCTATATACAGTAGCGAGGCTATAACAGTAGCGAGACAATAAGAGTAGCGAGGCTGTAACAGAAGCGAGGCTATATACAGTAGCAAGACTATATACAGTTGCAAGGCTACATACAGTAGCGAGGCTATACCAGTAGCGAGGATATAACAGTAGCGAGGCTATAACAGTAGCGATGCCATGACAGTAGCGAGGCTATAACAGTAGCGAGGCTATATACAGTAGCGAGGCTATGACAGTAGCGAGGCTATAACAGTAGCGATGCCATAACAGTAGCGATGCCATGAGAGTTGCGAGTCCATAACAGTAGCGAGGCTATATACAGTAGCGAGGCTATGACAGTAGCGAGGCTATAACAGTAGCGAGGCTATATATTGTAGCGAGGCTATAACAGTAGCGAGGCCATAACAGTAGCGAGGCCATAACAGTAGCGAGGCTATAACAGTAGCGAGGCCATAACAGTAGCGAGGCTATAACAGTAACGAGGTTATATACAGTACCGAGGCTATAACAGTAGCGAGTCTATATAACAGTAGCGAGGCTATAACAGTAGCGAGGCTATATACAGCAGGAAGGCTATAACAGTAGCGAGGCTATAACAGTAGCGAGGTTATATACAGTAGCGAGGCTAATCGTAGCGAGGCTATATACAGTAGCGAGGCTATAACAGTAGCAAGGCTATATACAGTAGCGAGGCTATAACAGTAGCGAGGCTATAACAGTAGCGAGGCTATAACAGTAGCGATGCCTTGACAGTAGCGAGGCCATAACATTAGCGAGGCTATATACAGTAGCGAGGCTATATACATTAGCGAGGCTATAACAGTAGAGAGGCTATATACAGTAGCGAGGCCATAACATTAGCGAGGCTATATATAGTAGCGAGGCTATATACATTAGCGAGGATATAACTGTAGAGAGGCTATATACAGTAGCGAGGCTATATACAGTAGCGACGCTATAACAGTAGCAAGGCTATATACAGTAGCGAGGCTATAACAGTAGCGAGACAATAAGAGTAGCGAGACTGTAACAGAAGCGAGGCTATATATAGTAGCGAGGATATATACAGTAGCGAGGCTAAATACAGTAGCGAGGCTATAACAGTATCGAGGCTATATACAGTAGCAAGACTATATACAGTAGCAATGCTACATACAGTAGGAGGCTATATACATTAGCGAGGCTATAAAAGTAGCGAGGCTATAACAGTAGCGATGCCATGACAGTAGCGATGCCATGACAGTAGCGAGGCTATATAACAGTAGCGAGGCTATATACAGCAGGAAGGCTATAACAGTAGTGAGGCTATATACAGTAGCGAGGCTATATACAGTAGCGAGGCTATAACATTACCGAGGCTATATACAGTACCGAGGCTATGACAGTAGCGAGGCTATAACAGTAGCGAGGCTATATACAGCAGAAAGGCTATAACAGTAGCGAGGCTATATACAGTAGCGTGGCCATATACAGTAGCGAGGCTATAACAGAAGCAAGGCTATATACAGTAGCGAGGCCATGACAGTAGCGAGGCTATATACAGTAGCGAGGCTATGACAGTAGCGAGGCTATAACAGTAGCGAGGCTATATATTGTAGCGAGGCTATAACAGTAGCGAGGCCATAACAGTAGCGAGGCCATAACAGTAGCGAGGCTATAACAGTAGCGAGGCCATAACAGTAGCGAGGCTATAACAGTAACGAGGTTATATACAGTACCGAGGCTATAACAGTAAGCTTAGTCTATATAACAGTAGCGAGGCTATAACAGTAGCGAGGCTATATACAGCAGGAAGGCTATAACAGTAGCGAGAGCTATAACAGTAGCGAGGTTATATACAGTAGCGAGGCTAATCGTAGCGAGGCTATATACAGTAGCGAGGCTATAACAGTAGCAAGGCTATATACAGTAGCGAGGCTATAACAGTAGCGAGGCTATAACAGTAGCGAGGCTATAACAGTAGCGATGCCTTGACAGTAGCGAGGCCATAACATTAGCGAGGCTATATACAGTAGCGAGGCTATATACATTAGCGAGGCTATAACAGTAGAGAGGCTATATACAGTAGCGAGGCCATAACATTAGCGAGGCTATATATAGTAGCGAGGCTATATACATTAGCGAGGATATAACTGTAGAGAGGCTATATACAGTAGCGAGGCTATATACAGTAGCGTCGCTATAACAGTAGCAAGGCTATATACAGTAGCGAGGCTATAACAGTAGCGAGACAATAAGAGTAGCGAGACTGTAACAGAAGCGAGGCTATATATAGTAGCGAGGATATATACAGTAGCGAGGCTAAATACAGTAGCGAGGCTATAACAGTATCGAGGCTATATACAGTAGCAAGACTATATACAGTAGCAATGCTACATACAGTAGCGAGGCTATATACATTAGCGAGGCTATAAAAGTAGCGAGGCTATAACAGTAGCGATGCCATGACAGTAGCGATGCCATGACAGTAGCGAGGCTATATAACAGTAGCGAGGCTATATACAGCAGGAAGGCTATAACAGTAGTGAGGCTATATACAGTAGCGAGGCTATATACAGTAGCGAGGCTATAACATTACCGAGGCTATATACAGTACCGAGGCTATGACAGTAGCGAGGCTATAACAGTAGCGAGGCTATATACAGCAGAAAGGCTATAACAGTAGCGAGGCTATATACAGTAGCGTGGCCATATACAGTAGCGAGGCTATAACAGAAGCAAGGCTATATACAGTAGCGAGGCCATGACAGTAGCGAGGTTATTAACAGTAGCGTGGCTATAATAGTAGAGAGACTAAAGCGAGGCTATATACAGTAGCGAGGCTATAACTACTGCAGAAAGGCTATAACATATACAGTATAACAGTAGCGAGGCTATATACAGTACCGAGGCTATGACAGTAGCGAGGCTATAACAGTAGCGAGGCTATATATTGTAGCGAGGCTATAACAGTAGCGAGGCCATAACAGTAGCGAGGCTATATACAGTAGCGAGGCTATAACAGTAGCAAGGTTATATACAGTAGCGAGGCTATATACAGTAGCGAGGCTATAATAGTAAGGAGGTTATATACAGTAGTGAGACTATATACAGTAGGGAGGCTTTAACAGTAGCGAGGCTATATACAGTAGCGAGGCTATAACAGTAACGAGGTTATATACAGTAGTGAGGCTATATACAGTAGCAAGACTATATACAGTAGCAAGGCTACATACAGTAGCGAGGCTATATACAGTAGCAAGGCTACATACAGTAGCGAGGCTATATACAGTAGCGAGGCTATAACAGTAGCGAGGCTATATACAGTAGCGAGGCTATGACAGTAGCGAGGCTATAACAGTAGCGAGGCTATAACAATAGCGATGCCATGACAGTAGCGATGCCATGACAGTAGCGAGGCTATATAACAGTAGCGAGGCTATAACAGTAGCGAGGCTATAACAGAAGCGAGGCTATATACAGTAGCGAGGCTATAACAGTAGCGAAGCTATATACAGTAGCTAGGCATTAACAGTAGCGAGGCTATATACAGTAGCGAGGCTATATACAGTAGCGAGACTATAACAGTAGCGAGGCTATATACAGCAGGAATGCTATAACAGTAGCGAGGCTATAACAGTAGCGAGGCTATAACAGTAGCGAGGCTATATACAGTATCTAGGCTATAACAGAAGCGAGGCTATATACAGTAGCGAGGCTATAACAGTAGCAAGGCTATATACAGTAGCTAGGCATTAACAGTAGCGAGGCTATATACAGTAGCGAGGCTATATACAGTAGCGAGACTATAACAGTAGCGAGGCCATGACAGTAGCGAGGCTATAACAGTAGCGAGGCATTAACAGTAGCGAGACTATAACAGTAGCGAGGCTATATACTGTAGCGAGGCTAAATACAGTAATAAGGCTATAACAGTATCGAGGCAATATATAGTAGCGAGGCTATATAAAGTAGCGAGGCTATATACAGTAGCGAGGCTTTAACAGTAGCGAGGCTATAACAGTAGCGAGGCTATAACAGTAGCGATGCCATGACAGTAGCGAGGCCATAACAGTAGCGAGGCTATATATAGTTGCGAGGCTATATACGTTAGCGATGCTATAACAGTAGAGAGGCTATATACAGTAGCGAGGCCATAACAGTTGCGAGGCTATATATACATTAGCGAGGCTATAACAGTAGAGAGGTTGAATACAGTAGCGAGGCTATATACAGTAGCGAGGCTATAACAGTAGCGAGGATATATACAGTAGTGAGGCTATAACAGTATCGAGGCTATATACAGTAGCAAGACTATATACAGTAGCAAGACTATATACAGTAGCGAGGCTATATACAGTAGCGAGACTATAACAGTAGCGAGGCCATGACAGTAGCGAGGCTATAACAGTAGCGAGACTATGACAGTAGCGAGGCTATAACAGTAGCGAGGCTATAACAGTAGCGATGCCATGACAGTAGCGATGCCATGACAGTGGCGAGGCTATATAACAGTAGCGAGGCTATATACAGCAGGAAGGCTATAACAGTAGCAAGGCTATATACAGTAGCGAGGCTATATACAGTAGCGAGGCTATAACATTATCGAGGCTATATACAGTACCGAGGCTATGACAGTAGCGAGGCTATAACAGTAGCGAGGCTAAATACAGCAGGAAGGCTATAACAGTAGCTAGGCTATATACAGTAGCGAGGCTATAACAGAAGCGAGGCTAAATACAGTAGCGAGGCTATAACAGTAGCGAGGCTATATACTGTAGCGAGGCTAAATACAGTAATAAGGATATAACAGTATCGAGGCAATATACAGTAGCGAGGCTATATACAGTAGCGAGGCTATAACAGTAGCGAAGCTATAACAGTAGCGCGGCATTAACCGTAGAGAGGCTATAACAGTAGCGAGGCTATAACAGTAGCGATGCCATGAAAGTAGCGAGCCCGTAACAGTAGCGAGGCTATATACAGTAGCGAGGTTATTAACAGTAGCGTGGCTATATACAGTAGCGACGCTATAACAGTAGCGAGGCTATATACAGTAGCGAGGTTATTAACAGTAGCGTGGCTATAATAGTAGCGAGACTAAAGCGAGGCTATATACAGTAGCGAGGCTATAACAGTAGCGAGACAATAAGAGTAGCGAGGCTGTAACAGAAGCGAGGCTATATATATTAGCGAGGATATATACAGTAGCGAGGCTAAATACAGTAGCGAGGCTATAACAGAAGCGAGGCTATATACATTAGCGAGGCTATGACAGTAGCGAGGCTATAACAGTAGCGAGGCTATAACAGTAGCGATGCCATGACAGTAGCGATGCCATGACAGTGGCGAGGCTATATAACAGTAGCGAGGCTATAACAGTAGCGAGGCTATATACAGTAGAGAGGCTATATAACAGTAGCGAGGCTATAACAGTAGCGAGGCTATATAACAGTAGCGAGGCTATAACAGTAGCGAGGCTATATACAGTAGCGAGGCTATATACTGTAGCGAGGCTATATACAGTACCGAGGCTATGACAGTAGCGAGGCTATAACAGTAGCGAGGCTATAACAGTAGCGAGGCTATATACTGTAGCGAGGCTAAATACAGTAATAAGGCTATAACAGTATCGAGGCAATATACAGTAGCGAGGCTATATAAAGTAGCGAGGCTATATACAGTAGCGAGGCTATAACAGTAGCGAAGATATAACAGTAGCGCGGCATTAACAGTAGCGAGGCTATAACAGTAGCGAGGCTATAACAGTAGCGATGCCATGACAGTAGCGAGGCTATAACAGTAGCGAGGCTATATACAGTAGCGAGGCTATGACAGTAGCGAGGCTATAACAGTAGCGAGGCTATAACAGTAGCGAGGCCATAACAGTAGCGAGGCTATATACAGTAGCGAGGCTATAACAATAACGAGGTTATATACAGTAGTGAGGCTATATACAGTAGGGAGGCTTTAACAGTAGCGAGGCTATATACAGTAGCGAGGCTATAACAGTAACAAGGTTATATACAGTAGTGAGACTATATACAGCAGGGAGGCTTTAACAGTAGCGAGGCTATATACAGTAGCGAGGCTATATACAGTAGCGAGGCTATAACATTACCGAGGCTATATACAGTACCGAGGCTATGACAGTAGCGAGGCTATAACAGTAGCGAGGCTATATAACAGTAGCGAGGCTATAACAGTAGCGAGGCTATATACAGCAGGAAGGCTATAACAGTAGCGAGGCTATAACAGTAGCGAGGTTATATACAGTAGCGAGGCTATATACAGCAGCGAGGCTATAACAGTAGCGATGCCATGACAGTAGCGAGGCCATAACATTAGCGAGGCTATATACAGTAGCGAGGCTATATACATTAGCGAGGCTATAACAGTAGAGAGGCTATATACAGTAGCGAGGCCACAACAGTAGCGAGGCTATATATAGTAGCGAGGCTATATACATTAGCGAGGCTATAACAGTAGAGAGGCTATATAAAGTAGCGAGGCTATATACAGTAGCGAGGCTATAACAGTAGCGAAGCTATAACAGTAGCGCGGCATTAACAGTAGCGAGGCTATAACAGTAGCGAGGCTATAACAGTAGCGATGCCATGACAGTAGCGAGGCTATAACAGTAGCGAGGCTATATACAGTAGCGAGGCTATGACAGTAGCGAGGCTATAACAGTAGCGAGGCTATAACAGTAGCGAGGCCATAACAGTAGCGAGGCTATATACAGTAGCGAGGCTATAACAATAACGAGGTTATATACAGTAGTGAGGCTATATACAGTAGGGAGGCTTTAACAGTAGCGAGGCTATATACAGTAGCGAGGCTATAACAGTAACAAGGTTATATACAGTAGTGAGACTATATACAGCAGGAGGCTTTAACAGTAGCGAGGCTATATACAGTAGCGAGGCTATATATAGTAGCGAGGCTATAACATTACGAGGCTATATACAGTACCGAGGCTATGACAGTAGCGAGGCTATAACAGTAGCGAGGCTATATAACAGTAGCGAGGCTATAACAGTAGCGAGGCTATATACAGCAGGAAGGCTATAACAGTAGCGAGGCTATAACAGTAGCGAGGTTATATACAGTAGCGAGGCTATATACAGCAGCGAGGCTATAACAGTAGCGATGCCATGACAGTAGCGAGGCCATAACATTAGCGAGGCTATATACAGTAGCGAGGCTATATACATTAGCGAGGCTATAACAGTAGAGAGGCTATATACAGTAGCGAGGCCACAACAGTAGCGAGGCTATATATAGTAGCGAGGCTATATACATTAGCGAGGCTATAACAGTAGAGAGGCTATATACAGTAGCGAGGCTATATACAGTAGCGACGCTATAACAGTAGCGAGGCTATATACATTAGCGAGGCTATAACAGTAGAGAGGCTATATATAGTAGCGAGGATATATACAGTAGCGAGGCTAAATACAGTAGCGAGGCTATAACAGTATCGAGGCTATATAGAGTAGCAAGACTATATACAGTAGCAAGGCTATATACAGTAGCGAGGCTATAACAGTAGCGAGGCTATATACAGTAGCGAGGCTATGACAGTAGCGAGGCTATAACAGTAGCGAGGCTATAACAGTAGCGATGCCATGACAGTAGCGATGCCATGACAGTAGCGAGGCTATATAACAGTAGCGAGGCTATAACAGTAGCGAGGCTATAACAGAAGCGAGGCTATATACAGTAGCGAGGCTATAACAGTAGCGAAGCTATATACAGTAGCTAGGCATTAACAGTAGCGAGGCTATATACAGTAGCGAGGCTATATACAGTAGCGAGACTATAACAGTAGCGAGGCTATATACAGCAGGAAGGCTATAACAGTAGCGAGGCTATAACAGTAGCGAGGCTATATACAGTATCTAGGCTATAACAGAAGCGAGGCTATATACAGTAGCGAGGCTATAACAGTAGCGAGGCTATATACAGTAGCTAGGCATTAACAGTAGCGAGGCTATATACAGTAGCGAGGCTATATACAGTAGCGAGACTATAACAGTAGCGAGGCCATGACAGTAGCGAGGCTATAACAGTAGCGAGGCATTAACAGTAGCGAGACTATAACAGTAGCGAGGCTATATACTGTAGCGAGGCTAAATACAGTAATAAGGCTATAACAGTATCGAGGCAATATATAGTAGCGAGGCTATATAAAGTAGCGAGGCTATATACAGTAGCGAGGCTTTAACAGTAGCGAGGCTATAACAGTAGCGAGGCTATAACAGTAGCGATGCCATGACAGTAGCGAGGCCATAACAGTAGCGAGGCTATATATAGTTGCGAGGCTATATACGTTAGCGATGCTATAACAGTAGAGAGGCTATATACAGTAGCGAGGCCATAACAGTTGCGAGGCTATATATAGTAGCGAGGCTATATATACATTAGCGAGGCTATAACAGTAGAGAGGCTATATACAGTAGCGAGGCTATATACAGTAGCGAGGCTATAACAGTAGCGAGGATATATACAGTAGCGAGGCTAAATACAGTAGTGAGGCTATAACAGTATCGAGGCTATATACAGTAGCAAGACTATATACAGTAGCAAGGCTACATACAGTAGCGAGGCTATATACAGTAGCGAGGCTATATACAGCAGCGAGGCTATGACAGTAGCGAGGCTATAACAGTAGCGAGGCTATAACAGTAGCGATGCCATGACAGTAGCGATGCCATGACAGTGGCGAGGCTATATAACAGTAGCGAGTCTATAACAGTAGCGAGGCTATATACAGCAGGAAGGCTATAACAGTAGCAAGGCTATATACAGTAGCGAGGCTATATACAGTAGCGAGGCTATAACATTACCGAGGCTATATACAGTACCGAGGCTATGACAGTAGCGAGGCTATAACAGTAGCGAGGCTATAACAGTAGCGAGGCTATATACAGTAGCGAGGTTATTAACAGTAGCGTGGCTATAATAGTAGAGAGACTAAAGCGAGGCTATATACAGGAGCGAGGCTTTAACAGTAGCGAGACAATAAGAGTAGCGAGACTGTAACAGAAGCGAGGCTATAACAGTAGCGAGGCTATAACAGTAGCGAGGCTATAACAGTAGCGATGCCATGACAGTAGCGAGGCTATAACAGTAGCGAGGCTATATACAGTAGCGAGGCTATGACAGTAGCGAGGCTATAACAGTAGCGATGCCATAACAGTAGCGATGCCATGAGAGTAGCGAGGCCATAACAGTAGCGAGGCTATATACAGTAGCGAGGCTATGACAGTAGCGAGGCTATAACAGTAGCGAGGCTATAACAGTAGCGAGGCTATATATTGTAGCGAGGCTATAACAGTAGCGAGGCCATAACAGTAGCGAGGCTATATACAGTAGCGAGGCTATAACAGTAGCGAGGTTACATACAGTAGCGAGGCTATATACAGTAGCGAGGCTATATACAGAAGCGAGGCTATAACAGTAACGAGGTTATATACAGTAGTGAGGCTATATACAGTAGGGAGGCTTTAACAGTAGCGAGGCTATATACAGTAGCGAGGCTATAACAATGCGAGGTTATATACAGTAGTGAGGCTATATACAGCAGGAGGCTTTAACAGTAGCGAGGCTATATACAGTAGCGAGGCTATAACAGTAACGAGGCTAATCGTAGCGAGGCTATATACAGTAGCGAGGCTAAAACAGTAGCGAGGCTATAACAGTAGCGAGGTTATATACAGTAGTGAGGCTATATACAGTAGGGAGGCTTTAACAGTAGCGAGGCTATAAGAGTAGCGAGGCTGTAACAGAAGCGAGGCTATATATATTAGCGAGGATATATACAGTAGCGAGGCTAAATACAGTAGCGAGGCTATAACAGAAGCGAGGCTATATACATTAGCGAGGCTATGACAGTAGCGAGGCTATAACAGTAGCGAGGCTATAACAGTAGCGAGGCTATATACTGTAGCGAGGCTAAATACAGTAATAAGGCTATAACAGTATCGAGGCAATATACAGTAGCGAGGCTATATAAAGTAGCGAGGCTATATACAGTAGCGAGGCTATAACAGTAGCGAAGCTATAACAGTAGCGCGGCATTAACAGTAGCGAGGCTATAACAGTAGCGAGGCTATAACAGTAGCGAGGCTATAACAGTAGCGATGCCATGAAAGTAGCGAGGCCATAACAGTAGCGAGGCTATATATAGTAGCGAGGCTATATACATTAGCGAGGCTATAACAGTATAGAGGCTTTAAACAGTAGCGAGGCTATATACAGTAGCGAGGCTATAACAGTAGCGAGGCTATATACAGTAGCGAGGTTATTAACAGTAGCGTGGCTATAATAGTAGAGAGACTAAAGCGAGGCTATATACAGGAGCGAGGCTTTAACAGTAGCGAGACAATAAGAGTAGCGAGACTGTAACAGAAGCGAGGCTATAACAGTAGCGAGGCTATAACAGTAGCGAGGCTATAACAGTAGCGATGCCATGACAGTAGCGAGGCTATAACAGTAGCCAGGCTATATACAGTAGCGAGGCTATGACAGTAGCGAGGCTATAACAGTAGCGATGCCATAACAGTAGCGATGCCATGAGAGTAGCGAGGCCATAACAGTAGCGAGGCTATATACAGTAGCGAGGCTATGACAGTAGCGAGGCTATAACAGTAGCGAGGCTATAACAGTAGCGAGGCTATATATTGTAGCGAGGCTATAACAGTAGCGAGGCCATAACAGTAGCGAGGCTATATACAGTAGCGAGGCTATAACAGTAGCGAGGTTATATACAGTAGCGAGGCTATATACAGTAGCGAGGCTATATACAGAAGCGAGGCTATAACAGTAACGAGGTTATATACAGTAGTGAGGCTATATACAGTAGGGAGGCTTTAACAGTAGCGAGGCTATATACAGTAGCGATGCTATAACAGTAACGAGGTTATATACAGTAGTGAGGCTATATACAGCAGGGAGGCTTTAACAGTAGCGAGGCTATATACAGTAGCGAGGCTATAACAGTAACGAGGCTAATCGTAGCGAGGCTATATACAGTAGCGAGGCTAAAACAGTAGCGAGGCTATAACAGTAGCGAGGTTATATACAGTAGTGAGGCTATATACAGTAGGGAGGCTTTAACAGTAGCGAGGCTATATACAGTAGCGAGGCTATAACAGTAACGAGGCTAATCGTAGCGAGGCTATATACTGTAGTGAGGCTATAACAGTAGCGAGGCTTTAACAGTAGCGAGGCTATATACAGTAGCGAGGCTATAACAGTAACGAGGTTATATACAGTAGTGAGGCTATATACAGCAGGGAGGCTTTAACAGTAGCGAGGCTATAAACAGTAGCGAGGCTATAACAGTAACGAGGCTAATCGTAGCGAGGCTATATACAGTAGCGAGGCTAAAACAGTAGCGAGGCTATAACAGTAGCGAGGTTATATACAGTAGTGAGGCTATATACAGTAGGGAGGCTTTAACAGTAGCGAGGCTAAATACAGTAGCGAGGCTATAACAGTAACGAGGCTAATCGTAGCGAGGCTATATACTGTAGCGAGGCTATAACAGTAGCGAGGCTATATACAGTAGCGAGGATATGACAGTATCGAGGCTATAACAGTAGCGAGGCTATATACAGCAGCGAGGCTATAACAGTAGCGATGCCATGACAGTAGCGAGGCCATAACATTAGCGAGGCTATATACAGTAGCGAGGCTATGACAGTAGCGAGGCTATAACAGTAGCGAGGCTATAACAGTAGCGAGGCTATATATTGTAGCGAGGCTATAACAGTAGCGAGGCCATAACAGTAGCGAGGCTATATACAGTAGCGAGGCTATAACAGTAGCGAGGTTATATACAGTAGCGAGGCTATATACAGTAGCGAGGCTATATACAGAAGCGAGGCTATAACAGTAACGAGGTTATATACAGTAGTGAGGCTATATACAGTAGGGAGGCTTTAACAGTAGCGAGGCTATATACAGTAGCGAGGCTATAACAGTAACGAGGTTATATACAGTAGTGAGGCTATATACAGCAGGGAGGCTTTAACAGTAGCGAGGCTATATACAGTAGCGAGGCTATAACAGTAACGAGGCTAATCGTAGCGAGGCTATATACAGTAGCGAGGCTAAAACAGTAGCGAGGCTATAACAGTAGCGAGGTTATATACAGTAGTGAGGCTATATACAGTAGGGAGGCTTTAACAGTAGCGAGGCTATAAGAGTAGCGAGGCTGTAACAGAAGCGAGGCTATATATATTAGCGAGGATATATACAGTAGCGAGGCTAAATACAGTAGCGAGGCTATAACAGAAGCGAGGCTATATACATTAGCGAGGCTATGACAGTAGCGAGGCTATAACAGTAGCGAGGCTATAACAGTAGCGATGCCATGACAGTAGCGATGCCATGACAGTGGCGAGGCTATATAACAGTAGCGAGGCTATAACAGTAGCGAGGCTATATACAGCAGGAAGGCTATAACAGTAGCGAGGCTATATACAGTAGCGAGGCTATATACTGTAGCGAGGCTATAACATTACCGAGGCTATATACAGTAGCGAGGCTATGACAGTAGCGAGGCTATAACAGTAGCGAGGCTATATACTGTAGCGAGGCTAAATACAGTAATAAGGCTATAACAGTATCGAGGCAATATACAGTAGCGAGGCTATATAAAGTAGCGAGGCTATATACAGTAGCGAGGCTATAACAGTAGCGAAGCTATAACAGTAGCGCGGCATTAACAGTAGCGAGGCTATAACAGTAGCGAGGCTATAACAGTAGCGAGGCTATAACAGTAGCGATGCCATGAAAGTAGCGAGGCCATAACAGTAGCGAGGCTATATATAGTAGCGAGGCTATATACATTAGCGAGGCTATAACAGTATAGAGGCTTTAAACAGTAGCGAGGCTATATACAGTAGCGAGGCTATAACAGTAGCGAGGCTATATACAGTAGCGAGGTTATTAACAGTAGCGTGGCTATAATAGTAGCGAGACTAAAGCGAGGCTATATACAGTAGCGAGGCTATATATTGTAGCGAGGCTAGAACAGTCGCTAGGCTATAACAGAAGCGATGCCATGACAGTAGCGAGGCCATAACAGTAGCGAGGCTATATACAGTAGCGAGGCTATAACAGTAGCGAGGTTATATACAGTAGCGAGGCTATATACAGTAGGGAGGCTTTAACAGTAGCGAGGCTATATACAGAAGCGAGGCTATAACAGTAACGAGGTTATATACAGTAGTGAGGCTATATACAGTAGGGAGGCTTTAACAGTAGCGAGGCTATATACAGTAGCGAGGCTATAACAGTAACGAGGTTATATACACTAGTGAGGCTATATACAGCAGGGAGGCTTTAACATTAGCGAGGCTATATACAGTAGCGAGGCTATAACAGTAACGAGGCTAATCATAGCGAGGCTATATACAGTAGCGAGGCTAAAACAGTAGCGAGGCTATAACAGTAGCGAGGTTATATACAGTAGTGAGGCTATATACAGTAGGGAGGCTTTAACAGTAGCGAGGCTATATACAGTAGCGAGGCTATAACAGTAACGAGGCTAATCGTAGCGAGGCTATATACTGTAGCGAGGCTATAACAGTATCGAGGCTATAACAGTAGAGAGGCTATATACAGCAGCGAGGCTATAACAGTAGCGATGCCATGACAGTAGCGAGGCCATAACATTAGCGAGGCTATATACAGCAGCGAGGATATGACAGTAGCGAGGCTATAACAGTAGCGAGGCTATATAACAGTAGCGAGGCTATAACAGTAGCGAGGCTATATACAGTAGCGAGGCTATAACAGTAGCGAGGCTATAACAGTAGCGAGGCTATATACAGTAGCGAGGCTACAACAGAAGCGAGGCTATATACAGTAGCGAGGCTATATCAGTAGCGAGGCTATATACAGTAGCTAGGCTATAACAGTAGCGAGGCTATATACAGTAGCGAGGCTATAACAGTAGCGAGGCTATATACAGTAGCGAGGCTATAACAGTAGCGAGGCCATGACAGTAGCGAGGCTATAACAGTAGCGAGGCTATATACAGTAGCGAGGCTATATACAGTAGCGATGCTATAAACAGTAGCGTGGCTATAATAGTAGCGAGACTAAAAACAGCAGCGATGCTAGAACCGTAGCGAGGCTATATACAGTAGCGAGGCTATATACAGTAGCGAGGCTATAACAGTAGCGATGCCATGACAGTAGCGAGGCCATAACAGAAGCGAGGCTATATATAGTAGTGAGGCTATATACATTAGCGAGGCTATAACAGTAGAGAGGCTATATACAGATGCGAGGCTATATACAGTAGCGAGGCTATATACAGTAGCGAGGCTATATACAGTAGCGAGGCTATAACAGTAGCGAGGATCTAACAGTAGCGAGGCATTAAAAGTAACGAGGCTTCAGACAGTAGTGAGGATATAACAGTAGCGAGACTATAACAGTAGCCACGCTATATACAGTAGCGAGGCTATATACAATAGCGAGGCTAAATACAGTAGCGAGGCTATATGCAGTAGCGAGGCTATAACAGTAGCAAGGCTATATACAGTAGAGAGGCTATGAGAGTAGCGAGGCTATAACAGTTGCGAGGCATTAACAGTAGCGAGGCTATAACAGTAGCGAGGCTATATACTGTAGCGAGGCTAAATACAGTAATAAGGCTATAACAGTATCGAGGCAATATACAGTAGCGAGGCTATATAAAGTAGCGAGGCTATATACAGTAGCGAGGCTATAACAGTAGCGAGGCTATAACAGTAGCGAGGCATTAACAGTAGCGAGGCTATATACAGTAGCGAGGCTATAACAGTAGCGATGCCATGACAGTAGCGAGGCCATAACAGTAGCGAAGCTATATATAGTAGTGAGGCTATATACATTAGCGAGGCTATAACAGTAGAGAGGCTATATACAGTAGCGAGGCTATATACAGTAGCGAGGCTTTAACAGTACCGAGGCTATATACAGTAGCGAGGTTATTAACAGTAGCGTGGCTATAATAGTAGCGAGACTAAAGCGAGGCTATATACAGTAGCGAGGCTATAACAGTAGCGAGACAATAAGAGTAGCGAGGCTGTAACAGAAGCGAGGCTATATATAGTAGCGAGGATATATACAGTAGCGAGGCTAAATACAGTAGCGAGGCTATAACAGTATCGAGGCTATATACAGTAGCAAGACTATATACAGTAGCAAGGCTACATACAGTAGCGTGGCTAAAATAGTAGCGAGACTAAAGCGAGGCTATATACAGTAGCGAGGCTATATATTGTAGCGAGGCTAGAACAGTCGCTAGGCTATAACAGAAACGATGCCATGACAGTAGCGAGGCCATAACAGTAGCGAGGCTATATACAGTAGCGAGGCTATATACATTAGCGAGGCTATATACAGTAGCGAGGCTTTAACAGTAGCGAGGGCTATTTACAGTAGAGAGGCTATATACAGTAGCGAGTCTATAACAGTAAC
Source organism: Brachymystax lenok tsinlingensis (assembly GCA_030435695.1). Lineage (NCBI taxonomy): Eukaryota > Metazoa > Chordata > Actinopteri > Salmoniformes > Salmonidae > Brachymystax > Brachymystax lenok. Next base: position 19,333,548 of record CM059809.1, read on the forward strand.
GAGGCTTCAGACAGTAGTGAGGATATAACAGTAGCGAGAGTATATACAGTAGCGAGGCTATAACAGTAGCGAGGATCTAACAGTAGCGAGGCATTAACAGTAACGAGGCTTCAGACAGTAGTGAGGATATAACAGTAGCGAGAGATCTATAACAGTAGCCATGCTATATACAGTAGCGAGGCTATATACAGTAGCGAGGCTATAACAGTAGCGAGGCTATATACAGTAGCGAGGCTATAACAGTAGCAAGGCTATATACAGTAGAGAGGCTATGAGAGTAGCGAGTCTATAACAGTAGCGAGGCATTAACAGTAGCGAGACTATAACAGTAGCGAGGCTATATACTGTAGCGAGGCTAAATACAGTAATAAGGCTATAACAGTATCGAGGCAATATACAGTAGCGAGACTATATAAAGTAGCGAGGCTATATACAGTAGCGAGGCTATAACAGTAGCGAGACAATAAGAGTAGCGAGGCTGTAACAGAAGCGAGGCTATATATAGTAGCGAGGATATATACAGTAGCGAGGCTAAATACAGTAGCGAGGCTATAACAGTATCGAGGCTATATACAGTAGCAAGACTATATATTCAGTAGCAAGGCTACATACAGTAGCGTGGCTATAATAGTAGCGAGACTAAAGCGAGGCTATATACAGTAGCGAGGCTATATATTGTAGCGAGGCTAGAACAGTCGCTAGGCTATAACAGAAGCGATGCCATGACAGTAGCGAGGCCATAACAGTAGCGAGGCTATATACAGTAGCGAGGCTATAACAGTAGCGAGGTTATATACAGTAGCGAGGCTATATACAGTAGGGAGGCTTTAACAGTAGCGAGGCTATATACAGAAGCGAGGCTATAACAGTAACGAGGTTATATACAGTAGTGAGGCTATATACAGTAGGGAGGCTTTAACAGTAGCGAGGCTATATACAGTAGCGAGGCTATAACAGTAACGAGGTTATATACAGTAGTGAGGCTATATACAGCAGGGAGGCTTTAACATTAGCGAGGCTATATACAGTAGCGAGGCTATAACAGTAACGAGGCTAATCATAGCGAGGCTATATACAGTAGCGAGGCTAAAACAGTAGCGAGGCTATAACAGTAGCGAGGTTATATACAGTAGTGAGGCTATATACAGTAGGGAGGCTTTAACAGTAGCGAGGCTATATACAGTAGCGAGGCTATAACAGTAACGAGGCTAATCGTAGCGAGGCTATATACTGTAGCGAGGCTATAACAGTATCGAGGCTATAACAGTAGCGAGGCTATATACAGCAGCGAGGCTATAACAGTAGCGATGCCATGACAGTAGCGAGGCCATAACATTAGCGAGGCTATATACAGCAGCGAGGATATGACAGTAGCGAGGCTATAACAGTAGCGAGGCTATATAACAGTAGCGAGGCTATAACAGTAGCGAGGCTATATACAGCAGCGAGGCTATAACAGTAGCGAGGCTATAACAGTAGCGAGGCTATATACAGTAGCGAGGCTATAACAGAAGCGAGGCTATATACAGTAGCGAGGCTATATCAGTAGCGAGGCTATATACAGTAGCTAGGCTATAAAAGTAGCGAGGCTATATACAGTAGCGAGGCTATAACAGTAGCGAGGCTATATACAGTAGGGAGGCTTTGACAGTAGCGAGGCCATGACAGTAGCGAGGCTATAACAGTAGCGAGGCTATATACAGTAGCGAGGCTATATACAGTAGCGATGCTATAAACAGTAGCGTGGCTATAATAGTAGCGAGGCTAAAAACAGTAGCGATGCTAGAACCGTAGCGAGGCTATATACAGTAAGCGAGGCTATATACAGTAGCGAGGCTATAACAGTAGCGATGCCATGACAGTAGCGAGGCCATAACAGAAGCGAGGCTATATATAGTAGTGAGGCTATATACATTAGCGAGGCTATAACAGTAGAGAGGCTATATACAGTAGCGAGGCTATATACAGTAGCGAGACTATAACAGTAGCCCACGCTATATACAGTAGCGAGGCTATATACAGTAGCGAGGCTATAACAGTAGCGAGGATCTAACAGTAGCGAGGCATTAAAAGTAACTTGAGGCTTCAGACAGTAGTGAGGATATAACAGTAGCGAGACTATAACAGTAGCCACGCTATATACAGTAGCGAGGCTATATACAATAGCGAGGCTAAATACAGTAGCGAGGCTATATGCAGTAGCGAGGCTATAACAGTAGCAAGGCTATATACAGTAGAGAGGCTATGAGAGTAGCGAGGCTATAACAGTTGCGAGGCATTAACAGTAGCGAGGCTATAACAGTAGCGAGGCTATATACTGTAGCGAGGCTAAATACAGTAATAAGGCTATAACAGTATCGAGGCAATATACAGTAGCGAGGCTATATAAAGTAGTGAGGCTATATACAGTAGCGAGGCTATAACAGTAGCGAGGCTATAACAGTAGCGAGGCATTAACAGTAGCGAGGCTATATACAGTAGCGAGGCTATAACAGTAGCGATGCCATGACAGTAGCGAGGCCATAACAGTAGCGAAGCTATATATAGTAGTGAGGCTATATACATTAGCGAGGCTATAACAGTAGAGAGGCTATATACAGTAGCGAGGCTATAACAGTAGCGAGGCTATATACAGTAGCGAGGCTATAACAGTAGCAAGGCTATATACAGTAGAGAGGCTATGAGAGTAGCGAGTCTATAACAGTAGCGAGGCATTAACAGTAGCGAGACTATAACAGTAGCGAGGCTATATACTGTAGCGAGGCTAAATACAGTAATAAGGCTATAACAGTATCGAGGCAATATACAGTAGCGAGACTATATAAAGTAGCGAGGCTATATACAGTAGCGAGGCTATAACAGTAGCGAGACAATAAGAGTAGCGAGGCTGTAACAGAAGCGAGGCTATATATAGTAGCGAGGATATATACAGTAGCGAGGCTAAATACAGTAGCGAGGCTATAACAGTATCGAGGCTATATACAGTAGCAAGACTATATATTCAGTAGCAAGGCTACATACAGTAGCGTGGCTATAATAGTAGCGAGACTAAAGCGAGGCTATATACAGTAGCGAGGCTATATATTGTAGCGAGGCTAGAACAGTCGCTAGGCTATAACAGAAGCGATGCCATGACAGTAGCGAGGCCATAACAGTAGCGAGGCTATATACAGTAGCGAGGTTATATACAGTAGCGAGGCTATATACAGTAGGGAGGCTTTAACAGTAGCGAGGCTATATACAGAAGCGAGGCTATAACAGTAACGAGGTTATATACAGTAGTGAGGCTATATACAGTAGGGAGGCTTTAACAGTAGCGAGGCTATATACAGTAGCGAGGCTATAACAGTAACGAGGTTATATACAGTAGTGAGGCTATATACAGCAGGGAGGCTTTAATATTAGCGAGGCTATATACAGTAGCGAGGCTATAACAGTAACGAGGCTAATCATAGCGAGGCTATATACAGTAGCGAGGCTAAAACAGTAGCGAGGCTATAACAGTAGCGAGGTTATATACAGTAGTGAGGCTATATACAGTAGGGAGGCTTTAACAGTAGCGAGGCTATATACAGTAGCGAGGCTATAACAGTAACGAGGCTAATCGTAGCGAGGCTATATACTGTAGCGAGGCTATAACAGTATCGAGGCTATAACAGTAGCGAGGCTATATACAGCAGCGAGGCTATAACAGTAGCGATGCCATGACAGTAGCGAGGCCATAACATTAGCGAGGCTATATACAGCAGCGAGGATATGACAGTAGCGAGGCTATAACAGTAGCGAGGCTATATAACAGTAGCGAGGCTATAACAGTAGCGAGGCTATATACAGCAGCGAGGCTATAACAGTAGCGAGGCTATAACAGTAGCGAGGCTATATACAGTAGCGAGGCTATAACAGAAGCGAGGCTATATACAGTAGCGAGGCTATATCAGTAGCGAGGCTATATACAGTAGCTAGGCTATAACAGTAGCGAGGCTATATACAGTAGCGAGGCTATAACAGTAGCGAGGCTATATACAGTAGGGAGGCTTTGACAGTAGCGAGGCCATGACAGTAGCGAGGCTATAACAGTAGCGAGGCTATATACAGTAGCGAGGCTATATACAGTAGCGATGCTATAAACAGTAGCGTGGCTATAATAGTAGCGAGGCTAAAAACAGTAGCGATGCTAGAACCGTAGCGAGTCTATATACAGTAGCGAGGCTATATACAGTAGCGAGGCTATAACAGTAGCGATGCCATGACAGTAGCGAGGCCATAACAGAAGCGAGGCTATATATAGTAGTGAGGCTATATACATTAGCGAGGCTATAACAGTAGAGAGGCTATATACAGTAGCGAGGCTATATACAGTAGCGAGACTATAACAGTAGCCACGCTATATACAGTAGCGAGGCTATATACAGTAGCGAGGCTATAACAGTAGCGAGGATCTAACAGTAGCGAGGCATTAAAAGTAACGAGGCTTCAGACAGTAGTGAGGATATAAAAGTAGCGAGACTATAACAGTAGCCACGCTATATACAGTAGCGAGGCTATATACAATAGCGAGGCTAAATACAGTAGCGAGGCTATATATTGTAGCGAGGCTAGAACAGTCGCTAGGCTATAACAGAAACGATGCCATGACAGTAGCGAGGCCATAACAGTAGCGAGGCTATATACAGTAGCGAGGCTATATACATTAGCGAGGCTATATACAGTAGCGAGGCTTTAACAGTAGCGAGGGCTATTTACAGTAGAGAGGCTATATACAGTAGCGAGTCTATAACAGTAACGAGGCTTCAGACAGTAGTGAGGATATAACAGTAGCGAGAGTATATACAGTAGCGAGGCTATTTACAGTAGTGAGGCTATAACAGAAGCGAGGCTATATACAGTAGCGAGGCAATATACAGTACCGAGACTATAACAGTAGCCAGGTTATATACAGTAGCGAGGCTATATACAGTAGCGAGGCTATAACAGTAGCGAGGATCTAACAGTAGCGAGGCATTAACAGTAACGAGGCTTCAGACAGTAGTGAGGATATAACAGTAGCGAGAGATCTATAACAGTAGCCATGCTATATACAGTAGCGAGGCTATATACAGTAGCGAGGCTATAACAGTAGCGAGGCTATATACAGTAGCGAGGCTATAACAGTAGCAAGGCTATATACAGTAGAGAGGCTATGAGAGTAGCGAGTCTATAACAGTAGCGAGGCATTAACAGTAGCGAGACTATAACAGTAGCGAGGCTATATACTGTAGCGAGGCTAAATACAGTAATAAGGCTATAACAGTATCGAGGCAATATACAGTAGCGAGACTATATAAAGTAGCGAGGCTATATACAGTAGCGAGGCTATAACAGTAGCGAGACAATAAGAGTAAGCGAGGCTGTAACAGAGCGAGGCTATATATAGTAGCGAGGATATATACAGTAGCGAGGCTAAATACAGTAGCGAGGCTATAACAGTATCGAGGCTATATACAGTAGCAAGACTATATATTCAGTAGCAAGGCTACATACAGTAGCGTGGCTATAATAGTAGCTGAGACTAAAGCGAGGCTATATACAGTAGCGAGGCTATATATTGTAGCGAGGCTAGAACAGTCGCTAGGCTATAACAGAAGCGATGCCATGACAGTAGCGAGGCCATAACAGTAGCGAGGCTATATACAGTAGCGAGGCTATAACAGTAGCGAGGTTATATACAGTAGCGAGGCTATATACAGTAGGGAGGCTTTAACAGTAGCGAGGCTATATACAGAAGCGAGGCTATAACAGTAATGAGGTTATATACAGTAGTGAGGCTATATACAGTAGGGAGGCTTTAACAGTAGCGAGGCTATATACAGTAGCGAGGCTATAACAGTAACGAGGTTATATACAGTAGTGAGGCTATATACAGCAGGGAGGCTTTAACATTAGCGAGGCTATATACAGTAGCGAGGCTATAACAGTAATCTAGGCTAATCATAAGCGAGGCTATATACAGTAGTGAGGCTAAAACAGTAGCGAGGCTATAACAGTAGCGAGGTTATATACAGTAGTGAGGCTATATACAGTAGGGAGGCTTTAACAGTAGCGAGGCTATATACAGTAGCGAGGCTATAACAATGTGAGGCTAATCGTGGCGAGGCTATATACTGTAGCGAGGCTATAACAGTATCGAGGCTATAACAGTAGCGAGGCTATATACAGCAGCGAGGCTATAACAGTAGCGATGCCATGACAGTAGCGAGGCCATAACATTAGCGAGGCTATATACAGCAGCGAGGATATGACAGTAGCGAGGCTATAACAGTAGCGAGGCTATATAACAGTAGCGAGGCTATAACAGTAGCGAGGCTATATACAGCAGCGAGGCTATAACAGTAGCGAGGCTATAACAGTAGCGAGGCTATATACAGTAGCGAGGCTATAACAGAAGCGAGGCTATATACAGTAGCGAGGCTATATCAGTAGCGAGGCTATATACAGTAGCTAGGCTATAAAAGTAGCGAGGCTATATACAGTAGCGAGGCTATAACAGTAGCGAGGCTATATACAGTAGGGAGGCTTTGACAGTAGCGAGGCCATGACAGTAGCGAGGCTATAACAGTAGCGAGGCTATATACAGTAGCGAGGCTATATACAGTAGCGATGCTATAAACAGTAGCGTGGCTATAATAGTAGCGAGGCTAAAAACAGTAGCGATGCTAGAACCGTAGCGAGGCTATATACAGTAGCGAGGCTATATACAGTAGCGAGGCTATAACAGTAGCGATGCCATGACAGTAGCGAGGCCATAACAGAAGCGAGGCTATATATAGTAGTGAGGCTATATACATTAGCGAGGCTATAACAGTAGAGAGGCTATATACAGTAGCGAGGCTATATACAGTAGCGAGACTATAACAGTAGCCACGCTATATACAGTAGCGAGGCTATATACAGTAGCGAGGCTATAACAGTAGCGAGGATCTAACAGTAGCGAGGCATTAAAAGTAACGAGGCTTCAGACAGTAGTGAGGATATAACAGTAGCGAGACTATAACAGTAGCCACGCTATATACAGTAGCGAGGCTATATACAATAGCGAGGCTAAATACAGTAGCGAGGCTATATGCAGTAGCGAGGCTATAACAGTAGCAAGGCTATATACAGTAGAGAGGCTATGAGAGTAGCGAGGCTATAACAGTTAGAGGCATTAACAGTAGCGAGGCTATAACAGTAGCGAGGCTATATACTGTAGCGAGGCTAAATACAGTAATAAGGCTATAACAGTATCGAGGCAATATACAGTAGCGAGGCTATATAAAGTAGTGAGGCTATATACAGTAGCGAGGCTATAACAGTAGCGAGGCTATAACAGTAGCGAGGCATTAACAGTAGCGAGGCTATATACAGTAGCGAGGCTATAACAGTAGCGATGCCATGACAGTAGCGAGGCCATAACAGTAGCGAAGCTATATATAGTAGTGAGGCTATATACATTAGCGAGGCTATAACAGTAGAGAGGCTATATACAGTAGCGAGGCTATAACAGTAGCGAGGCTATATACAGTAGCGAGGCTATAACAGTAGCAAGGCTATATACAGTAGAGAGGCTATGAGAGTAGCGAGTCTATAACAGTAGCGAGGCATTAACAGTAGCGAGACTATAACAGTAGCGAGGCTATATACTGTAGCGAGGCTAAATACAGTAATAAGGCTATAACAGTATCGAGGCAATATACAGTAGCGAGACTATATAAAGTAGCGAGGCTATATACAGTAGCGAGGCTATAACAGTAGCGAGACAATAAGAGTAGCGAGGCTGTAACAAGCGAGGCTATATATAGTAGCGAGGATATATACAGTAGCGAGGCTAAATACAGTAGCGAGGCTATAACAGTATCGAGGCTATATACAGTAGCAAGACTATATATTCAGTAGCAAGGCTACATACAGTAAGCGTGGCTATAATAGTAGCGAGACTAAAGCGAGGCTATATACAGTAGCGAGGCTATATATTGTAGCGAGGCTAGAACAGTCGCTAGGCTATAACAGAAGCGATGCCATGACAGTAGCGAGGCCATAACAGTAGCGAGGCTATATACAGTAGCGAGGTTATATACAGTAGCGAGGCTATATACAGTAGGGAGGCTTTAACAGTAGCGAGGCTATATACAGAAGCGAGGCTATAACAGTAACGAGGTTATATACAGTAGTGAGGCTATATACAGTAGGGAGGCTTTAACAGTAACGAGGTTATATACAGTAGCGAGGCTATATACAGTAGCGAGGCTATAACAGTAACGAGGTTATATACAGTAGTGAGGCTATATACAGCAGGGAGGCTTTAACATTAGCGAGGCTATATACAGTAGCGAGGCTATAACAGTAACGAGGCTAATCATAGAGAGGCTATATACAGTAGCGAGGCTAAAACAGTAGCGAGGCTATAACAGTAGCGAGGTTATATACAGTAGTGAGGCTATATACAGTAGGGAGGCTTTAACAGTAGCGAGGCTATATACAGTAGCGAGGCTATAACAGTATGAGGCTAATCGTAGCGAGGCTATATACTGTAGCGAGGCTATAACAGTATCGAGGCTATAACAGTAGCGAGGCTATATACAGCAGCGAGGCTATAACAGTAGCGATGCCATGACAGTAGCGAGGCCATAACATTAGCGAGGCTATATACAGCAGCGAGGATATGACAGTAGCGAGGCTATAACAGTAGCGAGGCTATATAACAGTAGCGAGGCTATAACAGTAGCGAGGCTATATACAGCAGCGAGGCTATAACAGTAGCGAGGCTATAACAGTAGCGAGGCTATATACAGTAGCGAGGCTATAACAGAAGCGAGGCTATATACAGTAGCGAGGCTATATCAGTAAGCGAGGCTATATACAGTAGCTAGGCTATAACAGTAGCGAGGCTATATACAGTAGCTAGGCTATAAAAGTAGCGAGGCTATATACAGTAGGGAGGCTTTGACAGTAGCGAGGCCATGACAGTAGCGAGGCTATAACAGTAGCGAGGCTATATACAGTAGCGAGGCTATATACAGTAGCGATGCTATAAACAGTAGCGTGGCTATAATAGTAGCGAGGCTAAAAACAGTAGCGATGCTAGAACCGTAGCGAGGCTATATACAGTAGCGAGGCTATATACAGTAGCGAGGCTATAACAGTAGCGATGCCATGACAGTAGCGAGGCCATAACAGAAGCGAGGCTATATATAGTAGTGAGGCTATATACATTAGCGAGGCTATAACAGTAGAGAGGCTATATACAGTAGCGAGGCTATATACAGTAGCGAGACTATAACAGTAGCCACGCTATATACAGTAGCGAGGCTATATACAGTAGCGAGGCTATAACAGTAGCGAGGATCTAACAGTAGCGAGGCATTAAAAGTAACGAGGCTTCAGACAGTAGTGAGGATATAAAAGTAGCGAGACTATAACAGTAGCCACGCTATATACAGTAGCGAGGCTATATACAATAGCGAGGCTAAATACAGTAGCGAGGCTATATGCAGTAGCGAGGCTATAACAGTAGCAAGGCTATATACAGTAGAGAGGCTATGAGAGTAGCGAGTCTATAACAGTTGCGAGGCATTAACAGTAGCGAGGCTATAACAGTAGCGAGGCTATATACTGTAGCGAGGCTAAATACAGTAATAAGGCTATAACAGTATCGAGGCAATATACAGTAGCGAGGCTATATAAAGTAGTGAGGCTATATACAGTAGCGAGGCTATAACAGTAGCGAGGCTATAACAGTAGCGAGGCATTAACAGTAGCGAGGCTATATACAGTAGCGAGGCTACAACAGTAGCGATGCCATGACAGTAGCGAGGCCATAACAGTAGCGAAGCTATATATAGTAGTGAGGCTATATACATTAGCGAGGCTATAACAGTAGAGAGGCTATATACAGTAGCGAGGCTATATACAGTAGCGAGGCTTTAACAGTACCGAGGCTATATACAGTAGCGAGGTTATTAACAGTAGCGTGGCTATAATAGTAGCGAGACTAAAGCGAGGCTATATACAGTAGCGAGGCTATAACAGTAGCGAGGATCTAACAGTAGCGAGGCATTAACAGTAACGAGGCTTCAGACAGTAGTGAGGATATAACAGTAGCGAGAGATCTATAACAGTAGCCATGCTATATACAGTAGCGAGGCTATATACAGTAGCGAGGCTATAACAGTAGCGAGGCTATATACAGTAGCGAGGCTATAACAGTAGCAAGGCTATATACAGTAGAGAGGCTATGAGAGTAGCGAGTCTATAACAGTAGCGAGGCATTAACAGTAGCGAGACTATAACAGTAGCGAGGCTATATACTGTAGCGAGGCTAAATACAGTAATAAGGCTATAACAGTATCGAGGCAATATACAGTAGCGAGGCTATATAAAGTAGCGAGGCTATATACAGTAGCGAGGCTATAACAGTAGCGAGGCTATAACAGTAGCGAGGCATTAACAGTAGCGAGGCTATAACAGTAGCGAGGCTATAACAGTAGAGAGGCAATATACAGCAGGAAGGCTATAACAGTAGCGAGGCTATAACAGTAGCGAGGCTATATACAGTAGCGAGGCTATAACAGAAGCGAGGCTATATACAGTAGCGAGGCTATAACAGTAGCGAGGCTATATACTGTAGCGAGGCTAAATACAGTAATAAGGCTATAACAGTATCGAGGCAATATACAGTAGCGAGGCTATATACAGTAGCGAGGCTATATACAGTAGCGAGGCTATAACAGTAGCGAGGATCTAACAGTAGCGAGGCATTAACAGTGACGAGGCTTCAGACAGTAGTGAGGATATAACAGTAGCGAGATTATAACAGTAGCCACGCTATATACAGTAGCGAGGCTTTATACAATAGCGAGGCTATAACAGTAGCGAGGCTATATACAGTAGCGAGGCTATATGCAGTAGCGAGGCTATAACAGTAGCAAGGCTATATACAGTAGAGAGGCTATGAGAGTAGCGAGGCTATAACAGTAGCGAGGCATTAACAGTAGTGAGGCTATAACAGTAGCGAGGCTATATACTGTAGCGAGGCTAAATACAGTAATAAGGCTATAACAGAATCGAGGCAATATACAGTAGCGAGGCTATATAAAGTAGCGAGGCTATATACAGTAGCGAGGCTATATACAGTAGCGAGACAATAAGAGTAGCGAGGCTGTAACAGAAGCGAGGCTATATACAGTAGCGAGGATATATACAGTAGCGAGGCTAAATACAGTATCGAGGCTATATACAGTAGCAAGACTATATACAGTAGAAAGGCTACATACAGTAGCGAGGCTATATACAGTAGCGAGGCTATAACAGTAGCGAGGCTATATACAGTAGCGAGGCTATGACAGTAGCAAGGCTATAACAGTAGCGATGCCATGACAGTAGCGATGCCATGACAGTAGCGAGGCCATAACATTAGCGAGGCTATATACAGTAGCGAGGCTATGACAGTAGCGAGGCTATAACAGTAGCGAGGCTATTACAGTAGCAAGGCTATAACAGAAGCGAGGCTATATACAGTAGCGAGGCTATGACAGTAGCGAGGCTATAACAGTAGCGAGGCTATATACAGTAGCGAGGCTATATACAGTAGCGATGCTATAAACAGTAGCGTGGCTATAATAGTAGCGAGAATAAAAACTGTAGCGAGGCTAGAACCGTAGCGAGGCTATATACAGTAGCGAGGCTAGAACAGTAGCGAGGCTATAACAGAAGCGTTGCCATGACAGTAGCGAGGCCATAACAGTAGCGAGGCTATATACAGTAGCGAGGCTATATACATTAGCGAGGCTATATACAGTAGCGAGGCTTTAACAGTAGCGAGGGCTATTTACAGTAGAGAGGCTATATACAGTAGCGAGTCTATAACAGTAACGAGGCTTCAGACAGTAGTGAGGATATAAAGTAGTATATACAGTAGCGAGGCTATTTACAGTAGTGAGGCTATAACAGAAGCGAGTCTATATACAGTAGCGAGGCAATATACAGTACCGAGACTATAACAGTAGCCACGCTATATACAGTAGCGAGGCTATATACAGTAGCGAGGCTATAACAGTAGCGAGGCATTAACAGTAACGAGGCTTCAGACAGTAGTGAGGATATAACAGTAGCGAGAGATCTATAACAGTAGCCATGCTATATACAGTATCGAGGCTATATACAGTAGCGAGGCTATAACAGTAGCGAGGCTATATACAGTAAGCGAGGCTATATGCAGTAGCGAGGCTATAACAGTAGCAAGGCTATATACAGTAGAGAGCTTATGAGAGTAGCGAGGCTATAACAGTAGCGAGGCATTAACAGTAGCGAGACTATAACAGTAGCGAGGCTATATACTGTAGCGAGGCTAAATACAGTAATAAGGCTATAACAGTTTCAAGGCAATATACAGTAGCGAGGCTATATAAAGTAGCGAGGATATATACAGTAGCGAGGCTATAACAGTAGCAAGGCAATAACAGTAGCGAGGCATTAACAGTAGCGAGGCTATTAACAGTAGCGTGGCTATAATAGTAGCGAGACTAAAGCGAGGCTATATACAGTAGCGAGGCTATAACAGTAGCGAGACAATAAGAGTAGCGAGGCTGTAACAGAAGCGAGGATATATATAGTAGCGAGGATATATACAGTAGCGAGGCTAAATACAGTAGCGAGGCTATAACAGTATCGAGGCTATATACAGTAGCAAGACTATATACAGTAGCGAGGCTATATACAGTAGCGAGGCTATATAGAGTAGCGAGGCTATGACAGTAGCGAGGCTATAACAGTAGCGATGCCATGACAGTAGCGATGCCATGATAGTAGCGAGGCCATAACATTAGCGAGGCTATATACAGTACCGAGGCTATAACAGTAGCGAGGCTATAACAGTAGCGAGGCATTAACAGTAGCGAGGCTATAACAGTAGCGAGGCTATAACAGTAGCGATGCCATGACAGCAGCGAGGCCATAACAGTAGCGAGGCTATATATAGTAGCGAGGCTATATACATTAGCGAGGCTATAACAGTAGAGAGGCTATATACAGCAGGAAGGCTATAACAGTAGCGAGGCTATAACAGTAGCGAGGCTATATAACAGTAGCGAGGCTATAACAGTAGCGTGGCTATAACAGAAGCGAGGCTATATACAGTAGCGAGGCTATAACAGTAGCGAGGCTATAACAGTAGAGAGGCTATATACAGCAGGAAGGCTATAACAGTAGCGAGGCTATAACAGTAGCGAGGCTATATACAGTAGCGAGGCTATAACAGAAGCGAGGCTATATACAGTAGCGAGGCTATAACAGTAGCGAGGCTATATACTGTAGCGAGGCTAAATACAGTAATAAGGCTATAACAGTATCGAGGCAATATACAGTAGCGAGGCTATATACAGTAGCGAGGCTATATACAGTAGCGAGGCTATAACAGTAGCGAGGCTATATACAGTAGAGAGGCTATGAGAGTAGCGAGGCTATAACAGTAGCGAGGCATTAACAGTAGTGAGGCTATAACAGTAGCGAGGCTATATACTGTAGCGAGGCTAAATACAGTAATAAGGCTATAACAGTATCGAGGCAATATACAGTAGCGAGGCTATATAAAGTAGCGAGACTATATACAGTAGCGAGGCTATATACAGTAGCGAGGCTATAACAGTAGCGAGACAATAAGAGTAGCGAGGCTGTAACAGAAGCGAGGCTATATACAGCAGGAAGGCTATAACAGTAGCGAGGCTATAACAGTAGCGAGGCTATATACAGTAGTGAGGCTATAACAGAAGCGAGGCTATATACAGTAGCGAGGCTATAACAGTAGCGAGGCTATATACTGTAGCGAGGCTAAATACAGTAATAAGGCTATAACAGTATCGAGGCAATATACAGTAGCGAGGCTATATACAGTAGCGAGGCTATATACAGTAGCGAGGCTATAACAGTAGCGAGGATCTAACAGTAGCGAGGCATTAACAGTATCGAGGCTTCAGACAGTAGTGAGGATATAACAGTAGCGAGATTATAACAGTAGCCACGCTATATACAGTAGCGAGGCTTTATACAATAGCGAGGCTATAACAGTAGCGAGGCTATATGCAGTAGCGAGGCTATATGCAGTAGCGAGGCTATAACAGTAACAAGGCTATATACAGTAGAGAGGCTATGAGAGTAGCGAGGCTATAACAGTGGCGAGGCATTAACAGTAGTGAGGCTATAACAGTAGCGAGGCTATATACTGTAGCGAGGCTAAATACAGTAATAAGGCTATAACAGAATCGAGGCAATATACAGTAGCGAGGCTATATAAAGTAGCGAGGCTATATACAGTAGCGAGGCTATATACAGTAGCGAGACAATAAGAGTAGCGAGGCTGTAACAGAAGCGAGGCTATATACAGTAGCGAGGATATATACAGTAGCGAGGCTAAATACAGTATCGAGGCTATATACAGTAGCAAGACTATATACAGTAGCAAGGCTACATACAGTAGCGAGGCTATATACAGTAGCGAGGCTATAACAGTAGCGAGGCTATATACAGTAGCGAGGCTATGACAGTAGCAAGGCTATAACAGTAGCGATGCCATGACAGTAGCGATGCCATGACAGTAGCGAGGCCATAACATTAGCGAGGCTATATACAGTAGCGAGGCTATGACAGTAGCGAGGCTATAACAGTAGCGAGGCTATTACAGTAGCAAGGCTATAACAGAAGCGAGGCTATATACAGTAGCGAGGCTATGACAGTAGCGAGGCCATGACAGTAGCGAGGCTATAACAGTAGCGAGGCTATATACAGTAGCGAGGCTATATACAGTAGCGATGCTATATAGAGTAGCGTGGCTATAATAGTAGCGAGAATAAAAACTGTAGCGAGGCTAGAACCGTAGCGAGGCTATATACAGTAGCGAGGCTAGAACAGTAGCGAGGCTATAACAAGCGTTGCCATGACAGTAGGCGAGGCCATAACAGTAGCGAGGCTATATACAGTAGCGAGGCTATATACATTAAGCGAGGCTATATACAGTAGCGAGGCTTTAACAGTAGCGAGGCTATTTACAGTAGAGGCTATATACAGTAGCGAGTCTATAACAGTAACGAGGCTTCAGACAGTAGTGAGGATATAAAGTAGTATATACAGTAGCGAGGCTATTTACAGTAGTGAGGCTATAACAGAAGCGAGTCTATATACAGTAGCGAGGCAATATACAGTACCGAGACTATAACAGTAGCCACGCTATATACAGTAGCGAGGCTATATACAGTAGCGAGGCTATAACAGTAGCGAGGCATTAACAGTAACGAGGCTTCAGACAGTAGTGAGGATATAACAGTAGCGAGAGATCTATAACAGTAGCCATGCTATATACAGTATCGAGGCTATATACAGTAGCGAGGCTATAACAGTAGCGAGGCTATATACAGTAGCGAGGCTATATGCAGTAGCGAGGCTATAACAGTAGCAAGGCTATATACAGTAGAGAGCTTATGAGAGTAGCGAGGCTATAACAGTAGCGAGGCATTAACAGTAGCGAGACTATAACAGTAGCGAGGCTATATACTGTAGCGAGGCTAAATACAGTAATAAGGCTATAACAGTTTCAAGGCAATATACAGTAGCGAGGCTATATAAAGTAGCGAGGATATATACAGTAGCGAGGCTATAACAGTAGCAAGGCAATAACAGTAGCGAGGCATTAACAGTAGCGAGGCTATTAACAGTAGCGTGGCTATAATAGTAGCGAGACTAAAGCGAGGCTATATACAGTAGCGAGGCTATAACAGTAGCGAGACAATAAGAGTAGCGAGGCTGTAACAGAAGCGAGGATATATATAGTAGCGAGGATATATACAGTAGCGAGGCTAAATACAGTAGCGAGGCTATAACAGTATCGAGGCTATATACAGTAGCAAGACTATATACAGTAGCGAGGCTATATACAGTAGCGAGGCTATATAGAGTAGCGAGGCTATGACAGTAGCGAGGCTATAACAGTAGCGATGCCATGACAGTAGCGATGCCATGATAGTAGCGAGGCCATAACATTAGCGAGGCTATATACAGTACCGAGGCTATAACAGTAGCGAGGCTATAACAGTAGCGAGGCATTAACAGTAGCGAGGCTATAACAGTAGCGAGGCTATAACAGTAGCGATGCCATGACAGCAGCGAGGCCATAACAGTAGCGAGGCTATATATAGTAGCGAGGCTATATACATTAGCGAGGCTATAACAGTAGAGAGGCTATATACAGCAGGAAGGCTATAACAGTAGCGAGGCTATAACAGTAGCGAGGCTATATAACAGTAGCGAGGCTATAACAGTAGCGTGGCTATAACAAGCGAGGCTATATACAGTAAGCGAGGCTATAACAGTAGCGAGGCTATAACAGTAGAGAGGCTATATACAGCAGGAAGGCTATAACAGTAGCGAGGCTATAACAGTAGCGAGGCTATATACAGTAGCGAGGCTATAACAGAAGCGAGGCTATATACAGTAGCGAGGCTATAACAGTAGCGAGGCTATATACTGTAGCGAGGCTAAATACAGTAATAAGGCTATAACAGTATCGAGGCAATATACAGTAGCGAGGCTATATACAGTAGCGAGGCTATATACAGTAGCGAGGCTATAACAGTAGCGAGGCTATATACAGTAGAGAGGCTATGAGAGTAGCGAGGCTATAACAGTAGCGAGGCATTAACAGTAGTGAGGCTATAACAGTAGCGAGGCTATATACTGTAGCGAGGCTAAATACAGTAATAAGGCTATAACAGTATCGAGGCAATATACAGTAGCGAGGCTATATAAAGTAGCGAGGCTATATACAGTAGCGAGGCTATATACAGTAGCGAGGCTATAACAGTAGCGAGACAATAAGAGTAGCGAGGCTGTAACAGAAGCGAGGCTATATACAGCAGGAAGGCTATAACAGTAGCGAGGCTATAACAGTAGCGAGGCTATATACAGTAGTGAGGCTATAACAGAAGCGAGGCTATATACAGTAGCGAGGCTATAACAGTAGCGAGGCTATATACTGTAGCGAGGCTAAATACAGTAATAAGGCTATAACAGTATCGAGGCAATATACAGTAGCGAGGCTATATACAGTAGCGAGGCTATATACAGTAGCGAGGCTATAACAGTAGCGAGGCTATATACAGTAGAGAGGCTATGAGAGTAGCGAGGCTATAACAGTAGCGAGGCATTAAAAGTAGTGAGGCTATAACAGTAGCGAGGCTATATACTGTAGCGAGGCTAAATACAGTAATAAGGCTATAACAGTATCGAGGCAATATACAGTAGCGAGGCTATATAAAGTAGCGAGGCTATATACAGTAGCGAGGCTATATACAGTAGCGAGGCTATAACAGTAGCGAGACAATAAGAGTAGCGAGGCTGTAACAGAAGCGAGGCTATATACAGTAGCGAGGATATATACAGTATCGAGGCTATATACAGTAGCAAGACTATATACAGTAGCAAGGCTACATACAGTAGCGAGGCTATATACAGTAGCGAGGCTATAACAGTAGCGAGGCTATATACAGTAGCGAGGCTATGACAGTAGCGAGGCTATGACAGTAGCGAGGCTATAACAGTAGCGAGGCTATTACAGTAGCAAGGCTATAACAGAAGCGAGGCTATATACAGTAGCGAGGCTATGACAGTAGCGAGGCCATGACAGTAGCGAGGCTATAACAGTAGCGAGGCTATATACAGTAGCGAGGCTATATACAGTAGCGATGCTATAAACAGTAGCGTGGCTATAATAGTAGCGAGAATAAAAACAGTAGCGAGGCTAGAACCGTAGGCGAGGCTATGCTCTGATAGCGAGGCTATATATTGTAGCGAGGCTAGAACAGTAGCGAGGCTATAACAGAAGCGATGCCATGACAGTAGCGAGGCCATAACAGTAGCGAGGCTATATACAGTAGCGAGGCTATATACATTAGCGAGGCTATATACAGTAGCGAGGCTTTAACAGTAGCGAGGGCTATTTACAGTAGAGAGGCTATATACAGTAGCGAGTCTATAACATTAACGAGACTTCAGACAGTAGTGAGGATATAACAGTAGCGAGAGTATATACAGTAGCGAGGCTATTTACAGTAGTGAGGCTATAACAGAAGCGAGTCTATATACAGTAGCGATGCAATATACAGTACCGAGACTATAACAGTAGCCACGCTATATACAGTAGCGAGGCTATATACAGTAGCGAGGCTATAACAGTAGCGAGGCATTAACAGTAACGAGACTTCAGACAGTAGTGAGGATATAACAGTAGCGAGAGAGCTATAACAGTAGCCATGCTATATACAGTATCGAGGCTATATACAGTAGCGAGGCTATAACAGTAGCGAGGCTATATACAGTAGCGAGGCTATATCCAGTAGCGAGGCTATAACAGTAGCAAGGCTATATACAGTAGAGAGCTTATGAGAGTAGCGAGGCTATAACAGTAGCGAGGCATTAACAGTAGCGAGACTATAACAGTAGCGAGGCTATATACTGTAGCGAGGCTAAATACAGTAATAAGGCTATAACAGTATCAAGGCAATATACAGTAGCGAGGCTATATAAAGTAGCGAGGATATATACAGTAGCGAGGCTATAACAGTAGCAAGGCAATAACAGTAGCGAGGCATTAACAGTAGCGATGCTATAACAGTAGCGAGGCTATAACAGTAGCGATGCCATGACAGTGGCGAGGACATAACAGTAGCGAGGCTATATATAGTAGCGAGGCTATATACATTAGCGAGGCTATAACAGTAGAGAGGCTATATACAGTAGCGAGGCCATAACAGTAGCGAGGCTATATATAGTTACGAGGCTATATACATTAGCGAGGCTATATACAGTAGCGACGCTATAACAGTAGCGAGGCTATATACAGTAGCGAGGTTATTAACAGTAGCGTGGCTATAATAGTAGCGAGACTAAAGCGAGGCTATATACAGTAGCGAGGCTATAACAGTAGCGAGAAAATAAGAGTAGCAAGGCTGTAACAGAAGCGAGGATATATATAGTAGCGAGGATATATACAGTAGCGAGGCTAAATACAGTAGCGAGGCTATAACAGTATCGAGGCTATATACAGTAGCAAGACTATATACAGTAGCAAGGCTACATACAGTAGCGAGGCTATATACAGTAGCGAGGCTATATAGAGTAGCGAGGCTATGACAGTAGCGAGGCTATAACAGTAGCGATGCCATGACAGTAGCGATGCCATGATAGTAGCGAGGCCATAACATTAGCGAGGCTATATACAGTACCGGGAGCTATGACAGTAGCGAGGCTATAACAGTAGCGAGGCTATAACAGTAACGATACCATGACAGTAGCGAGGCCATAACAGTAGCGAGGATCTAACAGTAGCGAGGCATTAACAGTAACGAGGCTTCAGACAGTAGTGAGGATATAACAGTAGCGAGAGATCTATAACAGAAGCCATGCTATATACAGTAGCGAGGCTATATACAGTAGCGAGGCTATAACAGTAGCGAGGCTATATACAGTAGCGAGGCTATATACAGTAGCGAGGCTATAACAGTAGCGAGGCTATAACAGTAGCGAGGCTTTAACAGTAGCGATGCCATGACAGTAGCGAGGACATAACAGTAGCGAGGCTATATATAGTAGCGAGGCTATATACAGTAGCGAGGCTATAACAGTAGCGAGGCTATATACAGTAGCGAGGCTATGACAGTAGCGAGGCTATGACAGTAGCGAGGCTATAACAGTAGCGAGGCTATTACAGTAGCAAGGCTATAACAGAAGCGAGGCTATATACAGTAGCGAGGCTATGACAGTAGCGAGGCCATGACAGTAGCGAGGCTATAACAGTAGCGAGGCTATATACAGTAGCGAGCTATATACAGTAGCGATGCTATAAACAGTAAGCGTGGCTATAATAGTAGCGAGAATAAAAACAGTAGCGAGGCTAGAACCGTGGCGAGGCTATATACAGTAGTGAGGCTATATATGTGGCGAGGCTAGAACAGTAGCGAGGCTATAACAGAGCGATGCCATGACAGTAGCGAGGCCATAACAGTAGCGAGGCTATATACAGTAGCGAGGCTATATACATTAGGCGAGGCTATATACAGTAGCGAGGCTTTAACAGTAGCGAGCTATTTACAGTAGAGAGGCTATATACAGTAGCGAGTCTATAACATTAACGAGACTTCAGACAGTAGTGAGGATATAACAGTAGCGAGAGTATATACAGTAGCGAGGCTATTTACAGTAGTGAGGCTATAACAGAAGCGAGTCTATATACAGTAGCGATGCAATATACAGTACCGAGACTATAACAGTAGCCACGCTATATACAGTAGCGAGGCTATATACAGTAGCGAGGCTATAACAGTAGCGAGGCATTAACAATGTGAGACTTCAGACAGTAGTGAGGATATAACAGTAGCGAGAGAGCTATAACAGTAGCCATGCTATATACAGTATCGAGGCTATATACAGTAGCGAGGCTATAACAGTAGCGAGGCTATATACAGTAGCGAGGCTATATCCAGTAGCGAGGCTATAACAGTAGCAAGGCTATATACAGTAGAGAGCTTATGAGAGTAGCGAGGCTATAACAGTAGCGAGGCATTAACAGTAGCGAGACTATAACAGTAGCGAGGCTATATACTGTAGCGAGGCTAAATACAGTAATAAGGCTATAACAGTATCAAGGCAATATACAGTAGCGAGGCTATATAAAGTAGCGAGGATATATACAGTAGCGAGGCTATAACAGTAGCAAGGCAATAACAGTAGCGAGGCATTAACAGTAGCGATGCTATAACAGTAAGCGAGGCTATAACAGTAGCGATGCCATGACAGTGGCGAGGACATAACAGTAGCGAGGCTATATATAGTAGCGAGGCTATATACATTAGCGAGGCTATAACAGTAGAGAGGCTATATACAGTAGCGAGGCCATAACAGTAGCGAGGCTATATATAGTTCTGAGGCTATATACATTAGCGAGGCTATATACAGTAGCGGCAGCTATAACAGTAGCGAGGCTATATACAGTAGCGAGGTTATTAACAGTAGCGTGGCTATAATAGTAGCGAGACTAAAGCGAGGCTATATACAGTAGCGAGGCTATAACAGTAGCGAGAAAATAAGAGTAGCAAGGCTGTAACAGAAGCGAGGATATATATAGTAGCGAGGATATATACAGTAGCGAGGCTAAATACAGTAGCGAGGCTATAACAGTATCGAGGCTATATACAGTAGCAAGACTATATACAGTAGCAAGGCTACATACAGTAGCGAGGCTATATACAGTAGCGAGGCTATATAGAGTAGCGAGGCTATGACAGTAGCGAGGCTATAACAGTAGCGATGCCATGACAGTAGCGATGCCATGATAGTAGCGAGGCCATAACATTAGCGAGGCTATATACAGTACCGAGGCTATGACAGTAGCGAGGCTATAACAGTAGCGAGGCTATAACAGTAACGATACCATGACAGTAGCGAGGCCATAACAGTAGCGAGGATCTAACAGTAGCGAGGCATTAACAGTAACGAGGCTTCAGACAGTAGTGAGGATATAACAGTAGCGAGAGATCTATAACAGAAGCCATGCTATATACAGTAGCGAGGCTATATACAGTAGCGAGGCTATAACAGTAGCGAGGCTATATACAGTAGCGAGGCTATATACAGTAGCGAGGCTATAACAGTAGCGAGGCTATAACAGTAGCGAGGCTTTAACAGTAGCGATGCCATGACAGTAGCGAGGACATAACAGTAGCGAGGCTATATATAGTAGCGAGGCTATATACATTAGCGAGGCTATAACAGTAGCGAGGCTATATACTGTAGCGAGGCTAAATACAGTAATAAGGCTATAACAGTATCGAGGCAATATACAGTAGCGAGGCTATATAAAGTAGCGAGGCTATATACAGTAGCGAGGCTATATACAGTAGCGAGGCTATAACAGTAGCGAGACAATAAGAGTAGCGAGGCTGTAACAGAAGCGAGGCTATATACAGTAGCGAGGATATATACAGTAGCGAGGCTAAATACAGTATCGAGGCTATATACAGTAGCAAGACTATATACAGTAGCAGAGTCTACATACAGTAGCGAGGCTATATACAGTAGCGAGGCTATAACAGTAGCGAGGCTATATACAGTAGCGATGCTATGACAGTAGCGAGGCTAAATACAGTAATAAGGCTATAACAGTATCGAGGCAATATACAGTAGCGAGGCTATATAAAGTAGCGAGGCTATATACAGTAGCGAGGCTATATACAGTAGCGAGGCTATAACAGTAGCGAGACAATAAGAGTAGCGAGGCTGTAACAGAAGCGAGGCTATATACAGTAGCGAGGCTATATACAGTAGCGAGGCTAAATACAGTATCGAGGCTATATACAGTAGCAAGACTATATAAAGTAGCAAGGCTACATACAGTAGCGAGGCTATATACAGTAGCGAGGCTATAACAGTAGCGAGGCTATATACAGTAGCGAGGCTATGACAGTAGCGAGGCTATGACAGTAGCGAGGCTATAACAGTTGCGAGGCTATAACAGTAGCGATGCCATGACAGTAGCGATGCCATGACAGTAGCGAGGCCATAACATTAGCGAGGCTATATACAGTAGCGAGGCTATAACAGTAGCGAGGCTATAACAGTAGCGAGGCTATATAACAGTAGCGAGGCTATATAACAGTAGCGAGGCCATAACATTAGCGAGGCTATATACAGTAGCGAGGCTATGACAGTAGCGATGCCATAACATTAGCGAGGCTATAACAGTAGCGAGGCCATAACATTAGCGAGGCTATATACAGTAGCGAGGCTATGACAGTAGCGAGGCTATAACAGTAGCGAGGCTATATAACAGTAGCGAGGCTATTACAGTAGCGAGGCTATAACAGAAGTGAGGCTATATACAGTAGAGAGGCTATGACAGTAGCGAGGCCATGACAGTAAGCGAGGCTATAACAGTAGCGATGCTATAAACAGTAAGCGTGGCTATAATAGTAGCGAGAATAAAAACAGTAGCGAGGCTAGAACCGTAGCGAGGCTATATACAGTAAGCGAGGCTATATATTGTAGCGAGGCTAGAACAGTAGCGAGGCTATAACAGAAGCGATGCCATGACAGTAGCGAGGCCATAACAGTAGCGAGGCTATATACAGTAGCGAGGCTATATACATTGGCGAGGCTATATGCAGTAGCGAGGCTATAACAGTAGCAAGGCTATATACAGTAGAGAGGCTATGAGAGTAGCGAGGTTATAACAGTAGCGAGGCATTAACAGTAGCGAGGCTATAACAGTAGCGAGGCTATATACTGTAGCGAGGCTAAATACAGTAATAAGGCTATAACAGTATCGAGGCAATATACAGTAGCGAGGCTATATAAAGTAGCGAGGCTATATACAGTAGCGAGGCTATATACAGTAGCGAGGCTATAACAGTAGCGAGACAATAAGAGTAGCGAGGCTGTAACAGAAGCGAGGCTATATACAGTAGAGAGGCTATGAGAGTAGCGAGGCTATAACAGTAGCGAGGCATTAACAGTAGCGAGGCTATAACAGTAGCGAGGCTATATACTGTAGCGAGGCTAAATACAGTAATAAGGCTATAACAGTATCGAGGCAATATACAGTAAGCGAGGCTATATAAAGTAGCGAGGCTATATACAGTAGCGAGGCTATATACAGTAGCGAGGCTATAACAGTAGCGAGACAATAAGAGTAGCGAGGCTGTAACAGAAGCGAGGCTATATACAGTAGCGAGGATATATACAGTAGCGAGGCTAAATACAGTATCGAGGCTATATACAGTAGCAAGACTATATACAGTAGCAAGGCTACATACAGTAGCGAGGCTATATACAGTAGCGAGGCTATAACAGTAGCGAGGCTATATACAGTAGCGAGGCTATGACAGTAGCGAGGCTATAACAGTAGCGATGCCATGACAGTAGCGATGCCATGACAGTAGCGAGGCCATAACATTAGCGAGGCTATATACAGTAGCGAGGCTATGACAGTAGCGAGGCTATAACAGTAGCGAGGCTATTACAGTAGCAAGGCTATAACAGAAGCGAGGCTATATACAGTAGCGAGGCTATGACAGTAGCGAGGCCATGACAGTAGCGAGGCTATAACAGTAGCGAGGCTATATACAGTAGCGAGGCTATATACAGTAGCGATGCTATAAACAGTAGCGTGGCTATAATAGTAGCGAGAATAAAAACAGTAGCGAGGCTAGAACCGTAGCGAGGCTATATACAGTAGCGAGGCTATATACATTAGCGAGGCTATATACAGTAGCGAGGCTTTAACAGTAGCGAGGGCTATTTACAGTAGAGAGGCTATATACAGTAGCGAGTCTATAACATTAACGAGGCTTCAGACAGTAGTGAGGATATAACAGTAGCGAGAGTATATACAGTAGCGAGGCTATTTACAGTAGTGAGGCTATAACAGAAGCGAGTCTATATACAGTAGCGAGGCAATATACAGTACCGAGACTATAACAGTAGCCACGCTATATACAGTAGCGAGGCTATATACAGTAGCGAGGCTATAACAGTAGCGAGGCATTAACAGTAACGAGACTTCAGACAGTAGTGAGGATATAACAGTAGCAGGAGAGAGCTATAACAGTAGCCATGCTATATACAGTATCGAGGCTATATACAGTAGCGAGGCTATAACAGTAAGCGAGGCTATATACAGTAAGCGAGGCTATATGCAGTAGCGAGGCTATAACAGTAGCAAGGCTATATACAGTAGAGAGCTTATGAGAGTAGCGAGGCTATAACAGTAGCGAGGCATTAACAGTAGCGAGACTATAACAGTAGCGAGGCTATATACTGTAGCGAGGCTAAATACAGTAATAAGGCTATAACAGTATCAAGGCAATATACAGTAGCGAGGCTATATAAAGTAGCGAGGATATATACAGTAGCGAGGCTATAACAGTAGCAAGGCAATAACAGTAGCGAGGCATTAACAGTAGCGATGCTATAACAGTAGCGAGGCTATAACAGTAGCGATGCCATGACAGTGGCGAGGACATAACAGTAGCGAGGCTATATATAGTAGCGAGGCTATATACATTAGCGAGGCTATAACAGTAGAGAGGCTATATACAGTAGCGAGGCCATAACAGTAGCGAGGCTATATATAGTTGCGAGGCTATATACATTAGCGAGGCTATAACAGTAGAGAGGCTATATACAGTAGCGAGGCTATATACAGTAGCGACGCTATAACAGTAGCGAGGCTATATACAGTAGCGAGGTTATTAACAGTAGCGTGGCTATAATAGTAGCGAGACTAAAGCGAGGCTATATACAGTAGCGAGGCTATAACAGTAGCGAGAAAATAAGAGTAGCGAGGCTGTAACAGAAGCGAGGATATATATAGTAGCGAGGATATATACAGTAGCGAGGCTAAATACAGTAGCGAGGCTATAACAGTATCGAGGCTATATACAGCAGGAAGGCTATAACAGTAGCGAGGCTATAACAGTAGCAAGGCTATATACAGTAGCGAGGCTATAACAGAAGCGAGGCTATATACAGTAGCGAGGCTATAACAGTAGTGAGGCTATATAGTGTAGCGAGGCTAAATACAGTAATAAGGCTATAACAGTATCGAGGCAATATACAGTAGCGAGGCTATATACAGTAGCGAGGCTATATACAGTAGCGAGGCTATAACAGTAGCGAGGATCTAACAGTAGCGAGGCATTAACAGTAACGAGGCTTCAGACAGTAGTGAGGATATAACAGTAGCGAGATTATAACAGTAGCCACGCTATATACAGTAGCGAGGCTTTATACAATAGCGAGGCTATAACAGTAGCGAGGCTATATACAGTAGCGAGGCTATATGCAGTAGCGAGGCTATAACAGTAGCAAGGCTATATACAGTAGAGAGGCTATAAGAGTAGCGAGGCTATAACAGTAGCGAGGCATTAACAGTAGCGAGGCTATAACAGTAGCGAGGCTATATACTGTAGCGAGGCTAAATACAGTAATACGGCTATAACAGTATAAGGGCAATATACAGTAGCGAGGCTATATACAGTAGCGAGGCTATATACAGTAGCGAGGCTATAACAGTAGCGAGACAATAAGAGTAGCGAGGCTGTAACAGAAGTGAGGCTATATACAGTAGCGAGGATATATACAGTAGCGAGGCTAAATACAGTATCGAGGCTATATACAGTAGCAAGACTATATACAGTAGCAAGGCTACATACAGTAGCGAGGCTATATACAGTAGCGAGGCTATAACAGTAGCGAGGCTATATACAGTAGCGAGGCTATGACAGTAGCGAGGCTATAACAGTAGCGAGGCTATAACAGTAGCGATGCCATGAGAGTAGCGATGCCATGACAGTAGCGAGGCCATGACAGTAGCGAGGCCATAACATTAGCGAGGCTATATACAGTAGCGAGGCTATAACAGTAGCGAGGCTATATAACAGTAGCGAGGCTATTACAGTAGCGAGGCTATAACAGAAGTGAGGCTATATACAGTAGAGAGGCTATGACAGTAGCGAGGCCATGACAGAAGCGAGGCTATAACAGTAGCGATGCTATAAACAGTAGCGTGGCTATAATAGTAGCGAGAATAAAAACAGTAGCGAGGCTAGAACCGTAGCGAGGCTATATACAGTAGCGAGGCTATATATTGTAGCGAGGCTAGAACAGTAGCGAGGCTATAACAGAAGCGATGCCATGACAGTAGCGAGGCCATAACAGTAGCGAGGCTATATACAGTAGCGAGGCTATATACATTAGCGAGGCTATATGCAGTAGCGAGGCTATAACAGTAGCAAGGCTATATACAGTAGAGAGGCTATGAGAGTAGCGAGGTTATAACAGTAGCGAGGCATTAACAGTAGCGAGGCTATAACAGTAGCGAGACTATATACTGTAGCGAGGCTAAATACAGTAATAAGGCTATAACAGTATCGAGGCAATATACAGTAGCGAGGCTATATAAAGTAGCGAGGCTATATACAGTAGCGAGGCTATATACAGTAGCGAGGCTATAACAGTAGCGAGACAATAAGAGTAGCGAGGCTGTAACAGAAGCGAGGCTATATACAGTAGCGAGGCTATATACAGTAGCGAGGCTAAATACAGTATCGAGGCTATATACAGTAGCAAGACTATATACAGTAGCAAGGCTACATACAGTAGCGAGGCTATATACAGTAGCGAGGCTATAACAGTAGCGAGGCTATATACAGTAGCGAGGCTATGACAGTAGCGAGGCTATAACAGTAGCGAGGCTATAACTGTAGCGATGCCATGACAGTAGCGATGCCATGACAGTAGCGAGGCTATATAACAGTAGCGAGGCTATAACAGTAGTGAGGCATTAACAGTAGCGAGGCTATAACAGTAGCGAGGCTATATACTGTAGCGAGGCTAAATACAGTAATAAGGCTATAACAGTATCGAGACTATATACAGTAGCGAGGCTATATAAAGTAGCGAGGCTATATACAGTAGCGAGGCTATAACAGTAGCGAGACAATAAGAGTAACGAGGCTGTAACAGAAGCGAGGCTATATACAGTAGCGAGGCTATATATTGTAGCGAGGCTAGAACAGTAGCGAGGCTATAACAGAAGTGATGCCATGACAGTAGCGAGGCCATAACAGTAGCGAGGCTATATACATTAGCGAGGCTATATACAGTAGCGAGGCTTTAACAGTAGCGAGGGCTATTTACAGTAGAGACGCTATATACAGTAGCGAGTCTATAACAGTAACGAGGCTTCAGACAGTAGTGAGGATATAACAGTAGCGAGAGTATATACAGTAGCGAGGCTATTTACAGTAGTGAGGCTATAACAGAAGCGAGTCTATATACAGTAGCGAGGCAATATACAGTACCGGGACTATAACAGTAGCCACGCTATATACAGTAGCGAGGCTATATACAGTAGCGAGGCTATAACAGTAGCGAGGCATTAACAGTAACGAGGCTTCAGACAGTAGTGAGGATATAACAGTAGCGAGAGATCTATAACAGTAGCCATGCTATATACAGTATCGAGGCTATATACAGTAGCGAGGCTATAACAGTAGCGAGGCTATATACTGTAGCGAGGCTAAATACAGTAATAAGGCTATAACAGTATCAAGGCAATATACAGTAGCGAGGCAATAACAGTAGCGAGGCATTAACAGTAGCGAGGCTATAACAGTAGCGAGGCTATAACAGTAGCGATGCCATGACAGTAGCGAGGACATAACAGTAGCGAGGCTATATATAGTAGCGAGGCTATATACATTAGCGAGGCTATAACAGTAGAGAGGCTATATACAGTAGCGAGGCTATAACAGTTGCGAGGCTATAACAGTAGCGATGCCATGACAGTAGCGATGCCATGACAGTAGCGAGGCCATAACATTAGCGAGGCTATATACAGTAGCGAGGCTATGACAGTAGCGAGGCTATAACAGTAGTGAGGCTATATAACAGTTGCGAGGCTATGACAGTAGCGAGGCCATGACAGTAGCGAGGCTATAACAGTAGCGATGCTATAAACAGTAGCGTGGCTATAATAGTAGCGAGAATAAAAACAGTAGCGAGGCTAGAACCGTAGCGAGGCTATATACAGTAGCGAGGCTATATATTGTAGCGAGGCTAGAACAGTAGCGAGGCTATATACATTAGCGAGGCTATATGCAGTAGCGAGGCTATAACAGTAGCAAGGCTATATACAGTAGAGAGGCTATGAGAGTAGCGAGGTTATAACAGTAGCGAGGCATTAACAGTAGCGAGGCTATAACAGTAGCGAGGCTATATACTGTAGCGAGGCTAAATACAGTAATAAGGCTATAACAGTATCGAGGCAATATACAGTAGCGATGCAATATAAAGTAGCGAGGCTATATACAGTAGCGAGGCTATATACAGTAGCGAGGCTATAACAGTAGCGAGACAATAAGAGTAGCGAGGCTGTAACAGAAGCGAGGCTATATACAGTAGCGAGGCTATATACAGTAGCGAGGCTAAATACAGTATCGAGGCTATATACAGTAGCAAGACTATATACAGTAGCAAGGCTACATACAGTAGCGAGGCTATATACAGTAGCGAGGCTATAACAGTAGCGAGGCTATATACAGTAGCGAGGCTATGACAGTAGCGAGGCTATAACAGTAGCGAGGCTATAACTGTAGCGATGCCATGACAGTAGCGATGCCATGACAGTAGCGAGGCTATATAACAGTAGCGAGGCTATAACAGTAGCGAGGCATTAACAGTAGCGAGGCTATAACAGTAGCGAGGCTATATACTGTAGCGAGGCTAAATACAGTAATAAGGCTATAACAGTATCGAGGCTATATACAGTAGCGAGGCTATATAAAGTAGCGAGGCTATATACAGTAGCGAGGCTATAACAGTAGCGAGACAATAAGAGTAACGAGGCTGTAACAGAAGCGAGGCTATATACAGTAGCGAGGATATATACAGTAGCGAGGCTAAATACAGTATCGAGGCTATATACAGTAGCAAGACTATATAAAGTAGCAAGGCTACATACAGTAGCGAGGCTATATACAGTAGCGAGGCTATAACAGTAGCGAGGCTATATACAGTAGCGAGGCTATGACAGTAGCGAGGCTATAACAGTTGCGAGGCTATAACAGTAGCGATGCCATGACAGTAGCGAGGCCATAACATTAGCGAGGCTATATACAGTAGCGAGGCTATGACAGTAGCGAGGTTATAACAGTAGCGAGGCTATATAACAGTAGCGAGGCTATTACAGTAGCGAGGCTATAACAGAAGTGAGGCTATATACAAGAGCGAGGCTATGACAGTAGCGAGGCCATGACAGTAGCGAGGCTATAACAGTAGCGATGCTATAAACAGTAGCGTGGCTATAATAGTAGAGAGAATAAAAACAGTAGCGAGGCTAGAACCGTAGCGAGGCTATATAACAGTAGCGAGGCTATTACAGTAGCGAGGCTATAACAGAAGTGAGGCTATATACAGTAGCGAGGCTATGACAGTAGCGAGGCTATAACAGTTGCGAGGCTATAACAGTAGCGATGCCATGACAGTAGCGATGCCATGACAGTAGCGAGGCCATAACATTAGCGAGGCTATATACAGTAGCGAGGCTGTGACAGTAGCGAGGTTATAACAGTAGCGAGGCTATATAACAGTAGCGAGGCTATTACAGTAGCGAGGCTATGACAGTAGCGAGGCTATAACAGTAGCGATGCTATAAACAGTAGCGTGGCTATAATAGTAGAGAGAATAAAAACAGTAGCGAGGCTAGAACCGTAGCGAGGCTATATACAGTAGCGAGGCTATATATTGTAGCGAGGCTAGAACAGTAGCGAGGCTATAACAGAAGCGATGCCATGACAGTAGCGAGGCCATAACAGTAGCGAGGCTATATACATTAGCGAGGCTATATACAGTAGCGAGGCTTTAACAGTAGCGAGGGCTATTTACAGTAGAGAGGCTATATACAGTAGCGAGTCTATAACAGTAACGAGGCTTCAGACAGTAGTGAGGATATAACAGTAGCGAGAGTATATACAGTAGCGAGGCTATTTACAGTAGTGAGGCTATAACAGAAGCGAGTCTATATACAGTAGCGAGGCAATATACAGTACCGGGACTATAACAGTAGCCACGCTATATACAGTAGCGAGGCTATATACAGTAGCGAGGCTATATACAGTAGCGAGGCTATAACAGTAGCGAGACAATAAGAGTAGCGAGGCTGTAACAGAAGCGAGGCTATATACAGTAGCGAGGCTATATACAGTAGCGAGGCTAAATACAGTATCGAGGCTATATACAGTAGCAAGACTATATACAGTAGCAAGGCTACATACAGTAGCGAGGCTATATACAGTAGCGAGGCTATAACAGTAGCGAGGCTATATACAGTAGCGAGGCTATGACAGTAGCGAGGCTATAACAGTAGCGAGGCTATAACTGTAGCGATGCCATGACAGTAGCGATGCCATGACAGTAGCGAGGCTATATAACAGTAAGCGAGGCTATAACAGTAGTGAGGCATTAACAGTAGCGAGGCTATAACAGTAGCGAGGCTATATACTGTAGCGAGGCTAAATACAGTAATAAGGCTATAACAGTATCGAGGCTATATACAGTAGCGAGGCTATATAAAGTAGCGAGGCTATATACAGTAGCGAGGCTATAACAGTAGCGAGACAATAAGAGTGCGAGGCTGTAACAGAAGCGAGGCTATATACAGTAGCGAGGCTATATATTGTAGCGAGGCTAGAACAGTAGCGAGGCTATAACAGAAGTGATGCCATGACAGTAGCGAGGCCATAACAGTAGCGAGGCTATATACATTAGCGAGGCTATATACAGTAGCGAGGCTTTAACAGTAGCGAGGGCTATTTACAGTAGAGGCTATATACAGTAGCGAGTCTATAACAATGCGAGGCTTCAGACAGTAGGGAGGATATAACAGTAGCGAGAGTATATACAGTAGCGAGGCTATTTACAGTAGTGAGGCTATAACAGAAGCGAGTCTATATACAGTAGCGAGGCAATATACTGTGCAGGACTATAACAGTAGCCACGCTATATACAGTAGCGAGGCTATATACAGTAGCGAGGCTATAACAGTAGCGAGGCATTAACAGTAACGAGGCTTCAGACAGTAGTGAGGATATAACAGTAGCGAGAGATCTATAACAGTAGCCATGCTATATACAGTATCGAGGCTATATACAGTAGCGAGGCTATAACAGTAGCGAGGCTATATACAGTAGCGAGGCTATATGCAGTAGCGAGGCCATAACAGTAGCAAGGCTATATACAGTAGAGAGGCTATGAGAGTAGCGAGGCTATAACAGTAGCGAGGCATTAACAGTAGCGAGACTATAACAGTAGCGAGGCTATATACTGTAGCGAGGCTAAATACAGTAATAAGGCTATAACAGTATCAAGGCAATATACAGTAGGGAGGCTATATGAAGTACCGAGTATATATACAGTAGCGAGGCTATAACAGTAGCGAGGCAATAACAGTAGCGAGGCATTAACAGTAGCGAGGCTATAACAGTAGCGAGGCTATAACAGTAGCGATGCAATGACAGTAACGAGGACATAACAGTAGCGAGGCTATATATAGTAGCGAGGCTATATACATTAGCGAGGCTATAACAGTAGAGAGGCTATATACAGTAGCGAGGCTATAACAGTTGCGAGGCTATAACAGTAGCGATGCCATGACAGTAGCGATGCCATGACAGTAGCGAGGCCATAACATTAGCGAGGCTATATACAGTAGCGAGGCTATGACAGTAGCGAGGCTATAACAGTAGTGAGGCTATATAACAGTTGCGAGGCTATGACAGTAGCGAGGCCATGACAGTAGCGAGGCTATAACAGTAGCGATGCTATAAACAGTAGCTTGGCTATAATAGTAGCGAGAATAAAAACAGTAGCGAGGCTAGAACCGTAGCGAGGCTATATACAGTAGCGAGGCTATATATTGTAGCGAGGCTAGAACAGTAGCGAGGCTATATACATTAGCGAGGCTATATGCAGTAGCGAGGCTATAACAGTAGCAAGGCTATATACAGTAGAGAGGCTATGAGAGTAGCGAGGTTATAACAGTAGCGAGGCATTAACAGTAGCGAGGCTATAACAGTAGCGAGGCTATATACTGTAGCGAGGCTAAATACAGTAATAAGGCTATAACAGTATCGAGGCAATATACAGTAGCGAGGCTATATAAAGTAGCGAGGCTATATACAGTAGCGAGGCTATATACAGTAGCGAGGCTATAACAGTAGCGAGACAATAAGAGTAGCGAGGCTGTAACAGAAGCGAGGCTATATACAGTAGCGAGGCTATATACAGTAGCGAGGCTAAATACAGTATCGAGGCTATATACAGTAGCAAGACTATATACAGTAGCAAGGCTACATACAGTAGCGAGGCTATATACAGTAGCGAGGCTATAACAGTAGCGAGGCTATATACAGTAGCGAGGCTATGACAGTAGCGAGGCTATAACAGTAGCGAGGCTATAACTGTAGCGATGCCATGACAGTAGCGATGCCATGACAGTAGCGAGGCTATATAACAGTAGCGAGGCTATAACAGTAGCGAGGCATTAACAGTAGCGAGGCTATAACAGTAGCGAGGCTATATACTGTAGCGAGGCTAAATACAGTAATAAGGCTATAACAGTATCGAGGCTATATACAGTAGCGAGGCTATATAAAGTAGCGAGGCTATATACAGTAGCGAGGCTATAACAGTAGCGAGACAATAAGAGTAACGAGGCTGTAACAGAAGCGAGGCTATATACAGTAGCGAGGATATATACAGTAGCGAGGCTAAATACAGTATCGAGGCTATATACAGTAGCAAGACTATATACAGTAGCAAGGCTACATACAGTAGCGAGGCTATATACAGTAGCGAGGCTATAACAGTAGCGAGGCTATATACAGTAGCGAGGCTATGACAGTAGCGAGGCTATAACAGTTGCAAGGCTATAACAGTAGCGATGCCATGACAGTAGCGAGGCCATAACATTAGCGAGGCTATATACAGTAGCGAGGCTATGACAGTAGCGAGGTTATAACAGTAGCGAGGCTATATAACAGTAGCGAGGCTATTACAGTAGCGAGGCTATAACAGAAGTGAGGCTATATACAAGAGCGAGGCTATGACAGTAGCGAGGCCATGACAGTAGCGAGGCTATAACAGTAGCGATGCTATAAACAGTAGCGTGGCTATAATAGTAGAGAGAATAAAAACAGTAGCGAGGCTAGAACCGTAGCGAGGCTATATAACAGTAGCGAGGCTATTACAGTAGCGAGGCTATAACAGAAGTGAGGCTATATACAGTAGCGAGGCTATGACAGTAGCGAGGCTATAACAGTTGCGAGGCTATAACAGTAGCGATGCCATGACAGTAGCGATGCCATGACAGTAGCGAGGCCATAACATTAGCGAGGCTATATACAGTAGCGAGGCTGTGACAGTAGCGAGGTTATAACAGTAGCGAGGCTATATAACAGTAGCGAGGCTATTACAGTAGCGAGGCTATGACAGTAGCGAGGCTATAACAGTAGCGATGCTATAAACAGTAGCGTGGCTATAATAGTAGAGAGAATAAAAACAGTAGCGAGGCTAGAACCGTAGCGAGGCTATATACAGTAGCGAGGCTATATATTGTAGCGAGGCTAGAACAGTAGCGAGGCTATAACAGAAGCGATGCCATGACAGTAGCGAGGCCATAACAGTAGCGAGGCTATATACATTAGCGAGGCTATATACAGTAGCGAGGCTTTAACAGTAGCGAGGGCTATTTACAGTAGAGAGGCTATATACAGTAGCGAGTCTATAACAGTAACGAGGCTTCAGACAGTAGTGAGGATATAACAGTAGCGAGAGTATATACAGTAGCGAGGCTATTTACAGTAGTGAGGCTATAACAGAAGCGAGTCTATATACAGTAGCGAGGCAATATACAGTACCGGGACTATAACAGTAGCCACGCTATATACAGTAGCGAGGCTATATACAGTAGCGAGGCTATAACAGTAGCGAGGCATTAACAGTAACGAGGCTTCAGACAGTAGTGAGGATATAACAGTAGCGAGAGATCTATAACAGTAGCCATGCTATATACAGTATCGAGGCTATATACAGTAGCGAGGCTATAACAGTAGCGAGGCTATATACAGTAGCGAGGCTATATGCAGTAGCGAGGCCATAACAGTAGCAAGGCTATATACAGTAGAGAGGCTATGAGAGTAGCGAGGCTATAACAGTAGCGAGGCATTAACAGTAGCGAGACTATAACAGTAGCGAGGCTATATACTGTAGCGAGGCTAAATAAAGTAATAAGGCTATAACAGTATCAAGGCAATATACAGTAGCGAGGCTATATGAAGTAGCGAGTATATATACAGTAGCGAGGCTATAACAGTAGCGAGGCAATAACAGTAGCGAGGCATTAACAGTAGCGAGGCTATAACAGTAGCGAGGCTTTAACAGTAGCGATGCCATGACAGTAGCGAGGACATAACAGTAGCGAGGCTATATATAGTAGCGAGGCTATATACATTAGCGAGGCTATAACAGTAGAGAGGCTATATACAGTAGCGAGGCCATAACAGTAGCGAGGCTATAACAGTAGCGAGGCTATATACTGTAGCGAGGCTAAATACAGTAATAAGGCTATAACTGTATCGAGGCAATATACAGTAGCGAGGCTATATAAAGTAGCGAGGCTATATACAGTAGCGAGGCTATATACAGTAGCGAGGCTATAACAGTAGCGAGACAATAAGAGTAGCGAGGCTGTAACAGAAGCGAGGCTATATACAGTAGCGAGGATATATACAGTAGCGAGGCTAAATACAGTATCGAGGCTATATACAGTAGCAAGACTATATACAGTAGCAAGTCTACATACAGTAGCGAGGCTATATACAGTAGCGAGGCTATAACAGTAGCGAGGCTATATACAGTAGCGATGCTATGACAGTAGCGAGGCTAAATACAGTAATAAGGCTATAACAGTATCGAGGCAATATACAGTAGCGAGGCTATATAAAGTAGCGAGGCTATATACAGTAGCGAGGCTATATACAGTAGCGAGGCTATAACAGTAGCGAGACAATAAGAGTAGCGAGGGTGTAACAGAAGCGAGGCTATATACAGTAGCGAGGCTATATACAGTAGCGAGGCTAAATACAGTATCGAGGCTATATACAGTAGCAAGACTATATAAAGTAGCAAGGCTACATACAGTAGCGAGGCTATATACAGTAGCGAGGCTATAACAGTAGCGAGGCTATATACAGTAGCGAGGCTATGACAGTAGCGAGGCTATAACAGTTGCGAGGCTATAACAGTAGCGATGCCATGACAGTAGCGAGGCTATAACAGTAGCGAGGCTATAACAGTAGCGAGGCTATATAACAGTAGCGAGGCTATATAACAGTAGCGAGGCCATAACATTAGCGAGGCTATATACAGTAGCGAGGCTATGACAGTAGCGATGCCATAACATTAGCGAGGCTATAACAGTAGCGAGGCCATAACATTAGCGAGGCTATATACAGTAGCGAGGCTATGACAGTAGCGAGGCTATAACAGTAGCGAGGCTATATAACAGTAGCGAGGCTATTACAGTAGCGAGGCTATAACAGAAGTGAGGCTATATACAGTAGAGAGGCTATGACAGTAGCGAGGCCATGACAGTAGCGAGGCTATAACAGTAGCGATGCTATAAACAGTAGCGTGGCTATAATAGTAGCGAGAATAAAAACAGTAGCGAGGCTAGAACCGTAGCGAGGCTATATACAGTAGCGAGGCTATATATTGTAGCGAGGCTAGAACAGTAGCGAGGCTATAACAGAAGCGATGCCATGACAGTAGCGAGGCCATAACAGTAGCGAGGCTATATACAGTAGCGAGGCTATATACATTGGCGAGGCTATATGCAGTAGCGAGGCTATAACAGTAGCAAGGCTATATACAGTAGAGAGGCTATGAGAGTAGCGAGGTTATAACAGTAGCGAGGCATTAACAGTAGCGAGGCTATAACAGTAGCGAGGCTATATACTGTAGCGAGGCTAAATACAGTAATAAGGCTATAACAGTATCGAGGCAATATACAGTAGCGAGGCTATATAAAGTAGCGAGGCTATATACAGTAGCGAGGCTATATACAGTAGCGAGGCTATAACAGTAGCGAGACAATAAGAGTAGCGAGGCTGTAACAGTAGCGAGGCTATATACAGTAGCGAGGCTAAATACAGTATCGAGGCTATATACAGTAGCAAGACTATATACAGTAGCAAGGCTACATACAGTAGCGAGGCTATATAACAGTAGCGAGGCTATTACAGTAGCGAGGCTATAACAGAAGTGAGGCTATATACAGTAGCGAGGCTATGACAGTAGCGAGGCCATGACAGTAGCGAGGCTATAACAGTAGCGATGCTATAAACAGTAGCGTGGCTATAATAGTAACGAGAATAAAAACAGTAGCGAGGCTAGAACCGTAGCGAGGCTATATACAGTAGCGAGGCTATATATTGTAGCGAGGCTATATACAGTAGCGAGGCTATAACAGTAGCGAGGCATTAACAGTAACGAGGCTTCAGACAGTAGTGAGGATATAACAGTAGCGAGAGATCTATAACAGTAGCCATGCTATATACAGTATCGAGGCTATATACAGTAGCGAGGCTATGACAGAAGCGAGGCTATAACAGTAGCGAGGCTATATAACAGTAGCGAGGCTATTACAGTAGCGAGGCTATAACAGAAGCGATGACATGACAGTAGCGAGGCCATAACAGTAGCGAGGCTATATACAGTAGCGAGGCTATATACATTAGCGAGGCTATATACAGTATCGAGGCTTTAACAGTAGCGAGGGCTATTTACAGTAGAGAGGCTATATACAGTAGCGAGTCTATAACAGTAACGAGGCTTCAGACAGTAGTGAGGATATAACAGTAGCGAGAGTATATACAGTAGCGAGGCTATTTACAGTAGTGAGGCTATAACAGAAGCGAGTCTATATACAGTAGCGAGGCAATATACAGTACCGAGACTATAACAGTAGCCACGCTATATACAGCAGCGAGGCTATATACAGTAGCAAGGCTATAACAGTAGCGAGGCATTAACAGTAACGAGGCTTCAGACAGTAGTGAGGATATAACAGTAGCGAGAGATCTATAACAGTAGCCATGCTATATACAGTATCGAGGCTATATACAGTAGCGAGGCTATAACAGTAGAGAGGCTATATACAGTAGCGAGGCTATATGCAGTAGCGAGGCCATAACAGTAGCAAGGCTATATACAGTAGAGAGGCTATGAGAGTAGCGAGGCTATAACAGTAGCGAGGCATTAACAGTAGCGAGACTATAACAGTAGCGAGGCTATATACTGTAGCGAGGCTAAATACAGTAATAAGGCTATAACAGTATCAAGGCAATATACAGTAGCGAAGCTATATAAAGTAGCGAGGATATATACAGTAGCGAGGCTATAACAGTAGCGAGGCAATAACAGTAGCGAGGCATTAACAGTAGCGAGGCTATAACAGTAGCGAGGCTATAACAGTAGCGATGCCATGACAGTAGCTAGGACATAACAGTAGCGAGGCTATATATAGTAGCGAGGCTATATACATTAGCGAGGCTATAACAGTAGAGAGGCTATATACAGTAGCGAGGCCATAACAGTAGCGAGGCCATAACAGTAGCGAGGCTATATATAGTTGCGAGGCTATATACATTAGCGAGGCTATAACAGTAGAGAGGCTATATACAGTAGCGAGGCTATATACAGTAGCGACGCTATAACATTAGCGAGGCTATATACAGTAGCGATGTTATTAACAGTAGCGTGGCAATAATAGTAGCGAGACTAAAGCGAGGCTATATACAGTAGCGAGGCTATAACAGTAGCGAGGCTAAATACAGTATCGAGGCTATATACAGTAGCAAGACTATATACAGTAGCAAGGCTACATACAGTAGCGAGGCTATATACAGTAGCGAGGCTATAACAGTAGCGAGGCTATATAAAGTAGCGAGGCTATGACAGTAGCGAGGCTATAACAGTTGCGAGGCTATAACAGTAGCGATGCCATGACAGTAGCGATGCCATGACAGTAGCGAGGCCATAACATTAGCGAAGCTATATACAGTAGCGAGGCTATGACAGTAGCGAGGCTATAACAGTAGCGAGGCTATATAACAGTAGCGAGGCTATTACAGTAGCGAGGCTATAACAGAAGTGAGGCTATATACAGTAGCGAGGCTATGACAGTAGCGAGGCCATGACAGTAGCGAGGCTATAACAGTAGCGATGCTATAAACAGTAGCGTGGCTATAATAGTAACGAGAATAAAAACAGTAGCGAGGCTAGAACCGTAGCGAGGCTATATACAGTAGCGAGGCTATATATTGTAGCGAGGCTAGAACAGTAGCGAGGCTATAACAGAAGCGATGACATGACAGTAGCGAGGCCATAACAGTAGCGAGGCTATATACAGTAGCGAGGCTATATACATTAGCGAGGCTATATACAGTATCGAGGCTTTAACATTAGCGAGGGCTATTTACAGTAGAGAGACTATATACAGTAGCGAGTCTATAACAGTAACGAGGCTTCAGACAGTAGTGAGGATATAACAGTAGCGAGAGATCTATAACAGTAGCCATGCTATATACAGTATCGAGGCTATATACAGTAGCGAGGCTATAACAGTAGAGAGGCTATATACAGTAGCGAGGCTATATGCAGTAGCGAGGCCATAACAGTAGCAAGGCTATATACAGTAGA
The DNA here is from genome assembly GCA_030435695.1 of Brachymystax lenok tsinlingensis. NCBI lineage: Eukaryota > Metazoa > Chordata > Actinopteri > Salmoniformes > Salmonidae > Brachymystax > Brachymystax lenok. The sequence goes on from CM059809.1 coordinate 19,372,920, forward strand.
AAGGCTATGAGAGTAGCGAGGCTATAACAGTAGCGAGGCATTAACAGTAGCGAGACTATAACAGTAGCGAGGCTATATACTGTAGCGAGGCTAAATACAGTAATAAGGCTATAACAGTATCAAGGCAATATACAGTAGCGAAGCTATATAAAGTAGCGAGGATATATACAGTAGCGAGGCTATAACAGTAGCGAGGCAATAACAGTAGCGAGGCATTAACAGTAGCGAGGCTATAACAGTAGCGAGGCTATAACAGTAGCGATGCCATGACAGTAGCTAGGACATAACAGTAGCGAGGCTATATATAGTAGCGAGGCTATATACATTAGCGAGGCTATAACAGTAGAGAGGCTATATACAGTAGCGAGGCCATAACAGTAGCGAGGCCATAACAGTAGCGAGGCTATATATAGTTATGAGGCTATATACATTAGCGAGGCTATAACAGTAGAGAGGCTATATACAGTAGCGAGGCTATATACAGTAGCGACGCTATAACATTAGCGAGGCTATATACAGTAGCGATGTTATTAACAGTAGCGTGGCAATAATAGTAGCGAGACTAAAGCGAGGCTATATACAGTAGCGAGGCTATAACAGTAGCGAGGCTATATACAGTAGCGAGGTTATTAACAGTAGCGTGGCTATAATAGTAGCGAGACTAAAGCGAGGCTATATACAGTAGCGAGGCTATAACAGTAGCGAGACACTAAGAGTAGCGAGGCTGTAACAGAAGCGAGGATATATATAGTAGCGAGGACATATACAGTACCGAGGCTAAATACAGTAGCGAGGCTATAACAGTATCGAGGCTGTATACAGTAGCAAGATTATATACAGTAGCAAGGCTACATACAGTAGCGAGGCTATATACAGTAGCGAGGCTATATAGAGTAGCGAGGCTATGACAGTAGCGAGGCTATAACAGTAGCGATGCCATGACAGTAGCGATGCCATGATAGTAGCGAGGCCATAACATTAGCGAGGCTATATACAGTACCGAGGCTATAACAGTAGCGAGGCTATATAACAGTAGCGAGGCTATAACAGTAGCGAGGCTATATACAGCAGGAAGGCTATAACAGTAGCGAGGCTATAACAGTAGCGAGGCTATATACAGTAGCGAGGCTATAACAGAAGCGAGGCTATATACAGTAGCGAGGCTATATACAGTAGCGAGGCTATAACAGTAGCGAGGCTATATACAGTAGCGAGGTTATTAACAGTAGCGTGGCTATAATAGTAGCGAGACTAAAGCGAGGCTATATACAGTAGCGAGGCTATATATTGTAGCGAGACTAAAGCGAGGCTAGAACAGTAGCGAGGCTATAACAGAAGCGATGCCATGACAGTAGCGAGGCCATAACAGTAGCGAGGCTATATACAGTAGCGAGGCTATATACATTAGCGAGGCTATATACAGTAGCGAGGCTTTAACAGTAGCGAGGGCTATTTACAGTAGAGAGGCTATATACAGTAGCGAGTCTATAACAGTAACGAGGCTTCAGACAGTAGTGAGGATATAACAGTAGCGAGAGTATGTACAGTAGCGAGGCTATTTACTGTAGTGAGGCTATAACAGAAGCGAGTCTATATACAGTAGCGAGGCAATATACAGTAGCGAGACTATAACAGTAGCATCGCTATATACAGTAGCGAGGCTATATACAGTAGCGAGGCTATAACAGTAGCGAGGATCTAACAGTAGCGAGGCATTAACAGTAACGAGGCTTCAGACAGTAGTGAGGATATAACAGTAGCGAGAGATCTATAACAGTAGCCATGCTATATACAGTAGCGAGGCTATATACAGTAGCGAGGCTATAACAGTAGCGAGGCTATATACAGTAGCGAGGCTATAACAGTAGCGAGGCTATATACAGTAGCGAGGCTATATGCAGTAGCGAGGCTATAACAGTAGCAAGGCTATATACAGTAGAGAGGCTATGAGAGTAGCGAGGCTATAACAGTAGCGAGGCATTAACAGTAGCGAGACTACAACAGTAGCGAGGCTATATACTGTAGCGAGGCTAAATACAGTAATAAGGCTATAACAGTATCGAGGTAATATACAGTAGCGAGGCTATATAAAGTAGCGAGGCTATAACAGTAGCGAGGCATTAACAGTAGCGAGGCTATAATAGTAGCGATGCCATGACAGCAGCGAGGCCATAACAGTAGCGAGGCTATATACATTAGCGAGGCTATAACAGTAGAGAGGCTATATACAGCAGGAAGGCTATAACAGTAGCGAGGCTATAACAGTAGCGAGGCTATATAACAGTAGCGAGGCTATAACAGTAGCGAGGCTATAACAGAAGCGAGGCTATATACAGTAGCGAGGCTATAACAGTAGCGAGGCTATATACAGTAGCGAGGCTATATAAAGTAGCGAGGCTATATACAGTAGCGAGGCTATAACAGTAGCGAGGCTATAACAGTAGCGAGGCATAAACAGTAGCGAGGCTATAACAGTAGCGAGGCTATAACAGTAACGATGCCATGACAGTAGCGAGGCCATAACAGTAGCGAGGCTATATATAGTAGCGAGGCTATATACATTAGCGAGGCTATAACAGTAGAGAGGCTATATACAGTAGCGAGGCTATATACAGTAGCGAGGCTATAACAGTAGCGAGGCTATATACAGTAGCGAGGCCATAACAGTAGCGTGGCTATAAAAGTAGCAAGACTAAAGCGAGGCTATAACAGTAGCGAGGCAATAACAGTAGCGAGGGCTATTTACAGTAGAGAGGCTATATACAGTAGCGAGTCTATAACAGTAACGAGGCTTCAGACAGTAGTGAGGATATAACAGTAGCGAGAGTATATACAGTAGCGAGGCTATTTACTGTAGTGAGGCTATAACAGAAGCGAGTCTATATACAGTAGCGAGGCAATATACAGTAGCGAGACTATAACAGTAGCATCGCTATATACAGTAGCGAGGCTATAACAGTAGCGAGGCAATAACAGTAGCGAGGCATTAACAGTAGCGAGGCTATAACAGTAGCGAGGCTATAACAGTAGCGATGCCATGACAGTAGCGAGGACATAACAGTAGCGAGGCTATATATAGTAGCGAGGCTATATACATTAGCGAGGCTATAACAGTAGAGAGGCTATATACAGTAGCGAGGCCATAACAGTAGCGAGGCTATAACAGTAGCGAGGCTATATACTGTAGCGAGGATAAATACAGTAATAAGGCTATAACAGTATCGAGGCAATATACAGTAGCGAGGCTATATAAAGTAGCGAGGCTATATACAGTAGCGAGGCTATATACAGTAGCGAGGCTATAACAGTAGCGAGACAATAAGAGTAGCGAGGCTGTAACAGAAGCGAGGCTATATACAGTAGAGAGGATATATACAGTAGCGAGGCTAAATACAGTATCGAGGCTATATACAGTAGCAAGACTATATACAGTAGCAAGTCTACATACAGTAGCGAGGCTATAACAGTAGCGAGGCTATATACAGTAGCGAGGCTATGACAGTAGCGAGGCTAAATACAGTAATAAGGCTATAACAGTATCGAGGCAATATACAGTAGCGAGGCTATATAAAGTAGCGAGGCTATATACAGTAGCGAGGCTATAACAGTAGCGAGACAATAAGAGTAGCGAGGCTGTAACAGAAGCGAGGCTATATACAGTAGCGAGGCTATATACATTAGCGAGGCTATAACAGTAGCGAGGCTATAACAGTAGCGAGGCTATATACTGTAGCGAGGCTAAATACAGTAATAAGGCTATAACAGTATCGAGGCAATATACAGTAGCGAGGCTATATAAAGTAGCGAGGCTATATACAGTAGCGAGGCTATATACAGTAGCGAGGCTATAACAGTAGCGAGACAATAAGAGTAGCGAGGCTGTAACAGAAGCGAGGCTATATACAGTAGCGAGGATATATACAGTAGCGAGGCTAAATACAGTATCGAGGCTATATACAGTAGCAAGACTATATACAGTAGCAAGTCTACATACAGTAGCGAGGCTATAACAGTAGCGAGGCTATATACAGTAGCGAGGCTATGACAGTAGCGAGGCTAAATACAGTAATAAGGCTATAACAGTATCGAGGCAATATACAGTAGCGAGGCTATATAAAGTAGCGAGGCTATATACAGTAGCGAGGCTATATACAGTAGCGAGGCTATAACAGTAGCGAGACAATAAGAGTAGCGAGGCTGTAACAGAAGCGAGGCTATATACAGTAGCGAGGCTATATACAGTAGCGAGGCTAAATACAGTATCGAGGCTATATACAGTAGCAAGACTATATACAGTAGCGAGGCTACATACAGTAGCGAGGCTATATACAGTAGCGAGGCTATAACAGTAGCGAGGCTATATACAGTAGTGAGGCTATGACAGTAGCGAGGCTATAACAGTTGCGAGGCTATAACAGTAGCGATGCCCTGACAGTAGCGATGCCATGACAGTAGCGAGGCCATAACATTAGCGAGGCTATATACAGTAGCGAGGCTATAACAGTAGCGAGGCTATAACAGTAGCGAGGCTATATAACAGTAGCGAAGCTATATAACAGTAGAGAGGCCATAACATTAGCGAGGCTATATACAGTAGCGAGGCTATGACAGTAGCGATGCCATAACATTAGCGAGGCTATAACAGTAGCGAGGCCATAACATTAGCGAGGCTATATACAGTAGCGAGGCTATGACAGTAGCGATGCTATAAAAGTAGCGAGGCTATATAACAGTAGCGAGGCTATTACAGTAGCTAGGCTATAACAGAAGTGAGGCTATATACAGTAGCGAGACTATGACAGTAGCGAGGCCATGACAGTAGCGAGGCTATAACAGTAGCGATGCTATAAACAGTAGCGTGGCTATAATAGTAGCGAGAATAAAAACAGTAGCGAGGCTAGAACCGTAGCGAGGCTATATACAGTAAGCGAGGCTATATATTGTAGCGAGGCTAGAACAGTAGCGAGGCTATAACAGAAGCGATGCCATGACAGTAGCGAGGCCATAACAGTAGCGAGGCTATATACAGTAGCGAGGCTATATACATTAGCGAGGCTATATGCAGTAGCGAGGCTATAACAGTAGCAAGGCTATATACAGTAGAGAGGCTATGAGAGTAGCGAGGTTATAATAGTAGCGAGGCATTAACAGTAGCGAGGCTATAACAGTAGCGAGGCTATATACTGTAGCGAGGCTAAATACAGTAATAAGGCTATAACAGTATCGAGGCAATATACAGTAGCGAGGCTATATAAAGTAGCGAGGCTATATACAGTAGCGAGGCTATAACAGTAGCGAGACAATAAGAGTAGCGAGGCTGTAACAGAAGCGAGGCTATATACAGTAGCGAGGCTATATACAGTAGCGAGGCTAAATACAGTATCGAGGCTATATACAGTAGCAAGACTATATACAGTAGCGAGGCTACATACAGTAGCGAGGCTATATACAGTAGCGAGGCTATAACAGTAGCGAGGCTATATACAGTAGCGAGGCTATGACAGTAGCGAGGCTATAACAGTAGCGATGCCATGACAGTAGCGAGGCCATAACATTAGCGAAGCTATATACAGTAGCGAGGCTATGACAGTAGCAAGGCTATAACAGTAGCGAGGCTATATAACAGTAGCGAGGCTATTACAGTAGCGAGGCTATATACAGTAGCGAGGCTATATACAGTAGCGAGGCTATAACAGTAGCGAGACAATAAGAGTAGCGAGGCTGTAACAGAAGCGAGGCTATATACAGTAGCGAGGATATATACAGTAGCGAGGCTAAATACAGTATCGAGGCTATATACAGTAGCAAGACTATATACAGTAGCAAGTCTACATACAGTAGCGAGGCTATAACAGTAGCGAGGCTATATACAGTAGCGAGGCTATGACAGTAGCGAGGCTAAATACAGTAATAAGGCTATAACAGTATCGAGGCAATATACAGTAGCGAGGCTATATAAAGTAGCGAGGCTATATACAGTAGCGAGGCTATATACAGTAGCGAGGCTATAACAGTAGCGAGACAATAAGAGTAGCGAGGCTGTAACAGAAGCGAGGCTATATACAGTAGCGAGGCTATATACAGTAGCGAGGCTAAATACAGTATCGAGGCTATATACAGTAGCAAGACTATATACAGTAGCAAGTCTACATACAGTAGCGAGGCTATAACAGTAGCGAGGCTATATACAGTAGCGAGGCTATGACAGTAGCGAGGCTATATACAGTAGCAAGACTATATACAGTAGCAAGTCTACATACAGTAGCGAGGCTATAACAGTAGCGAGGCTATATACAGTAGCGAGGCTATGACAGTAGCGAGGCTAAATACAGTAATAAGGCTATAACAGTATCGAGGCAATATACAGTAGCGAGGCTATATAAAGTAGCGAGGCTATATACAGTAGCGAGGCTATATACAGTAGCGAGGCTATAACAGTAGCGAGACAATAAGAGTAGCGAGGCTGTAACAGAAGCGAGGCTATATACAGTAGAGAGGCTATATACAGTAGCGAGGCTGAATACAGTATCGAGGCTATATACAGTAGCAAGACTATATACAGTAGCAAGTCTACATACAGTAGCGAGGCTATAACAGTAGCGAGGCTATATACAGTAGCGAGGCTATGACAGTAGCGAGGCTAAATACAGTAATAAGGCTATAACAGTATCGAGGCAATATACAGTAGCGAGGCTATATAAAGTAGCGAGGCTATATACAGTAGCGAGGCTATATACAGTAGCGAGGCTATAACAGTAGCGAGACAATAAGAGTAGCGAGGCTGTAACAGAAGCGAGGCTATATACAGTAGCGAGGCTATATACAGTAGCGAGGCTAAATACAGTATCGAGGCTATATACAGTAGCAAGACTATATACAGTAGCAAGGCTACATACAGTAGCGAGGCTATATACAGTAGCGAGGCTATAACAGTAGCGAGGCTATATACAGTAGTGAGGCTATGACAGTAGCGAGGCTATAACAGTTGCGAGGCTATAACAGTAGCGATGCCATGACAGTAGCGATGCCATGACAGTAGCGAGGCCATAACATTAGCGAGGCTATATACAGTAGCGAGGCTATAACAGTAGCGAGGCTATAACAGTAGCGAGGCTATATAACAGTAGCGAGGCTATATAACAGTAGAGAGGCCATAACATTAGCGAGGCTATATACAGTAGCGAGGCTATGACAGTAGCGATGCCATAACATTAGCGAGGCTATAACAGTAGCGAGGCCATAACATTAGTGAGGCTATATACAGTAGCGAGGCTATGACAGTAGCGAGGCTATAACAGTAGCTAGGCTATATAACAGTAGCGAGGCTATTACAGTAGCGAGGCTATAACAGAAGTGAGGCTATATACAGTAGCGAGGCTATGACAGTAGCGAGGCCATGACAGTAGCGAGGCTATAACAGTAGCGATGCTATAAACAGTAAGCGTGGCTATAATAGTAGCGAGAATAAAAACAGTAGCGAGGCTAGAACCGTGGCGAGGCTATATACAGTAGCGAGGCTATATATTGTAGCGAGGCTAGAACAGTAGCGAGGCTATAACAGAAGCGATGCCATGACAGTAGCGAGGCCATAACAGTAGCGAGGCTATATACAGTAGCGAGGCTATATACATTAGCGAGGCTATATGCAGTAGCGAGGCTATAACAGTAGCAAGGCTATATACAGTAGAGAGGCTATGAGAGTAGCGAGGTTATAATAGTAGCGAGGCATTAACAGTAGCGAGGCTATAACAGTAGCGAGGCTATATACTGTAGCGAGGCTAAATACAGTAATAAGGCTATAACAGTATCGAGGCAATATACAGTAGCGAGGCTATATAAAGTAGCGAGGCTATATACAGTAGCGAGGCTATAACAGTAGCGAGACAATAAGAGTAGCGAGGCTGTAACAGAAGCGAGGCTATATACAGTAGCGAGGCTATATACAGTAGCGAGGCTAAATACAGTATCGAGGCTATATACAGTAGCAAGACTATATACAGTAGCGAGGCTACATACAGTAGCGAGGCTATATACAGTAGCGAGGCTATAACAGTAGCGAGGCTATATACAGTAGCGAGGCTATGACAGTAGCGAGGCTATAACAGTAGCGATGCCATGACAGTAGCGAGGCCATAACATTAGCGAAGCTATATACAGTAGCGAGGCTATGACAGTAGCGTGGCTATAACAGTAGCGAGGCTATATAACAGTAGCGAGGCTATTACAGTAGCGAGGCTATAACAGAAGTGAGGCTATATACAGTAGCGAGGCTATGACAGTAGCGAGGCCATGACAGTAGCGAGGCTATAACAGTAGCGATGCTATAAACAGTAGCGTGGCTATAATAGTAACGAGAATAAAAACAGTAGCGAGGCTAGAACCGTAGCGAGGCTATATACAGTAGCGAGGCTATATATTGTAGCGAGGCTAGAACAGTAGCGAGGCTATAACAGAAGCGATGACATGACAGTAGCGAGGCCATAACAGTAGCGAGGCTATATACAGTAGCGAGGCTATATACATTAGCGAGGCTTTAACAGTAGCGAGGGCTATTTACAGTAGAGAGGCTATATACAGTAGCGAGTCTATAACAGTAACGAGGCTTCAGACAGTAGTGAGGATATAACAGTAGCGAGAGTATATACAGTAGCGAGGCTATTTACAGTAGTGAGGCTATAACAGAAGCGAGTCTATATACAGTAGCGAGGCAATATACAGTACCGAGACTATAACAGTAGCCACGCTATATACAGTAGCGAGGCTATATACAGTAGCGAGGCTATAACAGTAGCGAGGCATTAACAGTAACGAGGCTTCAGACAGTAGTGAGGATATAACAGTAGCGAGAGATCTATAACAGTAGCCATGCTATATACAGTATCGAGGCTATATACAGTAGCGAGGCTATGACAGTAGCGAGGCTATAACAGTAGCGAGGCTATATAACAGTAGCGAGGCTATAACAGTAGCGAGGCTATATACTGTAGCGAGGCTAAATACAGTAATAAGGCTATAACAGTATCGAGGCAATATACAGTAGCGAGGCTATATAAAGTAGCGAGGCTATATACAGTAGCGAGGCTATAACAGTAGCGAGACAATAAGAGTAGCGAGGCTGTAACAGAAGCGAGGCTATATACAGTAGCGAGGCTATATACAGTAGCGAGGCTAAATACAGTATCGAGGCTATATACAGTAGCAAGACTATATACAGTAGCGAGGCTACATACAGTAGCGAGGCTATATACAGTAGCGAGGCTATAACAGTAGCGAGGCTATATACAGTAGCGAGGCTATGACAGTAGCGAGGCTATAACAGTAGCGATGCCATGACAGTAGCGAGGCCATAACATTAGCGAAGCTATATACAGTAGCGAGGCTATGACAGTAGCAAGGCTATAACAGTAGCGAGGCTATATAACAGTAGCGAGGCTATTACAGTAGCGAGGCTATATACAGTAGCGAGGCTATATACAGTAGCGAGGCTATAACAGTAGCGAGACAATAAGAGTAGCGAGGCTGTAACAGAAGCGAGGCTATATACAGTAGCGAGGATATATACAGTAGCGAGGCTAAATACAGTATCGAGGCTATATACAGTAGCAAGACTATATACAGTAGCAAGTCTACATACAGTAGCGAGGCTATAACAGTAGCGAGGCTATATACAGTAGCGAGGCTATGACAGTAGCGAGGCTAAATACAGTAATAAGGCTATAACAGTATCGAGGCAATATACAGTAGCGAGGCTATATACAGTAGCGAGGCTATATACAGTAGCGAGGCTATATACAGTAGCGAGGCTATAACAGTAGCGAGACAATAAGAGTAGCGAGGCTGTAACAGAGCGAGGCTATATACAGTAGCGAGGCTATATACAGTAGCGAGGCTAAATACAGTATCGAGGCTATATACAGTAGCAAGACTATATACAGTAGCAAGTCTACATACAGTAGCGAGGCTATAACAGTAGCGAGGCTATATACAGTAGCGAGGCTATGACAGTAGCGAGGCTATATACAGTAGCAAGACTATATACAGTAGCAAGTCTACATACAGTTGCGAGGCTATAACAGTAGCGAGGCTATATACAGTAGCGAGGCTATGACAGTAGCGAGGCTAAATACAGTAATAAGGCTATAACAGTATCGAGGCAATATACAGTAGCGAGGCTATATAAAGTAGCGAGGCTATATACAGTAGCGAGGCTATATACAGTAGCGAGGCTATAACAGTAGCGAGACAATAAGAGTAGCGAGGCTGTAACAGAAGCGAGGCTATATACAGTAAGCGAGGCTATATACAGTAGCGAGGCTAAATACAGTATCGAGGCTATATACAGTAGCAAGACTATATACAGTAGCAAGTCTACATACAGTAGCGAGGCTATAACAGTAGCGAGGCTATATACAGTAGCGAGGCTATGACAGTAGCGAGGCTAAATACAGTAATAAGGCTATAACAGTATCGAGGCAATATACAGTAGCGAGGCTATATAAAGTAGCGAGGCTATATACAGTAGCGAGGCTATATACAGTAGCGAGGCTATAACAGTAGCGAGACAATAAGAGTAGCGAGGCTGTAACAGAAGCGAGGCTATATACAGTAGCGAGGCTATATACAGTAGCGAGGCTAAATACAGTATCGAGGCTATATACAGTAGCAAGACTATATACAGTAGCAAGGCTACATACAGTAGCGAGGCTATATACAGTAGCGAGGCTATAACAGTAGCGAGGCTATATACAGTAGTGAGGCTATGACAGTAGCGAGGCTATAACAGTTGCGAGGCTATAACAGTAGCGATGCCATGACAGTAGCGATGCCATGACAGTAGCGAGGCCATAACATTAGCGAGGCTATATACAGTAGCGAGGCTATAACAGTAGCGAGGCTATAACAGTAGCGAGGCTATATAACAGTAGCGAGGCTATATAACAGTAGAGAGGCCATAACATTAGCGAGGCTATATACAGTAGCGAGGCTATGACAGTAGCGATGCCATAACATTAGCGAGGCTATAACAGTAGCGAGGCCATAACATTAGTGAGGCTATATACAGTAGCGAGGCTATGACAGTAGCGAGGCTATAACAGTAGCTAGGCTATATAACAGTAGCGAGGCTATTACAGTAGCGAGGCTATAACAGAAGTGAGGCTATATACAGTAGCGAGGCTATGACAGTAGCGAGGCCATGACAGTAGCGAGGCTATAACAGTAGCGATGCTATAAACAGTAGCGTGGCTATAATAGTAGCGAGAATAAAAACAGTAGCGAGGCTAGAACCGTAGCGAGGCTATATACAGTAGCGAGGCTATATATTGTAGCGAGGCTAGAACAGTAGCGAGGCTATAACAGAAGCGATGCCATGACAGTAGCGAGGCCATAACAGTAGCGAGGCTATATACAGTAGCGAGGCTATATACATTAGCGAGGCTATATGCAGTAGCGAGGCTATAACAGTAGCAAGGCTATATACAGTAGAGAGGCTATGAGAGTAGCGAGGTTATAATAGTAGCGAGGCATTAACAGTAGCGAGGCTATAACAGTAGCGAGGCTATATACTGTAGCGAGGCTAAATACAGTAATAAGGCTATAACAGTATCGAGGCAATATACAGTAGCGAGGCTATATAAAGTAGCGAGGCTATATACAGTAGCGAGGCTATAACAGTAGCGAGACAATAAGAGTAGCGAGGCTGTAACAGAAGCGAGGCTATATACAGTAAGCGAGGCTATATACAGTAGCGAGGCTAAATACAGTATCGAGGCTATATACAGTAGCAAGACTATATACAGTAGCGAGGCTACATACAGTAGCGAGGCTATATTCAGTAGCGAGGCTATAACAGTAGCGAGGCTATATACAGTAGCGAGGCTATGACAGTAGCGAGGCTATAACAGTAGCGATGCCATGACAGTAGCGAGGCCATAACATTAGCGAAGCTATATACAGTAGCGAGGCTATGACAGTAGCGAGGCTATAACAGTAGCGAGGCTATATAACAGTAGCGAGGCTATTACAGTAGCGAGGCTATAACAGAAGTGAGGCTATATACAGTAGCGAGGCTATGACAGTAGCGAGGCCATGACAGTAGCGAGGCTATAACAGTAGCGATGCTATAAACAGTAGCGTGGCTATAATAGTAGCGAGAATAAAAACAGTAGCGAGGCTAGAACCGTAGCGAGGCTATATACAGTAGCGAGGCTATATATTGTAGCGAGGCTAGAACAGTAGCGAGGCTATAACAGAAGCGATGCCATGACAGTAGCGAGGCCATAACAGTAGCGAGGCTATATACAGTAGCGAGGCTATATACATTAGCGAGGCTATATGCAGTAGCGAGGCTATAACAGTAGCGAGAGTATATACAGTAGCGAGGCTATTTACTGTAGTGAGGCTATAACAGAAGCGAGTCTATATACAGTAGCGAGGCAATATACAGTAGCGAGACTATAACAGTAGCATCGCTATATACAGTAGCGAGGCTATAACAGTAGCGAGGCAATAACAGTAGCGAGGCATTAACAGTAGCGAGGCTATAACAGTAGCGATGCCATGACAGTAGCGAGGACATAACAGTAGCGAGGCTATATATAGTAGCGAGGCTATATACATTAGCGAGGCTATAACAGTAGAGAGGCTATATACAGTAGCGAGGCTATAACAGTAGCGAGGCTATAACAGTAGCGAGGCTATATACTGTAGCGAGGCTAAATACAGTAATAAGGCTATAACAGTATCGAGGCAATATACAGTAGCGAGGCTATATAAAGTAGCGAGGCTATATACAGTAGCGAGGCTATATACAGTAGCGAGGCTATAACAGTAGCGAGACAATAAGAGTAGCGAGGCTGTAACAGAGCGAGGCTATATACAGTAGCGAGGATATATACAGTAGCGAGGCTAAATACAGTATCGAGGCTATATACAGTAGCAAGACTATATACAGTAGCAAGTCTACATACAGTAGCGAGGCTATAACAGTAGCGAGGCTATATACAGTAGCGAGGCTATGACAGTAGCGAGGCTAAATACAGTAATAAGGCTATAACAGTATCGAGGCAATATACAGTAGCGAGGCTATATAAAGTAGCGAGGCTATATACAGTAGCGAGGCTATATACAGTAGTGAGGCTATAACAGTAGCGAGACAATAAGAGTAGCGAGGCTGTAACAGAAGCGAGGCTATATACAGTAGCGAGGCTATATACAGTAGCGAGGCTAAATACAGTATCGAGGCTATATACAGTAGCAAGATCTATATACAGTAGCAAGGCTACATACAGTAGCGAGGCTATATACAGTAGCGAGGCTATAACAGTAGCGAGGCTATATACAGTAGTGAGGCTATGACAGTAGCGAGGCTATAACAGTTGCGAGGCTATAACAGTAGCGATGCCATGACAGTAGCGATGCCATGACAGTAGCGAGGCCATAACATTAGCGAGGCTATATACAGTAGCGAGGCTATAACAGTAGCGAGGCTATAACAGTAGCGAGGCTATATAACAGTAGCGAGGCTATATAACAGTAGAGAGGCCATAACATTAGCGAGGCTATATACAGTAGCGAGGCTATGACAGTAGCGATGCCATAACATTAGCGAGGCTATAACAGTAGCGAGGCCATAACATTAGCGAGGCTATATACAGTAGCGAGGCTATGACAGTAGCGATGCTATAACAGTAGCGAGGCTATATAACAGTAGCGAGGCTATTACAGTAGCGAGGCTATAACAGAAGTGAGGCTATATACAGTAGCGAGGCTATGACAGTAGCGAGGCCATGACAGTAGCGAGGCTATAACAGTAGCGATGCTATAAACAGTAGCGTGGCTATAATAGTAGCGAGAGAATAAAAACAGTAGCGAGGCTAGAACCGTGGCGAGGCTATATACAGTAGCGAGGCTATATATTGTAGCGAGGCTAGAACAGTAGCGAGGCTATAACAGAAGCGATGCCATGACAGTAGCGAGGCCATAACAGTAGTGAGGCTATATACAGTAGCGAGGCTATATACATTAGCGAGGCTATATGCAGTAGCGAGGCTATAACAGTAGCAAGGCTATATACAGTAGAGAGGCTATGAGAGTAGCGAGGTTATAATACTAGCGAGGCATTAACAGTAGCGAGGCTATAACAGTAGCGAGGCTATATACTGTAGCGAGGCTAAATACAGTAATAAGGCTATAACAGTATCGAGGCAATATACAGTAGCGAGGCTATATAAAGTAGCGAGGCTATATACAGTAGCGAGGCTATAACAGTAGCGAGACAATAAGAGTAGCGAGGCTGTAACAGAAGCGAGGCTATATACAGTAGCGAGGCTATATACAGTAGCGAGGCTAAATACAGTATCGAGACTATATACAGTAGCAAGACTATATACAGTAGCGAGGCTACATACAGTAGCGAGGCTATATACAGTAGCGAGGCTATAACAGTAGCGAGGCTATATACAGTAGCGAGGCTATGACAGTAGCGAGGCTATAACAGTAGCGATGCCATGACAGTAGCGAGGCCATAACATTAGCGAAGCTATATACAGTAGCGAGGCTATGACAGTAGCGAGGCTATAACAGTAGCGAGGCTATATAACAGTAGCGAGGCTATTACAGTAGCGAGGCTATATACAGTAGCGAGGCTATATACAGTAGCGAGACAATAAGAGTAGCGAGGCTGTAACAGAAGCGAGGCTATATACAGTAGCGAGGATATATACAGTATGAGGCTAAATACAGTATCGAGGCTATATACAGTAGCAAGACTATATACAGTAGCAAGTCTACATACAGTAGCGAGGCTATAACAGTAGCGAGGCTATATACAGTAGCGAGGCTATGACAGTAGCGAGGCTAAATACAGTAATAAGGCTATAACAGTATCGAGGCAATATACGGTAGCGAGGCTATATAAAGTAGCGAGGCTATATACAGTAGCGAGGCTATATACAGTAAGCGAGGCTATAACAGTAGCGAGACAATAAGAGTAGCGAGGCTGTAACAGAAGCGAGGCTATATACAGTAGCGAGGCTATATACAGTAGCGAGGCTAAATACAGTATCGAGGCTATATACAGTAGCAAGACTATATACAGTAGCAAGTCTACATACAGTAGCGAGGCTATAACAGTAGCGAGGCTATATACAGTAGCGAGGCTATGACAGTAGCGAGGCTAAATACAGTAATAAGGCTATAACAGTATCGAGGCAATATACAGTAGCGAGGCTATATAAAGTAGCGAGGCTATATACAGTAGCGAGGCTATATACAGTAGCGAGGCTATAACAGTAGCGAGACAATAAGAGTAGCGAGGCTGTAACAGAAGCGAGGCTATATACAGTAGCGAGGCTATATACAGTAGCGAGGCTAAATACAGTATCGAGGCTATATACAGTAGCAAGACTATATACAGTAGCAAGGCTACATACAGTAGCGAGGCTATATACAGTAGCGAGGCTATAACAGTAGCGAGGCTATATACAGTAGTGAGGCTATGACAGTAGCGAGGCTATAACAGTTGCGAGGCTATAACAGTAGCGATGCCATGACAGTAGCGATGCCATGACAGTAGCGAGGCCATAACATTAGCGAGGCTATAACAGTAGCGAGGCTATATAACAGTAGCGAGGCTATATAACAGTAGAGAGGCCATAACATTAGCGAGGCTATATACAGTAGCGAGGCTATGACAGTAGCGATGCCATAACATTAGCGAGGCTATAACAGTAGCGAGGCCATAACATTAGTGAGGCTATATACAGTAGCGAGGCTATGACAGTAGCGAGGCTATAACAGTAGCTAGGCTATATAACAGTAGCGAGGCTATTACAGTAGCGAGGCTATAACAGAAGTGAGGCTATATACAGTAGCGAGGCTATGACAGTAGCGAGGCCATGACAGTAGCGAGGCTATAACAGTAGCGATGCTATAAACAGTAAGCGTGGCTATAATAGTAGCGAGAATAAAAACAGTAGCGAGGCTAGAACCGTAGCGAGGCTATATACAGTAAGCGAGGCTATATATTGTAGCGAGGCTAGAACAGTAGCGAGGCTATAACAGAAGCGATGCCATGACAGTAGCGAGGCCATAACAGTAGCGAGGCTATATACAGTAGCGAGGCTATATACATTAGCGAGGCTATATGCAGTAGCGAGGCTATAACAGTAGCAAGGCTATATACAGTAGAGAGGCTATGAGAGAGTAGCGAGGTTATAATAGTAGCGAGGCATTAACAGTAGCGAGGCTATAACAGTAGCGAGGCTATATACTGTAGCGAGGCTAAATACAGTAATAAGGCTATAACAGTATCGAGGCAATATACAGTAGCGAGGCTATATAAAGTAGCGAGGCTATATACAGTAGCGAGGCTATAACAGTAGCGAGACAATAAGAGTAGCGAGGCTGTAACAGAAGCGAGGCTATATACAGTAGCGAGGCTATATACAGTAGCGAGGCTAAATACAGTATCGAGGCTATATACAGTAGCAAGACTATATACAGTAAGCGAGGCTACATACAGTAGCGAGGCTATATACAGTAGCGAGGCTATAACAGTAGCGAGGCTATATACAGTAGCGAGGCTATGACAGTAGCGAGGCTATAACAGTAGCGATGCCATGACAGTAGCGAGGCCATAACATTAAGCGAAGCTATATACAGTAGCGAGGCTATGACAGTAGCGAGGCTATAACAGTAGCGAGGCTATATAACAGTAGCGAGGCTATTACAGTAGCGAGGCTATAACAGAAGTGAGGCTATATACAGTAGCGAGGCTATGACAGTAGCGAGGCCATGACAGTAGCGAGGCTATAACAGTAGCGATGCTATAAACAGTAGCGTGGCTATAATAGTAACGAGAATAAAAACAGTAGCGATGCTAGAACCGTAGCGAGGCTATATACAGTAGCGAGGCTATATATTGTAGCGAGGCTAGAACAGTAGCGAGGCTATAACAGAAGCGATGACATGACAGTAAGCGAGGCCATAACAGTAGCGAGGCTATATACAGTAGCGAGGCTATATACATTAGCGAGGCTATATACAGTAGCGAGGCTTTAACAGTAGCGAGGGCTATTTACAGTAGAGAGGCTATATACAGTAGCGAGTCTATAACAGTAACGAGGCTTCAGACAGTAGTGAGGATATAACAGTAGCGAGAGTATATACAGTAGCGAGGCTATTTACAGTAGTGAGGCTATAACAGAAGCGAGTCTATATACAGTAGCGAGGCAATATACAGTACCGAGACTATAACAGTAGCCACGCTATATACAGTAGCGAGGCTATATACAGTACCGAGACTATAACAGTAGCGAGGCATTAACAGTAACGAGGCTTCAGACAGTAGTGAGGATATAACAGTAGCGAGAGATCTATAACAGTAGCCATGCTATATACAGTATCGAGGCTATATACAGTAGCGAGGCTATGACAGTAGCGAGGCTATAACAGTAGCGAGGCTATATAACAGTTGCGAGGCTATTACAGTAGCGAGGCTATAACAGAAGTGAGGCTATATACAGTAGCGAGGCTATGACAGTAGCGAGGCCATGACAATAGCGAGGCTATAACAGTAGCGATGCTATAAACAGTAGCGTGGCTATAATAGTAGCGAGAATAAAAACAGTAGCGAGGCTAGAACCGTAGCGAGGCTATATACAGTAGCGAGGCTATATATTGTAGCGAGGCTAGAACAGTAGTGAGGCTATGACAGTAGCGAGGCTATAACAGTTGCGAGGCTATAACAGTAGCGATGCCATGACAGTAGCGATGCCATGACAGTAGCGAGGCCATAACATTAGCGAGGCTATATACAGTAGCGAGGCTATAACAGTAGCGAGGCTATAACAGTAGCGAGGCTATATAACAGTAGCGAGGCCATAACATTAGCGAGGCTATATACAGTAGCGAGGCTATGACAGTAGCGATGCCATAACATTAGCGAGGCTATAACAGTAGCGAGGCCATAACATTAGCGAGGCTATATACAGTAGCGAGGCTATGACAGTAGCGAGGCTATAACAGTAGCTAGGCTATATAACAGTAGCGAGGCTATTACAGTAGCGAGGCTATAACAGAAGTGAGGCTATATACAGTAGCGAGGCTATGACAGTAGCGAGGCCATGACAGTAGCGAGGCTATAACAGTAGCGATGCTATAAACAGTAGCGTGGCTATAATAGTAGCGAGAATAAAAACAGTAGCGAGGCTAGAACCGTGGCGAGGCTATATACAGTAGCGAGGCTATATATTGTAGCGAGGCTAGAACAGTAGCGAGGCTATAACAGAAGCGATGCCATGACAGTAGCGAGGCCATAACAGTAGCGAGGCTATATACAGTAGCGAGGCTATATACATTAGCGAGGCTATATGCAGTAGCGAGGCTATAACAGTAGCAAGGCTATATACAGTAGAGAGGCTATGAGAGTAGCGAGGTTATAATAGTAGCGAGGCATTAACAGTAGCGAGGCTATAACAGTAGCGAGGCTATATACTGTAGCGAGGCTAAATACAGTAATAAGGCTATAACAGTATCGAGGCAATATACAGTAGCGAGGCTATATAAAGTAGCGAGGCTATATACAGTAGCGAGGCTATAACAGTAGCGAGACAATAAGAGTAGCGAGGCTGTAACAGAAGCGAGGCTATACACAGTAGCGAGGCTATATACAGTAGCGAGGCTAAATACAGTATCGAGGCTATATACAGTAGCAAGACTATATACAGTAGCGAGGCTACATACAGTAGCGAGGCTATATACAGTAGCGAGGCTATAACAGTAGCGAGGCTATATACAGTAGCGAGGCTATGACAGTAGCGAGGCTATAACAGTAGCGATGCCATGACAGTAGCGAGGCCATAACATTAGCGAAGCTATATACAGTAGCGAGGCTATGACAGTAGCGAGGCTATAACAGTAGCGAGGCTATATAACAGTAGCGAGGCTATTACAGTAGCGAGGCTATAACAGAAGTGAGGCTATATACAGTAGCGAGGCTATGACAGTAGCGAGGCCATGACAGTAGCGAGGCTATAATAGTAGCGATGCTATAAACAGTAGCGTGGCTATAATAGTAACGAGAATAAAAACAGTAGCGAGGCTAGAACCGTAGCGAGGCTATATACAGTAGCGAGGCTATATATTGTAGCGAGGCTAGAACAGTAGCGAGGCTATAACAGAAGCGATGACATGACAGTAGCGAGGCCATAACAGTAGCGAGGCTATATACAGTAGCGAGGCTATATACATTAGCGAGGCTATATACAGTAGCGAGGCTTTAACAGTAGCGAGGGCTATTTACAGTAGAGAGGCTATATACAGTAGCGAGTCTATAACAGTAACGAGGCTTCAGACAGTAGTGAGGATATAACAGTAGCGAGAGTATATACAGTAGCGAGGCTATTTACAGTAGTGAGGCTATAACAGAAGCGAGTCTATATACAGTAGCGAGGCAATATACAGTACCGAGACTATAACAGTAGCCACGCTATATACAGTAGCGAGGCTATATACAGTAGCGAGGCTATAACAGTAGCGAGGCATTAACAGTAACGAGGCTTCAGACAGTAGTGAGGATATAACAGTAGCGAGAGATCTATAACAGTAGCCATGCTATATACAGTATCGAGGCTATATACAGTAGCGAGGCTATGACAGTAGCGAGGCTATAAAAGTAGCGAGGCTATATAACAGTAGCGAGGCTATTACAGTAGCGAGGCTATAACAGAAGTGAGGCTATATACAGTAGCGAGGCTATGACAGTAGCGAGGCCATGACAGTAGCGAGGCTATAACAGCAGCGATGCTATAAACAGTAGCGTGGCTATAATAGTAGCGAGAATAAAAACAGTAGCGAGGCTAGAACCGTAGCGAGGCTATATACAGTAGCGAGGCTATATATTGTAGCGAGGCTAGAACAGTAGCGAGGCTATAACAGAAGCGATGCCATGACAGTAGCGAGGCCATAACAGTAGCGAGGCTATATACAGTAGCGAGGCTATATACATTAGCGAGGCTATATGCAGTAGCGAGGCTATAACAGTAGCAAGGCTATATACAGTAGAGAGGCTATGAGAGTAGCGAGGTTATAACAGTAGCGAGGCATTAACAGTAGCGAGGCTATAACAGTAGCGAGGCTATATACTGTAGCGAGGCTAAATACAGTAATAAGGCTATAACAGTATCGAGGCAATATACAGTAGCAAGGCTATATAAAGTAGCGAGGCTATATACAGTAGCGAGGCTATATACAGTAGCGAGGCTATAACAGTAGCGAGACAATAAGAGTAGCGAGGCGGTAACAGAAGCGAGGCTATATACAGTAGCGAGGCTATATACAGTAGCGAGGCTAAATACAGTATCGAGGCTATATACAGTAGCAAGACTATATACAGTAGCGTGGCTATGACAGTAGCGAGGCCATGACAGTAGCGAGGCTATAACAGTAGCGATGCTATAAACAGTAGCGTGGCTAAAATAGTAACGAGAATAAAAACAGTAGCGAGGCTAGAACCGTAGCGAGGCTATATACAGTAGCGAGGCTATATATTGTATCGAGGCTAGAACAGTAGCGAGGCTATAACAGAAGCGATGCCATGACAGTAGCGAGGCCATAACAGTAGCGAGACTATATACAGTACCGAGGCTATATACATTAGCGAGGCTATATACAGTAGCGAGACTTTAACAGTAGCGAGGGCTATTTACAGTAGAGAGGCTATATACAGTAGCGAGTCTATAACAGTAACGAGGCTTCAGACAGTAGTGAGGATATAACAGTAGCGAGAGTATATACAGTAGCGAGGCTATTTACAGTAGTGAGGCTATAACAGAAGCGAGTCTATATACAGTAGCGAGGCAATATACAGTACCGAGACTATAACAGTAGCCACGCTATATACAGTAGCGAGGCTATATACAGTAGCGAGGCTATAACAGTAGCGAGGCATTAACAGTAACGAGGCTTCAGACAGTAGTGAGGATATAACAGTAGCGAGAGATCTATAACAGTAGCCATGCTATATACAGTATCGAGGCTATATACAGTAGCGAGGCTATAACAGTAGAGAGGCTATATACAGTAGCGAGGCTATATGCAGTAGCGAGGCCATAACAGTAGCAAGGCTATATACAGTAGAGAGGCTATGAGAGTAGCGAGGCTATAACAGTAGCGAGGCATTAACATTAGCGATTCTATAACAGTAGCGAGGCTATATACTTTAGCGAGGCTAAATACAGTAATAAGGCTATAACAGTATCAAGGCAATATACAGTAGCGAGGCTACATACAGTAGCGAGGCTATATACAGTAGCAAGGCTACATACAGTAGCGAGGCTATATACAGTAGCGAGGCTATAACAGTAGCGAGGCTATATACAGTAGCGAGGCCATGACAGTAGCGAGGCTATAACAGTAGTGAGGCTATAACAGTAGCGATGCCATGACAGTAGCGAGGCCATAACAGTAGCGAGGCTATATATAGTAGCGAGGCTATATACATTAGCGAGGCTATAACAGTAGAGAGGCTATATACAGTAGCGAGGCCATAACAGTAGCGAGGCTATATATAGTAGCGAGGCTATATACATTAGCGAGGCTATAACAGTAGAGAGGCTATATACAGTAGCGAGGCTATATACAGTAGCGAGGTTATTAACAGTAGCGTGGCTATAATAGTAGCGAGACTAAAGCGAGTCTATATACAGTAGCGAGGCTATAACAGTAGCGAGACAATAAGAGTAGCGAGACTGTAACAGAAGCGAGGCTATATATAGTAGCGAGGATATATACAGTAGCGAGGCTAAAAACAGTAGCGAGGCTATAACAGTATCGAGGCTATATACAGTAGCAAGACTATATACAGTAGCGAGGCTATATACAGTAGCGAGGCTATATACAGTAGCGAGGCTATGACAGTAGCGAGGCTATAACAGTAGCGAGGCTATAACAGTGGCGATGCCATGACAGTAGCGATTCCATGACAGTAGCGAGGCTATATAACAGTAGCGAGGCTATAACAGTAGCGAGGCTATATACAGCAGGAAGGCTATAACAGTAGCGAGGCTATATACAGTAGCGAGGCTATATACAGTAGCGAGGCTATAACATTACCGAGGCTATATACAGTAGCGAGACAATAACAGTAGCGAGGCCATGACAGTAGCGAGGCCATGACAGTAGCGAGGCTATAACAGTAGCGAGGCATTAACAGTAGCGAGACTATAACAGTAGCTAGGCTATATACTCTAGCGAGGCTAAATACAGTAATAAGGCTATAACAATATCGAGGCAATATACAGTAGCGAGGCTATATAAAGTAGCGAGGCTATATACAGTAGCGAGGCTATAACAGTTGCGAGGCTATAACAGTAGCGAGGCATTAACTGTAGCGAGGCTATAACAGTAGCGAGGCTATAACAGTAGCGATGCCATGACAGTAGCGAGGCCATAACAGTAGAGAGGCTATATATAGTAGCGAGGCCATAACAGTAGCGAGGCTATATACAGTAGCGACGCTATAACAGTAGCGAGGCTATATACAGTAGCGAGGTTATTAACAGTAGCGTGGCTATAATAGTAGCGAGGCTATAACAGTAGCGAGGCTATATACAGTAGAGAGGCCATGACAGTAGCGAGGCTATAACAGTAGCGAGGCTATAACAGTAGCGATGCCATGACAGTAGCGATGCCATGACAGTAGCGAGGCTATATACAGTAGCGAGGCTATAACAGTAGCGAGGCTATATACTGTAGCGAGGCTATGACAGTAGCGAGGCTATAACAGTAGCGAGGCAATATATTGTAGCGAGGCTATAACAGTAGCAAGGCTATATACAGCAGGAAGGCTATAACAGTAGCGAGGCTATATACAGTAGCGAGGCTATATACAGTAGCGAGGCTATAACAGA